>CM060843.1:43546868-44786868 GCA_030762175.1 Metallyticus violacea
GATGGATTTTTTTGGGCGTAAAAATCCTTAGTATGGCTTCCTTCGGAAGGGAAGTAAAGCCGTGGGTCCCGTGTCGTACATTTACGGCACGAAAAAGAACCTCAAGCCTGAAAGAGAGGCTTCTGAGAAAAATTTGTCGGCCGTTTCACGCCCTGAGTTGAATGGGACGCTGATGACTTGAGCTGTTAAAGAGCGTCCATAAAAAAAAGTATATATAATTAATTGTGCAAATATTTCGATGTTGCCCATTAATACCCTGTGTATAACATTATATAACATTAATTGTGTAACCGCTTACATGAAACTGAGAGCATCAAATCCATTTTGAAAGAATGTCACAATACTTTATTAATACGTTTATCTTTGAGTGATTTATCATATTTTGTACTGTGCATTACTTTTGAAACACCAGATTAATCATACAAGTAGGCTGCAACCTATCTTCATTCAATTTGCTCCGTCCGGTTGCAGATTCACATCTTTGTCAACGCCCTAAATGCAAAAAATTTGCGCTATTTGTTCCATGTATGCTCCATAGGATTTAAGTTTACTTAATTTTCTAACCGTGTTTCTAAGAATGTTAACTATTATGTTCTAAGTTTTGCAAAACAGTTTATATTGTTTTTACATCTAATGTTGTTTAGCTCTATATGACAAACATAGACGTTTTGTTGAAATTCTCTCTTACCGGTTGCCGAGTATGTAAGAATTTTGATGATAGGTTTAATTTAACCTTATTGATGCGCTACCGATTCGTGCCCCTGCAAATCTTAGTGATAAATTGAAGCTATCTGTATTTTTACAACATAATTTAAAATTTACCTATAATATTTCCCTTTTAATTTATTGTTGTTAAGCTATTTTAAGTTAATATGTAATAATTTTACTTTTTCCTCCCTTCTCGTTCCCCAAATGGTTTGTTTATTGCGTTTTTCCATGTTACCTTCGAGATTCACTATTATCTTTTACCACCTTCATCTGTCTTCCGCCTTTGAAGAACACAAACATTTCGAAGTATTATGTTATTTGTGTGGCTGTTTCAGTATTTTTGTTTACTTATGATTTTCTAGCTCTTGTTATTTTAGCGCTATATATATAATAGCAAAACTGTTATGACCTTTTTGCCACAAACTGTCTTCTTCTTTCCTTTATTTTCGTGGGATATAAGGTATTTTTTCATAAATATCGGTTTTTGTGTGCTATTTTATCACTGTCTTTTTAACTCCAAAAAGGCATGCATGCATCGAATGAGTGACCATTATTAAATTCTTATAATGAATTAAAGATTATAAGTTATACTATCATCATTATTAATGCTACCTTTTATTTTGTTTATGCTTTATTATGTGGAAAATAACTGTTGTATGGGCGGTGTACTTTTAAACAACACATAAAGGATATATTATATCCTTTTCGAAATACAGACCCCCCAAGATACTGCTTGATCATGTGGATCTATATATGTACCAACACGATGCACCACCAGAGCGTGGAAGTTCAGGCATTATTTTGGATAAAATAGACAGGCAAAAATATGATTAAAATATTTAAAATAGGCAATAATATAATTAAAATAGGCATTTATTAAAAGTGAAAACAGAAAGTAATATAAGTTATTGTTAATGAGATTAGGTATTTAAGATACTTAATAATTTATTTATCACATTTAAAGTAAATAAAATTTACTTTTCTTCGTTTCAAGCAACAAGAAGATGCTTTTTCAGAGAGAACATTTTTCATTATGGAAAAAAAAAACAAAAAAAAAAAAACCATTCTACATCCATTGAAGTGATTGAGCATATTTAAAGCAAGCTATTTCGGAAGAACTCATACCAATTACAACAGAACATTCACCTTTAAGGACATCGTGGAAATGTTGATCAAGACAAAGTAAAGTAGTTTTGAATAGTTCTGGCGAATGAGCAAAATATTAGTGGTTTATGATCGAGTTCATTTTCTGTTTATGCATTTATAGGGAAATCAGTTTGTATCTTTCTTACTTCGGTACTGAACACATTGTATGCACAAGACGGTTTATTGCATAGCCGTACCGCTCTCATCTTTCTCGCTTGTAATTGTCTGTAACATTTATGCAGCTGAAAAGTTACGCCCAGCGCAAGTTTCCTAGAATTGTCTCACGCAGATCGACGCAAGACCATTACGTAGTACTATTCAAAACTGCAATACTTCATTCTCTCTATTTCCTGGTATTCGTAACCTTTCACTAATGAAGATTCTATTATTTATACTATTTAAAGGATGAATGGGGTTGAGAAGAAAGTTTTTAACTGATTGAAAAGTAATAAATGTATAACAAGATTCTCAATAAATATTTTTGTTAGGTGAACACACCAATCAATTTTATTGTTTTTTTCACTTCGATGTATTGAAATTCTTTATGTGCTTTTTAAAATGCGTAATAATCGTAGAAAAATCCTCAACGATCCAAAAACTGGCAAAAAAAAGTTTTGAACCTTAAAATAGACAAACACAGGCAAAAAAAAAAAAAACAAACAAACAAATAAACAAAATAAAAACTAGTTCTATCGACACCAAAGGTACGGAAACATGTTCATTTTTATCTGACTCGTAAGTATTCCACCCAGATAGAAAGGCATCTTGCCTAAGTTCCGGTCTCTGTGTATCATTCTGCAAGAGGTGATCAAATATCTTTGATAGTCTTATCGTTCAAACATTAGGTGCGCTCTGGATCAATTGGAGTTTGGCATGCATCAACAATGCAATGACTCTTGTAACACATTCTTAATAAGTTCGTATCTACCAGGAGGTCTATCAAGCAGGCCGAAAGGTATGAATAACCTTCTCTTTGCACGTAGTAAAATAACTTGCATAGAAAACCGCTGCTGTAAATCATTAGATAATCAAATAAAATTGACACAACAAATGGCATGCATTAATATGCATTGTTCGTAATTACACCCATGGACCTTACTTTTAACAAAATTTTCTTGAATGCAATCGAAACCTCCTTACCTGTCTCACCAAACAGGTTGAAACTGGACTGATCAGATGTCCGTGCTCCGCATTTTCTTCCAATTATCTGCCGAAATGTACCGTTATAGATCATAGCTTTTTCACTTGTTGGAAATTCAAGTTTGTGGTCTCTTGAAGAACGTTAAATTGATAAATTCTTGTTTGGCAAACTTGTTTCTTCGTTGCCCCTCTGAATTTCAGGCGCACAAGATCGTCAACAAGGCCGGTTTTTACATTTTTGTTTTACATTTTTAAAAGAAAAAAGCAAGAGCATTGGCGGTCTGTTTCAATTATATTTTCTTTGGACATGACATTTTATATGTACAGCATGCTCCAGTTAAATTTGAATTGCACTAGAGCAATGTAACATGGCCGCATGGATGACAATTAAACAAAAATAAATAAAAATATAATAATTAATATTTAGCAAAATGGTAAGAAATATTCGCATACTAGATGTTTGGGTAAGGAAAAAGAATGCAAAGAAGCACAAAAGAAAATAGCTACAAAATGGAATGTTCTTCACATCCTTTGAATTCTACAGTATCGAATTGTTTCTCATTATTACCCAGATATATGGATACAGGCATGGGTGGCAAACAGGTGGCATGAACTCGTGAAAGGAAAATATTGGGGTTGATTCCTGCCAAGACCGTCCTCCCTGACTGAGGTTTTATCCTGGTTTTCCTCATTCTTCATCATTGGAAAATACCGGGGAGGTATACCTTAAACTTAGGCCTGAAACGATTCCTTCCCAATAAATGTCATTTCATGTGTTACCGATAACCCCCGCCTTTGATACGTCAGAAATGAAATTTTATTTATCCCCCAGAATCATCTAAACAGAAATCTCATACCAGCGATTTCTATAAACGGAGTTGGCATCCTTTTTTATCAACACACCTGACTAGTTTGTTTGCAACCAATCTGACCGTTCTAATACAGAGCAACGGATACAAAAGCGCAATCAACGCACAAAGTTCCTATTAGATTTCGTCTTCTTCTAGAAGTAGCCTGTCGCCGATATGAGTACAAATGCGCATCGCTCCGATCGCTGTCAACTTTGTCCATAGCCGCCACGCTGTTCTTTAAGTTGTTCTTACTTTCAGCTAAGAAAACCAAGAGCTTGGCTTTAAAGGTAGGTACACGATACACGATTAGAGAGCAAGTGCACTGATCTAAATATTTGTATAGTAATATCAGTTATATGAATTGAAATTTTGCTGAGTATTAAGTACAAACATTTCGAAATTTTGTAATTCGGCAAAGATAGTAGCATACAAACACGGACTTTAATAAAGTATTAGGTAAGATGCATTAAAGGAGGAGAAATAAATAATTAGGACTTTTAGAATGCAAGATTATAAACGTAATAAAAAAGAAAGACAAGAAACAAAATGGATGTAGTGCATAAGATACAAATGTGTTAGAATAATTGGCTCATTTGTGCATGAACAGAAAATAAAGAATAATTACAACTTCATACAATTTAAAATGAAGTACACCTGAGGAAAAAAAATAGATTGTTGATCTGAATTTAGCACCTAAAATCCTAAATGAAATGAGTAAATGCACAATTCAATTGGAAAAACGTTGAAAAAATTTAAAGGAAGTGAAGAGGGGTCATAAGTCATATTTTTTGTACCATTATAATATTTGGAACTTTATGCTTATTTTTATATGATTATTATTAATGTTCCTTGGTTATAAGTACTTTTAATAAAATTTAATTATATCACTGCGAAAGCTATATATATATTTCCGCGAGCGAGTGTTTAGTTAAATTTTTATATGTCAGGATATATTAGCTCTAGAAGCCTGTGGTTTTAGGGTTTTAACTGGTATTTCCCCTGAAACTTTTTTTTTAATGTTTCCCAATTTTTTTAGGATCTGTGTAAGGTATTACTTTGAAACTTTTACCGCTTATAAATGCCATCATTGTGATGATATGGATGTATTATGGTAGAGCTAGGACAAAATGTGATAATGTAAAAAAATAAAATGCTGGGGAAAAACAATTGAAAATAGTTCGTAATTTACTTCAGAATAATGGTATAGCAGCGCAAATAAATCTACAAATTTCAATTATGTACATCTAAATGCTGTAAAAGTTTCATTTAATTAGCTTTGATAGTCCTTGAGAAAATGGGAATTGAAGTTGGTAATATCATTGCAAGAATAGGCCTTTCATACTCCCCTTAAAGAAACCGGAACAGTTTTCTATTCTCTCTTACCTCGTAAGAATAAGCTATTTGATTAATGATATATGTCCTCATTGTTGGATTGGAGAAGAGGACAAGTATTGTGGGCACTATGATACTCTAATCACTACACAGAGCATAGGGAAAAAGCTAGCATAGTTTGAGCTATTTTCAAGGAATCTCAATATACTGGTTACTCAAAAATGAAACGTTAGAGAGAACATGTGCAACACACCCGTCTCGAGCATTCTTTGTATGCCTCCGAGCTGTGCAAGTTAACATTTCAGGTTTTCTAGAAGCTGAATTCTGGACGTCAAGGGTATCTGTATAAAATGAGATTAAACATCACAATTATTAATAATTACAAGAATTTGGGTGAACGTCCTATTTCATCTCCAGAATTTCTGAAAAAGTCGGTCGCACCAGCTTTATTGGTAGTCTCCTTAACCTAAGGTTTGCATTAACATAGTTTTAATGGCGTTCCAGTATTAATAACTGGCTACCATTATGGTCATAAAACGTAATAGGAATACCAAACTGCCACTGGTGAGCGCTATTCAGCCCTAGATATGTTTTTTTTATGAACTGCTAATTCAGAAGCACTTCCGTTTAGTAGAATGACCAACTGAACTAGATGGAGCCCATACCCACCAATTTAAGCCCATCGTAAACAACTTTCCCACTCTGCGTTTGTTTCTACCAGTACAATGTTTTTTGTCGAAGTTTTCGTACGGTAAATCCGCCATAGGAAACCAGAGATGGTAGGTAAGGTCGTATGATTTTCAGTTATTTTCGCGAGTAACACCGCAAGATGTAATTTGAATATTTACGAACTGTAAAGTGCAAAACAGGTCAATCTGTCTAAGGAAAATAAAAATGTGATGGTATTTTGTGATTTCAGATTTTATGTCACAAGTTGCACGATTTAGCACATTAAGTTATAGTAT
This sequence comes from Metallyticus violacea, assembly GCA_030762175.1. Classification (NCBI taxonomy): domain Eukaryota; kingdom Metazoa; phylum Arthropoda; class Insecta; order Mantodea; family Metallyticidae; genus Metallyticus; species Metallyticus violacea. The sequence continues at coordinate 43,553,011 of CM060843.1, forward strand.
GTTTAGCACCATATGCATTTAACATCTTATTTTCAGTTAATCTTAAGGAAATGAAATAAAGGAGCTAAATAAAATTGAAACTAGTAATAAAATATATAACATTTATCATTATAATATGAGGCTATGAATACCTCCACGGGTTGCCGAGGTCGTTAAATGTGCAGGTCTGGAGTTCTTCCCAACATCACCGTCCTCCCAAACTGAGTTTTTTCCAGGTTTTCCTCAGTTCTTATAAATGGTAAATGCCGGGGAGGTACCTTAAACTTAGGCATGGAACGCTTCCTTCCTTTAAAAATAATCCTTTCCTAGTTTATGATTTCATCTTGTGCACCATCATTGCCGCATATGTTAAAACAGACATTAAGCAATATTAAAAAGAGGTAATGAATAATAAAAAAAAAGTATTAAACACACAACTGTGAAAACTGTTTTTACCTTCCGTTTCATTGTTTATTTCTAGTATATTTAGATTGCATGCTTATTGTTTGCCATGTCTATAGGAAGCAGCCTACTTAGGCTAATGAGAGGCGAAAAAATGCCATGATGGAAAAAAATATGGAGGTTTCAGAGGGAAATGCGCTCAATGCATACAAAAATTGCCACGCCTACCACACATTGCTTGGCATTGCAATTGAGCAACCTTTAAAACATTTTATAATAAGAATTGCTTGAAGTGTTGGCGAAAGTTGCTCTACAGAGTACATTAGCTAATGCTTTGCTTATACCTTGGATACAATAATGGAATAGAAAAAAGTATTGATCATAGTTCGCTTAAGTTATAAATAAATATTGTGTTTGATGCAGAACTGCTTTCTTATTGCATTAGTCAGAAAATAAACGTAGTTGACAAAAGGGAGATTTTTTTGTGAAAATAAATGTTTTGTATAAATATTATTTGTTAAAGTAATACCAGTGAAATTAAAAAAATATAAATGATTAATGTTCGATGCAAGCCGTTAGACGAGAATCTTAAAGATCACCAACAAGAAGAACATTTTAAACAATGTAAATGCATAATTTTAAGCCCCTACATCTTCTAAACACATGAAAGTAAAATGACTATGTGCCTCTGCACATGTTAAACAAATATTAATAAAAACGATGTAGAAACTTTAATATCATTCTTTATGCAACTTAAAATTTATATCTAAATATACTGTTTTCTCAGCTTCTAATATAGATAATATTTGTACTTTTTAAAGTCCAGAAAAAAATATAAAGTAGAAAATTGAGTAATATCGATATTGTGGCATAATTTTGTTTGCAATTTATGCAATGTCTTATTTACAATAGTGCTTAACGCCCGTTTTAACTACTGAGGTATTACAGGCGGTGGACTCGTTGTGAGATAATAAAATATAAATTACAGCGGTGAAATGTTGGCGAAGAATTATCCTGGGATCTTTAATCTGGAATCTTTAATTAGAGAAATCTGATCCCAAGAACAGCTTGGATTAGGGAGGAATAAGATATGGGCCTTCAAAGTGAGAAAGGGAATGGAAGTCACCGGGTTGGGTATATTTGGACAGCGGGTCATACGGAGGAAGGTCAGGAACCTCCGGAAGGATATAAACAGGCAGCACACAATAGCGCAATGAGGAAAGAAGATCTCGTTAGAAGTACAAACGGGGTTAAAATCTGGGTTAGAGATATACTTAAAAACAGGAGCCATACTCATTAAACAAGGACTCGCGTGACTTAGGCTTGGAGCATGGTGGCAGATCAGGGCCTCAGGTGAAAATGGACCGAGAATTTGCCTTTTATGTGGAGAGAAAGAATTATGGTCGCATATCCTAGTGAACGGTGGCAGTACCAAGGAGTGGAGGAAACAGTACCTGCCGCCTTCTTACCGATTCTAACAGGGCAAAGGGCATATTGGGCTCTTCAGGCAGACCAGGATGAGGAAATGGTAGGCGAGACAGCTCAGGTTCAAAAAGGCTGAAAACCAGTGTGAGGGGAGGAAAGAACTCGACAGAAATAAACAATGTATGTATAGTTATGATATGTAACGTATTCACTTATTCTACTGAGCTGATGTTTCCATGTTCTGGATGTTTATATTACGTTATATTGAAATTGTTATTTTTATTACAATTGTTATTCTACTACGTTAAGCAATGAAGCATTTACTAGTTTACTAATTTATTTAAGAAATATAATTTTTTGTGTATTATGAAGGACGACCCTTATTTGCAAAGGTTGTAAAACCATCGATTTTAATTTGGTAAATTAATTCATTTACCCTCTTTCGTTCTGAGGACTGCTACCTATTAACATAAATACCTGTAGGCTCCATTGGGAAATAGTACATTAGGCTATATTCACAACTGAGCTACTTCACGGACAAAACTTAACATATGAATGACTGAAATTCAATGTTCCCTTAATTGTTATTAATCTAGTACACAATAACCCAGAACTTTTTTTAACTGTCCAGTACATTATATAAAACTGTCCATGAGTTATTTGCGCACTAGCAATTTAAAAAACTTTTTTCTGTACTGATGTTTTAAAATATTTAATAGTCAACAAAGAAGTATTTATTACAATTTAATTTACCAACAGAACTGTAAATCATTTTAAATTTATATTCAAACACAATAATAGGAATGGAATTTCAAGGTACAAACTTTTGGTTGTAAATGGAAGAGATAGGTTATGAAAATTTGTAAAAAAATATTTTAAAAATGTTGCTGATAAAATGCTTTATTCACTTACATTAACTTTATTTATTTAAAATCTCAGCAACTACAAAGTAACAAATATTTAAGAAGTAGGTTTCAATAAACTATTGCATTGGATTACACAAAATATTTCTATGTTTTCGAATGTAAGTCAGGAGATCCTTATATACAGAGGGTGGCAAAAATGTATACACACTTCAAGCAAAGAAAAGCGGTATTAACATAACAAAACTGAATTCATACAAACAGAAAATGACGAGCACTAATCATCTTCGACTTTTAAAGTTACAACAGTTGCTCAAAATGCCCACCATCGGGGTCGATACACTTCTGAGTACGTTGAATTACTGAGTGAGCAAAGTTTACGAACGTGTCCTCAGCGATTGCAGCACATGCCATTTCAATTTCTTCCCGAAGTGCTGCCAGTGTAGCTGGTTTTCTACGGTATTTAACACCCTTAAAAGTTCCCCATAAATAGAAATCCAATTTGAGTTAGATCCGGAGAACGCGTCGCACACGTCTCCATTGCCTTTAAACTTCAACAACATTCTCGGTTTTCCAATACCACTTCAAAATTGCTTTCCGCTGTTCAAACGATAATCTTGGCTCCATTTTGTTGTAACAACGCTAGCATAACGCAATGTGAGTCACATCTGTTTACAGAACGTCATACGATAATCTTCGTTTCATTTGTTCATTGTTGATTTAGGATAATCTTGGCTTCATTTGTTTATTGTTGATTTACGTAGCAACGCTATCATATCACATCTGTTTACAGAACGTCATACGATAATCTTCGTTTCATTTGTTCGTTGTTGATTTAGGATAATCTTGGCTTCACTTGTTTATTGTTGATTTACATAGCAACGCTATCATAGTGTATGTGAGTGACAACTGTTTATAGAACATCATATTACACATGGCTGTTATTTTGCGGTTCAACTTTGAAATATATTAAATAGATATCTACTGTGAAAGTGTGTATACTTTTTTGACACCCTCGGCATTTGGAGAAACTCCACTCAACGTATACTGAAACCATTTTGGTAAACGCACGGAGAGGAGTTCAGTGGAAGTTTTTGCAACTTCCACATTCGGAATATTTCTCATAATGAATTCAAATTTAGCTTTGGCAAATCAGTCAAGATTGTTCCTTTACAGTTGTCAACTTCTTCGCTGGTCCACTTTCTTCTCTAAGCTCTGAATCACAAACCTGTAATCATGTGCTCTAGGTCTTTATCATTGAGCAATTGTTGGAAATGGTCAATGACTGTTGCGTTCGTTGAATCCAGGGCACACATGAAGCTTTCAAAGTTTTCGCACAAAAATTGCGAATCTTATCCAAGTATTCCATCTTGTTATGATAGGATTTTTTTTTGATTGATTTATTTATGGACGCTCTTTAACATCTCAGGTCATCAGCGTCCCATTCAACTCAGGGCGTGAAACGGCCGACAAATTTTGCTCAGAGGCCTCTCTTTCAGGCTTGAGGTTCTTTTTCGTGCCCTAAATGTACGACACGGGACCCACGGCTTTACTTCCCTTCCGAAGGAAGCCATACTTGGGATTTTTACGCCCGAAAAAATCCATCGGTCCTGGCCGGGTTCGAACCCGCGTTTTGGATTTAGGAGGCAAGTATGGTAACCACTACACCACCAGGACCGACGTTATGATAGGAAATTAAGTAAGTGGAGCCCATTATCTTTTCGGTAAAGTTGACGATTTGTGGCCTTTACAAGAATCTTTTTCAGAGTAGCAATGTAGTCATTGATCCCATTGTGTTCCTCCTTGACTGATTAACAACACGGCGTATTTCAAGTGCAATAAATCCACGGTTGAGATTGCAGTGCAAGATCTTTAGTTGTTGCAACTGAAAGCAGGTAACTTGCTTGATGTCACGATGAGTATTTTCGCATTGTATACCCTCCGGCCATAGCTTCAAACATGAATCATTGAATGACTGCATCCCTTTGCAGGCTTTGCATTCCCGATGTACCCTTTTACATAGAAACACCAGCAATTCAATATACGTCTTTACAACTCATCAGTAGATTTCTAATTCTGTTATTTTTTCGAAAACATTCTCATAAATTGGATTTATATATCTTATTCTCAGAGTGCTCTCATCCGGTATTGACCTTTGCGTTTGTTTCTCCTGGAATGATATGAGTGCAAGATTGTTGATCTTTTGAACTGGGATTCCTTACTGAACTAATGCTATGGTAAGATCTGCAGAGGACTGGCTCGATGACTGCTGCGTTTCAGATTCCAAACTTAAGGCAAGTGTGAAGGTAGTTTGCTACTTGTGGAGTTTAACATTCTTCTTATGTTTGCCATGCCGTATGTGCTGGTTTATTCTGACTCTTTGGTCAATATCGAAGAGATAGATCACCAGTTTCATGAAGTGTCTCTTGATTGTTTTGAAAGTGCATACAATAGTGTTTTCTTAACTTTTGGTATGGTGGAGTATTCGAAATACAACAACACAAACACAATCAAGTAGAGCACCTAGCAATTTTATATAAAATGTGCGCGGATCGCACAGAGAAATATGTTTCTAGGGAACAGCTTTAGTAACTGACATTTATGTCTTCACTTGCAGTTTTTGCTACATTAACTTGGAAACAATTGGGGTTGCAAATTTAGACATGTATAATTTTATAATCGTCATTCTACTCTACAAATGACACTCAAGGAGAGTGATTTGTTTTTTTTTTTTTTGCTCAAAAGAGTGAAAATTGTTTATTTTTATGCCTAAATAAAAAAAATAATGAAAGAAAAGGTTCGAAAAGGTGTCGAAGCGTCAAAAAGGGAATATATATGTTAATATTACCAAAAGATGCAACAAAAGTTTCTTTTCCTTTCATTTCATATACTAAAATTCAAATTTCAAATGACCTGTATGAAAAAAAATACAGTTATATTTTTGAAAAGGTGCTGCATTTTAAAATCCATTTTTTAATAATAATAATGATGATGATGATGATTATTATTATTATTATATAAACTATGAGTTAATCAACAGAAAAGTGATGAATGTTTATTAAATAGTTTTCATTGGACAGCAAAAAGAGAAACAATTAGCTTGTTCTTCACCCTTTTATTCTGTCATGAAAACAATTTAGCTTTAAAGAGTTTTTCCTCCACACATTTAAGCAGAGACTATTAAAGTTGAAGGTAAACAATAGAATATGATTTATAACAGGCTCTAGGAAATCTTCTGTGTGTAATGTTTCAAAGAGTATGACAAACCATTGTTGAAAATGAAGTACGACTGATTGTGTTTTAAAATAAAGACATACGGAGCGGGGTGGCTCAGGCGATAACGGATTTTTCTTTCTCCCATTTCATATCATTTCATTCTGTTGATTCTGTTAAATGCTCGAAAGTGCCAGGGCGAAGGTGAGGGCTGGCGCGGGGTGTTGGTGACTTGCGCTTTTGAAAGGTTTCTTCTCCGGCGTCTGGAATGAAAGTGGAATTTCCGAGGGCTCGTACAACTCGGGGGGCTCCACGGCGTCATAGTGCTCTATCTGGCAACATATTAGGATCCCATCAGTGTCCTCGAGGTCGCCATTCGTGGATCCTGGCTGACCGATGCACAAACGGCTATCCGTGAGCCGGGCTGATGTGCGAAACATACTCCTCTGCCCCGGCCTATGTCCAAAAAATAATGCATGATTAACATAATAACATTTAATCAAATACCTAAAATTTCATAAATCATTTTAAATACTTAAAATAACTACCCAATTCTTATATAACAAAAACTGTGTAAATAAGAATATGCGCCATTTCGTTGTTTATTCCGATTAGCAACTTCAAAAGGATTTTCGATAGATTGAGGTCACTCCATTGAACGTTTTTGAGATGATGAATTCTATAGACGCTATAGGTGGGGTATAGAACACTTAAAATGTTCTAATAACAGTCATCTAATTGAATATCCATTCTTATTATACGCCAGATTAGACATGCTTCTATTTGTTGGCCCAACATTTTCTTTTCATCATCCGGTGTTCTGCTTCGTTTCAGCGTTGCGATTTTTTATGCTTTTTGCCCTAACGGTTTAGCTCACAACATCATAACGTGCAGAAATTGATGGAATAAAATCTTCTATACAACATATAAAACCAGTAGATTGCAAGCGAATGGACCATTATCTGTAAAATTCGTGTTTTTGTAGACTTACAAGATCTATTATAGATAACGCTAGCGTTACTTTTATGACTTATTGTTTACATTCATTAACTTGTTTTATTTCAAGGTGATACCTTTATTAAACACATTTTTACATTTATACATATGTGTGCTAAGAAAGAGAGCCAAAAGCATCTGACATGGCGGCAAGGTTGGACAATTTATTTTTATATGCAGAAGATATTAACTCAGAGTTGCTAACATTTCCTTTGGCGCCCTTGAAAAGTTTCAACAAGAATGTGTTTAATACTATAATATTCACTTATTTTGCTTTGCAAATGCTTAAGCTTACATAATTATACTTTGTCGTTATAACTTTTAAGGGTTTTCTTTCTTTAAGAACACCAAAGCTCAATATTTCCGAGGGAATAGGCACACGAATAAAATATAATTTCTAAACTAGTAGAATCTTGCCAAAAAGTTAGATTAACAAAATATTTCGGGTTATCATAGTTAAATTAAATAATATTTTTATGAAGTGTAAGGTATATACAGGGTGTTCAATTTATCTTTCTCACCCAAAATATTTTATGATGTTAAAAAGGTTCGTTTGAAACAATTTTTCATTTGACAAATTAGAAAAAAGTTATTTTGGATTACCAAGATAAATAGGACACTCTATATATCAATATGCAGTAGAACGATCATAATTTCCGAAGAATGTGGCGTGCGAATTGCAATATCTGCAAAGGAGGAATTCATTTTTAGGCTTAATTTTTATAAACCTATTTTTCACATTTTCCAACACATAAAGAATCTAAAAGGTATATTTTTTACTAAAAGCACTAAAATTTTTACTAAATGTGTAAGAAAGAACATTAATAGCTGTAAACTTCATTATTCTTTTCCTTCACCTAGATTCCGTACGTCAACATTTATGCGGACATGTCTGCATTTTTATGATGAAAGAACCACCCGCAAACAGTTCTGGAAAATATCTATTATTTCCGCAATGTTCATATTAAAGTATTATTTATTCATGTTTATTTCATATGCAGAAACGGCGATATTCAGTGTTCTTTCTGTATTCACTGTTCGTAGCAAGGCGTGAAAGGAGAGCCCAGAAGTTATCTATAGACCTTTTAAAATAACAATTGAGTCGGCGTTTCGATGTTCTCAGTTTTGAAATTTGGTGTCATACTGTGTACAAATTGATGAAAAACACTTTGATTAGTTTTCCAATTTGAAGAAACTTGTCACTTCATATGATGGAAAAGCAGAGTCAAGGCGAGATAAATGCTGTAAATATATTATATTTTGCAAAAGTGATGAACAGTCTACAGGATTATGAAGATGGTTTCCTTTCTTCTTATGACATCAGGCCATGATGGGAGTATTGTTTTGCTCTTTTTCTCTAATACAAGCACAATGGACCAATGAATGAAATTACCTACCATCGATTAAGTGAAAGAAATTGCTTCAATAAAATGTAATTGCAGACATTTTACATGCAAACATATATTTTTTGTTATCTCTATAGTAATGATGTATATATAATAAGAAATATGCAGGAGACTGCAAAGTGATACAATTGATTAAGTTGACACTTGGAATGCACTGGTGAGAGAAAGGGAGTCGGAGATTTTTCAGATTTCAGAATGTGGTAATCCTAATTGGCTATTTCCTTAAAAAGTCATCCAGTCCTCTGTTTTTGCTTTGTTTCCTTTTGATTATACTCGCATTTGTTCAGTCATTATTCCCTCTGAGATTCTAGCTATGATTATTTGTTTTGTTTTTTAATATGTCTCTCCGTTGTCGTTTGTAATCTTTCAATCTATACTTTGAAATTGAAGTTAAGTAATTCTTATCATATATTTTAACTTTAATGTGATCTACTTTTGTAAAATTTTTAACTCCTGTTAAACATTTTATTTTTTGTTGTTTCTGTATCGTTCATAGTTCATTTCCATGTGATATGCTCAACCAATAATTTGTGTAATTTTAATTTTATCTCCCCTCATGTTTCATTTTTAAAAATTGGTAAAGATCGCGGATTCAATCCCGGCTAGGGATATTTTCGGGAGTAAAAATCCTAAGTATGGCTTCCTTCGGAAGAAAAGTAAAGCAATGGATCGTAGATTTACGTCACGTAAAAGAGCCTCAAGCTTGAAAGAAGAGGCCTCTGAGCAAAATTTATCATTCATTTCACATCCTGAATTGAACAGGACTCTAGCCTGAGATGTTAAATAGCGTCCGTAAATAAACCAAATAAATCAAATAAAAAGCTGAATTTACTTTTCCATAAAAAGTCTGGAACTTGCGTAACGTGTTACCTAAATTGATATCTATTTCATAATTAATACACATTTCTAAATCTACCATTACGAGTGGCCGAGGCCGTTAAGGCACGGATACGTCTAGGGTTCGATTCCTGCCAGGACCGATCTCCTTGACTAAGGTTTTACATAATTTTCTCAGTCCTCATAAATGGCAAATACCGGAGAGGTACCCAAAACTTAGGAATGGGACGCTTTCTTCCATAAAAAAGTCCTTTCCCAGTTTATAATTTCATCTCATGTATCATCAGTGTCCACCTCCTGTGATGCCTCAATAGTAAAACCGGGCGTTAAACGCTATTACAAAAAAGTCTCTAGATCGGGGTGGCGAATGCCGTCAAACTAGAGGTTTGCAACCCGCATCATCTCATTTCCAAGTGACGGATGACAATGCAGAATCGCCGTTTATCATCAATAATATACTGCACAATACTTTGTGGGCAAAGTATACTCAAATTTGACTCTGTGTTCTAGATAATTGAATTGACTATCTGTCCATGGTCTGATTTTTAATTATTATTTTTGTTCACTTTGGTTGCTTGCCTGTAAGTGCCATTAATGATATATTGTTAGCAGATTTGATTCAACTAACAATTTATTTTATTTGGTATTATAAGAGGACCTTAAGTAAGTAAAAGTATATTTGGGCATGTCTCCCTTGATGTTTTAAAACGAGGATTCGCTCTATACTATATCCTTGTCATTTTTATTTATCAAAACGTATATTTTATTACTTTTTAGAAATATGTATACGAAAAGTACTTTTTAAAGAAGTGGCGTTATGAATCAATAAAATAATATTATTAATGATAAGAATGTTATAATCATACTAAAATATCTAGGGAAATAATTAATATTTAATCACACAGGCAAAAATATTTTCAATATTTTATAAATTTTATAACAGATTATATGCAGAATTTTAGAATGTTCTGTTCAGAATTAATATATTTTTGTACTTCAATAGTGAATATACATCTAGTTACACATTTATATGTGCAGAACATTTGGATCACGAATTGATAAATGTCCGTTTTCTTTGTTTAAGGCGAAATTAGTTATGAGTAATTTATAGCTAAGTGCATGTGTTATTTGTGTAAGAAAAGCATTAATGCAGAAAAAAATTGAAGATATACTAAAACGACTAGCCTATGTACCACATTATTCCTTAATAGCCATACTTTAAAGAAAGAAATGCTCTTTTATCAAGTTTATACTTTCACTACACTACAGTGAAAGTATGTGACCTATTAGGTATTGTGCAAAGTTATGTATTGGATACCAGAGCTATGTGTGACGATTCAAAGCAAAATTCCGTGAGCAAATTGTTATGTGCCCTTACTACAAGCAATATTTTTAATTAAAAATAATCACCTACATAACTTTAGCGAAACTGAAACCTAAAAGTCCCCATTTAATGAAGCCTTAATCCACGTATAAGACTTAGATATGTGTAGTTACTTCATTTTAGATTGACTATTTCACTTAGTAACGCCATCATAAAAGCGATCAATGAAATGAAACAAAATTTTGAATGTTGACCAATCATAGCCCGAAGTCGCAGTGAAATTATTGTAAAGTTTTATCAAATGCCTTTACCGTGCGAAGTGCATTTGTCTTCTGGTCAGTGTAATCAATTTTATACTTCTACTGTAATTCCTGAGCATGCAATACTGACTACTTTTGCTATTAGGCGCAGGGAAGATATTGATAGCAACAAAAATACCAGCTATCAACAATCATTAGGGAAAATGGAGAGTTCTTCAAAGCGCAAACACATATTTTTGCGTATTTACTGAAACAATCTGACATTATTTTGTAAATGATGTAACAATATCTGCCTAAGGAACCATACATTTTAATAAACACGTTCAGAATGGTAAAACGTTATCTGTGTTTTATTATTCTCAGTTGGTATGTAAATCGAACGGTAGTGATTGTAACAGTCGATTTTCGTCTATTTCGGTCTCACGGTTTCTGAATAGATAGATATTCATAAGTATAACATTTTATATAATTATTAATATTCTGTGCGCAAATTTTAAAATATACATTACTTTTATTCTTATTCTATTCATGAAATTTTCCTAAACCCGATTTTGTCTCCTCTATTGGCATTACTGACAACTGACACTCATCTGTTGCAAGAGGCTTGAAAAAGGTTAAGATTCATAATAAAAATATATATTTGTTCAATTAAGCCAAGTTTATGGGAATTGTATTTCAAATTTTTATTTTATTCGTGAAATAGCCCTAATAAATATCACTCGAGACTGAGTTTTGCGCTACATTCCTGAATTTATTGGCAATCTCAGAACCTCTTGTGATATTACTTGTGATAGTCCTATAAAGAATACAGCTCTTTCACATATTTTTATCTTTCTAAAAGACAACAAAGCCTATCAAAGCCAAAAATTAGCTAACCTTTAACAGATGTTGTCCAGGAACAATGTGATAGAGTTAAGCAATATTAAGACTAAAACTTAACGAAAATTGTGTCATAGACATTCAAGTAATTTATTTAGATAAAACTAAAGGAAAATTGTGTGATAGACATTCTAATAATTTGTTTATGTCCTTATAAACATCTTATAATTAATATTTTATGCATGAAAATTTATGCTATAACATAAAAACTCGTGTAAGATTGTTTTGTGTTAGCGCAAAAGGCTTCTTGTAACATTAGCTGCATTGTTCCACTTTAGCACTGAAACATCAAACTAATTGTCGCAATTTAGTTCAGGGGAAAAACGAGCTTTTTTTTTTTTTTAAAGTAACCATCGTATTACTTTGTATACAAAATGAAATATTATTGAATTACTAAAATACCTCAGTAAATTGACTTTAAACAAATAGATTGGATTAACAGAGACGGAGGAATAAATTCGGTGCCTTAGCCATACCCAAGGGAGGGCACTCATGGAATGAGGGATTAGATGAGACACCTGGCGACCAGAAGTCATGGACGGTGAGACATGAAGCTAGACGGAGTCCCTAACGTGTTTTCAAGATGGAGAAACACAAGGAATCCAAGACCCCCAAAAGGGTTGCTTCCACACCAGATATCAAGGCAAAAATCTTTTCAAAACACGAATCCACCGCCAAGCCGCACACAGCACCAGTTCGTATCGCTTGGTACTTTTGATCCAACGGAGTGAAATGAAGGGAAATGGGAGAGCGGAAAGTTCGTGAAAAGGAAAGATCCGTCCCAGCATTCATTTAAGCGACCGGAGGAAACTACGAAAAACCCAAGGCCAGGAAGGCCTGCCCAAAGAAATTTGAACCTAGGACATTCCCAATGCACGTCCCAAGCGTCATCGCCTGAGTCACCCCGCTGGTTTAATCAGCCTAAATATGGACCTTAAATAAAAGTTTTACATGACATGAGTTAAAGTGACCAATAAACCAGAAAGTAAATACTTTTTATTTTATTTACCCATGGTTCAATTACACAATTTCAAGGAACAAGCTGTGAATGCTATGTGGTTATTGAAGGTGAATTCCCAATCCATTGAGTTCTTTACCTTTATATGAGGTAGAAAGCCTACAAGGGAACATAAAATTGGATTTACTAGTACTTCAAATTGCAATTATGTAGGAAGGAAGATTGGGCAGGTGGACGGAAGAAAGTGTCATTAATAACTCTGTCAAATTTAGCACGCCGTGTTTGACCAGTTATAATGAACTTAAAGTACTTGGCATATCTCATCGAATAGCTAAGTGTGTTCGGTCAGTAGTACTTGTTTACCTATAGTTATAATAAACAAGAACTATTTTTATTATAAAATTTAAAGAAGAAACATGTTATTAACAGTAATTATTCAGATCAGTTTTGACCACGAAGGAGTTTCGGAGTTTATAAACTGCTGTTTATTTCTTTGGCTATGGTGGAGATACGATCTGTTCCAACGAAGGATCCTTACAAGCATGGACTATTTGTGTGGCTTTTATGTATGGGAAAAACGGCAGGTTGCGTGTTACAGGTACTCCTTAGTATAGTTAATCCGATCGAAAATATACTAAGACAACAATTTATAAAATAAAATTAAATAAATTATTATATAGTATAGAAACAATAGAAAGTCCCCTTTGTTGGGAAAAGCGACGAACGGATTTATGGTAGAATTTTTCAACTTTCTTCAAATGTTTCACGAAGAGAATCCTTGGATATATTTTTTTGCTCATCTCATTTTAAAGTAATGTATTAAGAGAAGATGGATTATTTGACATCTTGAAACTTAAAACTTGGGAAAAATCTTTGTATTTGGTCATAATGAACTGATAAATACCAATTGAGTCCTTAACACAAATTATCGTGGATAAATCTTTCCACGCAATATTAGCCTTCTAATAGATTAGCAACTGACCCTAACTTGTTAAACACTCAGCGATCTTAACTTTCGACTGTGGAAGCAGATGCCGCGTAAGTGATCGAATTATGCAGTTCACCTAATTATATAGTCATAAACCACACGATACAAATATTGCTTATTGCTTTGATTATCATAAATAATGCCACGAGTGAATTTAATCGTTTATCGGAATAAGATGAAATCAAGAATGGTATTTGTTTTGTCTATTTGGCGAATAAAGTACGTAATAAATCATATTAATAGAATAAAACATACTACTGTACTATTTAATATACTTGTACATCCTTTCTAATTTTTGTTTAGAAGTATGACTTTGCCATCACATTTATATTTCGTTCAATTTCAACCAATCCCCGTCGACTAGCATATTAATATTGTGGAACTGGAATTATCGCACCTGATTAGCAATTGTTTATATGTTATTGCAGTTGATTTGCACTTGTTTCTGGTTCGAAGTACAACACTAATCTTCTCATGACCCACATGTCTGCCTATATGATGTCAATACTGCATCTCTGCAGAACAAGTCCTTTATAGTGGGCGGTAATATGCAGTTTATTGTAAGCTGTAACGGATTTTATGCCTCCTATCATAATCAGGACACAAGAATAACACATAAAGCCGTTATTTTCACCTTGGCATCACGTCAACAAAAATGTGTGTTTTTTTTAAATGTTTGAGTACAAGCTTCACTATGAATTAACCTCGTTTTAGAAGCCACGCCCCAGCACAAATGAATCTCAGGAGACGCCAAGCGAGCACATTCTGCTTTAGACCCATTTGAGTAACGACCACAAATGAATACCTCAAAGTAACTTATTAGAGGACATGGGCGCTGGGAAGCCACCGTACCAAGACAAGAGAAACCGTTTACACGGTTGTCAGTTTCGCGTAATCAGAACTCAATACAGGGGCAAAGCACGATTTATCGATATTTCGATATGCTACTAAAGCATGGACTACGCTTTTAAAGTCATGGTCCATGGATCATCACTAAACGAGATATCGTTTGAAGAGAGATGAAGTTTAATAGAAGTTTGCATCAAGCGAACCGTATGAAATTTAGTACCTAGGGGCACTGAAAAAAACGGAGTCTAGGCAGGCATGGAATGATCAATCAAAAATAATATCCGAATAACAAAGAATTAAGAAATACATTAAAGCATTAACATTTTGATATTAAACTAGTAAAATAAATTCCACAATTTTAACTTCTGCTGACAAAAGTTTTTATTTTTTTTTCCATCAGAATAGTTTTATGTAAGAAAATAGCTTATTTGGTAAATTTAAAAGATAATTTATAATTTTAATATTTAGTGTTATTTAAATGTAATTCTGCTGTAAGTTGCTTAATAGTTTGTTACTACTTATTGTAAAAAAATGAAATTTATTTTGAAAGAGGAAGTTTACTGTAGTGAAAACCAAATTTCTTAATAGCAATTAAAACATTAATGTGGTCTAGCGAAACCACAAATTCTATGAGAAACATGAAGTAATTTATAAAACAGCTCTTTTAATCTACTCATTTGTGTATAATGAACCACAAACACTCTATTTGTTTATTTATTACCTATCTAAGAATACACTTTAACTCCTACACTACAAAACAGTTTTTGTGTATTTAATTTCTGTAACAAGTTGATGAATGGAAGGAAAATGTAATGGAAATGCAAAGGAATATAAGGAAATATTGCTTTTAAATACTAGAGAGTGAGAAACTATATCTTCTAGTCAATGATACGCAAACATAATTAGATACTCTAGTATCTTGCAATAATAACCATAACCATTAGGTAAATTACTTTGCACTATTGAAATATAAAACTCAATTTTCCTTCTGCATATAGTAAGATAGCACATTAAGAAGTATCATTATAATGGTATATCGATGGTCGCAGTTAGAAATATACTTTTTACTAATGGCATGATGGTTTTTGTTCCCAGATTCTTTTGCATGTTTTGGATTACCATATGTAAGAGATAAAACTTCCGGATGTCCACTCATATACCTTATAATTTAACATTTCAGATGTTAATTCCATTAGAAATTTAACCAATTGTTAAATTGTCGCCGAGCACTGTTTTCAAACGACTTTTGAAAACTGAAGACTTTAATAAATCACAAATAAGTTATTAATTTTCATATATATAGTAATTTAGCATTCGCAAGAATCGCGTCCTCTGGTGTTCTGCATACGGTAGAATTTGAATAGGTCGAGTATAAATATAATTACCGCGATTTCCAAGGAGACGAATTAAATCCCAGAACTGCGTCCGAAGTAGAACTTATTTTGAGTCTTGCAGCGCGTAGAAATTAGAATCGAGTATCGCCGCGTTTAGAACATAAAAGTGGCAGTGCCAGTACAAATAGAAGTGACACGTCCTTGCAGAATGTAAGGCTTCAAGATTAGTGTCGCAGCTTGTAGATCTTACAACTGAGTGCCTCGGCAGAGCAAACGCCTCCTTATTTATTCGATTTAAATTAACTAAACGTCTTTTCGAGAAAGAAATTATTGGTGCCCCCTCCCTTCACTTTGCTGCTTAATAATAATTATAATTTGCAAGTTTGCACGCATGCTTCATGTGACATCTATTAGTCACAATAGCTATTGTTGCGCTGCTGTATAATTGGTGAAAATAACCATAATACAATGGTCAGTTAAATATTTTAATAGAAAGGACTTGAAAATGTATAAGTTCTTAAATAAAAGAACTTTCCCCATATCCACCGCGACTCCCCACCCCCAGGAGTCCCGACCCACGGTTTGGGAACCGCTGCTCCCCTGTTATTACGTACAGTAGTCCTTAAAGAAACCACGGTTTAAACTTTAACAAAGACTAGTTTTCATTGAGAAAACCATGATAATGAGCTGTAATAATCTTGAAATATATCAGTTGTTTGAGCACCTTATTACATGTTGCCCTGTATACAGTGCAACCAGTTTCAAAGCAAAATTATTGGTCGTTTCAAACTCTGAATTGAATGGAACGCTAAGGACCAGAAATGTTAAAGAGTGTCCTTAAATAAACCAAATAACTAATCTCAGCATGGGATTTATAAATGGTTTATTGGAAGGGTTTTAACGTATTTCGGCGATGGTATGTAATACTTCTAAAGTGATTTTAATGAGGAGCACATATTTAGAATTATTAAAATATGCAACTGGTACTTTGTAAAAACATTAGCAACACTGAATGGAATAAAAGAATCTCATCTAGCTGGATTCTTGATTGGTTTGCTTTCTAATTGCGCCGAACAGAACAAGGAACCTTTAGCGTTTCATCATTCCTGGTCTATTATTAAGTCCAATGAAACAGGTAATTTAACGACTCGCAATCCATTTGAATGCCGTTAATCTTGCTCTGAGGTGTACAACAAGTGCAACTAGTCATTTTTAAACAGCTGTAAAATAGAACAATAGCTCTATTACGTTTTAGAGGCATCACCAGGAGGAAATGCACTCTCATTTGTTAGTAGACAATGGCGAATAGCGCACTTCATTTGTCACTGCTTTATGAGAGATTCTGTCATAGAGAGTCGATAAACTGTTTCTATGGTTCTTTTTGTTTCAGAATAATATGAATAACAACTTTAATATTTTAACTCGCACCGTAAATAACAAACAAGAAAATAAATAAAATGCAAATAAAAAATTTAAAGTATTTATTAATGTGATGATAAGACAAGCTTTTCACGTTATAACATTTTGTTTATTCATATATCTAGAAATGGAGATGACCAGTGAAATTTATAGTAAAACTATGATAGGATTCTTTAATTCTGCCTGAGCAGACAGAAGATGCTTACAAAAATCATTTTTGCTTTATTTTCCATTATAATCTCCTAATAATTAAACACATAGTCTGCTTTCCTGCAATTACTTAGAAAAAATTATTCTGTTTATCTGAATACAGAAATTTACAGCCACCTTGACATCATCATCATCATTTGAAAACCGCTGTCCAATAAGAAATTTCTTCAAAACTATGAACAGGAAATTGTATTAGGGGACAATTACAAAATATAAGGGTAAGCTGTTGAAATTCACATTTTTGGATGGAAGCTTAACCTTTGCCTGGCACATTGTCAGGGAGAAGTAGCATTCTGCAACGCATCTTGAACTAACCATGGAAATGCCCAAACATTTTCAAAATTGTACTTGCTGTATTGTTAATTTATTCTAATATTTGGGAAACCTTAATTCGTCCATCTATCAAAATTAAATGGTCTACTTTTTTGCACATTTCTCATGAAACTTCTTCTATAGGCCGCCCATTTTGTGTGCATTCTTCAATAGACTCTTTAACCCATTTAAGCTGCTTGTTCCAAAATTTTACTTTCAAGTATGATGGTGTAGAATCATGATAAACTGCAGAAATGTATTCATGCAATCTCGTTGGTATTTTCGAGGAATTTTAGGCCTTTGGCATTCTGTCTGTAATACAATACTAGGAATCTTCTAGTCAAATAACTTCTCTAAAATATTGTATTTCACGTAAATGCTGTGTTGAAGTCTTTCAAGCACCCTGATCGGGAACATGAACATACAGAAAATGGTCACTCTAAATTAGAAATGCTTGTTTATCCTTCACTAAAATTTAAATGAAATGAGGAAAGTTGCTGCTAATGATGATGCTGAGAAACTACCTCCTTCAAGCAAGGCCCTTCTCTATGATAATGCCTTTCTCAAAGTTGCTGATACTTATCCAGTAAATAAATGAATGCCATAAACAGAAAGCAACTATTGAAGATGCCATTGAACTGTTGGTGGATCCTCATCTAACTGGTGACCATAATGCTCTCTTACCACGTGTAGAAAAAATAAGAAAAAAATTAGTCGCCAATACACACACACACACACACACACACACACACACACACACACACACACATTGCGTTTCTGCCAATGTACTCCATCCTGCGCTCTAGAGGAATTTGCTTTAGAAAACCTTGACCTCCTCGGACATAACCAGTTATCAACAGTATCTAGAGAGATCTAGAAAGTTGGAGCTTATGAAGAAGGGCAGTTAGATCGCCACAAACATTCTGGAACGTCGCTTCTTGGCAGCATAAGGAGTTGTCAAAAGTTGCATTGAAGTTACTTAACATCCCAGCCCAACTTGATATACTTTTTTTTTATATAGTTGCTGTTTTGCTCATATTATCACAAGAAATAAACTCAGTTTCGAACATTTCAAGAAACTGCTTCAAATATATTACACACTCAAGTTACATATCATAACAGAGATGAACATTAAGGGAATGTGAAAGTGGACAAACATTTAAAGTGCATAATATTTTTTGGTGAATATTAAAGTAATGACAAAGTGTTAACAAGTGAAACTATCAGTGTTGGAAATAAAATCAGCTGCATTATAAAATAAGCAGGCCAATGTTCTGTTTAATCAGCACAGGTGTTACAACAAAACTTGTTTATTTCCTCTACTTATACACTAAAAGTATACTCGAGAAATTTAAACTCTTACTAAAAATTTGAAATCAAATCCAAATATAATTCTATTATGTAAGTGCCGCTGGTACTATGAGACGTACGCATCAACGGTTGTTGATATTAAACAGCCCAATCATGTGATGTTTAATATCTAAAACACATAATAAAAGTAAGGTTCAAGTGCAGTATAATTAAAATAGTTTTTCTATTATTGATATGTGAGTAGTAATTTTCCAGCTTAAAAACTGGTTTTCTACACCACGTAATTACTACTAAATTACGCGTTCTTTAGGTAACAGGTAACCTTGCCAACCCTAGCCGTTACCATGGAAAGAATCCTTTTATTAGAAATGAAATTATATCCGAAGTTCAAATTGCCATTTTAGTATCTTTTAGAACAGCAGAATGCCTACTGGTCCAGCTTGCCTCGTTGTTCACTAAGGACTGGTATATGTAGTATATCAGGCATTAAGAAACTTTATTTGGAAACAAAATAAAACAATTCTTCTATACTTCCTTTTTAGGACTCTCCCAGATCAACACTTTTCCTATCAATTCTGAGTGGGTACAGGGCGTTTGCAAGTTATGCCTCCCACGACCTCGCTGTTTCACTCCTTCACAGAATTGGGTTTCTTAGCCCAAAACAAGACGGATTTCAATTTCTGTTCGCTATCGAGCCCTAATTTGATTCGCAGTAGATGGCGTGTTTTCCGAAATTTATCCTCAGCATGAAAAGCTATATGTTAGCTAATTTTAGGAGTTTACAAATTTTGGACTTCACTGTATCGTTATTATTTTTATTTATACTCAATAGGAAGCGTAAATTCGTAATAGGCATCTACACAAAGTCATTTCAGCCTATCCCACAAGAGGAGGTAGTGCTAGATTATAAAATGTGGAATGTAATAAATTTTTATTAGGGGTTTTTAAATGTCCACATTTTATATTTTTATAGTTCCATTATTAAATATCATTAACTAATCCTTTTATTAATTCGTATTTTAAATTATATGATATTATCGTTTTATATACTATAGTATGCAAGAATAATGTTGACTTTTTAGGTATACATATAAAAATTGGTGTATTTTCTTGTAAGATGTATTGTAAGCCTAAGCCTATTTTTCATTTAAAAGTAAAATAGAACACTTTATGCCATGGGCACAAAGTTAACTTAGCATCAACCATACATTGTAGCTGACTCTGAACTCTGTCTAGGGTTCCGATGTAAACAACCGCTGGCTTCTGCATTGCAGTCACAGATTCTAACTCCCTCTACTCTCGTCAGGCTTATACTAATATCTGGTTTCCAAGATTGTTCCTTCTTTAGTTTTAATCAATGAAAATTGGCTAAAATATTGTGTCTTCATAATTTTTTAATTTTTGTATGTATAAAACGTGTAAAACGTTTTTATTTCAAATTAAAACGAAAATTGTTTATATATCACTTTCATCTAGCAATTGAGCAATACAAAATAAAATTGTGTACCTGAAAGAAAAAAAAATGTTAAAATTCTAGTATATTGCTTTTTGAATTGCTAAATTCATTGCAAGAATTTGTATGACCTCAAATAAAAAATTACTAATTTTATAACTTTCAGATAATCTATGTATGAATTGTTTTGTTTTGATATAAACAGTGTAGGGATCAGAATGTGACGGCCTTGTATATTTACACTATTTCATCCAAATAGTTAGTTATCTGACATTATTTGAAATCTTTTGTGTTTCATATCCCAAAATAAAGAAAATAACTGACTTAGGTATACCTACTATGGAAAATGTTCAAGAATTAAATGGATGTAATGTTTTATTTGCTAAAATTCTCGTGGGGTTCCTACTTACGCCTTAAACAAAGTACTTGCAGCTATAAATCAATTACTTCCTTACCATGATAATGAGGTTCGATGGCTAGGCAAGTGAATATCATGAACTAAAGAAAATATTTTTTGAGTTAGGTGTTCTTAGAGATGTAGGATAAATATTTGTGTTAAGGTGATTCGATATAAAAAAATAATAATAACCCGTACCTATTTGTGTATCTGCGTCACAATAACAGTTGAGAGTATCTATAATGGTAATGAAAACACGTAGAGAAATTGAAAGCTAAATTAATCATTGTGGAAATTCAACCATCACGTTCCCTTACAGATGCTGATGTGACCTTAACCTTTAATTCAATGAGTAACGTTGCGGTTTTCTATGGCAGTGAACCAGCCAACTACGTGATACACATGGCCCAGACAAACTCAGAGCAATGAGAAAGCTAGAAAGGAAAAAAGTATGTCGACTTAGATCGTGTCGATGGATAATTGACCAGTTTAACGCCGAACATCCAGCTGCTGCTCCTGTTTCGATTCAGCAAAGTGGACTGTTCCGCATGTTGCTTGCTTTAAATCAGCGGTGGGAGACTGATAATGTAAACAAAGGAAGCGATTTTTGCATCGTCTTAATATTTTTTGAGCAGCTTCATTGTCTTGATGAAAAATGATATTTTTATTCTGCAATCCGGGTCTTCTCACGATTTGTGTTTAATTACTGGTTTAAACGATTCGAATAATATTTCCAATTTATAATCTTATCTTTCTAAAGATAATCAAAAGGAAATTTTAGCGTTCCAAAAGACTGCCGCTATAACCTTTCTTACACATGGAACCCACTTTGTCTTCTTTGGTGCTGAACAATCGGCTTTTCTCCACGAGTGTTTATATTCTGGCGTATATTGAATAGAGAACTCCTTCATTAACAAGATATCAGCGTATGGTTGACGCAAGCTTTGCACATGACATACTGGATTCCGTAGAATCTGGTCTTAACAACAGTGCCGAAGTGAGCGAGTCGATTGCTGTAATGTGATGATTACTTTGGACCGTTGTGCAATTTTCAGACTCACCTGTGCTATGGTTGAAGCTTTGGCAACCTCGCGTCCATGGAAGGAGAGGTTTCATGCTTAGTGATGAATGATGGTGTGTTCACATCTCTTCTACAACTATAGTTAGACGCACAAAATAAATTCTTTTGCTCATAAAATGCCCCTAACATTGTTGCAAAGTTTTGGTACGAGTGTTTCTTTTTATGTGCTGTTAGTAAACGTGATTCCAACACAGTTCTTTTGTTTTTATTATAGGTTATAAAGCTGTTCAAATGAAACCCAGATGAATGTATATTAACAGAATATATTTTATTAACAACTTACCATAAATTTAACAAAATACATTTGTTTGCTATTCAGCTAACGTTGCAGGAAATTGTCCGCTTTATTCGCCACGTAAAGTTTTGTGTTCAACAAAACAATGTCAAAAGACAAGCTTCCCGATGTAAGCTTTTGATTGTTTTTGTAGATAATAACAATAAAAATTTGGCCGTTATAGTGAACCATGCTGATATCAGTAACCTAAACAGTGCAAATAGTCTCGACAGCTAAATAATGAATGAATGTTTTTATATCAGTAAAACAGGTTTTATTGCTGACAAAAATGATTAATAAAAGGCTACATTATAGTTACATAGGAGCAATTACACAATTAAATTGTTTTCATTGCTAAAATACTGTTATCTATTGAATATTATGTTAAGATAATATTAAGGAAACAATGCATGTTTTAATAATTCATCTTAATTGCAGAATACATAAGTGCGAAATTAATAAAAATGTAATAAGTTAATATTAGCTATCAAACGAATTAGTAGAATTTTTATAAAACTAACCTGTTCAGGAATATATGCCGACACTATATTTTTAAAATACCTACACTGTTTTTACTGTTCATTCACTTAATGAATTTATCGTATTCCTTCTTATAAATGTTATAAGATTTTCTCAGTACCTGCGGCAATTCAGATTTTTCAGCTTGAACTAACTTTCCTTGCGCTTAGACAAATGAACTAAATAACATCTATCAATACATTGACACCATAAGTATAATAAACGAAGGCATTGACTTGAGAATATTCATTACAAAAGTTAGGTTAATATTACTTTTATTTTATTAATGTATTTTAATAATTCTTGTATACAAAATCTAGCGTCTGAAACTCGCACAATTCAGAGTGTATGCGTAGTTTAATAATATAATTTATTGTCCTCGTTTAAATTAGCATTTTAATAATTATAATATTCTATACAAGCTCTTTACATTTTATATGGGGGTTTATGAACTCCATCTGAATAATTTTTATTCAAAATCATTATATTTTGTATTCTTCAGTATACTCCTTCTGGTGTGTGTGAGATATTTTCAATATTATATCCATTTGTAGAGCTCAGAAGCAAATGTAGCTTCTTATGCATGAAGTTTCTATTTCATCCATTTATTTAAATCTCTACATGCATTTAAAGACTAAGTAAGATAAACTATCCTGTTCTAAAACTTCCTTGGGTTCAACTCAATATTGCATTTTGAACCTTCAAGTGATTATATAAAAATAAAACGAATACGTAATATTTCTAACTTAAATGTTATGAAACACAAAAACTTGTCTCTAAACACAAGGTTTTTCAAAAATTTCCTTTACTACCTCATAAACTGCTAGTGAATCATATTCTATGACAGTAAAGTTGGTAAATTGACAAAACAAACGCAATATACAGTTATTACCCATAATTACAAGCTATAAAAAGGATTTCTTCTTGTTCGTAAAACGTAAACGTAGAGGTTTTCTCATACATAATAATCGTCTAGCATTAATAGTGACTATCTGTGACCACATTAAGCACCCTTATCATGCAGTGCTGCTGTAAATGAGAAACTATTATTGCTCCAAGTAGTAGATATCCAGTATGTTAAGTTCAACATTTTTAGTAAGATGCACAATTATACATAAAACACGAGAACTACACGTAAAATATAGGGATATTTACAGGCCACATTTATAAACATGACATTCAGTTTATTGATAAGGGCTCTATGGAGATTATGGTCAAAAATCGATTTTGGTTTTGCGTACAATCTGAAACAACATGGTTGGCAGATTTTGTCCATATGTTTTTATGCTTTTTTGGCATTTAAATGGATTTAAATAATTTTAAAAATGGCCGTCACGTTGTTTCACAACACACACTCTTGTCTTTTTTGGTATTTACCGTAGCTGCCATATTTTTAACCTTAGATGCACTTTTCTTAAAAGTTATGTAAGATAGAGCTATGATTTTTTGTGCAAGTTCAAAACACGCTGATGCATGCATGGGACTTTTGAAAAAAAAATTATTTGAAGTGTGCACAAAATATTTTTTTTAAACAATTTGCTATTGCTTTACATTAACATGATTTCATCAGCAATGTTCATTTAGGTGTAGGCACGGGACCGATGATGATCAGTTGCTCCTGTCCCTACCTCCTTTGTTACCCAAGTTTACCCCACGATATTTTTTTTCCGTGAGATCACATAAAGCACCAAGTGTTACTCCCCCTATTCTGGATTTGAAGGTGCGTATCGGAACCGCTTTCAAAACATTATCAGTAATATGCGGAAGAGTGAGTGGAAAGAAATGAACTATTGTGTTGATATCTGCAGAGTGATAAAGGACACAAACATCGAACATTTGTAACGCTTGTACAAAAATAGCTGGGGTGTGTTCTGCAATAAAATAACGTTCGTATTCCTATATCAATTGTATTAAGTGTAACGGTTTTTTGAAACCCCCGACAACCATTTACGAAAGCCCTGTACATTTTTCAATGATATTCTTCTCAAATGGGCTTCGGGAACACACGTTATCTTCGGTGTATGTACAGTCTGAAGATCAGAAGAAGGCAAGCGAGAGGAATGTGCTATGTTTACCCTCCTCTTTATGTTCATGCGCACTGGTGCCGGTAAAAATAAACAGTTGTCAGATATTTGTCCATGGTTAGAAGTCCAGCGGGCAGGCAAGATCTGAGTCTAAGAGGTTCTCATTCGTGTGGCAACATGGGTATCCCAAATAAATGGTAAGCACCCTTCCCCCTTTCGCACTTCAGCCCGCACTCCCCTTCTTCTGATCGACAGAGAGTACAGTTACATTTAAACCTCGGCTTTCATTTGCGCTGTCGTTCACTTTTTTAGATAAAACATTTAACCAATGTTCTAATTTTTTCATATGCCTCTAGCTGAAAGTTTGTTATAGACAATTACAAAAATAAAACTTTCCACAAAGTAATCTAAGCACATTTTCGAACTTTTCAAAGGATTCTCATATTTAGAACCGATTCAGCTGTGTTTATTTTTAGTTTTTGAACTTTGGTAATGTTCTATTGAAGTTTCGAAATATTCTGATTTTTCTACTTAAGGTTTCAGGATTTGTTGTTTAATGCAATTTATATCGTTGAACCTTTTTCAGGCTGGGTGTTTATACTTATTCTTTAAGAATTCTGCCAATATTTATGTTATAACAGTTGTCAATCTCTCAGTTAAGCTACGCAATCTTATTATTTCGTTTACGGTGTTTACTTTCTTTGAAACTCCCGTACTTCCTTGAAGAAAACACCTTTCTGCCGCTTGTACTGTGCTTGCGTGTTTAATCGAGGTTCATATTTCTTCTGACAATCCAATCGGGTCGTTATCTGCATGTTTTTCTGGTTTGTTTTATAGTTATTAAAATGCCACATACAGAACAAATATGTACCTGTGTTTTATAGTTTAAAACAGTTTTTTCCACACGATATTTAGCAGCCAAGGAACTGGTTTGATACTTTTGTTTTTATGATAATTTTATGCCTCCTACTTTCCTACATGAGTATTTCCTCTCTCTAAATATGGGTACATAAAATATCAATTATTTTATATAATTTCAACTTAATAAAAATGAACTACTTGCTGGAATCGTCTAATAATTAGCATACGAGGTTTGTTATGAATGTATCATTTTCTAAATACTTTGATATTATAAAATTAAATATATTTTTCACTGCCTAATTATATATTGTATTTGCTGTGTTTTTCTTCATTTCATAATTTTACAAGTTGAGTCGGGGTCTTCGCAAAAAATTCGAAGGAGAGAGAGAGATCTAATATTGAGAGGGATTTTTCGTTAATCGACAATGCTCTCCAATGTTTCATTTAGGAAGCATACATCATGGAAGGAAGCATAGGTGTTAGGAACAATTAGCAATTATGACATAATTTATTGTGCTGTTACCCATGGGGAGAGGAAAGAAGAGTTCAGTGTCTGCCTTGAGCCTGATTACATTCATAACACCATACGGATCCATAAGCCACCTCTTCACAGTTAATGAACTTTCCTACATAGCAATCGATTACTGAATCGTAACTGGAGTAATCTTACTCAGAGACCATATCTCTTTCGATGGTGGGAGCAAGTAATTGATACTAGTGCGGATCACCAATTTTAACACCATTTTATATTAAATGTGAATTATATTTGTTTATGCTGGGGGAATTTGGTCATTCTTATGCTTTTATGTATCATTTAGAACTGACTTACTATCCATGTGACTTTATAGTATTGAAACATATGAGTTCATTGTAATATGTATTAAGTTTTAATGCCATTTGAAGGCGTTCAATTACTAACAATCTGCAACAAATTCTGATTCTTTAAGAGATTACGTTTATTAAAACACGCTTCTTTAACCCCGTGCAATTTCTAAATATATGAGCCTTACATTACTTATTATTTTCTCTTTCAAAGAAAGAAAATATCAAATAATCCAATTATCTGATGACCAACGCGGCGGTGAGGACAGTAATCCATCGCTCACAACCAGTCAGGATGGAGGAAGTGGGACGTAAGTGTTTGTGGTTGAATCACTAGATCGTCTTCAATTTTAGTTCACTTAAAAATTTGTGTACTAACTCGTGTAATGCCAGGAAATGCTGAAACTGTCTGTCTTCATTCTCCACAGATTTTCCGTTGACTGAGAAAAGCAAATAAGAGAGTTTGTAAGAAAATTTTCCATGCAGTGCTCCATGTCTTCAAGAGTTTCTTATGGAAATAAGTCAATCTCCTTCGCTCCTTATTTTAAACGCTGATTAACTAATTTATAAATCGAATTATGATTTGAAACTCGATCATTAGACATTTCTCTTAAATAATCTCCTGAAAGCAGGAGCATACTCGGTACGGAACACAGAAATCATAAATAAAAACTAGTTGAATATAATAATTAGATCTAGTTTTTGTCATTTAGTATTCTTAGCAAAGTTTACTCTGTGATTAAACACGTTTTGTTTCTTTCACTGTTCAAACAAGCTGATTGAATGGCGAAAGACTCAGGCCAACGTAGCAATTCAGTAAACTGCACCATTTACCCAGATTCATGTAGCCCGATTGACTTTGAGTGAATGTTTATTGGTTGAAGCAGTTTTCCGTCGTTGCGTCAATCATCAAATAATTGGATTACATATATATGTGACTAAAATAGAAACTTTTTAAAACACTTTAAAACACTTTAAAAAAGTAACCAGATATTAGTCATCATTTCTGTTGAGTAAAATAACTTCAGACTATGTAACCTCGAATTTGCAATACCCGTCAAACCTATGGCAATATCAACAAATAATAGCGAAATTCGCGTTTAGAATGATTTGATGTTGAACTGTTCAACCAAGGAAAGCAACAATTATTCGGTTTTTCAGGGAATAATTGAAAAAAAAATTCGACTTCAAAAAAGAATAAAGAACGCACATGGGAGTAAGAGATAATAATTCTATTCTAAAAACTTCTGCATTATAGCCCCCAGGCGATATAATGGGTATATAAATGCAATCTATAGCACCTAAAACTCCAAGAATGTTATAGCATCAATTATTTTACATCACCCTCTTCGGTTGGCATTTAATGACTGAGGTCTCATAGCTGTTATTGCTCTAGTAACTTTACGGATGGTTCTACTGGCTGTTCTTTTCTCCACTTGCAATATGTCTTCTTTACTATTTGGAAGCTCCCTATCGCATTGAACATTAAAGTTAATAGAATCATGAACATCGAAATCAAAGTACGACATTGTAGTTTGTGATTATAATCGGAAACGTAATATATGTTACAGTTCTTCGACTTTTTTTTGCTAAGCGAAATCGTATTTTGAGTTTTTTGTCATTCAATTCTAGGAAAGGATTATTTCTCTCATGAATACACGAGGTATAGGGTGAAATTCATCTTCGGATGAGAAGGCAGAAATCTGTACAATATATCGCTTGTAAAAATGTAATTAACCATTTTATTTATAAATGAAGTTGATGCTTTTGTAATCTGAGAAATATTTTATTTTACTAAACTCTAGTTTGTGGTTTAACTTAAGAAATTTTGCGAAATGGTTTTAATTTGAGGTTAAGATGAAATTTAGATTAGTGCTTATACAATAAAAATTTTCGAAGTTAAGTATAACTGATGGATAATTTTTTGCCTTTAATTCAAGTTAACTCTTTATACAAGTGGTCTTAAATTAATCGCGAATTAAATGTTTTCCACTAGGCTAATGTTTGCGTTTTTGCAGATGATTTAGATTTAACCTGGGTTAGCTAAAACTGAAAATACACGCAGTTCGTAGCTCTGAATCCTTGCGATTAACTATGTTTAAAGTTTTAATAGAGCAGTCAAATAGAGCGCGACTAATCTAGAACCCGTTTGAATAGTAAATTCTTCCAGCAAAATTGCCTAGATTTGGTGTTTTCCGAACTGAATTATGTTATTTATGGGTTAGCACAGCTGACTACATAATCTACCATCATTACACATTCTTACTATCCACCCGGGGATACACATACGATAAGACTTGTATGCAGTTTGTATTTTCTTCTTGTGCAAAAACTTGATCATCTCTGTAGGTAGCAAGTAGGTGGCCGACTTCCTTTAGTCACTCAACACTTTTTTCACATATTGGAATAAAAAGAAAACATGGGAAGAATGCTGCTGCAAGCTTTCATCGTACGTGTATCAATAACACGGTAAAAATACAAAAAAAGAACTAAAGCTTCTAGCACTATCCGCTTCAAGCAGGTAATTGGCAATTGGTAACAGTGAAACAAATTATGCGATATATATAAGCGTAGCACCGAGAATGCCGACAAACCTAACAACTTCAATTTAGCATGGCAATAGGAGCCTGCCTTTGCAAAACACAAACCACCAAGGAATACATATGGGCCACAATTAACGTGTTCTTCAAACTGATGAAATTAAAAACACAGACGAAGAAAATGTTGTTCTTACAGAAGGCAGCTCATCATTCTCATTCCCCTCATCATCAGATACTATATTTATTGCATGCAGTACTCTAATAATATTAGATGGTACAAACATCAACATGATCAATAACTCTACATTTTATAATCAGCCAAAATAAAATAAAGAAACGAAACACAGAATTAGCAACTGGTTTCGTTACACATTTTAAGAGAAATTAAAAAACAGCATTGTAATTTTCAGCTTTATAATTTGAAAGCTAGTTCAGATCACTTGAAAATAGCAGCACTGGCTGGACTCCTAGTGCATGAAAAAAACGCTAACCTATAGCATTATGAAAGTCTCAGATTATTTTTAATTACCTTCTCCAGTAAATTTTAATGCATATTTACAAAAATTGTCATAAATTATTCAATCAAAAGATACGAATATTTTGGTTTATTTGTGCGTATATTAGACACTGTGGAATATTTATAAATGTAACGTAATATTAATGTAAATCATTTTATTTGTTAGAAAATTTTAAAAACTGAAATTGTTCATTAATGGAATGTTAATTATACCTCTTAATACTCTTAATATGAAAAAAAAAATTCAGGTTAATATACTTAAGGACATTCTACTTAAATAATAACACATAATATCATTGTAAACGGATACACAAAACGCGATATATTTCACATTAATTTATATTTCATAAGAGCTAGCTGTAGGTTAAATAAGTAAAGGCAAAACTACAACTATAAAAAACAACGAAAAAATACACCTTTATTAGAAATATTGCGAGTTGTTATGTATCACTTTTCAGTGTTCATGTTATTTTCTAACGTATTGTCTAATTATTGAGTCAAACTTCTCAGCTTGTATACAAAGGACACATCCAAAATGTCGCTTTATATATAACTTTTCATTATTTTACTATATTTGATTATTTTGTACATATTTTGCTTTTATTTATATATTACTCTTTTTACAATTTTCTTATTAAGGCGAGACAGATCTTGAACTTATTTTAGTTCATTAAAGCGAAAAATTTTTAGAGGAAACTTTCTCATAATATCACCAATAGAAAATCCATTACATTAATTCTTTTAAAACTGTGCATATTAAGTTTTAATTATTCGATGTTAATATGCAAATATGAAACATACAATTTATGATAAGAACATTAAATTAAAATTGTTTATGCTACAGTGCTTACAGATCTTTTTGTTTTACTTTATAACTTCGGGTAGCTTTTTGTAAACAGCAATAATATAAAATTAAATGACATTCTACTCTTACCTAGCATTCCTAATTAACTTCTCGTTCCAAGAAATGACTTTCAATTTAAATTTATGCGGAGCGAAGAGCGCTAGCAACAAGAAACGACCGTTAGGTTAAAGCATGTGGCAGAACCTGTACTCAGGAGCAATACTACACTATCGCAGCAGGTGCCGTTGGAAACACACCAGGGTTCTTGGGTACGCGATTTCAATAATTGTCTTTATCATTTCATCACCTCGCCCACTTGTAGCAATTTGAATTCCACATAAAAAATACTGAACTGCTTTCCTATTTGAATCTGTTCAAGACGGCAGTGAAGTAGAGCAACCTACAGGAGGAGGGAGTTTTAGACAGCTCTTCGTTATTTAATATATATATATTAAATATTTCCACAAGAATTTTTCGTTGCTGAACAAGAATGAGTTAGGTATTTTGCTATTACAGCTGAAATCATGCCTATTCCCGTTCGATCCAAAAGATGAAATAGATGCTTTCATTTGCATATTACTAATGTATTAATTTAATTTGCAATCCCATGTTTTATTATAATATTCTTCCATCTTTCAAGAGAGATATGCATCATTCTATGAATATATAAAACCGATAGCGGAATTCAAAAGAGCGTTACACCATGCGGTAGAGGTCTATCGTACATAAACCCATTTTGGTAAAACATTCGTGCAAATGGAAGAAGTGTGATATCTATTATTTAATGTTTTGTTATATATTCAACATTCGTCACGTTAAAAAGAGATTAACAAAATTACTGACTCTAAAGAGAGGTTGCAAGAATATTATCATAAGCAATATCACGAATGGGTCTCACTACCGTTCGTGAATTTATCTGGAAAACTCAGACCCTCCAGTGATATTTATTAGGACTATTTCACGAACAAAACAAGAATTTAAATATAATTCTTCTAAACTTGCTTACAAAATTATAATAATTGTATATTTTATAATCTTGCGACAGAAGAATGCCGATTGTCAGTAATGCCAAAAGAGAAGAGTAAAATACGGTTTTAGGATATTTCATGGATAGAATAAAAATAAAAGTTATATATATATATTTGAAATTCGTGCACAGAATATTAACACTTATATAAAAGGCTATACTGATGAATTTCAGAAATCGTGAGATTGAAATGGACAAAAGTCGACTCTTACAATCCTATCATTCGATTTTCTAATACCAACTGAGGAATAAAAAAAGATAACATACAGTTATCTTTTTATTTTTCTCTGTATTCTGTGCTTTGGATTTCCTAATGATAAGATCAATTTACATATTTGACGCATCACCAAAACGCTTTGAAGAACCGTTCATTTTGCCTTATGATTGTCGATTGTTCATGCTCTTGTTGCTATCAATAGCTCCCCACCGCCTCTAGCAAAAGTGATCAGTGATGCTTGTTCAGGAATTATATAGTAGTGGTATACAGTTGGCTACACCGACCACAAGACAAATTCACTTTGCGTGATAAAACGTAAAACGGATTTCATAGTTCTTTCTCGATAATTTTACTCTTTAATCCGGTTGTAATTAGTCAAAATTAAAATTTTTGTGTTGTTTCATTGGGCGATTTTAAGATGGCGTCACATGAGTGAAATAGGGTATTTCCACTTACAGAGCTATCCTATTCTAGAATCACGTCGGTTATTTTATCGAAAGAGTTTTTGGTTTAAGGTGATCAGGACACCGATATACAGTGTCCAATTTTAGTAAATTTGAAAATTTGAACTATACATGACGTCTTTGAGAAATCTAGCTAACGGGGAAATGCAATGAGAAATTATGTCACTGCCAGATAAGAAGTAAATCTCTATTGGTCAAATGAAAGAAGTAAGTGTAGTTGAACTGGTAACTAGGAACAGTGGCCTTGTCCTAAAACAAGGAGAAAACTGAGCGCTTGTTTTCTCTCATCTGTGTTGATGCGTAACTTAATGACTTCCCTGCAGACAAGAGAAGGAGTACACGTTCAATTGCGGAACCAGAGAGCTCTAGGGGTCGAGAAGACCAACAACATACCTACACTTTCTACATCTTTTCTACTATGTGATATATATTTTCTCTTATTTTCTACATTTTCCAATCCAAAGCGTAGACATTTCAGCTGTTTCTCTCTCCGTTGAATTATATTTATTCTTTCAATTGATATAATCACTTCTGATTTTCTTCTTTTGCTAGTACATTTTATTTTACGTTTTATTTATTTTCTATAATTTTGAATTTAGGTTAAAATTTAATTCAGTTTTATTTTCATACTTACTGACACAAGTATTTATAGCCTCATGGGAAGATGCCTGATTTAGTAAGGTTGTTATTGAATTGATTTATTTACGGACTCTCTTTAACATCTCAAGTCATCAGCATCAGGGCGTGAAACGGCCGACAAATTTTGCTCAGATGCCTCTTCTTTCAGGCTTGAGGTTCTTTTTCCTTACAAAGGAACAAATTGATAGTGTTACGAGGAAAGCATTGAGGAAGTTACACTTTGTAATGAGAATACTAAAACAAGCCAGTCCAAACTGAGGGAAATATTTTATTTATCATTAGTTCGGCATTTAATGGAGTACGGAGCAGCTTGTTGGGAACCTACAGGACATATAAAAAAACCATAGAAAAAATCCAACGTAGAGCAGCAACATTCATAAAAGTTAAAAAAAAGCGGGGGGGGGGGGCGAAAAAGTTAAAGCAATAGGTTGGGAATCACCAGCACAGAGACGTAAAAAGCAAGGATAATATTATTATGCAAGGAGTATACAGAAAATCTATATGGGGGGATTTCACAACTAGGTTAGAGAAACCAACATGGCAGGAACGATCATAGTTTTACAATCAATTGTTGGCAACAGAGAACGGATGTAAAAACATAAATGACTTGAATGAATAACCAATACTTGTCTTTGAGAGCTGTCGTTCTCTGAAAAGATTGGAAAGTAACCTAAAATTGTATTATATTCATATAAGTAGACATGTTTGTAATTAATGTCTAAATTTAAGTTTTTCCGGAAATATTTAAAATATTTTTAAACTCCTTATTGTATTTAAAAAACTTGTTTCGCTTAACTTGTTTACATTAATCAAGCTGACGAGTGTTAAGGTCTAAATATACTGAAATATGCTGAAATATATGAATGAGTCTGAGGAGGTTTTGCAGTAAGCAATGCAACATTAAACCGATTTTTCATTGTCCAATGGATTTTTTGTTTTTTTAGAATTGAAAAAATGGGCTTGAAACACAAAACCAATGTTTTGTTTAAACTATTAAAACTTATGTTAATATATTTTTGTATTTTATTTATATATTTGATAAAGCTAATAATTTGATAAATTTATTTAAGTTGACACGTATTTTATTTGTTTGACGTATTTAATTACACTGATGTGTATTTAACTAGACTGGAATATTTTTAGCTAGGTGAAATGCATTTAATTAAGTTAATATGTGTAAAATTAAGTTTTAGTTAGGTGAAATGTATTTAAATAGGTTAACTGGCATGTAAATATGTGTAAATTAATTCGACATATTTAAATTAGATTGATTTAATGAAGGTATGTATTTAATGAAGTGAACTGGATTCTTTTTAAGTATTTTTCTGTAAATAATAATTGTGTTTTCATTATATTTCCCTGTTGTCGGATGTAAGCCCAATCGGAGCTAATAAATACATACGTTACATTACATATATACATACAAAGCACTTTAAGGTCTGCAGCAGGTGGCTGCACCCGTACTGTTCTTCTGTTTCCCGCCGGTCTCACGGTAGTTAACATTCACTCGCGAAGATGATAGTTAATTCTGGAGCAACAATTTTAACGTGTACGTAAACGTTATTTTAAATAGGAATCAGCTCATAATATGCATGCAGAATTTATTCTGAACATTTCTTCCGCCTTCCAGAAACGCAACTTATGATGTTGTGCACAATTTGAACCACTGGCTTAATGAATGGGGAAAAAAAGGAAGGTACAATTTTAACAGAGATAAAGTGAACAAATTTGGCACAAAACTTGAATGTTCCTCAACAAAATCACCCCCAATTAGTACAACTAGTGGGGCTTTCAAAATGTGAAGAAAAAACATCGGAGGGGGAGAGAACATTACGGTGGTCGAACTAATCGTGTCAAGAAGAATTTTTTAATGCTTTATTGTCGCTTTGATCCCATTGGTCTTCTCGCAACGTGTGAATTCTGTAAGTGTAAGTCTGTAGTTAGAAATGAATAAAATGAATTAATGATTAGGAGCAAATAATCTCGGAGTTCTTGGCGCCTTAGAGTTAGCTGATATTCACCTTAACTCAGACAACTTGACCTGACCGGTAATCGAACCCAGGACCTCCGCAAACGCTATCACTAGACTACGGAGAATTGGTTTCCCTGAAACAATGTCTCTTTAGCCGAGAAAGGATGGCAACATCGTCTGTAAGGTGAGAAGTATACAAGCATGTTTAAGGTAACGGAGTTGGAAGTAAGCACGTTGCCGGCTGCAGTATGCTTAGTTGTCGAGATATAAAACACCGTATGAGCGTTCAAGTTTTATATATATATATAAACTATGAGACAATAACCTTCAATCACACCCTTAGGAAAATTCAAAGTATTACACATTCTTTAAGATTAATTTTAGCCACAAATTTTGGGTACGATTTCACAAAATAAAGTTAAACTGTCTTAGGATTGCTTGGGAAATGCTTTAATGCAAACCTTGTCCTTTAAAAAGCAAGAAGTAATTTTAACTGGTAATTTTTTCTTCATTTTAACACTATCTTAAAAATTATGACGAAATATACTCTCTCTCCTTTTTTTTTTTTTTTTTTTTTTTTTTTTTTTTTTTGCATCACCATGGCAAAGCGTTGGCTTCTGATTGTTGTGGCTGAATTACAGATTTTCAACATAGGTAAAAGCGTGTTTTTTAAATTTATATTTGTGGAAAGAAGTATTACCTCTGCAATCTCTTATTGGGCTTATTCAATGTTATTACTAATGCTGATATAGATTTTCAACAGTATTTCAGGAAGCTCATACCTAAATGGTTTAAGAGCTGAGTTCAAATTTGGGTTCTTTCCAGAGATCGCCAGATAACAACCCAGCGGATTATTGCTCGTAAAGTATTCTGAAGACAAGAGTGTTCCTGAGAAAACCTGTGGAAAATGATGCGCTGAACTTCATCGCAGATATTTTAAGAGCTGGGGAAGCTGTGTATACAGCATTGACGAGAGGCTGTTTTTTAAATCTTTATTACCCTCATGCTCCATTACATTATGTGATACTAAATTCAATTAGCTATCATACTATAACAATTTGAATTCTAAATTTATACAATGTTGAAATTATATTCCCTTATCTTATTAATATTAACAACATGTTTTTTGTGTTTAATAGTTCACAATTTCATATAAGGCCATTTTATGACTATCTTTGTTGCATTAAAAATTTGGATGATCAGGTCTTTTGAATCTGTGAAAATAGTGGTTTAGTTTTCCAGTAAGGAATGTTGTTAAGTTACCAATAAGCCTAATATCCACTGATAACCTATCTTTTAGACTGGGGAAAAAATTAGTTACTCTACCATTCTAACTCATTAACCACTCCCTTTGCCATTCATTTGCACTATTTTCATTTACTAAGCACTTTTGGGATATGACTCTTAAAGATCCTCGTTATGGGCTGCGTTTTTTGCCAGTCTGCCAACACATTCTCGGAAGATTCCACGGTGTGCTGTCACCCAGATGAAGTGCATGGTCCAATTCTTCCTTTGGTCTGTTGCTTATTTGCTGTCTGGTGTCTTCAATTAAGTTGTGGTGATTGTTGGGGAAAGACTGTTAATTGTACCAGTACAAAATCTAGGATGAAGGTATGGTATGGGTAGTGATATAAAATATCCCATTTCTTATGTAATAAGTCAATACCAGAACTTTTAAGACTGGAAAATGTAGAAATATGAATAATTAATTTCTTTTACTTTTGGAAAATTTTATATTTTAGAAAATAAATTAAAGTACTTCTTGCACCTTTAGAAACTACGAATAAATACTTTCTTACATGTATTTGTGTATAAAATGATTTCCATTCAGCCTGGAAATCTCTGACACAGTCGAGATATAAACACGTTTTACTGAGTGCTGAAACTGAAACCGACAACTCATCTTTGGACATAATGACAATAATGATGCTTTTTACTAGACAAATTAAACTGTATTTAATTTCACTGAAATAAACTCGATTCCCAAGTGAAGGTTATAACACTTTAGTGTAATACGGCAAATGTCCTGTAAAGAAGTAGTCTTGAGAGGAAGTCGTGCATGGAGATGGGCAGTGGGCTGAAGAGCCCCATCAACTGGAAGGTCGTACAATGCTTGAGTGATGAAGGTGATGATCGTCTGCTAACGGGGACAGTAAAAACATGCTCTGCGGTTCAAGGGAAGCGATCGTCTATTTCCGAAGTACCGCTCTCCAATACCGTACAGCAATAGAAACGCTTCAAGTACTCATAACAGTCTCGAACGTTAATGGCATGCACTGTTTTGCTGACCTTGTAGTTTGCATGCTGCGTCAGCGCTAAGACAAGCCAAGATTTGCCTTGCTTTACACTTTTGATATCTTGATTATAAGATTTGCCATATTGTACATTATTTTCTTCAATGTAACAGAACTTGCAATTGGAAGGTTCCGGGTTCAAATCCCTTGTGGCAGCCATCCTAACCGTGGGGTTTTCGTGGTTTCCCTAGTCGCTTACACGAATATGGGAATAACTCTTTCCACAAATTTTCCGCACTCCCTTTCATCTCATTTTATTTCGTCAGTTCTGACTGCAGGGACAGACATGCCAAGGAACGTGAGATGGCGCTGTGTGACAGGGGCTTGCACTTTGGAAAGGTTTCTTCCCCAGCGTCAGGCATGGAAGCGGCCTCCTGCCGGGCTTGAACTCTTTCGAAGGGAGGCTCAGCTGGCGTCAAGGTGTTCTAACTGGAAACATTGTTAGGTACCCCATTATGTCTATGGCCACCGCCCCTGGATCCTACCCGCCCGGTGTCTTAACTATAAATCCAACCCACTTGTAATGTAGTGCTTATAGGACCAAAATATAAGTGTTCGATACAATGTCATTATCACCTATTTTATTAACCATTTTATTTGTTGTACAAAGAAGTGGTTAGGAAAGAAAATTCACGTAAAAGTCAAAGTATGAACAGTATTTACAATTTACAATTTACAAATACCTGAAGTCTACAGTGGCAACATATCAATCACCAAGTATTTAAACCAGATTATATTCACTGTCGTATAATGCATTTGCGAATTGTTTTCACAACAAAATTGTTTGTTGTCAAATCCATCACGCATTTGAGTTGCCGCTCTGTCACTACATAACATTGGAGTTCTAAAGGTTAAGCAAAAGCAGATGGGAAAAGTTCGCTGTTGTGGCTGAGAAGGATTAATTAGAACATCGACAAAGTGGGCCCAAATTTATGGTTCGAGTCCCGGTCGTGACCTAAATTTTTTTTATATCCGACTCCAATTTTGAAAATGTTATTCATATTTCCTTACACGCAATCAACATCTTGTTATAAATTAGAACTTGTATGCATCAGCTCCGCATCATTAATGGATCTAACTCCAATGTGTGAAGATTAGTTAAAAATAATCTGTTTTTCAAATGTCTCCCAAAGATTAAAATTACAAACCATAAAATTTCAGGAACGAGGAGGCTATAAACCGAGACAATAATTTTGGATTGATGAGCAGTCTTTGATTTTTTTTTATCCGGTTAGTCACAGAACCTGTTCATTAAACTTTTGGACTAACTTTAATATTGTTTTTCGTGTTGGATCGAACTACCAAGAAATATGCTCCCAAAAACCTGTCTCGTTCTGCCACATTACTTTCTATACCTGATATAGTCCTAGCAGACGCAGCGAATATTTCACCATTGCATAACACTACTGCTCTATTTAATGAAAGCTAGCTCAACTGCACAATACTACTGTCCGACTCTGTCGAAGATCCGCCTGCAACTGACTAGAATCGTGCCGCGTGGGGAATTCAGCAATTGGAGAGGGGTACTCCGTTGGTTCGGGACTTTTAAACTGAGAGAGAGTTATTTACATATAAACCGCATATGTGAAGGAGCATTGCCGGCTAGCATTCTGATGCCTGAATGACATAGTGCAAATCAACTTTTAAGGATGCTTCTAAGTTTCTTTAGATTCTAATGTTGCCACCTACGCTTTTGTGCAGCTATTAGGCGCTCTAAAAACCTCTCTAAATGTATTTGAGCAGGCGCAACATAAAAATGACCGCCACGGGTGGCCGAGGTCGTTAAGGCGCGGACTCTGAGCGGGAGGTCTGGGGTTGGAATCCCACCAGGACCGTCCTCCCTTACTGAAGTTTTTTTCCAGGTCTTCCTCAGTCCTCATAACTGGCAAATGCCGGGGAGGTACACTAAACTTAGGCCTGGAACGTTTCCTTCCTTAAAAAATCCTTTCCCAATTTATCATTTCATCGTATCATCAGTGTTCACCACCTGTGGTGCCACAGTAGTAAAAACGGGGCGCTAAACACCATTAAAAAAAAAACATAAAAAGGCAGGCGGAAATAACTTGCAGCAATATTACCGAATTCGGAATGACGACGAAAAAACACACACACACACACACACACACACAGACATAATATAAATGAAAAATAAAGTAACACTTTGAATAATGTAGTTAAAACAACAATGGCTAAAGAAACAGAAATAGATAAAACACTTAAATATTCACAGAATTATCGCTCGCTATGTTTCGACCAATCATTTTGCTTCTTTGGTTATATATATATATATATATGTGTGTGTGTGTGTGTGTGGTGTGTGTAATGACCGCCACGAATGGCCGAGGTCGTTAAGGCGCAGACTCGTGAGCGGGAGGGGGGTTTCGATTCCCACCAAGACCATTCTCCCTGATTGCTTTTTTTTTTTCCCCCAGGTTTTCCTCAGTCATAAATGACAAATGCCGGGAAGGTACCCAAAACTTAGGCCTGGAGCTTTCCTTGAATCAAAAACAAAAAATCCTATCCCAATATATCATTTCATCTCATGTATCATCAGTGTCCACCGCCTGTGGTGCCTCTGTAGAAAAAACGGGCGTTAAACACTATTTACAAAAATGTTTGCACTCTAGAGGCCACAATTTTTTTTCTCTTCGAAACTAGGCATATGATGATCAATTAGCAAACCATTCATTGAGTTCGTTAACCAGCAAGTTTGGATCATTAAGGGCGGGGTTTAACCTAAAGTGAAAATTAAAAAATCATTCTGTCTGCCACAATTTATATGTTTTCTCAACGAAACTCGGTATATGACATTTAAATAAAATTAGAAAAATAATTTCTGAAAATAAACGAAATCAGATTATTATGAATGGGGATTTACCTGAAATCCAAAGTTAAAAAAATATATTTTTATGTAGCATATACCATTGAAATAAAAAGATCTTTTTCTGAAAATGAAATAAATCGGACCATTAGATATACCTAAAAACTGAATGTTTGTAATCGCCGAGGACGTTGATTAAGATGATTCGGGGAGATTTGATTGTGAAATTCCCACCAAGCAATAAGCTGAAAGAGTATGGGGGAAATAGTCTACGCATGGCATTGCATGAACGAATAATCGGACTTGCCCCTATAGCTAGCGGCCGTTCTGCGGCTTCAGTACGGAACAGCAGCAGAAAAGCCAAATTCCAGGGAATGCTGGAGCGATACTGAACGATGAACAAATCTTAAGCGGTGGTCCTTGATAGTGTAAGGTGCACAATAAATGCAAATGGAGAGAACACAAAGGTTTCGGGACACAGAAAAACAAGTAACCATACACCTAAAATCCATGTAGCTTAAGTGTTAATTACATTCCGTTCTAGTTGTTATACAGCTAAGTGCATAAGCTAACAATATGACACTAAATAAAACAACAATGATACTTGAAAAATGTATACTTGTAAGCCTGAAAGCTATGTAACTTTTTTTTTGCTTCCCCCCTTCATTCTCTGCTCTAGCGCTCTGTAATAACCTTCAATTATTCAACCTGCTGAGGAATTCACTTAGTTTAAGCAGCTCCTGCATGACGGACTTTTTTTAATGTTTCAGGCTTTGAGTAAATATGATGGCCTGCAAGATAAGGATTTAGTAGCGGTCGTTCTAAAAGGGGTGTGCATTTGTTTCGAACATACAGGTACGTGACTGACTGAGACAGCCGTATAAACATTCTGGCTATCACTCTAGGGAAGTTGTTTTGACAGCTATTGATAATTGTGTTCGCTTGTATTCTTTCAGAGATTTCACTTCATTCCCCCACTCTACTTTACATTACGCTTGAAAAACCACGCCCCATTTAAGAGGTTACAATTGGGCACGCCTAGTTTGAACGGTCCTATCAAAGAGGTTCCGCAACGAGTGGCGTCATGCAAGTTCGGATAAAAATTAACATTAACATTCAATAGCGTATTTTGCTGCTGATTTTCAGGGTGACCAGTGTTTGTTCAAGTATTCGCTATCCGCCTTAACACCGGTAAAGACATTTCATTCGTGTTTCCAAGCATAACTTCTTGAAGATGAAGTAGGAACTCTTTCTAGTTCATTCAATGTTTATTCAGGTCAAACTCTTAGTGATTCATGGTTCCGAGATGAGTTTCCTTTTGTTATTTGTTGGAAAAATTGGAGTAACTATTTTGTTAAGACACTGCCCAAGATTCATTTCAGTATTGACACTGGGACTCACTTTTTGACTGTGTGAACAAGCAGTTTTTGAAACTCCCAGACATTCTTTTTTTAAATGTTGTCACAATAGGAAACAGTTGACTGAATCTACAATACAAATAAACTGATTGTTATGCTTTTATTGCAGCCGTTCCCGTGAAATACTTATTTTTTAGCTAATTAATTTTTAGCGAATTCTGAAGGAAAGTAAGACATTGTGGTTGTAACAATGGAAAGATTTTTATTAATCTATCCAAATCTGCATCGATCGTACCTACTAGGCAGCGAAAAAGACAAAAAAGCATAAAAAAATGTGTCATTTAAAAAAAAATGGGGTTAATCTACAGCGAAAATTAAAAAAGAAAAAATAGAAAATTCGCTTTAGCGGCCGCAATTTTCACTTTATCTCAACAAAACTGTAAAGGATTTAAAATATATTTATAAAAGTAGTTTTCGAAAATCATGGCAAACAAGCCACTAGGAGTGGGGGTATACCTGAAAAAATTTTGGGGGTTAAAGAGAAATTTAAAAATCGCTCCAGCGACTGCAATCTTAAACGCTTTTTAAAGGAAAACTCGGTATTTTCAATCCACATTTACTGTATCCACAAATACTTTTTTTCACTATAAACTCCAAATAATCGTATTTCTGCACTAAAACCAATTGGTCACTTGCCAATACTATTAAAATCACCAAATGGGTTAAACATTGTATTCCAAAATTCGTAAGTTTTTGTTTATACCTTTTAAACAACGAGGGAAAGATGTTACAGCTCTACCGCCAACTGATACTGAAAGTAAAACTATTCAAAAAAGTATATCATAACTTTGGATATGGCACTTTGATATAATTTTCTTAAGGCTATAAGATTTCTGTTAATGTTATTCTCTTCTAATACTTTCCATATCATTCATGAATTATATGCCATACAGGATCCTTTATCGCATAAAAAAGAAGGGGGGGGGGAAAAAAAGGAATTTAGACTATTTCGTTATATCTTTGTTTCTTTTGTCGCAACATGGTTTTATCATATATTTTCTTTTTTCTCTTTGCTACCTCGTCATGCAAACCGTTCTACATCGCTGGATTCGAACCATTGTCATCAGTATCCCGAGGTTAGTAGTTCGGGATTACAGCGCGGTTGTGAATTTCTCCAGGCGCCTTCTTAAGAACATGCATTTGTACTTCCAGTGCATATTTAATGTTTAGACATCACATAGCAAATCTTCCTTTGTTCATACATTAAAACTATCGGTAAATCGCTTCAATAGAAAACTGAGGAATTCTTCAGCCTTCTAGTCAGGGCTCTGGAGTCAACCTTCTCTCATGATTTAAATATAATCTTCCTTTAAACTATCAGGTAATACTAATTTTACAAGTGATTATATACACGTTTCTGGACAAGGAAAAGTATTTTGCACAGAATATGTATAAAATAGCATAGATATAAGTGAATGTCGATTTAGATTCTATTAGTCACTAAATTATACTCGTTTCTTCATTATTAAAACCATAGTGAATAATTTGAACCTTTTATAATGCCTGCATGTTTTAAAATTTTAAGAAGTCACAAGAAGAAATACAAACCCTTTTTTAGATTGCTTATACTTAAAGTGTTCTTTTAACACCGCGTACTAACTAGAAACTATGTTTTCTAATAATCAGTGCTATACACATTTTATAGCACTCCAGTGCTACCAACGTTGTTGGCTTAATGTGAAATGCGATGATTATTTACCTCTAAAAATAATATACATGACATATTTAAAAAAGTTTACGCTCACACAGAGGTTTTGAAATCATAATGCAATTAGTGATAATACATAAATAATTTCTAAATTTATTTAAGTAAGTAGTGATGTTGGCAACATGTTAGCCTGGAAGAAATCAGTAACAGTGAATCCTTCATTGAGCATTATTAGATTCTTTATTTGCTAGAAAATTGCATTTTTAAACAACAATTAGCATAATATGGTTATAAAATAATTTAACAATAATAATAATGGAAAAAAGTTTAAAATTAACAATTCTAATTACTGAGATAAGAAAAACCACCCACACATCTAGATAACATTTCTTTGTGTTCCTTCTAGTGAGAAATAAGAAACGTCTCGTATAGACTTGAATTAAAAATAAAAGTATGTTATACATTAGTTAAAAGTAATACTATTTTATTCACAGTTCTACTTACAAAATAAATGCCTCTTTTAAAAGTTGTATAACAAATAGTGATATTGTTCCTCAACCATAACATTTTATTTTCACTTCTGTTGCGATAATATTTGTTTTAAAATATGGCAATTGTCTTTCTTTCTTTCTTTCTTTCTTTCTTTCTTTTTCTTTCTTTCTTTCTTTCTTTCTTTCTTTCTTTCTGTCTTTCTTTCTTTCTTTCTTTCTTTCTTTCTTTCTTTCTTTCTTTCTTTCTTTCTTTCTTTGTAGAACTCTTAGATTTAACAAGGATTGAATAGGTCAATTACTCAAAATTTTTAAAAAAATAACTTAAGACCTTTTCTGGATAACAGCGTGCCTGGAGAACTTGGAGAACCTGGAGAAGTTTACATTCCTTCAATATAATATCCTGCCACATTTATCACCCACTAATCACTTTTCATAAAGGCAATAAACATCCGTAGATAAGCTGCCTTTGTCGGGAGCGCTCTACTGCAATGCTGTAGTATGACTTGCTCTGACTTCTGCTACCAATTCCCTCATTATCCATCAACGACCCACCTTCAGCATTTATTGAATCAATCAACATAATGCGCTTAACGGACAAGACAACCTAAACGTGATGCATCTTTCACTCTACTGCGTTCTTGCCGAAATACTGGCACCCCATGTACCACCGTTCGGTATGACAAAGTTTCATTACACAACTTCTCGCAGATCTGCATGACACTTCTTCACGTTCCTAATATGTACTATCTCAATTTTAATCCATATACACTGATCAATTTTTGAAAATATCGCTTTAGAGCCGTCCAAACCATTATTCGACAGCTTCGTATTCATCACTCGACAGATAGTGCACTAGTGACGCTGCGTGTGTTGAATAACAGCGCCCTCACATGTTCATTAACAGCTTGGCGACGTCGTTGCCACTATTTTATTTCCTCTCTCACACATTAAGGAATACTTAAAAACGAATAATTCTTCGCCCTCTAAGTGATCACTTTTCATATATATATGAAAAGTGATCTAGCTTCTTGCCATTGAAGAACTCGCAGTAGTTCGAAATATAGCAATTTCAAGTGTAACTCTTTCACAGTGTTTTATCTTTATCTACTTTTATTATTAGTGTTATATATACATATATATGTTAATATTAATATAATGATTAATTCCTACAAATCACTTTCATTAGCATCTAGGAGTATATCTATGTCTATAGCAGAGATAATTTTAATTCGATTTTACAAACATTTTTATAATAAAACATTATGTTTCATTAAAATGTATACCTACGAGTATATTAAATGACGATATAAATAGACTGTGACAGAGTTTTAAACACTGGTCCCAGCTGCATCTACCTTCATTCCAATCTTCTTTGCTCCGGCTAAATTTCGGTTTCCATATTTAGTGTATCATTTCATCTCAATATAACTAATTATCTACGTTTTTTGCATAATCTACCTGAATTTACTTTAAACGCGTACTTTTGATCTCATCAAATATAAAATCTGTTGTATCACTGTTTAT
Source organism: Metallyticus violacea (assembly GCA_030762175.1). Classification (NCBI taxonomy): domain Eukaryota; kingdom Metazoa; phylum Arthropoda; class Insecta; order Mantodea; family Metallyticidae; genus Metallyticus; species Metallyticus violacea. The sequence goes on from CM060843.1 coordinate 43,597,823, forward strand.
GTCAATTTTAAATGTAAACATTTGCATTGCTACTTCACCTGACAGTGGAAAATAATCAGCATTCGTTAGACCCGATTACTGCATAGTGAAGTTTCGTGTGAATTTTTTTAATAGTTAAATTGATTCGTATTTCTGCAGAATGATATTATTGAACAAATAAGTATGTTGCTATTTAGGATATGCCTAACTCTATTTACATGCCAATCTTTGCGTTTTTTAATTTTATTATTTTTTTTGTGTACTTTGCTTTAAGCCGCATACTTGTATATTGCACTATATAACATGTAACTAAATAAAAACATGTAGAAAAGTTCTTTTAACTGTTGAAATAATGATACGATGAAATAAAAGCTAAAGACGGCTTTGCTTTGTACATCTCAGCGATCAACTCGAGTATGCGCACAACAAAACATGCAATCTGTTAGTAACACGCACTGTAAAACAGCTGCATGCTTGTTATTTCCCTCGTTGCCAACACATTATATATATATATATATATATATATATATATATATATATATATATATATATATTCACTAAATCTTTGAACATTGAGACATAATAGCCTTATTTATAAATTAATTTTACGCTTAGATAAAATACACAGGGTGGAAATTTTTTAATGGACCCCACATTAAGGTTTTATCTAATATATAAATGCTCTCATAAAATAATAACAATTATTGTAAATTTTCGTGCAAAATGATGGAAGCTTCTTATACCCATTTAAGATATATTTTTGAATGCAAAGTAAAACGCACCGAGTTCATATTTTTTTCACAATGTCAATGCTTTCTAAACATTGCTAATCAATATCCGTGATTTTACCCGTTCAATGGAAGCTAATTGCATTTTCTGTAACCAAGGTAGATTATCGTAAGCAAACCTTAAAATAAGTCTTAAGGAGAAGTTCCTGGCTAAAATTTGAAGAAATAAAAACGTATTTTCTTGCATTGAAAGTGACTTGGGTTCATTAGTGAACTTTGTGCAATACTTTTTTTTTCTATTGACGTTATTTTAAAGACTCAACATTCATTTAAATATATTTTGTGTTTATTAGAAAATTACCTTTTTCCCCAAAATATATTTTTTGATCTTCAAAATGCTCCAAAACACTTTTAATGCGACTGAGTTCATATTTAACATGTACATGTCTAAGTAATTGCTTTAAAAAGTGTAGGTGGTTGTTTCAATTACCTGAAATACAGTACAAATATCAGTTAAATTTTTTCAAAAATAATAAAACCTCCAAATAGTAGAATATTTAAAAATTATTGAACGGAAAATATTTGGAATTTAAAATTTCAACTTGCAGTTCTTGACAAATGTAAAAAAGAATTTAAAAGAAGTTTTATACCGCTTACTTAAAATTTGTTTTGCAAATAACATTTAAATTTACACATCAAAATAATTACATTTAAAAATCTCAAAAGCTCCTGTCGCAAATTGCATGGTGTTTTTTCTCCTTGATTTCCTTGCATGACTGAAAAATCATTGTATTGAATTGAATTAAAATTAACAGAAGCTAGAAAACTCAGAAATGTTTGCCCTTAAATTATTGATATTTTTTTCTTTTTATGTAATTTATAAATTTCCGTCGCACTATCAAAATCATATTAACCTCAGAGCAATAAAAACACTAGCAAAATGTGCACTATCAATATTCTAAGTATTTGAAATTGTTTTATTTTTCTAATTATTTATATTTAATTAAATCTTTGGTTATTAAAATGAGCTACTTATACAAAATCTAAACATTTCAAGCTACTGGTTTTCAGCGAAGTATTATCCATAAGGATGTTAAGACGAGTAATGCAGTTTATGTCGTGAAAAAATCTGGATTAACCAAGAAGGAAGCAAGGAAAAGCCTAGAAAATTTATTAAGAACTTAAGTGAACACTACCAGCTACAATGCCTGTCCTTAAACAACAAGTAAATGATTTGGTTTTCTTAATAATCTTAGAAAAAGAAAAACTGAAGTGTCCACATGGAAGGTGTTCCCAATATAAGAACAATGCCTGAAAATGGAGATAAAATTTGTGAGGAGATTCTTCTAAATTAGTGCTTCAGGACCTTTGAAAAACACTTGAAAAAAACCAGCAATAACTCAGGAAAAGCGATGCAAAAAATGGAAACTCATCTCCCGATAATACTGTTTCATACTAAACAGTATTTATATAATATAATTGTTGATATAACATTTATAGTTATTATTAAATAATTTTAAGAATATTGTGAGATATTTCTTCATATTAGAAGCTGCCATCTTTAAAAAAATTGAAGATAAATGAAAGGCAATTAAACATTTTAACTGTATTTATGTTTACATACATATTTTTTTAATTCCTTATAAGTTTAAAATTGCCTATTATTCCAAAATCGCCGCTTTTGACGTGACATTAGGGCGTCATTATTGATTTGTTTTCTAATATTTATATTGAGACATTTCTAAGATAAGACATAGCAATTCCCAAGTCGATCTGAGTTTTGACGAATGAGAGTACTTAAATTTTCCTGTATACTTACCTATAACCAGTGTAACAATAAGATACGGCCAAACTTTCAGAACACACTGCTCACACATAGAAGGAAAAAATATGTTATATGGATATGGGTCGGAAACGCTTTATTTCCATGTTTGAACTCATTTTCTACAACTCCTCATAGTAAACTAATCATGAGAAACATAGGATAAAAACATACTAACATACCACATGAAATTCCTTCTTGCACGAAATGTTCAAAATGCCCTCCGCTAGCATAGATACATGCAGCAGCATTACCTTCGTGCAAATGGAACTCAAAATAAAAATTACAACTTAACCAGTTAACAAGAGGGCATTTTGAACATTTCATGCAGGAAAGAGTTTCCTATGCTATGCTGGTTCGTTCTTCATCATTTCCCATGGTGAAGAGTTGTAGAAAATGAGTTCTAACATGGAAATAAAGCGTTTCCAAACTCATGTCCACATAACATATTTTCTTTATAAGTGTGAGGAATGTGTCCTGAAAGTTTGGTCCTACCTTATTGTTTCATCCGGTAGATCCGAGCTGATTCTCTAATATCATAAGCTAAAATTACAAATGGACAAGTATGTCTTAGCCGAAGCTTAATGAACGTTAGCAGACTCCATTTTATTAAAGGTAGCTTTATGGCACAGATTTATCTGTACTTTTAGTAACTCTGTCTTTTGCATGCGATTTTTTGCCCCCACTTTTCGCCTACAGTGGACCGGCTGAATTCGTCTTTTGTTTTGTAATATCCTTCCTCCAATATGACAATCGACTGCATTATTCTCTCACTGCTCTGCTAATCACTGCTATAATTACAGTGCACTTAGTTGTGTTTATCTATTGTTAAGGAGATTACCTTCAATGTAAATTGATGTAAGTTATCTCTAAAAAGACGTTTTCCTAAGAAAATTTGGCAGGAATGTTGTTCTCTTCCATTATTTATTTCACAACTGCTGTCAATTAAATTTGGATGTATGAAAATGTAGTTGTGGGAGTTTTGTCTTATTTTCTATTTTGTGTTGAAAATTGCTTTTCCATGGTTGGTGATTTAAGCAACAAGTATGGATATGTTTTGCTGCTGCATATGTTGAAATATTATCAATTAGAGCTTACTTTTCATGTTGGTATTGGTAAGATGTAAATATTGAGTGAATTAAATAGCAATAATAATTTGTAACGGAATTTATTACCCATTCTAAATAATAGATTCTGTGATAAATTTTAATTAAATGCATGGGCAAATAAATAGAAAACAATTCATTTATAGATGTTGATGTAACTTCTTAAAAAACTTGAAGTCGCATAGTAAAACGATGAGAGGAACGTAATAATATGGAAGAAAATAATGTGGAAACTACATGCAGTTTTGATTCAGTCCGAGCTAATATGAAATATAGGTTTCCCTCCCCATTTAATTCAGCACTTCTACAAAGAGCGGATAGCGCAAGAAACGGGTTCTTTCTTCTGTTTGTTGGGAAAATTGGATATGGTAAGAAGCAAGTTGTTTTTATGTAAATTTAATATACGCGGCATAATAAACCTTGCAAACCTATGCACCAACAAAAGTTCATGACGAAGTTCTGAAATTGAAATTATATTCGTCATATTGCTGTATGAATTTAGGTCCTTCTAAGCGTAATATAGTTGAGAAAGTGTGTCATTTCCGTTTCCGCAAGTTTTGAACTTGAATCTTGTGTAAAGACATTACTTTTCTGATATTCTCCTCCTTATAAATTAAATTTTACTCAGTATTTTTTGTGCATTGAAGAAAAGATTATAAGGGCAGAGTTTTAACAACATATTCTGTGCGATATTTTCAAACTCTGCATTTTGACACCAGAATATGTAAAACAGGGCAATAAGATATTTTTCAAAACAATTGTTTAGCTTACCGTGGTGTATATATATATATATATATATATATATATATATATATATATACTCATAAAATTACCTAATACTCCTGATAGAAACACCTTTTTTCAAAGTCAAATAATATTTTGCATTTGTAGACCATTTGGTTTAAAGCACGACTTTTAAGACTACCGTCCTTTGCAGATCAAGCTTGCAACTTGTTTCATATTTTACTTTGTCTTCAAATAGATATTTTATCTAAGGGTTTTATATTTTAATGCTCTCTACACAAGGGGTGGCCTCATCGAGTCAAATCAGAGTTATAACATGCCCGCAAAGCATATCGAAGAATGCAGTGCGTTATCCATCGAAGGAGATAATAATACAGACAAACAAACTTCAAAAGTTTCAACGATTAAAATGTAAAAACTTATTATTAATTTTGACCAGAAGGTTTATTTTTATACTGTTGTGCACTGCTATTTGTTCTCTGATATTTGAGATAGGTATTTTTAAAACAAGGAGGAAAATATGAAAGAAGATCTGTTGCCCTTGACCTCGTGGCCAGCATTAATGATCAAGAATTAGTTTATTTAGTACCAAAACCGCTACCAGGAATGTTAATTGGCTACTTAAAGTGCAGAAAAAATAGAATTTTTACATTTCTCTTCGTTAAGCAAGAAAGTCCAATTATCTCAAAGACTTCCTAATACTACCAGTAATTAGTGGCTGCTCTTGCTAATTGCAGAAGTGTTTGGAGATTGTAGGATACATCGCATCTCTTGAAGCAGGGGTTTTAGTACATGATATGTACTTTCAATGATATTGAACCATTACTAGTGTGATTCGTGTTCTTTTAACGTGAGCTTATACCGTATAATTGTAGTGTATATGCGGCTTATTATAGATTTGTTCATGTAAATGCAGCCCATTGTCTAGGATTTACAAACAAGTTACACGAAAATAAAATTTAAATACAGAGTAAAGGACGTACAATCACAATCATATTAATGACATAGTAAAAATGTAGTATTACTTCAAGTTGTGTAGAAATCATTCGTCCTGACCTACTCCATTCTTCAACATGATTCGTTAAAGTTTGTGTTTAATGTTGATCCACACAGAAGAATTCAAAATCAGATCTGGGGACCGTAGCTGCCATGGACAATCCAAGATTCGCGATGTAAGATTTAACCTCTTCCAGCAAATGTAAACAAATTGCTGTTTTGATAACAGAAACAGAGGCAACCATAAATGATACCATTCGTAGGATTCAGAATGAGATCGTTTACAAATGGAATGTTTGTTATGTGACAGGAGAAAAATGAAAAGTTAGCAATATTATAGCGGTGGTGGTGTTAGTAGTAGTATTTTATTGTTGTAAAAGTCTATACATTACAAATATATCGTAATCAATGCATGGGGTCATCCTTCATGCATGCTTAACTACGAACACAATTGGAAACAAATTAAAATAATAAAAAACAGGAAAAATATTTACTGATCTATGAGTGGAAACAAATTACATATTATTAGCAGATATATTAGTTTTTGCATTATAATAGAAAAATTCATTTCTTCTTTGACTAGAAAAATGGTCATATTCAGTCAATTTGTGTGATTCGCAAACTGGTCCCAACATGCCAATTGACTTCTAATTGCTATAAGAGATTTTTCTGGAAACGGCATTTTTCTCAGCTGCTCCCAATAGGTACATTCGGCCAGAATGTGTACCCATTCGTTAAGTAAGCTCTCCTACCAGAACTGTCCTTCATTTTTTGAGCCTTCCCACTCCCCAGTCTACACCAAACCATTCCTGATCTTGCCTTTCTCCATAGAATGATTATATAAATATCATAAGAGCCGTTATAATGAATAGAACAGATTAGAAATTACCATGATTCTTAAAATTAAGTAGCAGACGCTGCAAATAATGACTTGCACAATTTGAAAAAACGCTACTATTAGTTCTGATTTAATTAACTCTAACCTGCAGTGGCATCTTTGATCAATGCACGTATTGTTTCTTACCTGAGAACATATCTTAACTGCAGAGAAACCTAAGACATCCGACTGGATTGGATAAGGCGGTAACGCTTGGAACTCGTTTTAGGGAGATTCCAGGTTCAAATGCTGCTGTCACTAAGCTGATTGAGATTTGCTTTGGTTCCTAGGTCCATTTTCAGAAAGGGCAAATGCCGATTAAATTTGATTTGATTTTTTTTGAAGGTAGTTTAATTCCTACATTATTTTTGGATTAATATTTCTCTGCCACGAATTCACCTTCCATTTCATCATTCATCTATCTGCGTATGTCTGTGTCTTCGAGGCATTAAACACCGCACATACAGAGAATCCCTCAGTGTGAATTTGTGCTCTATGACATTGACTTGCAAGGCCTATGAGGTGTAAGTTGTAACACCGAAGGAGTATAAACACATAATGGAGAAAAAGAAGAAACCTAAGTGAAAATTTCCATTCACATTTGTTCTATCATATATTTAAATTGTTTCGCTACAAAATCTCCAATTATATCATATGCTTTTAATATTATATAATAATGAAATTGCTTTCAAATGTCTGGTTGAATGTTCTCTGTACAAATTCATTGTTGTTGAATGTTTTATTTACGAACGCTCTTTAACATCTCAGGTCATCAGCGTCCCATTCAATTCAGGGCATAAAACGGCCGGTAAAGTTTGTTCAGAGACCTCTTCTTTCAGGGTTGAGGTTCTTTTTCGTGCCGTAAATCTACGACACGGGACCACGGCTTTACTTCCCTTCCGAAGGAGTCCAAATTCAGGAAATAAGGACATTTTACGTGATATGCTTCAGATAAACTAAAAATCTTAGAAATATACTTGTAAAATGAATAGTAGAAACCGAGGAAAATTGTCCCCTTTATTGGCAACAGTTAGGGGATATTTAGAAAATGAACAAGATAGCTAGGATAGACTAAAAATGTTAATTCAAATATGGAACAACTAGTAACTCTAGAACAAAATTTCTCAAATTGCAATCCGTGGGCCACACGTGGTGCTCTGGAATCTAGATTGAAATGTACTCAGCGGAGTCGAACATTAGTCATAGAAAGAAGGTGAAAGAAATTAAATTAAGTTAAATATGGGTCACACTGTGCCTTTAAGAGTCAAAGAGAAACGGAATTACTTTTACAAAAGTTTTCTTTAATACAAAAATTTGTTTAGCTTGTTTATGGAGTTTGGAAAGAATATTGAAAAACTATGAGTAAACACCCCCGCCCATTTCATTAATATAAGTACCAACTTTTTATTTCACTTTCTGTATTAATAATGTATTATGTATATAAAAGTCTATTATAAAATGGTTTATAGACCTACATTATTCTATAACAGCCATGATATCCTTCAGTTATTAAACAAATCGAATATACATTTCCTTTCAGCTATTAATCCTAACGTAAAATGAAAATTATAATTAACGCTATTTAAAAACACAGGGCTATTATTTATATATAACTTAGATCATGAAAAATAAAATTGATGTCGAAGAGGCAGGAATAAGGTAGCACGAAGAATTATTTAACGCAAAAAATGCCACTTGTAAGAAGATGAGAAACACTGCCTTAGAGCATAAATAAAGTAAAAGGGAGATTTTTGCACCAGAGGATCAGTGTATTAAATTTATAAAAAGTTCATTCTTTGGGAATGAGGAACAGTTCTAATATAAAATCTAAACGGGGCAATTAGTGATAAATTTGTATTCTAAATTATGGTCTCTACATATATAGCTAATGTTAGATTGACACTGCAAAATGTTAATAAAATATGGTTAATTTTTGTCGTAAGTTTTAGTTACGCGTATATTCCTCTATTTTCCTCCTTCGAGCGATGTAGCAACTGCAACGGATAGAAAAGATGCACTATATGCAGCTCTACAACAAGCAGTTGACAAAGTGTGCAAACTGCTATCATTCTGATTTACAAACGCACTAACCATTGCTACTTAAATTATTAGTTTGCAGAGCAACTTGAAAGAAAGGGGAAATACGAGCACGGACATTTGAACGTGGCCCTCTTAAAATTGCAAATAAAAATAAAAATTGTAGCCCTAAAGGTCGGTGGCCAGCCAGACCGGTTGAATGCCACGTGTTGGAGGAGACGCCAAGCATACAGGTGAAAATAATTGGAACCTCCTCCAGACTTGCGGCGGCGATAGAATTCGGAACACTGGACACGGAAGTCGACCAGAAGTGGCAAACTCACTCGCTATTTTATTTATTTTGTAGCAAGTGCTGCTGGACCACTTCAGACTCCGGTCTAATTGAGGTACACTTAATTCTGTCATATGAGTCAGCAGATAAATGTTAACAAAGCACTTCAGATCGACATACAACTCGGCTGTACTTTGAATGTGCTTTCAAGCACCTAGAACCTCACGTGTCTGCAAAGAACAGCAGATGTACCTTCAAAATTACCCTCATAGAAATACCAGAGCACAGACAGGTGCGGGAAATTCTTACTTTCTATTCTCAGAAACGGGGAGTAGATGATGGGTAATCCGTGTATCTCAGAGAGGCCAGTGTTGTTCACATCGCCGATTATTTCAGGTCATTTTCTTCTGAGCGAAAGTAAGGACGAGCAATGGTAACATTTTGTATTTATCCTTTTTATCTTTACATAACGTCAATTGAGGGACGGATTTATTTCAGGCAGTCTACAGAGATTTGTTCAAGATGACGCACAGTTCATCTTGAAAAAATAGTATGGACTTAGGGCTAAATTTATTTTCGGGCTGTGCCTTTGGATAATTTATTCCTAAGTAAGTGCGGTTATGGTTGGGAAAATACTCTCTGTAATATGAGGTTTATGTTTGCTAGAAGACCAGATGATTCTGTTCAAGGTCATAATATGAGGTACATTTTGTTTCCTGTCATATCTCCAATTACTAATTGAGTTTTATGCATATTCAGGAGTAATTCATCAACTTTTATTACAGTGTTATTAAATATTTTAAATTAAAATACCAAAAGCATCTACTAATAGACGCTCTAGACCTGAAGCGAGAACTAATTCACAGGCGCTCAAACTATTTATTTATAAAACAAATATTATATATATTATAACTATTATTATAGAAAATATATGTCGCAACTTTTTAAATTCGATAACTATAAGGTTTTTATACAAAGTTTTTGTTTCAAAACTTGCAAATCTAAATAATTACCTATGTGAAATAACTTTAATTGAAATAAAAATAAATAAATAAATAAAATAGGTCAAATAGTGAGAGGGAAATACAAGGAAAGTATTAAAGGAAGGGGGGTCAAAAATAATATTTTTGTGCAATTTTAATATTTTAAATTTTCTGTTTATATTGATATGGCTTTAATTTATGTTCCTTGGTTACAGGTATTATTAATACATTTTTAATTATATTCCTGCAAAAGTAATTTTTGTTTGGATTTGGCGAGCACTTGTTCCGTTATAATTCCTTGTCTCAGAAACTATTTGCTCTAGAAGGATGTGCTTTGTCTTGAATGATAGAAAAAGTTGTATTTCATAAATTGGCAGCGTTTGTTCCCATTACGTCATCCTTTGTTGATTTATAATGTTGGGGAATTTTAGCTGATTTTTCCTCAAAATGTTACATTTTTTGCAAAAACATTTTAGCATCAATTTTTGAATAATTACATTTTTTTGCATAAGTTTCACATTTTTTAGAATCTGTATAAGCTATCACTTTGAAACTTTTACCACTTATTCATAAAATTATTGTGTTGACGTGAAGTATTATGGTTGGGCTATGACAAATTGTGATAGTATAAAAAAATTAAATGGAAAAAAAATAGAGAAAAGGGCAAACAATAAAAATAATTATAATTTGTTTCAGCGTCATGGTATAGTAGTAAAACACGCATCTGTATGCTGTAAAAGTTTCATTTCCTTAGCTTTAATAGTCCTTGGGAAAATGGGAATTGAAGTTCGTTAATTTAACATTACAAGGTTAGGCCTTTCATATTCCCCTTAAAACCAATGTTAATTAAATTTTAGGTTTCACCCCCGCGCTCCCAGCCACCCTATATCATGATACATTTTAAACATTATTTCATCGTTATCTCATATTCTGTTTTCTATCATTGCCTGGAAACCTGGAATGTTATTATTGTTATGTGAATTTTAAAACATTAAAATGTCAGTCAGTTACTTGAAGAATAAAAACAGTTTGTTTTGGGTAATATTAAAAATTATTTCGGATTTTCTGAATAATCCGCTTATATTATTTCTTGCAGAGTATACACAATTTAAAATGATTAACAAAATATAACTACCATATTCAATTCTTGATAGCTTAATCTGTGCAAGTTATAAAAAACCCAGGTTGTCAGCCAATGATAGAAGATAAATGATAATAACTGAATCGTCTTTGTAATTAGCTATCATAAGCTAGGGGTGTCATTCACAGTTAAAGGTAATGGTGGCAGGGGTGGGGATGAAACCTACGAGTAAATTGAAATCAACATTGGTTTCAAACCTCTTCCTTCGTGTTTTTTTTATTTAAATTAACTGTGTTTTAAATAGGTAGTTGTTCATGTTTTGAAATGAAAGCTATCTATGTATGGTAAAAATATTGGCCAACAGGAAGTGTGCAAACCCATTTATTTCTCTCTGTACTTAACTGTTATATTTATAAATTTCCTTTTTTTCCATACTATTATAACAACTTTATTAATGGTCTTTAAATACATAATACAATTAGCCAATTAGATTAATTCAAAATATCTGCAAAATTAATGACTGTGCATTAGAAAACAAAATTATTTATATATCTATTTATTGTATAAAATATTTAAATTTTGGAACTTAATATTTTAATTCTAAATTTATTCATATTACTTTTTCACGCCTATGTGCTTTAATAAGGAACAGTTATAACAATCATTGATTGCATTACTCTACTATAATTTACAAATATATGTAATTATTATTATTATTATTATTATTATTATTATTATTATTGATCTTCGGGATTTCTATGCACTAAAAGGGAAATAAGACGGAATTAAATTAGTTGGTGCTGGATCGCAGACAATAGGTGGAAAGTATATAGTTGGTCACAAACTACAAACCTTACCTCTGTCCATAATTAATTCTTGTTTACCTGCCGAACGGCGGCTCATAGCTTGCTTTGTTTATGTTTCAATGTACCTAACCTTAATGTTAAGTCTTGATAATTACGATACCTAATTATTATTATTATTATTATTATTATTATTATTATTATTATTATGAGAACTATGAGTATATAAGTCAGCCCAAATATAAACCTCACATGCACACACATACATTAAAAAATTGAATACGTAATCATGAAGGGCTGGGTAAAAAAATCGATAAGGGTACTTAAAATAAAATTTTTGAAGTAAGTGTGCAGTTGGAAACTAATACAAAATTACATAATTTTTGCAAAACTTTATTAAGGTCTACTGATATTCAGGGATTTCAAAAGCACGTGTTGGGAAAAAATATGAAAGTACATTGTGTTTGAAGGAATAATGATACAATTCAGGATTTGAGTGCCATTAATGAAGGAAATGCTAGTTGTTTTGCAATTGTTGTTATTTTCTTTAATATACTGTGGAAAGAATATAAATTAATTTATAAGAATATAAAGAGTCAAGAGCTATTGAGAAGTCGCTCTGCAGCCATTGTGTAGTCGACATTTCACTAGGCAAGCGAATTCGGGTGTCAGTAATGACCATTCACCGAGCGTATAGTTATTGTGTTCACTTAATCAACAAGACAAGCGCACACCTTAGCAACGGTGGGCGGATTACCTGCTAACAACTGGCTTCGAAGGAAGGAATGTCAAGAATGTAGGAGTAAAAATTTTCTCCTGTGCGATGCACATCGCACAAGTGCGGAAGAACACTACATCTTTATTTCAATTAAGAGCATCTATGTCAACTATTTAAGATCAGAGTTCAAATTAGACCTACATTGGGTGTGAGCCCAGAAAAGCTATGCAATGGAAAACAGACATCTAAGATAAAATTAAAGGACCTGCAAAATCGGACAAATTTTTTTCAAAATAAACCGAGTAAACGATAATTTGACAACCTCAAACTTCCCACAAGACCATACCGATTATTTACCTGTTAATTTTTTTATATTTTTAAATTTAAGCAGTGCAACTAAATTAGTAAAATTTTAGATTTTTTAAAAGTATTTTATGGCAAAATATGAAGTCATCTAAACAATTCTGTGTAGAAATTTTTACTAGTCTCAGTGAAAATATCATATGAAGAGTATAAAAAACTATGAACAGGAATTATTTTGATAATCAAATTAATGTTGATACTATAGCACAATGAAACATAATGTGCTATATAGAAGACATTAGGATGTCATCGTCCTCCTCTCTCTTAAACAATATTACATGTGCAATATAAGCAATTAAATTTTATAAAAATATGCTTGTATACTATGTCCCAGAATAACACTTTTTTTTTTTTTTTTTTTTTTTTTTTTACATTTTTTCAAATGATATCCTCAGGTACTTCCATGGCACGCATGCCATATTGGTTGCTTCTTAGAGGGGTTTTTGGGGTGGACAAGAAAGGAATGATGTTATATGCATTTACTTCCTTTGATTTTCTTTGTATATTTTCACTACCGAATATCCTACAAAACTAATATTTAATCATTGCATAGTTAGTGATATGTATTCACTTCCTCATCTAATTGTGTAACTATGATAATTATAATTTCATTTATCTGTTTGTGATTTTGACCTGCTGAATTTAATGTCAGTTCAAGTGGATCAAGTCTTTATCAAGTCAGAGAAACAAAGCAAGTATATTTAAGAAGCATCAGTAGCCTGTTCTCCTAGGTAGGGGTATATGCAGTTAATAAATCAACTGCGCTTGATCCAACCTTTACGGTGTAATATGGTTGCCTGTTCCATAAAATTACATGCCGATTCTGGGACAACTTAGACCTATATTGGTGTAGTGAATTTCATTACCGAATATCCTACAAAGCTAATATTGAATTATTGCATAGCTAGCTCATTTTCATTTATTTGGACTTTCACTGTCCCCCAATAACCTTTATGTAGTAGTTATACATTATCATTATTCTATTTTGTTTAAACAACTCCCTACTTAGTGTCTTGTGTCAAGACCTGGTAGTAATGAGAGGCACTTCTAGACCAGTGCCGAGGGGCGGATCTTCACAATTTTTATGAAATAATTTTTAAAATCATTAACTATTGTTAAATAAATTGCTAATACAAAACAGTGGAGCTAATTGGATGAATTAAATTAATTTACATGTATTTAAAACTTTTATTTGTACTGTGTACGTTATTTTTAACATATAAAGAAGTTAAGAAGTAACATAGTAACTGTGAGTATTTCAGCAATAAAACGTCACTTTTTTGTATGAACCTTGACTCGCTGCATTCCTCTTTCTTCTAATTTACTACTTTGGCGAAATCAAAGGCTAGTTACTATGTAGACAGTGTTACTGCTCAACGTTACCTTGTAATGCATGCAGGGTGAATCACCTAAAAACTTGCATCGCAAATATTTCTGAAATGCAAGTGCTATTAATATCCTGCTTTTTAAAGAAGTAAAGTTCGTACAAGGGCTAATAATTGCAGCCCACACGCTATTATTGATAATTATTAGAATGTGTATTTCTTGAAAAAGTTATATTTTTTCAAATGGAACAATGCCTATTGACGTCAAGAAAATAAAACTAGAGGAAATTAGGATGTCAGTGCTGTTTTTGCGCGCTTTTAGTGAAAGTAGTTTACAAGCTATCGTAATATGAACATTATAAGTACCTACAACTGTCTGCTCTATTTAAGTACTTAATTAATAGGCTATGATGTTCGTATGTCTATTTTTATTACTTAGTGTGTGTGTTTTTTTATTATTATTTCTGAATTTCAAAACACGTGTTACAGTTTGTACTTATGTGTTTTTACTATGTCTGTGTCGGCAGTTTCTTGAGAAATAAGAAAATGCATAAACAAATTATGTAAAGAAGAAAGAGAAAAATGACCTTCACAGACTGTGTTCAAAATGATGAGCACCAGTTACAATTAAAAATTGTCTGTCATGTAAAGATTGCAGCATTTCAGTAGAAGTTTTAGAACGGGCAACTGCAATATATCGTTTCATATTTTCTGGCGTAATCGACACGTCCTTGTAGACAATATCTTTTAACTTTCCCCACAGAGAAATGTCTAAAGAGGTTAAATGTGGTAAACTGGCAGGCCAACTTATAGGCCCCCTTCGTCTAATACAACAATTTTGAAACAATCAGTGAAGACAAGCTGTAGTACGTCTTTTGGGATATCTGTATTTCAGCATACACATTTTAAGAAATAACAGCGTTCTTCCTACATTTCCTATACACCATGAACACATCGACCTTTTCAGCATTAACATATATCATGATCAGGACGTCCTACTCCAAGAACTATTACAAAGTATGACAAGGAAGTCCAAATGAAATCATTGTAGAGAAAGAAAATGTAAACAAACACTCGAACATCGTAGCCAAGTACTAAGCAGTTAAATGGAGTAGAAAGCTGTAGGTATTTAAAATTTCACATTCCTATAGCTCGTAAATCTCTGCACTAGAATAGAAAAAAAAAGGCATTCTAATTTCCCCTATTTTTACTTTATTGATGCCAATGGGCATTGTTCATATGAAAAAAATTTTTTTCCAAGAAATACACATTGTAATATTATTAACATCTATGTATGGGCTACAATTATGAGCCCCTGGGTAAGCAGCACATCAATAGCACCATCTATTTAAAAAAAATTTGCGGTGCAAATTTGAGATAATTCACCCGGTATATAATTATATAGGATATTAATTTTAAATCATTGTTGTGATCTGACTTTTGTGCTGCGGTAACCAACTTCCGATATCCCGTTTATAGTTCTAAATGCCTTAAATGCTATTAAAATTAGTATCGTATAATAATATATGTAACTGAACACATTTCCATATAAATGATTGTGCTAATGCTGCCTATATATTATAATAACCACGGTTTGGATTTCTATTATCTACATTTTTTGTTTCAATCCAGATCTCCCAAGTTTTGAATATCTAGAAGCTCCATTGGTTATAGCTTTAACAGCATTTTTCTGTAACAATAAAAAAATTCTAAAATCCCGAGCTGCTACTATTACATAGCAAGAGTCCACATCTAAATAAACTTTCAAAAAGCTTGCTTAAGTAATAAAATGAATATTAGCGTCTGAGCTTCTTAATCAAAACATAGCCGTCAAGAGATTTTTCTCATGCATAGTCTATATGAACTTTCCTACCTATTTTGAGTACACCATATACAATAACTGGACAGGATCTGTTGATTAACTTTGTATATCATAGATTAAACTGAATACTATCATTATCCTTATTTATTAATGGACCAATTTTGGAGTAGTAAAAATTAATTTCATTCTGTACATTAAAAAGCTCATCAAGAACACGTAAGGAGTAATAATTAAAACAAATTCATCACCGCCAATTTAAACTGACTGTGGTATTTTCATGCACATCTTTAATCACAAATAATTCCAATATCAACCTTTGAGGGCTTCCATATTTTACATTAGTGTAAAGAAACCTGACTCTATTAATTTCAACAACCCATTTACAGCATTTTAGATATGTTTTAAAAAGTGTATTCATTATTACATGCTATAACAAACGTTTTAAGTTGTGATTTGCTATCAAAATCTTTGCTCAAATTAGTTATTTGCTTTACATGAGTCAAATATAACAAACAATAAACAATTAATATATCAAAATTTACCTTTCTTAAATTTAAATTTAAAACAAAGGACTGTTTAGTTTTTAAACGCCCTCTATCATTAAAATATGAGTGTTTGTGCATTGTTTCGTGAATGTTTATCTGAAAGTCATTGTGCTTTTCTTGAGAGCTATCTTTAAAGATGGGAAATCTAACACCTTATAAATCATTATAATCTATATCATAATAAAAAGACTATGAGGTAAATCATTCTGGAGAAGATCTTGAAATTGAAATGTAATGACTTTGATGTCAAATCAGATGACTGGGTGTTGATAGGGAGATAGATATTTATGAGGTGCATAACTTTTAAGAGCTCTTGAGTCGCAATATCGCGAGAAAGCAAGAGAGGAAACTTATTTACAGCTTATCTTTACAGCTATCATTATTTAGCCCATCAATAGTGTGTGCAACCTAGGGAATGCTAACACAATTGCATCCACAACATGAACCTTTTACGTTTAGTAGATAGTATTTATCTTAAAAAGCATGAAAGTAAACACAGAAATAAACAGGATTAAAACATAACTACTGAAACAAGTAGAGCGCACTCGTACAGTATTATCAACGTTTACACACCGTTCCAACATGCCTATCTTGCAATACAATTCTGTAATAATATAAGGAAATAACATTAGTGGCACTGTGGCAGAAGGAGCTATAATAATTCGGAAATAAAAAAATCGCTCAATAATCCTAGTATTCAATAATTCTGTGAGAAAACAAGCAACAAAACTATCCAAGGTATTTCAATGGAACTTCGTACCAATTAAATTAAAAACTAAATGAATAGCCAAATGTTTGATAAAACATTTGGCACATGTAAATATTACTTTGGGGCATGGACACCGATTTACACATTTAATTTATGTGTTTTAAAGTGAATTACATCTAACAAATGGCGGAAAGGAAAAATAGAAGAATTTTAAACCCGAAACCAATGGAGCTTCAGGCTGTAGCCGACGATTTGCAGATATGGAAATAAATTTTATTTATATTTTTGTATCAGTATTAATTATAATTTCAATGTTCAGAGCCCTGACATATTAATATTAAACACTAATTTGTTATATAAAATTTAAGTAAATGATCCTTATATTTCACTTGCGTTTTACAATTATACAGGATCGATAAAAATACAATGTAATACTAATGAAGCTATCACGACACAATAAGTATAATAGACACGAAAAATAAACGCTTTTTTTATACATTTAAAAGATGTTCCCTTTGGTTTTTTATTTTCATCTTCATAGTATTGTAGCACACGCTCAATATCCATTGCAGATTTAGATAGATGTGCGATTGATTTCCTGTTATACAGACAAGCAGAATCTTTAAATTGGGCATACCATATACGGAAGGACCCTTCCCGTGTTCTGCTTGAAAGGGACGTTGTAATTATGCACATAGTTGCATGAAAATGCCGTATTCTTGCCTTCTCCGCTGCTGTTGCCGCCATTTTCACAAAACACCAATTGATGGTCAACAAATCAAACTGTTGTTCACCAAGAGCAGTTTAAATACACTTTTTGTAAGTTTTTATCGTTCTGCCATGCAAGTGCATTAAGAACAAGCGAATATTTTGAAAGTGCATTAATTTTTTAAAACTCCAGACAGATTTTGGCTAACTCTGTATTTAAAGCATGTTCGAGAAAAATGTAGCAATTGAAAAATTTTTATTCGGTCCTTGAATTATTCCATGTACTATATATTCGTATTTTAATTTATCCTGGTTTACTGTAAATCAATTTGAACATTTACTTGTCCAAACATAATTCCAGGGCGCAATTAATTTTACTTCTTTCTTTCTTTCTTTCTTTCTTTCTTTCTTTCTTTCTTTCTTTCTTTCTTTCTCTCTCTCTCTCTCTCTCCTCTCTTCCTCCCTCTCCCTTTCTTTCTTTATATGAAAGCCCTGAGAAGATTTTCATGCCATTTAATTTATGTATTCGGACTAGCTTTTTTGCTCTGATAGGCTCATATTGATAATGCTTTGAGGGTTGCTCTTCTATTCTGTTTTGGAATTCTTTGTACATATTTGTGCATTTTTTTCTGGAAACTTTATAAATTTCTTAAAATTATTTTACAGGTATCAAGCTTTTTAATTCTATGTTTGTACTAATGTTGGTAAACAACATAGTCAGCTGATACAACTAGAAAGTAAAAGGTTCAGGACAACTGCACGGTCAACAAAGTGACACCAGGTTATACTCTGACTCATATTTCTTCAAGTGACAACTTTGACAGTTACCTAGAAAGGTTCCAGATTGTAACTGTTAAATCGACACTTCAAATGTTTACGCTTTGTTCTCTGTATTTTATATCAAGTTGACTCCAACAATGCAAAATAACCTTTCATAATTTTTTTCCTGTTAAATTCATTAAATAATATAATATTTTGTTCTAAATAGTTGATATTATTCATTTCAATTGTTTATTGTTGTTTTTAAATGTTACACCACAAGTTTTATACTCAATAGAACGAAGGCTATGTGATAAACAAGGCAAATGGAAAATAAATACCTGCATTATGAACTAAAATTATACTTCGTCATTTTTTATACTTTGTAGTCATGATATCTATAGAATTTCAGCTATTTTATTGTTTAGTTTCATTTGCCAATTGATCATAATATGTTTTGTGCACAATTCGAAAAAATGAAGAAAAACGATATATAAGCTGTTTTAAATTTTATTTTTTTGAAAGGAAAAAAAAAAAAAACACTCAGATCAGGGCCAAGAAAGACGAAGTTCTTGGTGAGACTTTTTTTAAAACGGGACAGATGTGCGTTGGTAAATTTAAACACGGTTAAACGTGTTTCAAAGATAAACATCCCAGTGGGCACTCAACAAAGATGACAACGGAAGAAATTATTAGGAAAAATTCGTAAAATCCTTCTGAATGATCAACAATTAAAGAGCAGAGAGAGAGAGTATGAGAAAACTTGTGTTCATTGGGTGCCTGGTTTGCTCACATTGGACCAGAAATTTGTCCAAATGGGTGTCTTCGGCTGAATGTTTGGAGCATTTCTGACAAACCCAAGGGGATATTTTGCTCGGTTGTATCAGATGATGAGACGTGGATCCACCATTCCTACTTTATGAAACAAAGCAACAGTCAAAATAGTGAGTACAGAAGTAGGAGTCCGTCCCGAAGAAAGCAAAGACAACACCATCTGGGGGAACCCCCCCCCCAAAAAAAAAAAATCCTACTGTGTTTTGGGATAAGCTGTTGCAGTGAAAGTTCTGAATGTTAAAATAAGGATCTAGTGTTTCTATAGGTCAAGATAAACTTTTTATGCCCACTAGACCACAGCCTCAAAGCCCGAAAACATATTAATTTAACATTCATTTATTTCAATTGTCTACCTGGAACATGGAAAACTGATACTGGTGATATTTTTGCTCATATATATTGAAGAATTTGAACATAATTAATAAAAACGACCACACCTTTCCAAGAAGAAAACATTGTTACACCAAAATAACGCACCAGCGTACAAATGTGCAATTGCAACGACGAAAATTCAAGAGCTGAGGTAAATTGTAACGCCCACCCTATTCACCAAATTTAGACCCGCTCCGACTTTTAGGCATTTCTAAATATAAAAATGAATAGGAAGAAAAAAATTAATCTAGTGAAGTGATAAGTGTTGTGAATTGTTATTTTGCGACTTCGACAAATCGACCTATAAAGAAGGTACGTCTTTGGAATATCGCTGGGTAAAGAGTATCGAGCTAAACAGAGATTATGTTTAAAAGTAAATTGGTTTAAGCTAAATTAACTTTCTTTCTTTATTTACGTGCATATAAAACAGCCCTCCTAATCTTGGTATTATTATATGTATCTTAATGTACATGTTTTGTAATTCATAAAAATTAGACAAAATTGGACAAAAATATAGGTATAAAATAAAACCTCATTTTAAACCGAACTAAACTAAATAACTTAAAGCATACCTACTTTAGAGATTAAAAATCTGTGGTACATTTAAATGGCAAACAGTTCTGCATGGGTCGCACTCTGCGCCATAGAACAATTTTCTCTTTTATCAGGATCAATATACACCTCCAGAATCCTTCTATATAAAAATTCTTATGTACCGTTATAAGCAGTGAATTGACCTCTGCTAAATATTTATGTGTTTTGCAGGAACTGTTGTAAAATACTAGCTCTGAACTTTTAATCCTGTTTTACTCGCAGTGGTAAACAGCTTCAGCCGAGCATAAAACAGTCTTCAAGTTTGGTATTCAGAACTAGGGTTTTATATCTTGTTTTAACTTTGGAGTGATCCATAGGCAATCTTATCGCGTCTATCGTCTCACTGCGGAATATTTTTAACTTAACAGTTATGGCTCTTGTAGCGTATTTTAGTTTGCGTGAGGTAGAAGACAAGTTCTTACCATGCCACTCCATTCCATCACGACCACGGTGCGGGAACTCCTCTACGGAAGCACGGAAAACAGCATCGTAAACGTCAGGATGGCGAAATGAAGTCTTCCCGAAAATGCCGAGCAGTTAGTGTATTTTCCTGCTGCGCTCAACGATGCCCAAATGTTTTATTAGTGGCATTGGGAGGAGTAAAAGTTATGCTAATGTAGTATCATAAGGAAAGAGTTTCAGCAGCCAGCTACAGTAAAAAAGGAGGAAGAAATGTGTATGTGACCAAAATACGTAATCTTAAGGCTGTTTATTTCAAGATATATACTAGTGTATGTTTTTCTTGCAATTTTAATCTGCAATAGTTGAAGATTTTTTAGTTTTGTAGACTGTTAATATCGAAGTTTAAAGCGCATTTACAACTATAGGGATTAAGCTGTCATCAGCCTTTTCTTATCTTATCTCCCAACAGCGTGTTTTATACTTTATTTCCCCGCTAAAACATGATTAAAATCTTAATGCGAAAATGAAAAAGATGTAAGCCCTATAAACAAAAAATAGAAATGAAAATGGAAAGATTACTTCACGAAAATCCAATAATCTGGTGGTGAAATACAGATAAAATTTGTGACCCCACTTAGAAAACAAGTTTATATATATATATATATACTATTAATAGAGTAATAAAAACTTCTAAAAAGCATAAAAACTCATAAAAAACACTCAGAGTGCAATATAAAAAGGTTCACATAAAATTTCACACTAAAAACCGTAAAATTGAACACTAAAATCACACAATATTTCGAGCTTGGCTCTTGGTCACGTGATGAAAATGAACTGAAATGATGAACTCAGTTCATTTTCATCACGTGACCAAGAGCCAAACTCGAAATATTGTGTGATTTTAGTGTTCAATTTTACGGTTTTTAGTGTGAAATTTTATGTGAACCTTTTTATATTGCACTCTGAGTGTTTTTTATGAGTATATATATGTATACACGACAAGGAAATTTAAACAGTTTAATAAAGAATTTTCTACTCATTAAGAACTGAAATGTTGGTGTAGGGGCCTTACCAGACGTCCGTATAGGGGCCTTACCTGTATAATACGGGAGGAAAAATTGTGTCCCGTTTGAAAGTCATACGGAACGTCAAAAATTCCATAATTAATCTCTTGATTGGAATATATTTTTCAGAATTACATACTGTTCTATTAAACGTTCTTCTAAATTTTTCATGATTAAAGAAATCGAAATTAAGCGCTAGCCTACAGTAGGGCTATGTGGATAGCGAGGCTTGGGGAAACCGGTAAGCGCAAGTGCTGTGGTCAGCAATTTAGAAGTTGTCTTGTATTACGGTGTTATTTGCCTGTTTGATACTGTTAACTGATTATGAAGAATTGTGTGTATTTTATTACAAGTTTAAGATCACTGAATGGACAAAAATGTCAACCATTAGGAGAAAAATGGTTACCTTTTTTTCAATAATCACCCCCATATATGAACATATAATCTTTCTACATTTTAAGCATTCCAGGCTCTAATGCATTTATAGAGAGAGTAATCCAAATATTAAATAAGAAATTGAGCAATGAACGATGCAAACGTTCTTTAAATAATTATAAATGAAATTAAAATAAATACATTTTTAATGCTGAGTGCCAAGCTTTTTATCACCTTATTATTAACGATATAGCATTACTAAAGAATACCAAAACACCACGATTTACGAATTGTGTGTATATATTAAATGTATTGAAAAATCTGGCAAGCCTAGTCTAATTGTTGATTTGGTTTATTTACGGACGCTCTTTAACATCCCAGGTCATCAGCGTCTCATTCTATTCAGGGCGTGAAACGGTCGACAAATTTTGTTCAGAGGCCTCTTCTTTCAGGTTTGAGGTTTTTTTCGTGCCGTAAATGTACGACACGGGACCCCGGCTTTACTTTCCTTCCGAAGGAAGCCATCCATACTTAGGATTTAGGATTTTTACGCCCGAAAAAAAACCCATCGATCCTGACCGGGTTTTAACCCTCGATCTTGGGTTTAGAAGGCAAGTATGGCTACCACTACACCACCAGGACCGACAGTCCAGTCTAGAGCAGAATGTTCCTGGACTGTGCATTTTCTACTCTTCAGTTGTAGAGTACCTATTTCTAGTTTCAGGTACAACACCGCCGTAGTCTAGCAGTAGTATTTGCGCTTCTCATGTGGGAGCCCGGGTTCGATTCTTAGTTGAGTCAGTTTCCTAACTTGGGTTTTTTCCTCAGTTCTTTAAGATGAAAAGCTTAGGCCACAAAGCTCTCTGAAATCATTCGGCTAAGTTATCATCTATCTGGCATGATATTTAAATAAAAAACCGTTTCAGCTAACTTTACCACTTAGCATGGAATCACTAGTGTAGTTGTTGAGAAGAAAACATAGTGATCGCGGAAAGAGAGAGCGGTGGGGTCAAAACTATGGTTCAGTTCGTCAAAATGTAATAAGTAGTGTATGATCCGAATAGTATTACAGAAATAAGATTACATACAAGAATCATTAGTACGGAATAATAGAGCTGGAGCCGTGAGTTCATAACAGTACAAATCCTCTTTTTGGCATTATAGATGTATATACATCGTTGTAATCGTTCGAGCTTATTGTTTGACATTCAAAATAACACACGTTTTCAGCATATTCTGCATGTTTGACATATAGAATTTCATAAGCATACTAGTCCATGGTTTCGTTTTTTAAAAGCAGGTAACACGAGTTTTAACATAAAGAACGCTATTTTATAAGTATTTCAGTTATGTAATGATAATAGTAAATTTTACTGCACTTGCGTCAACAAAAAGGCATTCGTACATGACACGTATTGGGATTTTTTTTTTTCAAATTGAGTAGATCGAATATTATAACGGCAATAAAGACATAAGTGCATTAATTACAGAAACATGCTGAATCAAAGACAACGCTAAATTTTATGAAAATGAAGTTCTATTGAAAGTTGCTAAAGCCAGGGATGGTATTACAAAATATTTCTCCCGGATCTTGTCTGAAAAGCAAACCGATTTCCAAAGACTTCTTGAACTAGTATAAAGATTAGGTTCATAATGCTGAGAATTCAAGAAGTGAAGAGTTCGTGTGTGACTAAACGAAGGAAAAAGACATGAACGCTTTATTTTATCATTTCTTGAGAAAATAAATACTGAATTTTAATTTGCAAACATTGTTACACGAAAAAGCTTTAGAATCTGAAATCACTGTTACAGATTAAAGAATTCCATAAATACTGAAGTCCAAAATTTTC
Organism: Metallyticus violacea; assembly: GCA_030762175.1. NCBI lineage: Eukaryota > Metazoa > Arthropoda > Insecta > Mantodea > Metallyticidae > Metallyticus > Metallyticus violacea. The sequence continues at coordinate 43,621,690 of CM060843.1, forward strand.
ACTAATTTATTACAGACAGAGTATTTGTCGTTATTTTAATAAATGACGACGTTTGTAATTAGGAAAAAAAGTCTGATTTCCAAGTTGGCGTTTTCAAGAGATATTCAGTTTTTATTGATTTTCTCAAAATCCGTTCAACTGAAATCAGGTGTTTACGGAAGTCGTGGCTTCAGTTAGAAATTATGTATAATCTCTTGTCGGTAGCTTAACGCCATAGGAGACATCAGCAGTAATTAAATACTTAATGAACTGATCTTTCCTCAACGACATGTAGATGACGTAGCGCGTTAGTCGACACCTGTAAAGTAAGCTGAAATGACACGTTAGTTGTAGGCTAGTTGTAGAGTAGCATTAAGTTGTAAACAAACCGATATCTCGTACACACTTAGGTGAGAAACTGGTATAGTAAAGTATGCTTTACCAATATGCAATCATCATTTTCAGTGCATAACAGAGAACCTGTTCAACTGCCACTTCAGTTCGTGTTACAGAGGCAGAGCATGCTTAATTGGGGTGCAGTTGCGCTGTGTTTCAATTCTAAAGATTAGAACAAGTTTAAGAATATTTCTACCTCGTGCATATTCATTTATTTTATTTTTCTAACTTAAAGCTACTTCAGGTGATATGAGTTTTCATACTCTCAGGATGCCGGGGGAGGTACCCTAAACTTAGACCTAGAACGCTTTCTTTCTTCCTTAAAAAGAAAACCACAAGGGGTGGCCGAGGTCGTTAAGGCACGGACTAGTGAGCGAGAGGTCTGGGGTTCGAATCCCTCCAGGGCCGTCCTCCCTGACTGAGGTTTTTTCCAGGTTTTCCTCAGTCTTCATAAATAGCAAATGCCGGGGATGTACCCTGGAACGTTTCCTTCCTTAAAAATAAAAATCCTTTCTCAATATATCATTTCATCTCATATATCATCAGTGTCCACCGTCTCTGGTGCCTCAGCAGTAAAAACAGGCGTTAAAAAATAAATAAAAAAAACCTCGGGTGTTGCTACTCTCAGCTTCATAATTATTTGTTATATTCTTTAATAACTGAAAATTTAATTGACATTAAAATTTTGTTTTATATTTTATTAATGACTTACGATATGAAATAATCATAACAATAACATTTCCGAAATATAATAGGCGGTTATAGTAAAAAAGTTAAGATTGCTCGTTTAAGGGATGCACTTTCATTCCCTAAGGAAGAAACAAACATGTTTAAGCTCTAAATAATGAAATATCATTAAAATTTAGATTTAGGCATCCTTTGCAGTTGGTAGAAAAAAATTGAACATTCTTTTATATGGTTAGATACCTTAATAGTTTCCTTCTTTCCTCTCTTTTCTCTGTTGTTTTGTATTTGTCTATATTTTTATATGGTGGCTATTAGCCGAAACTGCCCCATTCGCATGCATCCTCGATAGTGCCTCAGTGCCTAGTGCGAGATTTATTTCATCTTAAGCCCACAACACGAGAGCAAAAAGATGGTATGATAATTGATCTGAAAAAAGCATTTAACTCAAGTTCCAGAGAAGGTGCATCAGATTCACGCTAATACACTATCAATTGTTTCGTGGCTCTTCAGTCGAGCAAGCATCTGCTAATGAATAAACTGAAATTGAGGGATGGTCGGAAATGAATTTCACCTTTAATTCAGTCTGTCCGCTGCATTATTATTAGAGGAATTTTGCTTAGAAAATGAATGGCATGATAAATGTATTAGCTTTTGGAAAATTTTCGTTAATACTTTTTATATTTATTTATTCCTGCTCGTATATTACAACTTTTAGACTTGACTTGTTACCCGTTGCTCCAGCCTGGGTAAAGGGCCTTTCGCCATCTAGTAACAAACTAAGATATTACTTTGACATAAAATGACCGATAATTTTGTCCAGAACCTCTCTTTCTCAGCTATGAAGCTCTCTAACTTGCATTTGATGTATGACGGGACCCACGGTTTAAAGTCCCTTTCAGAGGTCCTTCCCTCAAGATTTTTACGTCCAGACAAATCTATCACTCGCGAATCTTAGGTGTAGATGAAAGCGATTTCAACACCAGACAAACCATAAAGAATACACAGATGCCATTGCTCACGAAGGTAATTGCATTTTTCATCTCTTTATTTAATGCCAGGCTTGCCTGCTGCACGAGCTCTAAAATGGCTCACTTGATCATGCCTTTTAAGGCGTTACACTTTTACACTCCTGGTGTGAGAAACTGCGAGTTCAATTCCCATCTGGGACATGCATAAACTGCGCATTCTTGTTTCTGTACAAAGAATAAAATTTAATGAAAAGTCATATGAGAAAATACTAGAACGCGTAAATAAATATATTTTGAAGTAACCCTTTTTAATGAAAACAAACATTTTACAGTCATCGTTGTGCGAGTTATGAAGTCATTGACATTTTAATGATATAATTAACATTTCACAGTCATCGTTGATTTTTTTTGGAACAGTGCTTAACACTCGTTTTTACTGCTAAGGCAGCGCAGGCAATGGTCACTGATGTTACAGGAAATCTAGAAAAAATCCCAGTAAGGGAGGACCTCAGCTAGCAGTGCACATACTCACAATACCCCCAATTTACGTGTTATCGAAAATATCCGAGAGGGGTTTATGATAGACCATAAATGGCAAGCATTTAAAATATTAAATGATGTATATATTTACGTTTAAAATTAGATAAATGATTATTTACAGAAATATTTTTTTTAATTTGTGGAAACTATTAAATTTGTACTCTACTAAACTTGAAATTTAGATTTTGAAATAATGATATTTTATTTAAGTCAAAATGGTGTCTTTTTCAAAGCTGAAGCGAATTAGAAGAATAGGGAATCCATTTAAAGAAGTAAACTTTTCCTGGTTAAATATTTTTGCTTATATATGACATGAAAAAAAAAAAAACATCAATTATGCTATCGACGACGTCATAACTTTATCGTAAAAACGTTCTTTAATTTAATAATCCTTTCCAAATATATGAGTTAAGTCCGAGAGTTTTGTGATATAATTTCTAATTTGAGTGTTAAATTGAACTTGTATTTTAGTTTTGAAAAACCCTGTAGTTTTCTCTATTAGACATGCTCGTCATAAACTTAAGATGTAATCGACAAAGAGGAGGAAGTGTTGTCGAGTGACCGCTCGGAAACTTCTGGCGAGTCAACAACTCAAGTTCACTGGCTTCTGTTTCCGTCCGACCATATCGACTGCAGAGGAAGTGCGGCCAGTCCGATCAGTTTTCTTCGTCTTAACTTTTAACGCCGTATGAGTGATTATAATTATAAGGTTATTCACATTGTGTGGACACGCTCTGTCGGAACAGCACGTGCTCTGGAGTCAACGGAGTATGAACAATAACTCTGCTGCTCGCTCTTGGGAACGTCTCAATGAATTAAGTAAGTATTCTTTCATCGGAAGTCATCCACTGCCTTGGCAGCGGCGCACATTTGACTCCTTTGCGCTGTTGGGCTACCGGTTTTGCCTTCGCTTTCTGAAGCACATGCTGTGTCTCCAGATGTGACAGTTAATTTGCATTTATGTATCTGGTGAAATCGAATTATTAGAAAATTAACTTTCCCATTTATACTTTCTGCATATACGGCAATTTTGATGTCTAAGAAGTTGGAAAATGAGATTTTATTATAACAACTGAACTTTTATCAACGGAATAATAACTTTTTACCAAAATATTAATTTTATTTAAAGCCCTATTTTATCATTTATGCAAGTTTGAGCTTCTTTATTATATTTTTTCCTGTGTCAATTACTGAAAATATGAAGAAACTGCAAACTTCAGCAAGGGGTAAATAACAATTTATATATTTATAATAGTTTATGAAATAAAAAATAAATACATATGTAGAACAAAAACATCTATTTTTGTAATAAAAATGTTTTCTGATTACCCTTTTGGGGGAAGAGGGGGGAAGGGATTCAACAACACTTTGACCCGACTTAAAATCAACGCTTTTTTTCTTTGCTTTTAAAATTAGTACTGTTTATTAAATTAAGCTTATTTATAATTTTCCATGTCTTTCTTAACAACTGTTTGTAAATATATCTCGAACTATGAAAATATCAGAAAAATCACCAAAATTCTCACTTCTTTTGCGCCAGTCTCCTTTTGCTAGCTACTTAACTTGTTTGAAGTTATGGCTTATTATTAAATTACTTTAATTACTTTACGGTACCGTCTTTGGTTATTCGCAGAGTCATCTAAAGAGACCACGGGAAACTTTTCTCAAGGCGTTGTGGCGCCTATAACGGCGAATACCTTGCAACATTTTAGTCTACAATTCTTGATCACACTGTATATTTCTGATCTCTCAAATTCACATCATCATGTCTTTGAGACACTGTCAAAGGCAACGAACCAAACAAGCGATGCTTCATAATTCGAAGACTATCTACTTATCTACTTATAAAACATTTTCGGGGTTTTGAGGCGTAGAATGTATAAATAAGCGTATGAGATATCCGTTTTACTATCTGTAACATTAAAAAAAAAAAAGATTAAACACAAACAGTATTTGATAGCAAGAAATAAATAAGTAAATCAGTATATTACTTAGAGACAAAGTTATTGTTTTACCACTTATAAAAGTGTAGCTTTATAAGAAGCTAAATATGTAACTGGAACTAAAAAAAATGTTAAAAGTTCATTGTTATGATTATTTGTATAATTCTCGTGAAAATTACGCTTATATTTGTTATTGTAAAGTTAACTACCTCTTTCGTAATTTCTGTATATTAATGCTGTTCAAAATCTATTCGTAAAACTTTAATGTATGTAAAATGAGTACCCTTTAGAGAGTTCCTCCTCAGACTCAAAAGGTTAAACTTTTTAAATTTCCAGATAAAAACGATTTTGCGTTTCTTATAACCATAGAAAATTACAAAATTGTATATTTATGAGTCATTTTACTCAGCCCATTTTGTAATCTATGGAGCTTAATCTCAGGCTTTATGCCAAGTGCTTTCTTATCAGATCATTATAACCAGTTTAAAATCTTCTTGGCATTTTGTGTAACCACCAGAGTGCACAACAGGTAAGCAGCTGGGGTTGGGGCGTGAGGATGTGCCACTTGAAGGTTCAGATTTTATCATCAATGTGCTCATAATGTGTTGGAACCACAACAGAAAACTTTATACCATTGTTTGCAAACTTTTCAAGCATATTATATTCCTGGAAGAAACATAGACTCTTTAGTTATCTTGTCTTTTAAATAATCTTCTGAAAATCTTTATTATATCTCATGACATTAAACAGACAAGTGTTTAATTTTTCTCTCTTCGCTTACACATTTATCTTTCGATGCTTATTTTCTACGTTTGTACAAAATTCAAAGTAACAAAGAAAGAGAAATTTAACTAAAACCTACTGCTATAAAAACCGGTTCGCTTCCATTGTCTAGCTTCGGGTAAGGTCGGTAGCACTAACTTCTCTATCAAACGGGATCAAAGTAGGCCGTTCGCTAGTTTACATCGAAATCATATCTACGGTTAATTTTCTCAAACCTACGTCCTCTTACGCCGCTGAAATGACTTCATGTACCCAAAAACTTTCTAATGAAGGCATATAACGCAACTCTAAGTTACTAAACATAATACATTTGGTAGTTTTTATATGTCAACAAGGCACTGGGTCTAAGTTAGGCTCCAAACCTGCTATTTTATTATAGTTTGTTGCCTATAGACAAGTTCTGCGGACACCCAAGCATGCGTGTCATTTCAGAACAGGTAACTCCATAAGCACACCTAATGCCTTTCTTTGTATTTTGTATACATTGGATTCAACAATAGCGGGAAGTATGTTGTTCGATCCCCACCACTACCTGACATGTTTTTTCCAGGTTTTTCTCGGTCATAAATAGCAAATGCCGGGCAGGTACCATAAAATTATGTTTGGGCTCTTACTTTCTTAAAAAAATCCTTTATAAATTTCTCACTTCATCTCATGTATCATCAGTGTCCGCCGCCTGTGTTGCCTTACCAATAAAAATGTCATTTTTTCAATTTAAAACCTCTGAAATATTAATATGTCCCATAATTGCATAACCACAGTGATATCTGAAGTAAAGAAGTTGGACACGAATGAAACATGTAACTTTGAGACAGTTACATTCAGTGTTTGGCAGGTGCAAAGGTTGAAAGTTTAACGATTACTTGGCTCAAGCTGCTTAATAGGTGTTATCATTTTTCCTAAACACAAAATTGATAATCAGACAACCTTAGTGTTGTTTCTACACGTCTGAATCATATATTGGGAAAATAATCAATCCACATGCCTAAAAACTGTGTAACCATTATTTCTGAAAACTACGAACATACTTGTATGCTCTGTATACTACAGAGTGCATGCCCTAATTTAAAAGTGTATCTTTATTGCTGCGAAAGAAGTTTTCTGTGTAATAGTTAACAGCGATGCAACTTAAATAGCTCTAAAAGAAAATGTTTCCCATTTAAAATACAAAATTGATATAGTGAGGTTCTCTTTTATAGATGATATGCTATTTAGGCTACTCACCCTAAAACTCTAAACTGGAAATTCCATTATGTAAATGATTCCAACTGTTTTTTTTTTTTTCAGACTACAAAGTAGTGATACAAAACTTGCAGGCTCTCCTAGAACTCGGTCCGGGGATATATCATTTGGAATATAGGAAAGAGATACTAACCTGTGAGGTACGCAATGGTACCACTGTCATGCAATGCGGCCAATGCCAGAGGCAAGAAACACTTTCAATTTGGTGAGAAATTACCATCTAATGAAAAATGGAGCTCAGCTGGTCAATACACGCATAGTGCAAAAACAAATGTTTGCTTCTCCTTTACGTGCTGAAGACTGATTTCAATTCCAAGAAATTATATTTCCAGTAGAAAATATACTGTACCTCACTTTTAAAATAGAGTCCATGAAGCAACCAAAATAAATTATAATTGACTACAAAATTTATTTATACTTATTTAGCACCAATAGATGCTATTTTAATTGTATCTAAATCTACTAAAATAAACGATTGTAATTCGGCTGAATAAAGCGAACGCAACTAATTAAACTCTTTGGTAACATGACATTTACAAAAATATAATTAACTCTTTCATCTTTCTTTCAAGTCTTTTGAAAATTGTTATAAAACAACAAAAAACTTATTTTTTTTTATGAAATATGCCTATTTTTCTGCATTGAGAGTTATACGCTAGTCCAGGAAGTTATTAATTTTCTTCATTCTGTCCGAAAGAGTTACTTAGTTACTTATGATACAAGATTTAAGCACTTTTAACACATACATCACAAATATTTTAGACAGTGCTTATAAATTAATAAATAAATTAGTAATTATAAATAAAACGCATTCTAGTCATTCCGGAAGATTGTCATATACCTTTACAATATTTACATTTTCGCGTTATTTCAAAGAAATTTACCGAACTTTTAAAAAAGAAGCTAGTATATGTTAAGAATCTAATTAGGTTGCATTTAACAAGCTTTTACGTAAATTTAGCCTGCATTTCATGTAAACTTCTGAGCAGAGGTTACCTTCCTACTCTGCAGCCGTGCAGAATTTTAACAGATGTCATAGTTCAGTCTTTTCCCAATTAAAATAAATATACAGATTTTATATGTAAGAACCTTATAATCATTATGCATGAAGAGGTAGACGGGGTCTCTAACACTATTTCTGAATTGAACACACCGCACCGATGTAGCCTTCTCCAAGAAGTTTGAGCCCCTCAAAAGGGCAGTTTTCGTACCAAAGTCCGATGCAGAAACATTTCCAAAGCGCAAGTTGCTGTCATACTACAGCACACCTGACTTTGTAACAGAACCAATGGAATGAAATAAGGTAAAAAGGGAGAAAAGAAATTCGTCGAACGGAGAGCTCCATTAAAGTATTCTCCTAAGTGACCAGGGGAAACCACGAAAAAAAAAAAAAAAAAAAAAAAAAAAAGATCAGGATGGTCCTTAGAGATAAACAAGTAGCAGCAGTTGTTTTACATAAAGGACATACATCACTGGGTTTAAATCTAACGTGTTAACGTCCCTTTATACTTATTCTTTTTATGTGTTAATATAATACTTTTGCATATTTTGCACCAGTGCCCTTCTCGCGGGCTGTTTCGACTCTTACGTTATCTTCGATATTCAGTATTTCCTTCAGCTTCACTATCTACCGTCTACCGTCTACCGTACTTGCTCGAAATATTACGCTATTTTATAATTATACAAATAAAATGTAATTTTATAGTTGAAATCTCTACTTTTAGAAAGTTACTTGAGTCAATGATTATTTGCCTCCTTCTTGGATAACAGCAAGTACTCTCCTCTTTCATTTCACATCAGCGCATCAGATTTCGATCTACCATTTCCTTTCAAAAGTTACGGATTTTTATTCTTACAACACTAAATGATTGTGCTCTAAACATATATATAAAACAAATTAACAGTAATTATAACAGTATAAAAGGATAAAACACTAAGAAAAAGTCACACTTGACATCGCAAGTGACTTTTTCTTAGTGTTTTATCCTTTTCTACTATTATAATTACTGTTAATTTGTTACATTGTTAATAGTGTTACTATATTTTTATTTTATATATAAATTCATAAATTTTTAAATATATAATAAGTTCTTAAAGAATTGACTCCCGGGAATACTAGGCGTTATTGCCTGAATCATTCCTCTCGGTCGTGTTTTATTTAGCCCTTTTCTTTTTTCTTTGCACTTGAGGTCAGTCTTCAAGTCTTCTTTGGTAACCTCCATGTTCTAATTCAGAACGTCAATCTCAACCTACAAAGCAGTATCTGATTACATTTTTACTTAATTCAATTTAACCTATATTACTGTATGATTAAGTTTCTTGCTATTTAATATGTATATGTAAATAAAATACTTTGCAAAAAGATCTATTCAATATTGTTGCAACCCACGAGACTGGTCATGGGTGAGAATCGTTTCTAAATCTAAATCTAATCTAGATCTATAACTGAGAGGACAGAAAAATATATCACAAACAACTAACAGCCTTATGTTGAAGTCACATAATTTAGAGATACAAATTAAGAAAGTAGATGCTGTCGCGATAGTTTTCTGTTTCACCACTCCAGAGTGACTGGACTACCGCTTAAAACAGTTTAGCTCAATTTATCATTGTGCATGCGTAGTGTTTATTTCCCCTCCCGTTCACATAGCCGCGAAACATTTTCAAAACCCACTCGCAATTGCTAAATACCTGACTGTAATGACATCCTTGATCTGTGACTGTTACAAATATATGTCTCATTATAACTCAATTATTAAATCCTCTTTATGTCACAATATTGTTATTGCAAGATTTGCTATTTTTCCTACAATTTCGGTCCAATGCACATGTAAGCATACAAATATTGTAATCTGATTCCAAAAAAATTAATTGCTCTTTTATCACCCACTAATATACAAACTCGAGTCCCATTATCAATTATTGTTGCATAATTAACTTTTTTTACGTTTATATCAAAATGCGTTTTTCATACTCGTTCATATTTCATAGTGTAAGCTGTATAATTACTTTCTTTAGTAATTAAGTTAATGGAAGCTATTATGTGAACATATGCGATTTTATGTGTTATGTCGCTCAACGCGGCCAATGCCGTATAGCATAGAAATGATCAAAAACTGTTTATATTTAAAAATTCGTATAATATATTTTATATTCATAGCTTATTCTAATATATTTCTAAACATATCAATTCATGAATTAGTGTCTTTTAAATATTTAAATACGTTCACATGTATCATTCTGTTTAATTTTTTCAAACAAGCCGCGCTTTATCTAAGAACGTCTACTTTATTCTTTATAGTTTATCTGGGTATATCAAACCTTATGGGACTGTTTTAACTTAATGGACCACAAGCCTGTGATAATTAGTTTACTTGTTCTTAAGCGGTTGCATTTTATTGATCAGAAATAAGAACCTAGTCAGCCTGCATGCTATTTATGAACGCAAACACCACGTTCTAAATTTACAGCAGCTTGAAGTACAGGGTGTGCATGAACTACTGAACGAGTTTTTGAGCCATATTTTTAATAAAAGTGAACAGAAATACATAATATTATCACTTTTTCAAACAGCAATTTTTGCAATTCCATACTCACACCGTTAAATGCATTCGATATGTACCCGAAGTATATCACAGAGAAGTCCAGGCATTTCAAGCAGACTATTAACGGCACCCTTTAATCGTCTTTTCAATGTTCGATAATTATTATAATTAGTATGAATGGTGCATCCTACGTTGTAACATTCAAGCACATTATTTAAAACTACGCATTTCCAACAATTTTCCCCTCTTGCCTTTGGTACCTACACTAATAACGGAGTTGTCCTAAGGCGCGCGGCTTTTGAGTACTGTTGTACGATGTTTCGCCATTTGCTTGTGTTGCGGAACCAACCGGTCCCACTCCCTTAATCACTGTAAGAGTGAAAATGTTCAACTTAAGGAAAGTCACCATTGCACCAATGGTGACAAGAAAAAATTAGTTATAGTAAGTTCTGTAGCAAGAAACATTAAAATTACTGCACAATTTGTATGAAATATAATAAGAACTAGGACAGTAATTAACTAAATGCTATTATAATAAAAGTAACGAGAGTGTAGTTGAAACTAGCTTAATATATATATATATATATATATATATATATATATAGCAATAATTATAAAATCAGAAAAGGATAAAACACTAAGAAAATGTCACAGTTGTAATTCTTGGTGTTTTACCCTTTTCTGCTTTTATAATTATTGCTAATTTAGTTGCATTGTTAAGAGTGTTAAATTATTTTCTTCTATATTATCAACTTATGTTAAAGTAAATTTTCATTTTAATGATTAAAAGTTAAATTTACTATTTAAATGCAATTTATAAGTAAGTTTACATATATAATATATATAAATTTGTGATATATAAGTTAGAATTACAATTCAAATGCAATTTAAACGTAAGTTTATATATTTATATATATAAATTAACAGTAATAATAAAAGTAGATAAGGATAAAACACTGGGAAAAATTCACACTTGAAATTTTTCTTAGTGTTTTATCGTTATCTACTTTTATCATTACTGTTAATTTGTTACATTGTTAATAGTGTTACTTTATTTTTATTTTTCATTTATATTATATTATATATATTGCATTTGAATTATAATTTTAACTTTTAACCATTAAAATTAACGTTTAAATGTGAAATTGTTAATGATCAAGACAATTTATATATAAACTTAAACAAAAATTGTATTTGAATTGTATTTTAACTTTTAACCAATAAAATGGAAATTTAAATATGAAATTGTTTATGATCTGGACAGTTTATATATACATTTTCATTTTGATGGTTAAAAGCAAGAATTACAATTCAAATGCAATTTAGACGTAAGTTTATGTACATTAAATATTAAAATGAAAATTTAAATGTGAAATTGTTAATGATCAGGACGGTTTGTAGTTTAATAATTAAGGAATTACGTTTTTAGTTGTTGAATTATATTTTACATTTTCTAATTCAATTTAAAATGCTCTGCTCATATTTTCTAAAAGCACTGTTTAAAATGCATTGTTCGTTTTTTTTTTTTTCAATCTTTCTCGCTTGTTTAGGGTTGTTTGCAAGATTAGGAAAAAAAAAATCTTCTCGTTAGTCAGTTATACATGTTATATGGGGAATACATGATAAGATAGACTTTTTCTTTCTTTTCTCACAGAATAACTCAATGTCATAAATACTAAGAAAGAAAACAGTTAAAATACTCATTTATACACACTTAAAATTGTGATAGGATAGTATTACATTTCGCGCTTAACTAGTCAAAAACAATTAGTTGTGCCTGATCACAAACGGTTTAAGTTTTAAAACATAGGTTGTTAAAAATTAATAAATTAGAGCTGTTCAACTCAATTATACATTCAGTTAATAATGGCACGTTTCATAAAGATACAAATCACATACAAAAAGAACCTAATTTAAGAATGGTAAAACATACATTAACATTTCTAGGAAGCAACAACACGTTTACTATGTTATCTTCTTCTCAAGTGCTAACAATTATAATTTACATATTCAAGTAGCTTTGTACAATCATTGGGCGAGAAGAAACGGAAGAAACAAAAAAGAAACGCCGTATATTTCAACTTCAAACGTAATGAATGTTTAGGTCTGGACTTTCTTCGGCACATGAACTGAAAACCGGTTCAAGCTAGGTTAATTTACTGTAGTAAGTTTTTAGGTAATAACATTCACTTTGCAGCCATATTGAACTAAACGACTGTAACTTTATCTGAAATTTTTGAGAGTTCCAAACAAAAAGTCTACCTTAGCACCAATGAAATGTTTGGAGAGCACAAATTCTTACTTTCTCTCAGTAGCAACCAGTCTTTATTTTTTATTAACAAGCACTGAGAAATGTCTGTTGCATTGTGTTTTTCAATGCTATTCGAATGGATCACTTAAGCATTATACAGGATGATTTAAAAGTCGCGCGCAGTAGTACAACTCCAATATTTGTGTAGGTAACGAAAGAAGGGAAAGGTAATATGTAAAAGTGTTGTGGTTTCCTAGAAATACGTAGTTTTACCGTTCTCAAATTAGGTTTTTTTTTTGTATGTGATTTGCATCTTTATGGATCTTCACTTAATAACTGAATATATAATTGAGACGAACAGTTCTTAATTATTAAATTATAACAACCTATGTAGACTGTTTTAAATCTTAAGAACCATGCTTTTGTAATTATGCACAGTGAATCGTTTTTGACTAGTTGAACCCAAAATGTAGTAGCTGTTCTACATCCGTTTTAAGTGCATAAGCGAGTAATAGAAACTGTTATTTCTTTAGTATTTTTACCATTGAGCTACTCTGTAAGAAAAAGTACTTCATAAAAATAGCCTATATTATCATGTAGTCACACCATAATATGTATTACTGATTAGAGCAAACCTTTTTACTTTTTCAAGTCTTGGGACGCTAAACAAGCGACAAGTATTGTAAAACAGAACGCATAACAATTATTAAACAACAATTTTTACATAATATGAGTAAAGTATTTTAAAGTGAATTACAAAGTGTAACAACTGAAAATATAACTCCTTAATTATTAAATTCCTACTGTTCTGAGCATTTATAATTTCACTTTTAAATTTTAATGTTTAAAAGTTAAATACAATTTAAATGCAATTTTAGAAATTTCAAAACTGTACTTTACTATAATAACATGATCTTATTCAATTACTCTTCTAGTTCTATGGTTTTTAATATAAAATATGCAGCACATTTAAAGTTTATGCTATAGAATTTTCTATAGCCAATTTTCCTCGCCATTTTTGTATTTTTCCTCGTGTTGAACATATTCACTCAAACAGTGATTAAGGGAGCAGGAACGGCTGGCTCCGCAGTGTAAACAAGCAGTGAAACATCCTAAAATACTGGAAGAATAGTAAGATTAATGTCTAATGAAGTTGCAAGTACAAATAACTAATCCGGGAGAAGGTGATATTAGATTTTCCAAAACAACAACAAGCACGTTTGTAATATTTTGCTAATTGATAGTTTAGCATGCAATTCATGTCTTTCAGAAAGCTGATGAACAATTTTATTGCCAGCTGTCTTATTGTTATACAGAATATTGCAGATATAAAGGCGAATATTACAACAATTTTTTAATTTTATTTCATTCACATTTCAGTCGCTTTAACTGCTTGTTTCCAAAACCGCTTTATATCCTAAGTCCAGCTTGTCTAATGTGGCAAAATCTTAACTTTGTGCACATGTAAGAATTATGAGTAATTAATTATCTAAGGTAAAATATTAATTGCCTTGGAGTCGTAGCATAAATTGCTGACATTAATCGTCCTGACTTATTAGACATCATTCATTATTACGTCAAGTTTTTGTTGCTTTCACTTCATAATTTCTTATGGAGGAGGCTAATACGGTGCTAATGTTCTTCAGGAAAGCATTGCTTTCTAATAAACATTCTAACCCAATTTTTTCTTTGCTAAAAATCGACCTATTTTATCCAAGTTTAGTAAAGAATTCAACAAAAGACGTAAACCAAAAGTATTACATTTAATGTTTAAGGGACTCCGGAAAGAGTGAAAATTATTAAATTTTCAATGTTTACTTTGTTAGATATTAAGCATCTCCTACTTTAATGATGCCAAACTTTATGCTCATAAGGAAAATTTGGATGATTTTATGAAACTAAATGATATGGCAAACCTCTAAAAACATTCAACACCTTTATAAACAATTAGACGTCTCTAGTTATTCTAGTTAGGAGTTTGTGGAAGAACATGAAACGCACTAAAAATCATTAAATATAAAAAATTATTTCTCCTTAATAAAAGTATATATAAAAAATCCTGTATTAAATTGTAGTCAAAGCTTTCATAAACACAAATTAAACTTTTAGGCCCTCAACTATACAAGGATTTTCAGATTATATTGGAGAGATAAGACATTATGGAAAACATTAAAACATCGGTGTTCATACTTTACTCCCAAATTATTATTGTTTATTTTAATGCAACTGTGTATCACGACTTCGCTTCTAATAGGAACTGAATCAGTGCAGCTCTAAAAGAAAACAGCGCTTAATAACACCTTCATATAGTTCATACAGGCTCCCTAAGAGGGAGATAAAAAAAACTAATCCACCTGAATGACAAGGAAAAACTGTTATTAATATTGCAGTATTCTCTAAAGTTTGCATTTATTCATTATTTTTAAGTTACGTATTATGGATTTTAAGCTTCTACTCTTAAAATATTCTGAACAAAACATTTTCTGTGAGATATTAGAAAAGAACTAGCAAATAGAGTCAAGTTATTAAGTACCTGATAATATTTCACACAGATATGAGTGATGCTCTTAAGGAAGGCTGTTTCATAAAACCTATAATAAAACAGTGGCGATAGTTTAATGCAAAAAGAAAGAAAATTAGGATATCTGTCACTATGGACACCAAAAGCACTGATACAGTAATCGATGCAAATTATGACCTGGTAGCGATGGTCAAAACTTGCCTAATCTACGGAGATGAAAAAATGCCAGATTAATGGGAATCCGGATGCCAGTCGCAAGAGAAATGGGTGGTTGGTTTTTCCAAACCCTCTGCACAGAGGGAAAAAAAAAAAAATAAAAAAAAAAACCTGACAAACTGCCAGATTATGATGGAATATAAATATATCACATCGATTCCAAGACGAAATCTTAGTTCAAGCGATGCTTGTATTGCATCTAAGCAAGGTTGGAGTAGGTGTTTGAGATGCAAATGGAATTCCGATGATTGACTTCTTGCACCGCAAAGAGGTAGTAACAAGCAATTACTAGTCCTACTTGTTTGGAAAATTGCGCAAAGCAACAAAGAGATGCGGTAAGTTGAGCTAAAGAACTACTTCAGGCAAATGTATTGCCATTGCTGCTGTACTGACTCACAGTCATTCAGTGCGAATGAGTTTTTCAAGTAATGATGATGTAATGGAACGCCGTGAATGAAGACAGGGTAACCAAATACAAACAAAATATGAAAATAAAATTGTCCCCTTGATCCTCAAATTTGATGACAGCATAAATGGGAAAGGTTAAAACCAGTGCACTCATTGCAATATATATAGTAATTATAATAGTAGAAAAGATCTCAAGTGTGACTTTTTCTTAGTGATTTATCCTTTTCTACTATTATAATTACTGTTAATTTGTTACACTGCTAATAGTGTTACTTTATTTTTCTTTTTCTTTTATATTATATATATACATATAGAATGAAAACGTTTTATTATAAGCTTTACTGGATTGATTTAATTACTTTTTTTAAAAAATATTTAGTTATTTTAAATGCATATTTATATATATTAATTTTGTTATTTTGAAATTAATGTTAGATTTAGCAACACATATTTATATTCTTGTAGATATTCCTTTTAGTACAAAAAGAATAGAATTAGTACACAGATATGATATATCGATATAAGAGAAAACATATTAGGAGGACTCGATTTAAAAGTCTAAAATTTTAAAGCTATCTAGTTAAATTGTATTTTTTTATTTATTTTATATACTTATTTTGAAAGAATGCCACAATATTTTATTAATGCACCCATCCTTGAGTGAATCGTTCCACAGCTTCAACTGCGTCAGAGAATTTAAAGTTTCTTCATGTGTCTCCAATTATGTTGTACATTATTGTTTTGTAACCTTTGGAAAACATTTTATGTATATATATACATACCCTGTTATTTATTGTCGATTTGACTGCATTGATCTTCTCGCGGCGTGAATACTGTAGATGCACGTCTAATATTGAATGGAATGAAATGAAATGAATTAATGATGGAACAAATGAGATCGGAGTCCTTGGATTCTTAGCTGTGTGGTATTGACCTTTTCATGGTAAAGAAAAAACTCCGAAAAAAATATTGACATTACCGGGAATCACACCAAAGACCTCTGATTAGTAGTCGCAAACGTTACCACTAAACCAAGGGGCCGGGCCATTTTATATTGTTTAACACATATTTTTGTTTTCCTCTATATGAACAATTATAGGCGTTGTGTTAAAATCAAATCTCTTACCGATGCACTCTAAATGACTTTGGTGATACTTTTAATTTAACACTTAAATCCTTAGATATTAAGAGGTAACAGCAATTGTTTTGCACAAAGCACATACACCATCGGTTTTAAATCTTACGCTTTAATATACGTTTATACTTAGTTGTTATTTTTATTTTCATATGCTAATATAATACTTTTACATATTTTTCTCATGCCCTTTTCTCTCGTAGCTTGTTTGACTATTTCCACACATTACGTTACCTTCGATCCTATTCAATATTACTCTCAGCTTCGCTTATCTACTGTCTTTGAAGAAGAACACACTCTGTTCTAATCTCTTCGTTTTATTTTATAATTATGCAAACATAATTTTATAGTTTTTATAGTTAAGGTCTCTAGTTTTAGAAAGTAAAGGTAAAAATATACTTCATTCAAACATTACTTAGTCTCCTTAAATAACGACAAATATTTTTCTTTCTCATTTATTATCGGTGATTCTGCCGTGCCAAACTAAAGACCACTATCTTCAATTCGCTCAAGCAGCTAGTTCTGATTTCCAACTGACTACTTATGTACGATATATCCGGATTTTCAAACGTTTTACAATAAAAGTGACGAATAATCCTGAAACATCAAACTAGATATATTGCAGTATGCTGCATTGGGTTCGTTAACAAAGCTCTTAAAATGTAAGATGACAAATTTTATGCGAGATATTTCTCTAAAAATTTACACTTGAATAGATATTGATGTTTAAAAACTATATTTGTGTTTTTAACATTAATGTTTTTATAGTTGCAAATCTATAAATTGAGTCGAGCCGTGCTTGACACCTGATATATGTATTGTAGTTGGAGGAAAGAAAAATCATTTATTGTTTACATCTAGATCAAAGAAGAAAATGTGAGAATATTAGAAGACTTAAATGGCCACGTCTTCAAATATAGGAAATTTCAAAACGTAATCTCTTTCTCTCATTAAAATTCAACCATGCATTATGCAGTGAGTGTTCAAATCAGCACCCTTCGCCTGTATAGGAGTATCGGAACCTCATTATTCATTTATTAAACTTTCATGATGTTTGCTAATATCTTTGAGCGGCGTCATTTGGATGCTAATGATCATAATAATTCATGAGATATTAAGGTTAAATTATAGCAGATATGCCAGAATGAAACACCTGATTTATCAGACCCCTATCCATTGTACTAAGAAAGAAGTAACGGTGAAAGGTTCATGAGGTAACAACAGTCGATAAATGAAATGCATCAGCTATTCAAATTCTGTGATGTAGGAGGCAAGTACTGTAATGTTGTTGCAAGTTTTAACTGCATTATCTGCTCAGCAGGAACATGTTTCATTGTCATGGAAATAGCATAGTGAAAACTAAAGAGCTCTTGTGTTTTTGACATGTGGCAACTTGAGGATTTTGCACTATCATTCAGCTCTCAACGAAGATCTGCCTTGCCCTAAAGGAGCAAGATTCCTTGGAGCCTAACAATCTGGGCTTTAATTAAATGAGCTGGCTGTTTCTCAGGAACTGAAGCCATTTATTGTATATATTGTTATCTAATTATTTTTTCACATGTTATAAACAGATATTACACTTTTTCTTGTGTAGACTTTAATGTGTTTTGATTAAAACCTTATTTTTTTAATATTTAGGAAATTAATGCTCTCGGTCTTGATTATAAAGGCCACCCATAAACTATAAATATACATTTTGTGTGTGTCTGTAAATTTGACAGGTTGGTAAGGATCCAGTGCGTTGGAGAATTAGCAACCATTATTTTTCTGCAAATACACTTCTGATGTCCAGATATTTTTCCTATCATTGCTGAAGAGCCTAGAATCTACCATAGCAATATGGAGCCAAATAGGGTGAACATGAATGCCTGGAATATCATTTTCATTTCTACTGCCGATTTATCAGTAGTTAATATATTAATACGAGAAGAGAGAAGAACATTTCTGCAGCAATTTTCGGCGTTTTCCTATATTTCGACTGTAATCTGGAGGTTCCTGGCCCGATTTCCAACACTCTAGCTCCATAAAGAGGAGACAAAGTTCGCTCAGTAGCCGAGAAGATGATTTAATGTGCATATGTTGACAGATAACCGCTCAGGGATGTAGATAATCCACGCAAAAGGACAGAGAGGACTTTCGGAGTTTATAACTACTACGCCTCTTAGTTTTTGAAACAGAGGGACACAGTAGTGTACAGTAGTCATGCATAGTAAGACGCTGTTGAAGAAAATCGCACCAAAATTCTGCAATCCGTCTTCAACATTAATGTAAAATAGAGCACTGTACTCAACGTTCCCGCTATATCGGCGTAAAAATCCTAAGTATGGCTTCCTTCGGAAGGGAAGTAAAGCCGTGGGTTCCGTTCTTTACGACACGTTAAAGAACCTCAAGCCTGAAAGAAGAGGCCTCTGAGCAAAACTTGTCGGCCGTTTCACGCCCTGAAATGAATGGGACGCTGATAACCTGAGATGTTAAAGAGCGTCCGTAAATAAAACAAATAAAACAAAAAAAAAAAAACCCACACTATATTCTGATGCATTATCTTGAGGTCACTATCTTTATGGCGATGCCGTGTCATTGCATGAAAACATTTTTCATTATTTATACACATAGAAAAACCCAGGAAATGAAACGGTATCATTCAAAACAACTATACCTATAGCTACATTTAACGAACGATTTCCATACTTCTTTCTCATTCCGGCTCACATACAAACGTGTAACATTTAGCAGAGGGCAAATAATTTACAAGCTGAAAAGGGGAACGGCACTTTCTAGGTATTTTGAGAATGGGAATGAATGACCTCAGACCTTCTATATAGAGCAAAAGCATCGATACACATCAACGTCATAGCTAAGTTGCGATGTGACATGTGTTTAGCTACCCAAATGTAAACTAATTTCAATGGCGGAGACGTATTCATAAGCAGGTTGCACTCAGCCTACAGATCGTTGTGGGAATATTAGGTGTTTTAAGCACCATAGAAGGTAAGTTATATGAACGATTGCTGTACTTGGACTTTATTGAATTAAATGACATATTAGCACTTAATTTGTGGACTGTACTGTTGTTGTGTGAAATCAGCGATATGACGGTAATTGACGGCTGGCTCGTTTTGAACGTTTATATGGTCCACTGAACTGATGTTCTATATTTTACAGAACATTATTTATGATAGGTTATTGTATCTCAGTTCTCCTGACCAACCATAAACCCATTTGTAGGTTTGGAGTTAATGCCTGGAGCACCACAACGAAGCGTTAGAGATAATTACGTAGTTCCAATGTTTGAGGTGTCTATTTTTCAACTCCCTTTTTGCTCGTTAATTTTTTGTCTTCCCCTGCAGAGGAGAGTATTGTTTCAAAAATTCTGAATTATATAGTCAATATTATTTAGTTTTAGGTTTCACAAATAGACGGTTTTATTTTAAAAATTTGAGTATGAGTAACTACTTATGAAAACATAAATTTAGTTATTGTCATATAATTTAAAACCAAATTTGATTAAGTTTTAGGTTTATCCTCTTTACCCTCAGTCACGCCAACTTTGAAATTTCAAATGGCAACCCTATCTACTTTTTGAAATTTAAATTTAGAATAGAATATAACTTTATCACATCTTTTGTTTCTTTATTGTTGCCTGGCTACTAAAGTTTGTGTTATTGTACGGAATAATATTTTAAAATCTACCGAACATTTTATGTAATAGTCGTGTTTTAGCGAAAAATTGTTTCACAATTATATATATATATATATATATATATATATATATCCTGTCAGAAATTATATGAACGGATTAGTCAGGAATTCCGAAATAGGTTCATTACTGTAATACAAATAAACAATAACACACAGGGAACAAAAAACATGTTTTATCATACCTCTTAAATGAAAATAGCTGTTTCTTAAGGAAAACGATGCGCTCGTGGATTATTCCTATCGGATAAATATAAATGAGTTTATATAAACGGATTAAACAAAAAGTTTTGCTATGAGAGACTGGTCTATTTACTGATGACACATTTGGATGAATAACATTGGATTTTGTTATCTTACTCTAACGTGATACTTTTACCATACAGAAATAACAGTCATTCACGTGGTTTTGCTGTTCCCGTCAAATCATAAGTACGGTGAATAGTAAGTATTTTAATTTCTCAAATTAGTTGTACAAATAGAAGTAATATAGCAATGTTTTGAGGTCCACCTTTTATCTAGATCACAAATTTTGCAAAAAAAAAAAAAAAAAAAAAAAAAAAAAGTAATGAAAGTACGCTGTTTTTTTTGTTATAATTTTATACATTTTTCTTTGCGATTTTGAGGTCGGTCGTGGTTACTATACCATACTTGCCTCCTAAACCCAAGATCGCGGGTTCGAATCCGGCCAGGACCGATGGATTTTTTCGGGGCATAAAAATCCTAAGTATGGCTTCCATCGGAAGGGAAGTAAAGCCGTGGGTCCCGTGTCGTACATTTACGGCACGAAAAAGAACCTCAAGCCTGAAAGGGAGGCCTCTGAGCAAAATTTGTCGGCCGTTTCACTCCCTGAGTTGAATGGGACGCTGATGACCTGAGCTGTTAAAGAGCGTCCATAAATAAATAAATCATTCATCATTTGCGATTTTGGTGTGAATTTTCTACAAGCATAACATTTATTTATACGTTCTA
The DNA here is from genome assembly GCA_030762175.1 of Metallyticus violacea. Lineage (NCBI taxonomy): Eukaryota > Metazoa > Arthropoda > Insecta > Mantodea > Metallyticidae > Metallyticus > Metallyticus violacea. Next base: position 43,642,972 of record CM060843.1, read on the forward strand.
CAAATGTAACAAAACCTTAGTATAGTACATATAGTGTATATTATGATATTACTTTTGTCATTGTCGGGAATAGAATATAAATAAAAAGTGACCTGGTAGCCCAATTTTAAGAACCTATTCAATTTCTACAAATCAAAATTGAAAAGAAACAGCCATTGTCCCGGAGGTAAAAAATCATGTTCCCTAGAGTAATTGAAATTTTACACTAAATTATCTTTTTCAACCTACAATTTACCGATTTATTATTTTTACCTTGTCGAAATTCAAACAACAATAACAACTTTCAAGGCTGTCACGCAACAATAGAAAACGAAAGATGTGATAACAGTTGAAACCTCTTTAAAATTTTAATATCATAAGGAATCGGTGTCATTTGAAATTTCAAATTGGAATTTGTTGAGAATAACGTAGAACCCTAAAAGTTATCGTGGGTTTTAAACTAAATTATTCAACTTAGCGTATTTTTGTTGAAATTAAATTTACATATATTAGGTAGTTACTTAAACTGGGAAGGTTTAAAATAAAAGGATATGTAATAAGTTTCTAACATAAATAAAATGTATTATATTATTATACAATTCATATTGATCTATTATATGCTTATATTTATTAATAAATTATAATAATATATTAATATTTTATATTAAAATTTGGGCATAAGACCCACAACTTCATTTATTTGCCTTTTAAATTCACACATTCGTGCTATATTTTGCTTCCCTTTGTACATACTTGTTGCACTACTGTGAAAATCATATAAAACAATACTTTTCTTAGGATTTTTTCAATTTGAGATAATTTGATTCTACAAGTCTTAAAGCTAATAGAATTTGTAAAGCGCAAAAATTCCGATAAAAATTATAAATTACAGAAAAAAAGTCCTTAATATGGCATCATACTGCATCTGTTACCCTTACTTAATCATATCTCGAACATATTAATGCCATGTTTCATAAATGACCTTACATCATTGAACATTTCAGAGATAATTTCTTTCCTTGGTAATGTCACTTGATCTGATTGCGTGACTTTCAAGTTTAATTTTATTGGTCAACACATCTCTTGCCTTCAAAGGTCGGAGATTAGTATCTCGCTTCGTGGCGGTGCACGGGGGATTCTCCTCTGGGCTTCTCGAGTTTAGTTAGGATGTAGCTAAGAAGTTCCCGGGGAATGTGCCATTGTTTCGGATTTATTTAGAAATATAATATATCTTCTTGGTTAATTTTGTGATCCAGGTTTGTTATGGACTTTTTTTTAAGTTTATAATGTAATTGTAATGTAAAGTGTAAGATTTAATATAAACTTCTGTTGCCATTTCGCTTTTGCAGTTTGATCTTGTAAAATATTTGTATCATAAAAAAATTGATATTTTACGAGAGTTATATTTTATGTGCTTAATTGTATTATACAATTTGTCCTTCCATGACGTTTATTTAAGTTTTTCTAGCCCAGTCACGGAGGCTTCTGTTTCCCATTTTTAAGTAATTTAGGCAATTTTAATTACAAACTTTCTGCAAAGAGATCCATCTACTACTGTCATTCATTTTAAATGTCTTATAAAGAGTTATTAAGTGGAGTGATTACTATATTTTTATATCAAGTTTATCTCAACATATGTTATTAAACTTGAGGTTTTTGATCACTAATTGTTATAATGAAAGGGAGAATACTAATATTTATTTTCTCTTAAATGTTGCTAAAGCCCTTTTCCTTAACAAACCACACACATACACATTTCCACTGATTCTCTAAGTCTTTAAGACTTGTCTTTGATGCACTAAGTGGCAGCAAGTAGCATCACAGTGAGGGTAAAGACCGTGCAGGACGCTCCAAGAGGCAACCCCAAAGCTTTCCTTTCGTAATGAGAGGGAGAGAGAGCGAAACTACAAGTGCCTAGCATGGTTTGGAAGAAATTATTATTTAAGGGTCATCCGTTAATATGAACGAATTTACAACTGCTGCAGGTAAAATAAATATATAAAAGCTGAAGTGGTATCAGATCGTGTTATTAAAGATAAAAGTTAAAAGTTACTACTACTACTACTAAAGCAAAAATAAATGCTAATAGGCATAGAGGCTAAACGCTGCGTGGCAAGGCTATAAACAGGAAATTGGCGGCGCCAATGATAAGATTAGAAATTTTACGCCCGGGTTCTATCCCAGCGGCCAAATGTAAAAATTGTAGCGAAATCTGGGCAGACAACACCGGTTACTCTGGTTTTCCATGGCACTCGTTCCGCCATCTACTCCTCTATAACGTTATAAAATTATCTCTATCACCATATACCTCAAAGTAGCCCGCCAAAAGAAATGCGATTCGAAAATGGATTATATGCTGTTTCTGGCGTCAATGTGCGACACTCTAATATCGGCTAAATAAATGAGTTAATTTTAAGTATAGTAATTTGGAAAGGAAATAAAACAGTCAATGCTCTCAGGGAAAGAATGTTGGAGAAAGCAACACCTGGAGGAATATTCTGGCAGAATGCAGGGGAACAGAGGTTTTAAGAAATAACATTTACCACCACAATTTCTGAATGCTAACGGAAGTTTGAACATCTTCCGGGAAGTGTTGGTTCATGAGAGAACCGACAAAGAAGGTTAACAGCTATACAGAAGAGAGGGGAGTTGGGGAAGCGTGTGCATAAAAGGAAAGGGGTTGAGGTTTAAGGTTCTATTCAAGTTTGTATGCATGTATATAAAATTATTCATAAAAACGTGTGATGTAACTATATAGATGTGTTTGTATATATGCATGTAGGTCTGTATATGTGTATGTGTGTATGTACGTATGTATATTTTGATTGTTACAAGAACGATATTAGCATGTACGGCCGTGAGGACTATGCGACAGTTATATTTATTTGTGTGGACTTATAAACTGCTACAGTAAAGTCGTCTACTACTACTACTGCTACTACTACTATTACTACTACTACTACTACTACTGCTACTACTGTTACTACTACTACTACTACTACTACTACTACTACTACTGCTGCTGCTGCTGCTACTACTACTACTACTACTACTACTACTACTGCTACTACTGTTACTACTACTACTACTACTACTACTACTGCTGCTGCTGCTGCTACTACTACTACTACTGGTACTACTACTACTACTGCTACTGCTACTACTACTACTACTACTACTACTACTACTACTACTACTGCTGCTGCTGCTGCTGCTACTACTACTACTACTGATACTATACTACTACTACTGATACTACTACACTACTACTACTACTACTACTACTGATACTACTACACTACTACTACTACTACTACTACTGATACTACTACACTACTACTACTACTAATACACTACTACTACTACTACTACTACTACTACTACTACTACTACTACTACTACTACTACTACTACTACTGATAAATGTGAAAGAATTTTCGAGACATACAGCAAATTACTAGCTAGGTGGCTATTAATATTTATATTCTAAATATTTTAAAGAAGGAAAAAAAAAAGACGTCAAAAACATTTAAGTTTGCCTTAACTCTCTTCGAGATAAGCTTACATATGAAAATACATATGATAAGAAGTTTTCTGTTGCAGCTTAAAACTATTTTAAATTAATTTATGATAAAAGGATTTACCCAGTACTGTTTTTGCCATTAACATTTTTACCCATTAATTCTCTTGACAACAGTATTTCTGAAGCGTACACTGCTATCTTGAATGTATTACGCTGCTGCTAGTCTTGTCTTATACTTTGCCTAACCGGCCTCGATATTAAGGATGCAATTACTATCTAAACCCAGAGCATGAAATCTGTAATTCCCGTGGTTGAACATGGTCCTTGTTAAGTGTTTAGCAAACAATCTTCCTTCTACTGAGTGGAAAGTGCTTACTCGGATGGAATGTGTTGCTGAAAGTTTAAAATTAATTTAAACATAATGATAATCATACTGTATACAACAGGAACGAGATAATTGAGAAGAAAATTGGGCGGTGGCTATATAGCCGTAGTTATGTGTTAAAACAGGTGATTTTATTTATAAATATTTAGTACTTAATTATCCTAAACTAATCCACCGCAAATATTTGGGCTTATAATTGATAACAAGTTCTTTTAAATGACATTATACACTTATTATTTATCAATTATGTTAATATTACGGATATTTACTATTAGTTGTACAGCTATCTCATTTGTCACGTTATTTCGGGGTAAAACTTCATTTCCTACACTAATCTTTATAGTCTGTATTTCACACCCCGCTGTCTATGAGCTTGTTCTTAAATGTTACACATACCAAGCCTACACATTACTTGACGATTTTATATGAGTACCGTATAAATAACGTAAAGGCATGATTATTTTGTAATTTTCGTCATTCTTAATGACTTTTAGTTTATTTATAAATGTAAGTGATTACAATAGGGACTTTAGGCCTAACGTTTTGGTTATTAACAAGCAAGAGTTTTAAACAAATTAATATTCAATTGCGTTGCTTCCTTTATTATCTCTGCTTCCTTTGCGTCTTCACTAATGACATTTATTACATATTTTTGTTTTAAAAGCTCGTAACAAAAATATCTTTAACATCAAGAACTTTTTTAAAAAGCAATATATAATATAATTTATCATAGGCGAAGGTAAAAACCTTAGTAATAAAAGTGTTATAAAGAAAATTGAACCAATAGATAAACTTTTTTCAAAGTAGGAAAGTTTGACTAATTTAAATAGTAAATAGTTATTAATATTTTTCCTTTTATTTTTGTAATATTGGTACCTTAAAATAGACCCTTGTTGTCTTTTTATGTCATAATTGGATAATTGGATAATTATTTACCAACTTTTCTTGTATAACACCTCATTCTTTTCATATACAATTATTTTGAAGTTTGCTACCAAAAGTAGAAATTCTTGCTGAACGGGACCAAAAATCCATTTCTGTAGGTTCTAAGTTTCCCTGCATCTTTGATTTCACATGTCATGTTTCTGAGCCATAAGTTGTATTATTCATAATTGCGATCTACTTAATTTTGATACTGCTGATCTTTTTGTTATTTCTCTGTAACTTCAGCCTATTATTTTCAGTCTTTAGATACTAAACACGTAAGTATATATATATTACTTTTCTCATGCTAGCATTGCTCTTTATGGATATTAACCATTGCTAATAATTACTTGCACATTCTTTCCCAAACTTCCACAGCTTTTTAAAGACATATTTTATGACATAGGAGATAGAAAAGATTATTATTGTTGGCTTTTTGACAGAAAATTCAGATAAATCTTATTACTCGATTTAATTTTTGCTGTGAATTCATTTTATTGTGATATTATTTATTTTATACTGTTTTAAAATGTCACGATCTGATTTATGGTATCCTGTCATAAGAGTTTGCTAAAATAACCAGTGTAAGAGCAGATCCCATTTCTAAGTTTTTATATAAATAAGTAATCAAATATAAAATATTTCATATCTTATCACTAACACGATTGGAAATACTTGTGTACAGCGATTGCTAAACAGTGTTTACATTCATTCTTATGTTTTTCCTTAAGAATTACAAACATAGTTCTAGCATTTCAATAGTTTGGATGTGCTTTCCCATTCTAAAAAACTGTTTTACTAATTCAAAAATTGTATTTTAATTAAGCCAATATTGTAATTTTGCTGCCGATATTAAAACACAAAAACAGCTGAAATAGCAGTTATGAAAATTAATGTTATTAACAGTTCTGTACTGGACTCCACGAAGATTTAAAGTGAGACTCTGTAGATGATTTGACAAATAAAATAAACAAGACACTTTCATAGAAATTAAATAAAGTTCTGTTATATTTATGAACAGTATGAACACAATGAAGCAACAACGATTATGAGTGGAGTACTAGGAAGAAAATGTGTTTGATTTATCCGCTCTTTAATGGTTGTAAAAGATAAGTCTGGAATTATTAAAAAATTGATTAAAAACTTACATTATAACGTTTAGACACATTCTAGACATACATAAATGAATTGAAATAGATACAAGTGCTACACTCCTACACATTCCTTTTTGTTATTATATTTAAGGTAGGAAGACTCTGGAAAATTCCAAGGATAGCTTAAATGATGCAGGATTCACAGATACGGTCAGGATTTTTAAAACAATGTATTTATTAACCGAATTTTAAGGGCTATGAGCTATTGTCATAATTATAGAGTGGAAACATGAAATTTAATATGTATTGCAGAGTACTGAAAAAATACGTTCTCATATATAGAATATGTAGAAACTAATATGAGCATTTTCATTTTTGTACTTCATTTGATTTATAAACATTTTCATATTTTGAACAAGTCGTAATATTTTGTTCATATTTTCAATTTTATTTTTAAAATTAATTTCAAGAGTTGTACGACTAAGTTTTTTTAGGTTTTATTTCACATTCTTTATTAAAGAGGCGTTGGGACCTTGTGGCCAGACTGTTGGTCTCTTATTGAAGTGATTTCAACGGTCGTAAGTGCGAGTTGTGCGGATGAAGCGGCGCCTCGGCAGGTTTCCTCCGAGTACTTCGGTTTCTCTTTCCACTCATAACGCCGTTTCTACATCATCTCAACCCCTTCTTCACTTTTATCATTCAGCGTAATACAGTCCACCGATTATAGATGTGCGTTGTATAAAGATCTGCTCTACTGCCTTCTGCCGTCCATGCTTGGAACTTCTAATGCGTGAACTACAAGCGAATTGACATTAGAACTAATTCATTCACATTCTTCAGTAAAGAGCACTTGTGAAAACCCAAATTGTTCAAGTTTCAACTCCTGTATTATTGCATTTTTCCTATTTACTTGATGATATTGCTAGCATTCAGTTGTTTTCCTTTGATGTTAATCCGAATTTCGGAGACGTGTATTTTAAACGGCACGTACGGGACCAGAACATGTCTGATTGTATTTTGAGCTGGATTTTCTGATACTAATTTCGGCATTATTTAAAATCTTTAACGTTAAGGAAAAAAATTTAACGCCGCTTAGGAAGAAAGTTTAACGAATATAGTCACAGATATTCAATGAAAAATAATGAGTATAAGTAATTCAATAACAACCTCAATACATTCTGGTAATTGGTAAATCAATAATACCAGAACCAGTATACGTCCATCTCTTGCGTTATTTTGTTTTAACACGTTCGGTTTACATCAAGCAGACTAGCGCTCAATTTTCAAGTTATACACAGCTGATGAGGATATCGTAAAATGCAAATTATAGGAATGTCTAAATAATAAATACTAATTTTTTGCAGAATTTATATTCTTGTATAAAATACGAGCTTCTTAACAAAACCCACAGTAAAATCACATTATGTAAAATTACACTGTGAGTTTGAGGTTCATTACTAAATGAAATGATTCATGACTACAAGGTAAATCAGGGAACAGAAAGCTAATATTTCGCTCCTGTCACATCATGTGATGTACAATCCAGATTTTTCTTGTACAACAGTAATCTCACTGACAGATGATATATCTCTTGTCAAAAATATGAAGTAAATACTTGTAATTTACTATCAACATTGTGTACTATAATATTCTAATTAATACAGTTTTAATGCATAAAAGTTAATATTCGTATATCACATCTTAATGTTATAATTTGGATGTTTTTTAAATTTAAATCTTTTTTTCATATTTTAGTGCTGTGAATTTCATATATCGTTAAAATGTTCTTAATGTTTTCCTCCTCTTTACTCAAGTTAAAACCAAAAGAGCACGTGACCAGATGAGAAAATATCAAGATGCAGGGAACGATATTCTTTCGGCGGATGTAATTCAATAGAGGGAAAGAAATCATGCCTTAAAGAATGTTTGAACGTCATGCCGACACGAGTACAAACGTTAGGTCAGTTTTTATTCTTTTGTAAAGAGAGTTACAGTAGCATTGTGACCTATGAATAACTGCAGCGCGGAACCGTGACACTGACCGCAAGATGATGTCTGATGACACTGAGCAAAAATCAGCGTTCATGTTGTAGATAACTGTTCTGTACACGGCAAGAAGTCTTTCCTTAAACACGAGATATAATATTACGCAAGAGAAAACTGCAAAGAAATTAGGCCCTCAATTGCTGCAATGGTGCATCTCGCAAAAGATTAACTTTTGTGTCAATAATTTGAAATAACTTCAATGATACTGCTAGGTGTAAACTTTAAATAGAAACTGGTTTACACCATTTAAAACCTTTCCTATGATTTTATTATAGTTTGGCAATTCTTCTCTAAATATCCATATATTCCAACTCTTGTAAACTCTTACCCAATGTTACCAGCTTCTTGAATAAATGTTTTCTTCTTTCTTTTGCCTATTTCAAGCGGGCCTGCCAGTTTAGAATCACATGCTGAACTATATTTTATCCAAGTTGATATCTTGTTGATCGCTACGAAGAATCCGTTATTACAATTTAGAATTTGTTTATACTTCTCAAACACATTCAATCATCTACTATAAATGTATTTTAATTTGTTTAATAAACCATTTTATGAGCATAACAGTGACTCTTCTGGCATTACTCGTTTTTTCCATACTTTTCTTTAATCCCTAATAGATCTTTTATATAAATTGTTATTCTCTTTCAAACGTTTAATAGAACATTTTACTTCTAGAATTGAATTTCGTGTTTCTCCATTTAGCATGACGTCGTCTATTGCAATTTTTATCTTATGTCTCTATTTATGACAATCATATATTACCTTTCTTTTTATATACTCTTCCTTATAATTACAAGCTGTTATCAGTAGCTGATCGTCTGCAAATAAAAACGAGTAATGTATACCTGCCAATTTGCCACCCCTTGTGTAATTTTTTCTCAATTATCTAGATCTTCCTGCATAATGGCCTTGGTGATAAGGAATCTCATTAGTAGTATATTATTTTGAGAGCCTTCTTCCAAACCTTAATATTTGCTAAGGAATTGAATACACGATTTTATTGAATTTATAATAGCTATTCCAACATTATCAATAGCTATTCCAACATTCAATAGTACATCGACATTAATATAACATAAAAAGTAAATGTGTTTTACAAAGGACACATTGAAATAATATTACTGAATTGTTAAGGTATTAAGAGGAAATTGAAGAGAATCACCGCCACCTCAAAATTCTAATTGTAAGTAAAATTATTTTCAACTTAAAATAATTCATCACATAAATTCAAGATTAAACTAAAATACTAACGTGTGATTTTTAATGCAGAGGAAGCCATTTTTATAAAGAATAATAAATAAAGGTTAACATACTTGTGAGAAGAATGTATTTTATTATTAAAAATTTTGTTGAGAGCATAGAGACAAATAAAAATACTAACGAAAATATCAAATAAAAACTTAAGCCTGCGGATATGCTCAAAACACTTTTTTCATTTCTGAGAAAGACATAGCTTAGAATGTTTGAGATGAGCATAGCAGGAAATGAATTTAATACCGAGAGTTATTTTTGACCTGCGTGCTCAGCTGAACTCAATGTGTACTCGGCCAAGGTTACGCCAAACTCCAATCATAATAAAAAAAAAAAAAACAATTCTCTCTCGCTAATGGCTGCATGTGGATAATCAGCCGCGGCTTACTGTTACGACATCAAATATTATATCTGTGACTAAGAGATCAGAATAACTCAAATATTTGCGTTATTATTGTAATACAGGCTAACAATATGTTAGAAGCAAATTTTACTGTAGTGTATTGTATTAAATGTTACCACTTGGAAAGAGAAAACATTTAAAGAGGAAGTTGAAGAAGATGTCAAATTAGAAATACTATATTACGGAAGCAGAACTGTAATGAATAAATACAATGAATGATTGAAGATGAACACCTCTTCGAACGACTCCTATAACACGATTGGCACTCAATGTGTAATAATACTAGCATTGTGTGCATGCCATTATCAAAGTTCTGCGAGCAGAAATGAGAGGCGACTTTCCAACCGGCAACTGGGTCGACCTTGACTCCGAGGGGCCTGCGTTCAACTGCGGTCGCTGACCAAAACAATCAGCTATATTTTGATTAAAATTTATTTTAATAATTCTATTTTAATGTTTTGAATAATCTTTTGGAAACATTGCTCCCAGTATTTTCATACTCCTTATAACAATAAGCAACTTACATCTTTGAAAATTTTTAAATAGCCGTGGTGTGATATACTTCCGAACCGAATCTGTTGTATCTTAAGTTGCCTACAACGTTCAGCAAGACGATCGTTATCACACAATGATAAATGAATGTTTACAATTGACATTTGTTATATTTTATAAAAAATCCACGTGAAATTGAATTTTTTCTAAATACTCTCTATAACAGCAGGTTACAATGTTAATGTTAAAATAGCAAATGTCCTTAAATAACCAACAATTTCATCATTTTTAGAGGATGTTTCATGAAGAAAAGGAATAAAGAATGTTTTTAACAATATGTAACTATATAAAATAATCCTTACAGAGATGAAAAAGTGCAGGCTATCGATTTATTGTTCTTTTTGTTACAATGCTCAATCTTTTATCGTAGTTTGTTATTATTTCCTATAGCACCATTTGCAATTGACTGCTCCTTGCCGAGATTCTTAGCAAGAACAGTAACAATAATTTTCAAACAGGATATGTTCGTAGAGTTTACTGACTTGGTCTTTCCGCCATAATGGGTAAAACTATGCACTTCAACACTCAAGTTGTTTCAATGTCGAAGGCCCAGTTTGCTAAAAACCTATTTAGCATTCATTGCACGTGTTTGTTTTCACATTTTTCATTTACTATCCCCATTCCCCACTTGTGTTCCAAAGATGGACTCTATGGACATCGGGGCAGACAGCATAAAAAAGGAGGAAAGAAAAACGCATAGAGAGAAAATGCTAAAAAGAAGCTCAAGGATGATAACTATAATTTCTTATGGATATTATTTGCCGTTACAGATGCCAACACGACCAGTTCTACCGCCGGCAGTTTTCTTTATGCTCCCATTACTAGAGAAGTCTTTGACACATTAGTAGCGATCGGCGTTCCATTGGGTTCTGCAGTTATCCGGAACTAATCTAATTCTTCAGAACACACTTTTCAGCACCTGCCTTTCACTTTATATTGAATATGTAAGTCTATTTCACTTTTCAATGTGATTTAATGTCATATCGCTTTTACATTCCTTAACGCTGACACTACATAAATTGTTAAGAAATGAACTAGATTGGGCATTGGAAAACAAAGCAAGCTCCAAATTTTTTTTTGAAAATCAATCCAGAAAAGTACGTAGCCGAGATAATAATAAATGAAAACTTGTTTCATTGTCTTCTTCTCGAGGTTAATTCCCTAACCACTGAACAACCCTGAAAGGCTCGTTACACCTATAATAATAATAATAATAATAATAATAATAATAATTACAACAAAAATTTCCTATCAGAATTAAGGCCATAATAGCTTCTCTCACACTCTAATCAGGTTAAAATAATGAATACTGGATATATAGGTGCATATAATAGACAAGGTGGTAATGACACATATGTAAATTGATAAGAGAGACAATAAAAAGTTACTAAGCAACATCAGATGATGGAAAAAAGTGAATGAAAATAAAATGCTAACACAAATTATGAAAAATAACCTAAGTGTAGGTTAAGTATACACATTAACAACAAAACAAATGTAAAATAAATAAGATATTAAGTATTTCGTGAAATGATAGAGACACTAGAAGAATTAACATTCATTATCATTTTATGTATGGATATGGTATATTAATTAACATGAACAAAATTTAACTTGATGCGGCAAGGTTTGCTTACTAAATAAATTTCAGGCAACTGAACGAATTTTCTCTGTATCACCCCCTTTAGAAACCCTTGTCAACACAATATATGGAATGAAAACCACATTCAGACACTTTCGTCCCACCTGGATCAGATGTACTCGAATCTTTGGTAGGGTAAGTCGAAGTTTCGAAGTTTGAAACATGACTGTAGTCTCGAGATTTCTCCTATCTCTTTTCTATTTCAAACAATTATTATAGTCTAAAATTTTAATTTGTTCTAAATATATGCATATTTTCTAATACCTCATTGGTTTTAAACTAATTGTCATTTTGTGTCTATTTATTTAATTATTTTTTATATTCTTTCACATTTAAGTGTTACATTATACTGTATAATAGCTTGATTAGCTATATGCACAGTTAGAGCGGGCTTTATTTCACAGCTCAGGTGTCTAAAGTATTTAATACGCACTTATAATATTCATATTTGAATATCTAGTGCCTAATAAAACGGAAATGGTAATAAATATTTTTTAAGAATTGGGAAACAATCTGTTACCCTTTTCAGTGCAAACGAAAGAGCACATAAATGCAATAAATTATTTAAACGAATGAATGAAAATGATATAAGTTGATAAAAATGTATAACTGTTTCTTTATATTATCTGTAAAAAAATATGATTTGGAATTAAAACCAATTAAAATCCACCCCCCCCCCAGAAGAATTAAGGTACATGGCATTTTCTTCAGTGTTTTCAATGTGGTTTACGGATAGTTATTTCAATGTTGTAATAATTAACATTATTAGTGTCTGTGACTTGCCTCCTACACCCAAGATCGCGGGTTCGAACCCGGCCAGGACCGATGGATTTTTTTCGGGCGTAAAAATCGCAAGTATGGTTTCCTTGGGAAGGGAAGTAAAGCCGTGGGTCCCGTGTCGTACATTTACGGCACGAAAAAGAACCTCAAGCCTGAAAGAGAAGCCTCTGAGCAAAAAATGTCGGCCGTTTCACGCTCTGAGTTGAATGGGACGCTGATGACCTGAGCTTTTAAAGAGAGTCCATAAATAAATCATTAAAAAAAAAAATAGTTTCTGTGAAGCAAACTTAATGTCAAAACAAATCCTTTTAACACTACAAACTTGAATTGCCCATCTCCAGTGTCATCATTAAAACCACAGTGAACTTATTAACACTTTGAGAAAAAATAAGAATGTTAATGTGGTACAAAGTTGGGGCGGATTAGGTTCTGCTTTGGTTTTAGCAGAAGTTAAATTCACGTTCCAAGTTTTCTGCACACTCTACAGAGTTGTTCTCTTATTTTTGTAATTTTTCAAATTTCTCCGGATTGTGTGTTGTCTCCCTTTTCATAATACTGTCAATCTTTAATACATTTTACATGTATAAAAACCTGCACTTTTTAAACATTATTCTCTATTAAAATAAAATATAATTTCATTTGCAAAAAAAAAAAAAAAAAAAAAAAAAGGAAAAGGGGGGGAAAAAAAGGACAAATTTAGAATAAAATAGCAAATCAAAATCAAGGTAAAACGTAGAAGCCATAACAGATGAAAAGTACTCGCCTTTTATCATAACTAGACGATCACAAACCGCCACTGTTGGCCAAGTTCGTTAAGGCGCGGACTCGTGAGTGGGAGGTAGTGAGTTCGAATCGCGCAAGGACCGTCCTCCCTGACGTGAGTTTTTTTTTCCAGGTTTTCCTCAGTCCACATAACTGGAAAATGCCGAGGAGGTACCCTAAACTTAGGCCTGGATCGTTTCCTTCCTTTAAAAAAAATCCTTTCCCATATATCATCAGTGTTCACCGCCTGTGGTGCCTCAGTAGTAAAAACGGGCGTTAAACACCAGTCAAAAAAAAAAAAAAAACGATTACAGATGAGGGAATGGGAAGATAAACTGATTATGCTAGCAGAATTCCTCTCATTAATGAAGACTCTAGCCCAAGGAATTGTTTTAGTGACCTTGTGCATAGTTATGACACATAGGTACTACCAAGCTGAATATTTATTTTTTACGCGCACCAATATGTACACAAAGGGATTCCTACAATAATCAGTGGCTAAATACAGGATTTTTGATAGGGAATATGTCATATTTATAATCATAATTATGCACATCTTGGTTATTTTTATCAAATTTGTTAAAATGTAACACCAGTGTCAAATTTAAATATCACGAACATTTTAATTATTTAATAAATTGTTAGACTAGTAATCGAGTGTTAGCTTTAATTCTAACTATAGAAAAGTACAAACTTGCTTTTGTTCCGTTTCCTCTATAGTAGTCCTGTCATGATAATGACATTACAGGCAGGTGGTGTGATGTAATCAGTTATGTGGCTTTGTACTCCGTTCCTTTACTTTCTTATCGGCTTAAATCCTATTACCAGTTGAACTTCTGAAAAACTATGGTGTTTTGCGCTTTAAGAAAATATGATTCCCTAAAAACTCGAACACGTTGGCGATTTATAGTAAGAGACCTTATAAGAAATTGTAATTGTAATAAAAGAAGTTGATTTGAAAGCGGTAGATGGTGTTTAGTTATAGTTCTCAGTTTTATTTATTGTAGATAATAGGAACTGCATTCTGTGAAATTCTAATCGTCTCTGCAATGACGGAATAGTGTTTATTTATGTCAAGCATAACAGTCATGACGTCACTCGTACCAACGGTGGAGATTTTTGCAAGTATTATTTTACGTTCGGTGTTTTAATAGAAAACTGTCCGTTTTTTAAATCTCGTTGCGGTAAAGTGTTAGAGATGTGTACTTATAGTTTTCAAAATCTATCTAGCTAATATTTTTATTTATAATTTTTCGTCACTTAATCTCACCAACTCTTTTAAAACTATATGTACAGCTTCACATTGCTTGTACTAAGTATCAAATCGTGCAGTTTACACATTTATTTGTAATTAACTGTTTTGTTCTAGCTCTAGAACTCCACTATAGAATTATTTTGTAATAATGAAAACGTTAATAATGATATAATGACATTTAACGAGCTGCTATGGTAGAAAGCTTTAATATTTTCCAACACATAATATTTTTTTTTTCAAGAAAATTCCTTGGATGCTATTATACTTGCTCGTATTATCGTTGACAGGTTTTAAATATGATACATATTAAGAAACTTTTTTTTAAATTTACTTCAAAATAATTATTTTCAATTACTAAACATCATTTAAAGTACTTAAGAGTTCGTTTTTACCCAATGATCCGTTACAGTCTAACCTTGTAAAACTTTCGAACATCTCTTAGCATTTGGTGTCCATTGTAATGTTTTAACAAAGGACTTCAAATAATATATCCCAACTTTAATAATGGAGCACGAAAAATTACTTTTATTCTTTTCGAGTTCAATGGCACACTTGCATCAAAGCGTAATCTATTGGATGGGCGTTCTGACGGAATGGATTGTACTTTTCCCCCGAGGCTACACGCAAATGGAGGGTTCCTCAGAAACCGTGTCCAAGTTCAGAACATTTTCTCAAAGCTACAACCATCCTGCTGAAGGTTACTAAAGGAATGTTCGAGTTGAATCACTGATAGAGTTTTTCTTTTCTATCCTAAAGACGAATTAAAATTAAACTAAGATGTCTAACAATTCTTAAGTGATATTTTAAACCACTTATTTTTAGTATAGTTTGCTTTTCATACTCAAAGAAAACATTTTCCTGGTGTAGTGCCTAGAAGAAGAATTTTTGGTGAAACAACAGACCCTCTGAAAGACTTTAACTTTATTGGTAAGTATTTTTGTATAATTTTTAAAACAAAAATACACCTACTTTTAACTTCTACGTGAACCTGTGAGCAAAATTGTTATAATATTATAAACGCCAGTGCCTTTCTAGATTGTTCTTTGAAAATATTTCATAAAGCACCGAAAATTCAGAATTTTTCATTCCAAATCTGAATATTAACTTTGCGCCTGCCATTATTTCATTTATAACTTAGTTATTTTATTCACCAAAACATTCAAAATATTTTTCTGGGAATACAAGAGCAAAACTAATTCTCTGTAGGTTGTTGACTTGCTATTTATTAAATTGCGTACCAAAATACTCTTGGAGGCGCATTACGACATGCTGCAATGTGCCGCAAAAGGTCATACAGCATAATTTATTTACTTACGTGAGCTTTTTCTCTCCTCATTTTTCTTAACCCCTCTTTTTTTTTTTTTACTTGCTTAGTGAATTTAGCTCCTAATTTTTCAAAGAGAACAACACACTTGGGAATGTGCGATGAATTATCATTTTAAAGAACGAAACAAAATATTTTAGCAATAACATTAAATATAGTCAAGTGCAAACAGGATCAACAACTTAAAAAAAGGATGAATTCCCTTAGCAGATGTGGTTTTGCAACATTTCTGTTTTATTCTCCTTTATGAGGCATGGAACATGGAGAGCCGGTTACAGCAATTTATTTTTGTTAGTTAGGCCACTCTGACCTGTTAGCAAAAACATTTCAAAAGAATGATAGTAACTTCCATTTACTGGTCTTTTCTTTAATTCAATAGTCAGATTTTGCTACTGTATTTTAGGAGATAATTTAAGTAATTTATTCTAAGGTTATGTTTTTCATGTAAATGTTACCAAACTCATGAAAATTAGGTTTTCGCTTTGTTACCTAAACTGTTGAAATAATTATACTATTACATATAATATCTTTATTTTAATTGCACGTAGATTTTATCAACAATTATTTGATTGGTTATAGAGTATGAAAATACAATTATAAAAACGATCTAATATTAAACGCTCTTTTAATTTGAAATATCTAATATTAGTTAATTGTTTTAATATTTTTCTAAAACAGTATTGTAGGAGCACAAAATCTTAGTACGCAATTCGGCAGTTTCAGAAACACTGACTGAAATTCCACGGTCTCCTTGCCGGTTGCCCAACATGCCCTGTCCCATTGTAAGCTTTTGAATGATACGTTAATTTAACTCTTGATGCGTTACCACTCGTTTCTGAAAGTTACCTCAAAGATAGAGAAATAGCAGCTATATTTTTGAATAAATTGCGTACACTACCGTAGTTATATATTATGTTTAATATTTTCCTTTCTACTTTGTAATTATTGTTTCAATTTTCTTCAATTATTAATTAATTTTTTTCTGTTTTGTTTTTCCTTACCCGCCGTTTTCCACTTGTAGCTTGCCTTATCTCTTTCCAACGCATTGCATTACCTTCGATATATAATATTTACTTTTACCAATTTTACATGTCTTCTGCCTTTGAAGAAGAACTCAAGCGGTTTGAAATATAGCGATAATTGTGTATTATTTAAGTGTTTTATCTACGAGAATAGATCCATAAGTTTCTGGCCTAACCATTTTCAAGTTATGATAAAAACAAAAATTATATTTCGCATTTCAGTATAGCTACCTTTATTGCAATACATTTCTAACATCTTTGAATTAACATTCATTCTCCTCCCCAAAATAGTCAGAAGTCTTGTCTCCAAAATGGGCATAAACAGCAACCATCACTTCTTTGTCTTACTTAAATTTCCTTCCTCGAAGATCCTTCTTGAGTTTTAAGAAGAGAAAATTGTCACTGGGAGCTAGATATGGGCTGTAAAGTAGATGGTCGATCTCCTTGAAGTCATATTTCCTCACAGCTTCCTTTGCAACAAGAGCTGTGTGCACAGGCACGTTGTCGTGAAGAAGGCGCACACCACCACTGAACTTTCCTACCCTTTACTCTTTGATGGAAGCACGTAGTCTGTGCAGTTGGCCAGCATAGTACTCCCCATTTACTGTGATGTTCCTCGCCTTGAAGTCAATGTAGAGTATTTCTTCATTCACAGTCCCAAAAGATTGGCCATGATCTTCTTGTTTGACTGAGAGATCTTGGCCTTTAGAGGCGGTGCTTTTCCAGGTTTACGCCACTCCATTGATTCTCTTTTGGACAAGGGATCATAGTAAAGGACCATAGTTTCATTTCCTGTAACAATGGTTTGCAGACTTCTCTCTCGTTGCCACGGCAGAGTTCCAAAAATGCCTGACAACAGATGACTCGTTGCTGCTTTTGGACTGAGGAAAGAAGTCTAGGCACCCTCTTGTACTAACCTTATTCATGTTTTTTTTAGTAGTGTTTAACGCCCGTTTTTACTACTGAGGCACCACAGGCGGTGTACACTGGTGATACATGAGATGAAATGATAAATTGGGAAAGGATTTTTTTTTTTGAAGGAAGGAAGCGTTCCAGGCCTAAGTTTTAGGTACCTCCCCGGCATTTGCCAGTTATGAAGACTGAGGAAAAACTGGAAGAAACCCCAGTCAGGAAGGACGGTCCTGGGGGGATTCGAACCGTAGACCTCCCGCTCACGAGTCCGTGCCTTAACGACCTCGGCCACCCGTGGCGGTTTATTCATGTGTAAATGAATAACCTCGTTCATGGATACTTCTGTTGTTTTGATATTTCTGTAACTTTGAGCCGCCGGTCTTCCGCAAAAGCGATGTTTTCAGGAGTGAGCACCTCCAAGGGCCGACCTGCACGCTCTTCGTCTTCAATGCTTTCTCCACCCATTCGAGAAAGTTTGGCCCAATCTTTTGCGGCAGAATATGAGGAGGATGCTTCCCCACATATAACCGCCATGCGTGGCCGAGATCGTTAAGGCGCGGACTCGTGAGCGGGAGGTTTGAGGTTCGAATCCCGCAGGGCCATCCTCCCTGACTCTTTTTTTTTCCAGATTTTCCTCAGACCTCATAATTGCAAATACCGGGGAGGTACCCTAAACTTGGGCCTGGAATGTTTCCTCCCTTAAAAATAAATCCTTTCCCAATATATCATTTCATCTCAGATATCATCAGTGTCCATTGCCTGTGGTGCCTCAGTAGTAAAAACGGGCGTTAAGCATCATTCATTCATACCCCATATTTACCGTTCAATCACTGTTTAATTTCATTTGGACTAAGTCCTTCTTTTATAAAGAACTTAATAATAGCTCAATACTCCATTTTGAACATGTCACGACTTACATACATAGACTTCTTTATGTAACTATATCTGAACAACTGAACACAGCGGAGCGGAAGTTACAGCTGTAATTATTTACTTAACAGATAAGGTATGACACCAGATTAGGATTTTGTGAAGGCAATATTCCTTATCGGAGAGGTCGGAAACTTATGGACCTATCTTCTAGTTCTTGTTATTTTATCTCTAGTTCTTGTTATTTTATCTACATTGTTCCAAGAATTGCTTTATTTTTAATTTTTATTATATATATAACGTGGAGAATGTATGTATATATACATAGTCAAAATAATAAAATAAAATAACGGTTTAACGTCCCTTGTAACAACTAAGGTCTAAAGAGACGATGAATGAAAGCTTGATCAAATGAGTGCTTAAATGAGTCCGAAGCCCGCAACGTTTTAATTTTCTTTTTGGGGGGGGGGGATACTCACCTCTTCAGAAAAAGGAAAAACTTTTGGAAAAACCTTATCGAGATAATTGATTTTATGTAATTCATGAGCTCACGAAAGCGGCAGAAACGCTGACCACAAGACCACGGAGTCGGTCTATGAAATAACCTCCACAAATTGTATAAAATATAGTGAACGAAAATGTGGAGTGTAAAAGTAAAGTAAAACACAAACGTGTCACACACGTTAACTAATTTTTATTCTTCAGTAGAAGCACAAAGTAAACAGAACGGTCTCGGACAAAGTAAGTAGATGGTAACTAGTATTAACCTGCCAGAACAAAACCGAAGAGATGGGAAACTTACAAACTTCAAAGAATCAATATTTCAAAAGAAATAAAACGATAATGCAATAATTGTCAAGTAGATACACGCAACATTAAATATAATAATATTCATGTGGCGTGTGAAAATCTAATGCGATGTAACTTATTGGATTTAATAAAAAAAATAATCAACATAATAAGATAAGGCATGCTGAGCAACCGGCAGTGGAGATAGTATACGATTATTCGTCCGAAAGGAGATCACAGTATACGTTAAACCAACGTAAAAATCTTGGCAATATATGTAAATTACATTTTTTGAAGTGCATTGACTTAAACTTAAACTTAAGGATCGGGCTTCTATAGGCTGTTGTATGAGTGATATCATACATTTCTCGCTATGACAACGGTATGATCCAGATGGTAAACGGAATTCCTTAATATTGACCAAATTTCTTCTAAAAACGACATGAAGTATCCTATGAAGAAAAGTGAAGGTTGCAACATTTTGAAATGTAGTATTATAGCACTCTTTGAGAACAGATCTTTTGTGCTATAAACATGGAAAATAGGAAGTGATGTAAGCACAATGTCCCAGAATCGCCGTATAATTTTTTCAAAATAGACAATCCACATTACGAATAAGGGTTTTAAAAAGCAGCAGATAATTTAATAACGGTCAATACCTGACTACTGAGAATGTACTACAGATACTTCGTAAATATTTTCTTTGAATACACTTACATTTATTTCATCACTGACTGTCATTGCATAGTTTACCCATGTAAACTACAGTGAATTCAGTAAATTAGAATTATTAATAGCTAGAATATTTATATTTTATGTAGGTACACTAGTAGAGGAGGAAATATACATACATTTTTAACTTATACAGTTTTTCGGTAATGGAAATATTAGGGAAAGCTAAAGGAAAGAAACATACTTTAATTTTGTCAACTAAATATCCTGAAAGATGCAACCAATGTATGACATGAAAATATATTAGCATATAACTTGATTTTGGGGGGGGGGGGTTATTTACGGATGCTCTTTAACTTCTCAGGTCAACAGTGGTTCTTTTTCATGCCATAAATGTACTACACGGGACTTACGGCTTTACTTCCCTTCCGGCGGAAGCCATACTTGATTTTACGCCCGAAAAAATCCATCAGCGATCCTGACTGGGATGGAACCCGCGATCTTGGGTTTAGAAGGCAAGTATGGTTACCACTACATTACCAAAACCTACTCTCTGGGACACCGTGTATGTGTATGTTATATGTATAAATATAAATATAATTATATATATATATATATATATATATTTTAAACAGTGCCATTTTAATATTACAGAAGATATGAAAACAGTTGAAAAAAGCTGTTTAAACAAGAATCAAAAATAGAGAAACATTTTTTACTGATGGAAGTTCCTAAGGTGTTATAGAAGAATTTATTCTTCGGTACAGAAAATAGAATAAAAAATAGAGGAAATGAAAAGTGTAAGATAATGGCGTAATTATGAAAGAAAAATTAGATATTAAATGTGGAAACATATGCACGATACCCAGTACACATTATCGGAGAAAGACGACTTAAAACCGGTTCCGTATTGGGCACGAATGACCATCAAAATGCTTATTATTATTCAGCATTTTGTAGGATAAGTGGTTCGTCTAATCAAATACGTGTAAAAATGTTTAAGAAAATACTTGAAAAATGAAATAATAATAATAATAATAATAATAATAATAATAATAATAATACAAGGAAAATTATTACCATTAAGAAATCGTTTTACTTCATAAGTTTCGTCATTGGGTCGCGAAATAACGGATAAATCTGCGCACAGGTAGAAACAAGATGCCGTATTATTAGTATGACCGTAATTGGATTATTACATGGAGGAAGTTTAATGAGTGGGAAAGAAGGATCGTGTGCCTCCTGGCCCACTCCTGGAAGCAATGGTCCAGCAAGCCGAACACTCAGTGGGTAGAACGGTAGCAGGTGTTTCAATCAAAGTTTGGCAAGCAATTTAAACGTTTTATGTGTATAGCAAAAGAGTACATAGTATGAAAACTTCAAGTTGTAGCCGATCAAATCGAGATAAATGCGAAACGTTCCTCTTCGAAAAGGCTATTAGTTCTATTTACACAGTTAATCAATTGGATTACCAAACCGAAAGTCAGGAATTTTCATTTTGAAGATTTATAAAACCGAACTTTCGATACATAGAGTTAACCAAGCTTGATTAAAGAAAAATGGTTTTATTATTAAGTAAAAAGGACAAATACTCAGAATCAGCAAACTCATTTAATTAAGCAATATCTCTAAGAGTTTCTTAAATAAATTTCTCTTAGGGGTCTTCTGGAATACACTAAGATCATGTTCTAGTGAATTAAAACACCTGAACTTTTCTCATTACACTTTCTCACCCTACATAATTACAGCACTCGCTTTACGGTAGTACATACAAAGCTATGCATAATGTTAGTGAGGTCCATATTAGAGGCGGATTGTATTCGGCTGGTTTGTTAAATGTATCTTGGGTATTAAACAGGAATTTAAAAGTAATAAACAACTTTTAATTACTCATATTTTATTCGTTTTATAGAGTATTTGAAACATTCCGCTGTTGGCTTATTACACAACAAATGGGATTTTTTGCATGTTCTTAAATGTTCTTTGTGCAAGTAAAAGTTTTTATTCATTGCTGTATACAGCAATATATTCTGAATTTGTGTTCTTGAAGCCTGTCACAGTTGGCTATGGAGTTCTTCAACTCATCAAATGTGTTATTTTTCTTCAAATAGCTCCACAACCACTGGAAACAATTCTGATTGCATGGTTCTTCAACCATTTTGAATACAAAAAAATAAAAAACTGAAAAAACTGCGTTCACATTATTGATAGCATTAAATAAACCCGGTACGAGTTTGAAGAGATAATATCTTTCCACGCATAGATATTAATAAAACAAATATTACTTACACTGAAAATATGTCACTCAACTACAACAAACTCTTCATAATGAGGCAAAAATTTTAGTACCAGAGTTTTTAAGATTGTGTGAGAAATGAAGGAAATATAAGAAATTGAAGTTAGTTCTTATTTCTGAAAAATATCATATTATGTGTGCTTGGCTTATTTTACATTTTGAAACTTACATAAAAGCATACTTATGTATACTAGGGCTGCAGGGAGTTTTTATAATAAACACTGAAATAACAGAGTTCATGTAAGTTCTTTTTCCACTTAAGAGTGATATGTGGTTCGATGTTACGTCTCAAGATATATTTGATATTTGTTGCAAAATAATGAAGGGTTTATGACCAATTATTATTATTATTATTATTATTATTATTATTATTATTTAAGGACCCTCTTTCACATTTTGGTCATCGGCATCCCATTCAATTTAGGGCGTGAAACAGGCAACACATTTTGCTGGGGCCTCTTCTTTGAGGCTTGAAGCTTTTTATTTGACGTCAAATCTTCTTCACTTCCGAAGGAGAATGTACTTAGGGAATGTTTAGTCAAAACAGTAAGGTAAGGTTATCAAATAACAGTTCAATATGGACATTAAAACTGAGTTTAACGCTGAAGAAATGACTTGACTTTAAAAAAGAGCATAAAATGCTTCAAATTATCTGAGAAGTACTGCGCTTGCCAAAGACAATTGAATCAATTTCTTCGGTTAGTAAAATACTTCATCCGGTGTTTATGAACTATACCGCAATCATTTCAGAGATTGTAGAGGGATCTTAGACAACCGACTTATAAAGGAAATCTATGGTCCACGTAGAAAAAATAATGGGGTTATATGGCGATAAAGGAGTTGAAATTAGTTGCTGAACTTTTATATTAAACTTTCACAATTTGTTATTCTGCGTGTTCACGCACACAAACTTTTTTCTCGGATCAGATAAATAAATAATAACTAAAGAGAAATGGGATAAAAAATTGCCTTGAATACCTTTAAACCTGCTTTGCGAGAGCGGAAATCTCAAATTTCAATAGTTTATCGTCAGCGTTTTCAATATAACATTCACTAAAATACATAGGTTCGGGTCCTACAGAATAGTTCTTATTGTCACATTACTAATTATCTACCTTGCCTAAAAACCAAATATATTCAATTTTAGGACCGCTCGCGTATTGTCTAAATTCATCAGTAGCTAAATAACGTGACATTGGAGGGATGTAATCAGATCTTAATCGTTTTTAATTATCACATCCTTGTTCTAAAAGTGAAATCCTTAACATTCCCTTAGTATAGTTTCAATTGCCGCTTAAATAATGGAGATTTCTGCATTTTTCTGCTTTCGCAAGTACTCAAATCAGCCCCGTCGTAATTTCCTTATGCAAATTGGGGAATAAGCTGACAAAACAAATTATTAAACTACAGGGCAGAGTTAAGGAATGAAAGTCTTTTTCCTGAACTAACAAATGAGCTTACATTGGCATAAACAAAACTATGGAAAATAAAGCGGCAGGACTCCAACAATAACGATCATTGAATAATATTAAAAAAAAAAAACTCTATAAAATATGCGATAATGCCACCACGTTGAATTCATAATTTAATTTGGAGATTAAAGAAGGTTTAGCGAATTCGGAAGGAATGTAAGCTATTGCGGTTGTACCCATGGAAGCTATCCAAATCTACATTGATCGTACCTACAAGCACCGAAAAAGACAAAAAATTGTGTATGTGTATATATTTATATACATTGTGTATTAATGCTCTAGAGGCCGTAATTTTTTTTTCAACGAAACTTAGTAAATTTATTTAAATAAATTTTAGTTCCGAAAATCAAGATAATCAGACCTGGAAAACGATTGGGGGCTAAAGCAAAATTTAAAAATCCTCTAGCAATATCCAATATTTTTTTTTCTCAATTAAACTCGGCATATATAATTTAAATCAAATAAGAAAAATAATTTCTGAAAATCACTGAAATCAGATTATTAGGATTGGGGGTTTGCCAGAAAAACAATGGGGGTTAAAGCAAAATTTAAAATTCGCTCTAGCGGCCAAAATTTAAAGATTTTTTTTTTTAGGAATGTGCTGTTGAAATAAAACAAGAAAAACAAACAGTTTCTGAAAATCAGTGAAATCAGACTATTAAGAGAGGGGATTACTATAACGTTGCGTATGTTTTATATTTAACAAAAGCATTGTCGTGAAGATAGAAGCTGTAAAATATTAATCTAATATGTATTTGAGAATTATATATGTAAGTAAGAGCGTTCTGTAATAACCTTCGGAAAAATTTTGCCTAACGTTTTTACCACAATAAAACAAATTAAATTTCAAACTCAATGAAAATTGATTTAATTTTCGATTGTTTTTATTTGATTTGTACATTTTAATCGTTTTTAAACAGTAACATGTTTTTATTTCGTTGAAACATATGGACACCATCTTAAATACGCAAAGAAATCGAAACTTTCTGTTATTTTTCTGTATTTTAGTGAATGTTAAGCTATCAAGGAGCCAGTTCATAAATATGGTTACATTTACGAATGCCACACAGTATAGCTTTCTCTATCATATTTCATTTAATTAATATAATACCATTAATTCTTGTAGTTTAATTTCAATAATAATAATAATAATAATAATAAAAATAATAATATTAAAAATGTGGTTTTAGATTGCAAGAATTCTAATTTTGTTTCCTTAATACCACACAGTAATGCCATAATTTACTTTTTTCATTAATTAATAATGCCTAATTTGGATTTTATATTACTTTTTAATAAAAGTTATAAAACTCGGAGAGGAATTCGGTTAGTAGCTCCTGCGTGAAGGACTTTTTAACATCTTATTTAAAAGGAAAACAACATATAATTTATTACAAAGGCAAATATTCTCCATTTAGACCTGTTTTACACGGTGTCCCACAGGAGTCTGTACTTGGACCATTTTTGTTTATCATTTATATTAATGATCTCTCAGCCAGCATTGATAGTAAATCTTTGACAAACTTCTTATTTGCTAATGACAATATGAAAATAGTAATCGTCATTTCAAACGCACACGCATATCATAATCTCAAACACATCTCATTCCTTGTATAATGATGTGTTCCCAAAATTAGAGAACGGAAATACACAATAGAAACATAAAAAGTAAAAGTTTTCTAATCGCGATCTTATTATTATTTACCTCTCCCTTGAAAGGCTAATCTTAAGCTGCAGGAAACGTAACACCTTCACGCGTTAATCCTATGTGATAAACAAAAGAGGAGTCTGATTTATGAAACAGGTGTTCCGTAACGGTGCTTTTGATAATGTAAGGGCCCACCTGCTCATCCTGACGTGCTTTACGATTCAATTTAATGGTCACATTTCGTCAGTTCCTTAATGTCCGCTACAAAATATTTCGTTCTCCGCCCCCCTCTTTTTATTTTGTTGTTGTTTATTTGCAATATTAATATATACAAAGATGTGGCTGCTTAAGCTCATTTGGATTAACTTTTTCGCAAATCCAGAAAAAAAAAACATTTGTTCCTGTTATATTGGTTAGTTAATGATTTTACATTTGGACGTGGTAATATCAGATAGATGGATTAGTCATTTATTAAGTGTGTATTATAATTTCATTCGTACTTATCTAATTAGTACTCAAAACTGAATTTATTTTTTCTGATCTACTAATTTTAATCTTTGGGTAGCTTTGAGTTAGTCTAACAGTAATATTCTTTCTTCTGTAATTTCTTCTTCAAAACAGTGCTAAACATTTGGTTTTAGAAGATTTTCATAAATCGTGCTAAATGCTTTGAGTAAATGGATACGCTCTACAGACGTAACAAGAATGTCTTTAAAGTATTTGTGTTTCATATATTACGAATTAAAAGACGTAGTTGGCAAAAATATGCTCGTCCCCAAGAAAGCTTTCAAAACTGAATAAATGTTGTATTCATTAAACAGATATATTTACATAATATCGCTCTAGGTAATTTTCTATGTGTATTACCATTTTTCATTTCGGAGAAAAACGTTTTATTAAAATGTATATTCATTCTTTATTCATTGTCTTATGTAGTTATGCGATTAAATTCGATTTTTAACTTTTGATTATTTGCTTGTTTCAAGCATTTATAGTCACAGCTGCTGTCATTATATGAAAAAGCACTTTTGAAACAAAATTACCCCTAATCCTGTTAAAACCATTCAACTTTGTCTATATTTTTATTCAGAGGCTTTATAAAGTCTATGAATTTAATTTATAGCTTCAATTCACCATTGAAGTGTTCACAAAAATATTTACGAAATATGCTACAAATAAGCTTTCTCCAAAAGCGTTAATTCTGTGTTTATGGTATTAATTTTGTACATGTATCCAGTCTGTAGCCTTGTTAGTTGCTTCATCATTATACCCCATATAACAGAAACCACTTTGCATTCATTACTCTTTTTTTATAGTCTTCATGTTCTTTTGGCTTGACGGCGTTCTTCTCTTGCTTTCCACCTTGTTTTGTTTCGTTTTCATTGGCGACGAGTAAGGAATGTTCTCAGATGATGTCATAAGAAGTGAAATATTATTTTTCATGGTCCCTTCATTTATGGGATTATGTTTCAAGATTAAGAACTGAGTTTAAGTTAATATTGAGCACCTTTTCAGAGAACTGGCAGAGTAGAGGAGTTGTGCCGAAACCGTGATACCGCACTTCCTTTGGAGCAGTCATTTATTATTTATCTCATAGTAACCACTGAACTAAGAGAGGCCGCAAACATCCAGATGTGTTTAACAAAATTATAATAACATTATTATTGTCTTGATTCAATTGTTCCACGCGAATGGGACTGCGCATCTCCAATTCTACTCATTTAGAAGAGCCTGGTGGTCTGTAAAGCTTAAGCAAAAATAACCTTAATGTAGTTCATGTTTCCTGCATAACTTTATTTTTTCAAAGAATAAAGAATATCTGTTTAGGATAACTCCGTTATTAGCGATTTATTTATACGCAATTTTTCCTCAAGCCTACTTTGAACAAACGTTTAGTAACAACACCAGATGGACACAAATGACTGACAGTGCACATTATTCCGAGAGGAAAGCTACACTATAAAGACTTTTGTCTCATGAACACTTCAATGTTTATGTGTTCACAAACGGATTTATTTAAATAGACCCATGACTCGAAGTTTGTTATGTTGTTTAAAATAACAATACACAAAATAAATTTTTAAAATATAAAATGTTTGCGGTAAAAGGTAAGTCCTTTCTGCCAGGCTGGCTGGAAAACCATCCTCAAGGTACTCAAAATGACCATATAGAGCACTTTACTTAAAGTGTAAAATTCTTCAAGATTTAAAGCTATTTATTGTTTCAACTCTTAACTAAAGTCAGATTTTCTAAATTGTCCAAAATCATTTTGTATGTAATTAGACATGTTGTAGCTCAATATATGATTACTATGGAATTATACACTTTTATTTATGACAATAGTCTAATTTGAACATAATATGCACTAAGGTTCTCTCGATTTTTATAGCTGGAGTAATTTAAAATCAATAGTACAGGAAACAACCCCGCTTATCCTAAAACTAAAATTTAATATTTGTAGCAGATTTCCTCCATTTTTCAACGAAACACTCGGAATGAAGGTTGGATCTATTTATAAGGATGTCAAAAAAACGTAGTTTCAGCATTTCAGTTTCTAAAATGAGTAAGTAATTATAAGTTTAGGTTGTTTTATTCCTTAAACTGCTACGAAATAATTTATTTTCGGTTGCACATCAATACTAAACGATGTCAAAAACCTATAATCATCAGTAATTTTATACATGCAAATAGGCCACTCGAGTTGGGATCTCTTTGCATAAGTTAGGAAAATTCCTTACTTAATACAGTTTTTGTTAATTAATAATTTCTTGTTTTATAAATATGCTTTTAGATATATTTTATGTTTTGTTTGATTAAAGAAACAATCCCAAGTTTTAAATAGTATTCATATTTTCTATTTTTTTTACTCGTATTTTCTGAAAGACTCCACTTTATTTGTTGGTGCTCACTACATAGACCTTAGAAATTTAAGAAATGTTTATTTTCTAAGCCTAAAGTTTTGCCTTTGTTAAAATAATATTCCAGCTATTTAAAAGTGTTAAATTTTTCTTTGCTCTTATTTGCTAATATCACACCATTTAATAGTATCATTTTGCAATTCAAGTTCAATACTTTTATATTAACCTTAGAAAACTCATTACACAAAATTATTTGCCACTAAATATATCCTAAATTCCAGAAAGCTCGTGAAAAAACTCATGGCGTAATAATATATGAATGACGTCACTAGTGGCCGGGATGGAGGGGTGTCCCATCAGGCAAGGTATAGGAACGTGATTGATCTACCCAGGTGTCAAAGGTTGGACCATGCTGTATAATGAAAGTCATGCAACTTGTTTCAGGAGGGTAAGTGAATGAGGAATGCTTCACAGCACGTCGAACCGTAAAGGTGGGCATTGTGACCTGTAATCAAGCCAATTTGAAAATCACTGTCTGTCAGGCCAGCATAGATCACCATTATGCTACTATCTAAGGCATCGGGGATGTATGACTTGCCTAATTCGCAGTTGTGTACGTAGAGGCGTACCGATAATGGCACGGCTTTCTTTGACAGGTCCCTTAAGTCAAATGCTGACAATACTGTTAACAGATAATATCATCATTTTAAAGTTTGTGACGCAAGAATTTATTTCAAAAGCAAAAGCATGTAAAATTCTATGGAAGACTTTCAAATTTTCAATCCTAAGTTTAGATCGTCTCTTATTGCTCAGTAAACTTTATATCGTAGTTTAAAACATACGGTAAATTCTTTACCACTTCTTCCATTATCTTCTTTCGTCTAATGTTATAGTCGCACGGGTTTCATAAGATAATCCATAAATATGATTTTACTTCTCAAGCGGATCATTTTCCGGTTATGCTTCAATTACTCTAAAAAAAATGGTTCTAATTGTAACTAAATTAAAAGCTACTATTCGCAATTGAAATAAATTCTGTGCTACAATTCCACAAAATCCTATATTTTCAGTTCAAAGAAAGAAATCTGGTACATATATTAAAATATGCCGGTTATATCTACTTCAACAAAGAGATAAATCTTCATCTGACAACTCAGTAGGAAGGAATAAGGGAGGGGAGAAAGTGGAAAAAAAATACATAAAGAGAAATGCAATAGTTATTATTATTATTATTATTATTATTATTATTATTATTTTATTTATTTATTTATTTATTTTTTTTACCCTTCCATGTTTCTTAATGGTTTACAAACAAATTATTTCGTCACGAAACCACTGGCAACGCCAATTTTCTGTCTTGTAACACCAGCTGAAACTCTTCCCCAGGCTTCAATCGCGTGGTCATGTTGATGTATTATCATTTCCACTTTTCGTTAACAAGATGATATTCATTTTACATCTGTATCATTACAATGACCTCACATCTTTCGTTAACGCGGTGTTCAAAGTTTATTTTTATGAATTATTAACATAAGTATTCAAGGTGGATGCATACCATAACATTCTGATTTATACATAAATAGGAAAATATACTTTTTATTGTATATTTTTATTCAAATTGTATTCAAGGTATATGAGCTGCAATAATTATGACAATAACAACAAAAAATAATAATAGTAATAATGAAAAGAAAATGTTAAAATTTTGACAATACAGTCTACCGAAGGCTAAAGTGGAGTTAAACTTAATTTTTCTTCTAAGATCTTACTATTCAGTATTAAGTTTCCTTCCATTCTATGAAACGGAAGTTAAATGTAGAGCATTTATTATTATTATTATTATTATTATTATTATTATTATTATTATTATTATTATTATTATTATTATTATTATTATTACTGCTGCTGCTGCTACTACTACTACTACTACTACTACTACTACTACTACTACTGCTACTACTACTACTACTACTACTACTACTACTACTACTGCTACTACTACTACTACTACTACTACTACTACTACTACTACTACTACTAATACTACTACTACTACTACTACTACTACTACTACTACTACTACTACTACTACTACTACTATTTTTGCAAAATCAAAACAAGTGTACCCAAAAATTATTATTTCCATTAATCAGAAGTAGATTGTTAAATTGCAAAAATCTAGAATAAAGTTATTCCGATCAAATTGTTTGTAATTAAATAAATGTCCCGCACGATGATTATTTGGCAGTTAATGCTTGAAAAACTATACAATAAAGCTGAATCACATTTGTTTCAGCTGACCTGACATTCCAATGATAAATTAAAGAGAAAACATCTATTTATATCTCAATAAGTGAAACTAATACAAGTGTGATGCATACGTAGTATAGTGAAACTACTATAGAAACAACTATTTATATAATTTATTATAACGTTGATGGATGAATATATGAATATATAATTTTAAGAATTATAAACTAAAGAAAAAATAAGGTGGCGTGCTACTCTAAGAAAACTTCAGGGATACATTGCTTTCTATTTTCTCTTTGTTTGATTTTTAGGATATTAATCAGATCTAAAGATTTACAGCTTGAGAAGTTTTCTTTTCAATTTGCTGACTCGTTCCCCCCCCCCCCCCACGGGTCTCTATTTGTACAGTATTATCTACAAATATGCTATTTATTCTTTTGCAATACTTTAATTTTTGCGTGTTTAGCAGTTGCTAAAAATGGGCTAATATCTTTGTAACTTTCTCACAAAAAATTAGATAGCGCATAAATAATTGACTAGAGGAATCCAAGAATTAGTTGTACACGACTGTTTAGTAAGTGTATCGCTGTAGCCACATAGAAAGGGCAAAAACAAAGCTCTCTGGCTTCCTGCTACGTTTATATCTTGCTGATGATATAAACGTACGAACATGTAACCTGTTATTAAACACAGCACGTTTGAACGATGGCTCTTTAAAGATTAGACACACTTTCTATGTGTTGTCATAAAAAGGTGTGTTTTAGCTTTCAGCTGCAAAGATCATCTCAGTCGAACTTAAGCGCAAAGCTATGCACCAAAATAATTACCTATCATACAGTTTGCTGTAGGCTGGGACATTGCAGATAAAATATTAGCAAATTAAAATTAGTAATTAAGTTTCTGATCTTCATAACCAAGGTCGTTGAGGAGAATGACCGGTGACCACGAGGCTACGACTTCAAGTCCATCTCAGGGGAAAGGAAGATTTTAAATTACGTTCCCTTATATATACGACATCCTCTAGGCGGAAAGATCCTGAAAATAGAGACATTTTACTAAATATAATAAACAAATAACAAAGCAATGTCACAATTTTGATACAAAAACCCATGGAAGTTGTGTTGAAAACAAGGATTAAAAAATATTACAAAAAGGGGAAGTATCATTGCATAGGCAACTACAGAGTGATCCATTTATAGTTCACCGCCACAGGACATCGGTGCTCTCGACGGTGGCCTTGAACTACAGTTTTCCACAACTATTCAGTCGAGTACATACTATCCAGGATGCAGCCTTGATTGTTTAAGGTTTTCTATGCATTTGTGTGTTGTGAACATAGCGAGAGTGCTATGGTTCATTCCACGCTTCCTTTTAAAAAAGTGGTGTGGCATGTAATGAGGAGAATACGTTGATACTTCGACCTTGCTTAAGAGCATCACGGCCCATTAGGGGAAGCTCCGGAAGGAATGGTGAGATTAGAGAGACAACAA
Organism: Metallyticus violacea; assembly: GCA_030762175.1. NCBI lineage: Eukaryota > Metazoa > Arthropoda > Insecta > Mantodea > Metallyticidae > Metallyticus > Metallyticus violacea. The sequence goes on from CM060843.1 coordinate 43,675,171, forward strand.
GATCCATAGCTGGTGAGGCATTAGTGGATGAGTTAGAACAGCCAGACAACGTGGATTCTCTCCCTTAAGGGAGTTTTGAGACCCTCAGAAGGGCCGTTTACCCTACCATACATAAACCTTTCGAAAGTGCAAGCCACTGTCAACGCACACAGCAACAGCCGACCTCAACTGGCACTTTCGATTCTATTACAGAACCAAGTGGAATGATGAGAAACTGAACAGCAGAAAATTCATGGAAAGGAAAAAACCATCCCAACATTCGCCTAAGTGACGTGGGAAATCTACGAAAAAATCAAGATCAAGTTGGCCGACTCCAAGAGATTTAAACTCGGGACAACTCGAATGTGTTACTACCCGAGCTAACTGCTCGGTATGAAATCGATTGCCGTATCATTTCAGTTAAAGAGAGTGTATAAAATAAAACATTTAAATAAAAATTAGAGTACCTAACGAGAAAATTTTGGAAGGCTATACCGTGCATTAGAGAAGCTCTCCAAAACGTTTATCTGGCGACTTTTCTAGAAAAAAAATGTATATTTTGCTTCAGTGTAAGCACAAAAATATATCTGACCGTAGTTTTTGTGTGTTATATTGTTTTAAGTCTCCGATGTTTGTGACCGTTATGAGCCAATGACTCAGCACGGTTTGTATCTTTAAGAAATGTGCAGGTCGGTCCTGGTGGTGTCAGGGTTACCATACTTGCCTCCTAAACCTAAGATCGCGGGTTCGAGCCCGGCCAGAACCGATGAATTTTTTCGGGCGTAAAAATTCTAAGTATGGCTTCCTTCGGAAGGGAAGTAAAGCCGTGGGTCCCGTGTCCATACATTTACGGCACGATAAAGAACCTCAAACCTGAAAGAGAGGCCTCTGAGCAAAATTTGTCGGCCGTTTCACGCCCTGAGTGAATGGGACGCTGATGACCTGAAATGTTAAAGAGCGTCCGTAAATAAATAAATCAATCAAAAAAAAAAAAAAAAAAAAGAAAAGAAAGAAAGAAAGAAAGAAAGAAAGAAAGAAAGAAAGAAAGAAAGAAAGAAATGCTCCAATTTAGGCAACTTAACCTGATGTTTGGTTTATTCCACCGCGCCAGTTCGCTCCCAAATGGCTCACTTGGTATCCTAATCCGCCTTGCGGCTTCAGTCAGGCAAGCCGGAGTTGGATGCAAAAAATACAGCAAGTAATGCTTTGTTTCATCAGCAGATACAATGCATAATTTTAGGATTCACGAATTGCAAGAGGTCTATGCCTCTCCTACCACGAAATAAGACGCCTTTGGTACCAGAAATGGATGAACAAAACTTTCGCGCCTTCATTAGCAGGTGAAAGTGTGTCACAATATTTATTCCTTTGGCGTGGAATAGTTGAATTAGCGAAGAAGAGGTTAGATCAATATTTTAGGGAATTCACTATGCCTTAACGAGCTTCATGTGTAAATTAGATTCACGAATGGTGAAAGGATAATGACCGAATTATTTGTTCCGGGCACAAGAGCTCAACATGCCTAGTTACCTGGTCTTTGCCTTCTCAGATTAAAGAGAAACTAAAGTAATTTTTCCTGAAGAAGTTTGCTCAGCCTGTACTGAACAGGAACATGTCCGTGCCTTTTCAATTACATTCCACGTAGCTTTCAGCAACCGCAATTATTGAATATTAGCGTTTGGTTGACCTACAAATAAGAGAAAATCGTGTACTACCTTCTCATTTTTGGGAGTTAGCACAAACTGTGATCCTGGAACCGATGAAGGTCATGGGAAGGCCTTCCAGGCTTCACGCCTGGACATGAACTAGTGGAGTCTCACTTGATATGGAATATATTTTAAGAGCTTGTTTATACAAGAAAAGTTTAACAGTACACTGCGAAAAGCAAGTTGCTTTCAGTTCTGTATCGCTTCTGCGGTCCAACAGCAAGGTCACGATCTTTCCACTCGGTCGGCCTGCACCCAAACAAGTGTGTATTAATGAGACAGGTGAACACGCTTTCCAAGTTAATGATATGGAAGTTGCATGAGAACGTATCCACCAAAATCACTGGCTTGGAGTGCCTCCGCTTTAAAACGTCGATGAATTAAATGTGGCCGAAGGGCTCGCTCATACAAAGATGGTTGTTATGCAGAAAACTAGTATTTCCAAACCTACTATTTTGTGGGCACGAAGAAATTTTGTAACAACCGGAAATTTTGACTTCCCTCACCGGAAAGGTTAGCTTTCCTAATTCTTGTATTCCAGAACAGTACAGTTCACGAAGGGCCCAATGAAAAGCAAATAAACAGAAATGTTTAAGATTGGTAAGAGCTTATGCACAAACTTCAAATGGGACTCTTAATGACTGGTTATATTAACGTCCGAACAACACACACTTTATGATGAACTATACTCAGATATTGTCTAGCTCACAAGTTTCTATATCCAAATTTATTAATATGTGCACTATAAAATATATACTATGTCAAGGATATAATCACTAAAGTAAGATTTAGTTGTATATGTTCTCAGATTACTATTATCATTTCAGCTCCAGATTTACACAAAAATTACTTTATATGTTTATTTCTATTCAATTATGAAATATGAATTAATGTTTCGGGGCAATTTCAATGTTAGAAAGAAAGTTTTATACTACAAAAGAGAGCAACTCAAATAATTTATGGTGTTACAACAGATCTTCATGTGAATATTTCAACATTTGCTGAACTTTTATGAAAATTTTGCAAATATTAATATAATATAACATAAAAACAAACCTTGATAAGCCCCTTGTTAATTATTTTTCTATCCAAAGGAAATCTTTTGGAATTAGTAAGAATATTTAATGTTCACCCAAACATTTCAAATTATTATTATTATTATTATTATTATTATTATTATTATCATCATCATCATCATCATCACCATCATCAACCAGTGGTGAGCGAAAACAAAAAGATGCTCTCAGAGAATACCTATGTATAAAGATGTATTATTCTGTAGAAGAGTTTACAAATTAACATTTTTTCTTTGATAGCATATTAACATGTACAAAATACATTTCACATACTTTGACGAGTCTATAATATATATTTCCAATGAATGTGTCCTTTATAATACATTTCCCACATTAAATATTTCATTTACTACAACATATCCTGTATAACTAGGACCTTTCATGTTTTTGTCGTCCGTTTCACGGCAGTTGGCCAGTCGAAAGTCAGAGCGGTAACTCTTGGCAAAGTTAATGTAATATCCTCATAAATGTATCAATTTCTAGCAATTACAACTATAATTACAATAAAAATAAGCACGTATTGCTACAAAATGTAACAATTTAATTTTTGTACTTTAATGCTAATAAATAAAAGTGTAATAAGGGAATCCACATATAAGATATATATTTTTTCATGGAAAAGTTTTGGATGCGCTAGATCCTGCCGGAGCAAAAGATCTTACACACAGATTTTCGAATTCTTAAAATTGTCTAAATTCAGAACAACTTGGCCTTCAAAGTGCTAAGTAGTAAATTCTTAAAAGAATATTTTGATTGTCTTACAGAAGAGATACAAAAATAACAATCCATTTGGACACCAAAAAGCTCCAAGCAGTTCGCAGCAATGCAACTGTGCATGGAGTATTGCTTGGCGGCAGCCCACCCCACTTACATGGCGCCCCGGCAAGGGAGGCCCCTTCACTGTACCGTCAACTGTTTTGACTCACCATGTTCTCCGTTCAAAGCAAAAGTTCTATGATTGACGAACACTTAACATATATCCAAAGTGATGCAGATGTTAACCATCCATCTGTCATTCACCATCCAAGAGACTACTACAGAGAATAGTCATGCTTTTATACGAGTAGTTAACACTTTATAGTTTACACTTGTTGCTTGGTAGTTCCACTCACGTTCATGCACCAGGAGCTTATCAAGAGAGAGCTGGGTGGCTAAACTTATCTACTGATAACTAATATATTTGCTTCGCTAACAGTACGAGGAATTTTAGGAACTCAGATAATTAAACATATTTGCACTGGCATTGTATTTTAACGCGTTTTACTAGCCAATTTGCAATTTAGCTCCTTGTCAAGATCTAGAACTCTTGAAAACGTGGAATATAGAACAATAAATGAAAATATCTCCAAATGCTCTAAAACGTTCCAAGCCACTTATGGCACTTAAGTGACTCGTGAACTGACTTTGCACTTTTTGATGATGAGATAAAGTTCCATCTGAGTTAAAGCCTTCAATGTCATATGAAACGCTGAAGCGACAAGGCCACCATTATCCACCTAATAAAAGACAGTTAAACTTCTCTGCAGCGGTGCTTTTATTACATCAAATTCGAGTAAATGGTTTGTGGCACTAAATATTTCTTAATACTTTTTAACACCACTTCGATACATGGTATGCAAACGACGAATATATGCAAATTAATAGATGCGTTTGGTATCTAAAAGTTGTAAACGATGTTGCAGTGCGTGGTATCTACGTATTTCAGTCCTATAGATAGTGATATTATCAACCATGATGGGCAACAAAAATAGTTTTTACTTAAAGTGTAGAAGAACACAATCTTAAGTTTCCAGACGTTCTTATACAATTCGAAGGAATGTAAAATTTAATATGTAATTGTAATAGTTATATTTGACACTTTGATTGTAATAAAGTTAATTATTAGGCATATGTTCAGCTTCTGATTTTCCTGATTTCCGAATATATTCCAATGCTAATAAATTATGAAATAGTAGCATTAAATAGGCTACATGCAAAATGAATAATTTAAAGAGGGCAAGAACGTTTAATTTTAAAACTTCGATTTTGGTTGGCATCCTAATCTACATATATCATGTTCAAGTGCTACATTCTTTATTAGCGCTCAGTGCCAAACGATGGATTTCTCTTCCGGCGATCTACGCACCACTTTTTTTTATTTGCTGCTGTGACCAGTGACCATTTGCTTCTTCTAACAGGCCAGAAATGTTGTAGCAATCCGATATTTCCTTGGAAAGCTTATTATCATTAGAACATTCGAACCTGGCTGGAAGCCAAAGAGGAACTCTTCATAACGCCAGGAAAGCTTCAAGCCTCATTTGACACATTCCGTTTTGGTTTTCAGAAGGGCCATCCTGTGTAACCTGCAGACTATTCCTCCACCTTCCCCTATATTTAATGCTTGATGTCAGCTGCAGTATTTCTTTGTGGCTATGAATGAAAACTATTATTATATGAAGCAGGATAGTATTTGCTTTTACTGATACCAGCAAAATGTCGGTAAATTTTTTTTCAAATGAACAATTAGCCGGTAAACTGAAAGTAGAAGGAACATAAATCGATGCTTCTTGTTCACTTTTTTAAAACTTTTTTTACATTCCATGAACAATTTAATATGTCTTATAGTCGTGAATGGATAAATTTAACTGAATAAAAATAAGTCCTTTAGCACCGTTACAACTTTTCGTCTACTGCTTTTAAAACTCTTTCTTCTTCTTGTGCCCCTATAAAGGGATTACGTGATTTCACTTGTATCGGTCTTTATCGTTAAGCCATCTTTTACGAGGTCTACCCAAATCTCTCAATAGCTTGCTATTTATAACCTCTGCCCATTAAACTCCTATCCCCTGCACTTGGCGGAGCTGCTATTACTGAAGATGAAGGTGTGCCTGGCGAGCTTTCGGCGCCATAAAACCGATCACCTCAAAGGAGGTAGATCTGTTTAGCCTTGGTTGGCAATCTACTTAGAAGAAGGCACTCCAAAATGAAACCCGGTCCCCAGGGGCTATGCAATGTCCCAAGATATTACAATAATAAATAAGGAAAGTACACAAATAACTTCATATGAACATTATTATATGTATGTACCACAGAGAGTATTTTAGGCCTGCTTGAGCAACTAAACGCAAAACAAGATCGTGCCAGGAGTCGGCTCGCATTTTTTTTATCATGCATGCATTGATAAAAAAATAATGTATGCATTTTAGCATGCATACATTAAAGAGTTTTTGGAAGTGATGTCCATCTGCAATCACTCATTCCACATATTTTTATGAATTTTGCATTTACTAGTAATAGTTCTACTTACGCAAGTTCCAACCTGATGTTTTAAGTTATTCTACTTTAGAGGATTATTCCTGTATACTTTATTTTTTATGTGTTCTATTAAGTAATACGATATAGTTGATTATATTGATGCACTTAAGGACTTAGCAGGCAACTGAGAATGGATTTTTCCTTTAGTACATTTTCATTTCAACTTAATTTTAAATATTGTGTATAAGTAGGCATAGTTTATAATTTTTTACGAATAAATTTAATTAGGAGTAGATATTTTGAATATTTAAACTTATATTTTAAGGGTGAGTGAGGAAGCTTCTCTCTTCTGAAATCCGAAGAGAGGGGGGGTCAACATTTGCAATAGTTTATAGAAGAATGGAGCTATGGCCCCTAAGATTTAGCCGACGAACCTAGTCCCATCTTGGTGTGGTTTATATGTAATAATACATATTATATATACACATAGACATAAAATGAACAAACATGGAATAAAACGTATAAAAATAGTGTAAAATGCCAGAATATCTGAATTTATCAAAGTTTCATTCTCTTAGAAAAGTACTATCAAATATGTTGTTACATAACTAAAAACGAGAACTTAACCTTCTTGATATTGTATTAAAAAAATTAGGCCCTTTTTGTATTATTACAACTTGATATGTCTTAATCTTTCTCTGACAGTTACCTTTTTACGATGCAGCGGTTACAAAACTTTCAATTTTCAAATGTAAAACTTCGTCTATTATCTCTTAAACTTTCTTTGCATTCACTAAACCCCGCTTAACATCGGAAGAAGTAATGGAGGGTCACTCAAAAGCGACATCGTACTGTGCGGCTAATTCACATTTGACTCGCAACTAAAAGTGACATTGTTTTTGCACAACACAATATAGTCTGGAATTTTTACTATCTTTGTATTCAAATTCACTTTCTCAACTTCTGCGACTTTTCCACTGCAACATTTGAGACGTGCTGTCACTTTCCTCTGGATGTTAATCTTTGAAACAGAAGGATGTTTTGCTTTTGGGGAGCTCTTAATACAGTTGTTAACTTGGATGTGTGATGTAACAACGGATTTAATCGAAGCAGCTCTGCCAGAGTCTGAAACACTCAACACATTCCCGATGGCTTCAACATAAATTGTATATTATGCTATTGCCTCTAGCCACGGTTGTTTTATTTTGCTGCCTTCTGTTTTATGGAAAAAGCAGAATTTAACATGAAATGCTGATACAAGAAAAACACAATTTAAATTACTAGTTTGAAAATAAGACTTTTGAAACTACAAAATATGGAAAATACTTATAATGCCAGGATCTATTGATTTTTTCGGGCGTAACAATGCTAAGTATGGCTTCCTATGGAAGGGAAGTAAAGCCGTGGGTCCCGTGTTGTACATTTAGGGAACGATGCCTGAAAAAAGAGCTCTCTGAGAAAAATTTGTCGGCCCTTTCATGCCATGATTTGAACGGGACGCTGATGACCTGAGATGTTAAAGAGCGTCCGAAAAAAAAAATCGTAACAACAAACGCACGCAGCCATCAGCACTGAAACTGTTTGTTAATGACACCTTGGCCAAGCGAGCAGACAAAAAATAACTCTGTATATTAAAATACGAGATATGAAATAAATTATGCTTTATAATCACAAAATTAACAGATGTATTTCGATACTTCATGACATTTAATACAATATAAACTATACAAGCTTTCAGCTGAAAATATCAGACCATATGCAGATATCACAGAGTAGAAAACATGTAAAGATGTAGCAATATATGTATTGACATTCGCGCGAGTTAGTTCAATGATGATATCGAATATATTTTCTTAACAGCTTATAAAAGAAATCACTTCAATAGGCATGAAATTATTTACTCGTACAAATATAAGAAAGTTCAGCTTTATGTAAAGGCATGTACTGTTTGAAAAAATTTACGTTTCACAGATTCTATAAACTGGATAGATCATTTGTTGAATTGTAACTTGAACACTGGAAAGTCTTTTTTTAAATGGTATTGCTGCTTGAAGAGTCAATAATTATGAATCACAGATTGTACAATAAATCGTCCATACTTTGCAATTAATGAACCTTACAACGAAGTAGATATTTTAACATTGGAGCTTAATAATTAAAATACTAATAATGAGACCCATCGTTATTGTAACAGTAAAGTATATTTGAAGTACAAAAATCACGAGCTAATTCCACGCTCGTCTAGCTTGTGTGAAACATAGAAAACGCCAAGTCCTGCGCATGCGTATCGGAGAAGATAGCTTGACATGTTAACGGTGATTCTACCGAGAGTCGTAAGCGAGCAAAGACGCCAAATAACTCTTCCTGGCCTTTGTAAAGGCGTCCTCTAGGTAATATTTTAGAGTAGTATTAATTATGTTGTAGAAATATAAAAGGCTACAGGAGCATATTCATTGTATGATTTGTGTTTTCCCGTCCCATATTAGGTTTCCTTCTAGAATGTTAGAGATTTACGAAGGATCAGAACAGCGAACGTGGTGCTTAAGTCTAATCACGTGCTAAATTAACTTAAAGGAATAAAATGAGTTGCTCAGAACTGGATTGTAACAATATTGTAATATCTAGCAAATAATTAAAACGTCGCCAACAGCAGAGGTAACATGGAACTCACGAAATAGTGCGTGGCGTGAGGCGCATCGCGCTCTAGCAGTTGTGCACTCTCTCAAAAATCAACTAGCTTATGGCTGAATCAAAGACAGTACTGATCGTTAATCGCTAATTTGAGTTGCCTTAGGTAAGAAACCACAGTCATTTTGTGACGTTAAACTAATGGTTTGCTTTTACAACAGAAATTATAACTTTGAAATCATCAATTATATGATTAACAAATGACCGAGGAGCTACTTTGTATTCCAACATTGTGAGACGAGACCCATCTTTAAATTATTAATATAACAACATCTTGGCAGTGCAGACAAGTTTCCATAGCGGAACTGCGATAGATCTTAAGAACTCGCATACCTGCAGGGAATCTTGCTGCCGACATCTCTTCAATGACATTCGCGTGTGTGTTGCGGATTGGTGATTAACGGTATATAAACATGCTGCTCGGTTTTCATAGTCACGCTCAGGATAATAAAGAATAGTTTACTACGGCGGTGTAAATGAGGAAAAAACGATCATCTTGGCTGAAGGCTATCCAGAAACAAACGAGTTCTCACGTAAATAACATAAAAAATGAAATATTCGATAAGATACAAACCAAAACCTCATAGCGCAAATAGAATTACTGTGTGAAATGGGACCAATTATGAGTTATAATGTAGTTAGTAGGAATTGTTTTACGTATAATCTTAGTTAGGTTTCATCCCTAGCGTTTGTACCTGTCTCGGAACACGGACATCTTAACCTGCAGTATATAACTGTATAAGCCCACATCATCAATCTTGGTGGCATTATATCTTCTTCCAAGAGTCCAATCTCATAAATCAAAATGAAGGTGACTTGTTCTTCAAGAGGATGCTGTTGAAAACTTCCCAGACGTTTAACTAAGCGCAACGTTTATGATGTATATTTTTTATTCGATTGGCAATTCATAACAGCGAATCATCATCAGTAAGACGTACCAACCATACTTGACTGTACGAAAACAAATTTCCTCTTAGCATGTAGTTGCTACAGTGTTTGCTAGTATATCGACTGGCACGTTTAATTCTACCCTAAATCAATATTTATACCGAATGTATGGATCAACATCTAAATCCAATGTTCTTTATCGTTTGACTTTAAAGGTCAAAAGCGTTCAAGGAATCAAGTTTGCTTATATGTAAATGACTTATTTTGAACTGGGCGTTTTTATACTCTTAAATAGTCTAATTTTGACCGTAAGTATTGAGAAATTGTATAAAGATACGAAAAAAGTATGTACAAAGGATTTACTAGTACAAATTATTGAAAAACAGGCACCTCAAGCATACTAACAAGTTACCTTGGACATTAACGCAAGCGCTAGGCTCCATAGCCACAAATGTGTTTATGGATGGTCAACAGGACTGAAGATACAATAGCTAGGCCTATCAGTAGATGTCAGTTACGTGGGTTTGGCAGCCTTCGACCAGTAAAACATGCACGTAAATCCTACTAGCTGCCAATACATTACAGTCTCATGCACCTTACGCAGGCGAATATCAGCCAACTGTAAAATGGCGAGTCTTTAAACAATAATGGCACATTCCACACAGTAATGTTAATACGTAATTTAATTAATTGAAGTTTCGAAGTTAAAGTACAGTTATAGTTCATAAAACTTACTTAATGTAATTTTCAAAACGACTCGTCATTTCTACACTTAAATTGTGATTAAACTGATATGTAGTCTGCTTCTGACTGCGTCTCCGCTAATGCCATTGGTTTACATTTGACTGGCCTTACACACGTCACAGCACAACGAGCCATGCCGTTGATCTATATAGATGTCTGTAGCCCCATATTGAGACTATTCGTTCCCACACTCAAAATAATTAGTGTCTTATATTTTTGTATGCATAACATTTTCCGTTGGATATAAATATTCAATTAAAATGTAATGTTTACGTTTAACAATGACCTAGGAGTGTTTATTTTATCATATGTATCATTTTGGTATTAACTATTGTCAAAATGTTTATCATATTTACTTGGCCGTCTTATCAAGTGAATTTGAAGTCATCTATAGAAATTAAATACATAGAAGTTTCAAGCTGACGGGTTACAGTTAAATAAAATAAGCGCTACCCCGTTTAAAACATAAAGCCTAGAATTAACACTATGCCGCATGTAGAACCAGCCAAAGAGTAGAAAGTACTAGTGGCTTCGGAGGCGATTGGCAAGTATATGTTCCAAAATATCTCTAGGTGAATTTTTGAAAAGTGGAAAGCAAATAAAATAACTACAGAAATAAAATTATATAAAATTGGAAGAAAATTAAGATTACTGTTTAGGAAAATTGGAAAATAAACCTACTCCAATGTTTTCTTTAACTGTACTTGTTTGTAGGATTATCAATAAAAATGTAAAAAATTTACCTTCACTTTTTTATTTTGCATTCCGCTTCTTAGTTCCTATAGTTTGAAGAAGACATTACCCCTAAAGGAGTAAAATATTAACTGCTTTATGAAACAATAAGTGAGAGAAGACGGACAAAAAGTAACAAAATAACTAAAAATTAATTTAATAATTCAGCTCTCTACATTTGAAAAAAAAAATCAAATTTTGTGACGAGCTTTCAGTATTTCTTGTTTATTAAGTGCATTAAAACTAATTGTACTTGTTCTTAACTTATGGGGTTATTTATTTAAATGTTATATATAATATAAATAAAAAATAAAATAAAAACACTATGAATAATGTAACTAAAGTAACAATAGCTAAAGAAGCAGAAAAAGGATAAAACACTTAGATAGACACAGATTATCTCTCGCTATATTCCGAACCTCTGAAGTTCTAAGGCAAGAAGACAATTTAGCTATATATATAAAATTAACTCATACCCAACTCGCTCAGTTTTTGAGCGTCTACAAAGCCAGCATATACTTCATCCAACTATGAAAATAAAAGGTTACTTTTTGTGTACCAATATTTATAAATGAACGTTTTGTTCTTTTTAAAAATGTATATATTTCCAAATAATCATGTCTCATGTTTCACTTAGTGAGATTCATCCAGTGGATTTATTGATTCTATTTGAAATTCCAAGTGTAAAAAATATTATTTTTAAATGCGTTCAGAGGTAATTAAATCCTATAATACAGACAGATGCATATAAAATATTATTTCTTTCTTCAAACTGAAGTCTTGAAATTAGAGTATCATTAAAATGCCATCTAAATTAGGCATGTGTGTGTTTATTAACTGCGTTTAGGTTTGCACCCGGTGGCAGTGAAGAATATCCCATATCTCACGCTAGTTGGGAGTAAACGTTGTTTTATTTTTGTTTGCAATCAATGACACACAAATTAATTAATATTAAAAAGCTGAAATGTTCGAATAAAGGCTCCTCAAGTTGATCTGAATCTGTGAAGTTTTATTGCACTTCCCTATCGTCCTTAACAGCAGATATACGATGGAAAATTGGTAGCTCAGAAAAAGCCTTTGTGTAGCCCGTTACGTTTCTCATTGCCTGAAGCAAATGCAACCCAAATAAGCGGATGTTATGGTAGAGTTTCTGCCGACAAGTGGAGCAAAAATCAGCTTACCAGCTGCCGATTAGAATACCCGGCAGGTATTGCATCGTCATGTAACCACCACGTGCACAGCGGGTGTAACGCTTGTTAACTTGGTTACACAGACTGAAGTCCGTATCTCAGCTAATCTGCTCTGCGAGCAACCACTTATTATGTCTGTAAAGCTCTAAGGGTGTATTTGGTATTCAGAACACTCCGCTCGTGACACAGTGCTCATAGCGATTAAGCGATGAAAACTCAGTGTTTAAGGTAAACGATCACACGTTGGATTATATGTTTTATATATACACATACACATATAATATCAATGTTATAAAAGCATTTGATGACTATCATTTATGTTTCACTTTGTTCCAATATTTATTTTTGAAATGTTTCATAATTTTCTTTGGATTTCAGCATTATTTATTCTTTGACTTTTATTCAACATTTAAATGTGTTGTTGGCAATCTAATCTATATTGTTGCACCCGCCTTGTTTTTCCAAACTCTTATCTAAATTCATAATTGGCCAATTACCCCAACTTCCTCATTTCTGGTACTTTGGTTCTCTTTTCTTGAGAATTTTTCTTAACCCCCGAGTTTCTGAAGTGCATCATTTAGAAAGGGTAATAGTTCCAAGAAAAATTTAGCACTATTTGCTATCTAATATTTTAGTTTTCTTTCTAATGATTTGGATTTTATATTTTTATCTAATTCTCTTCAAACTTAGAACAGATTCATATACAGAATGGAAAGGAAATCAATATTATAATACTTTTCCTCTCAATTTCTTATGCCTTTGAAGAAGCAAACTATCTTTGTAAAAATGTGGCAACATTGTTCAATTGTAACTTTATGCAAGATATGTTACCTACTCAAATACTCGACCTAGTAATCATCTTTGACTTACTATGAATACAAATTTTCATAATAGTAGTGTGTGTTTATAATGATTCATAGCATTTCAACGAACCCACCATCTTTTGTTCACTCAAAGACGCAAATGTCAATTGCTTCAAACATTTAAATACATTTTGTACACCAAAACGTTTGTATTAATGAGCATTTCGATTTATTGTTGCCTATCCATTAACTTTATCATAAAGTGTTAAGCTTCGAAGCAGCAAGTAACACAAAATAAAAAAAAGAAAGCAGGCAAATATAAATGTTTGACCAAAGTTCCAGCAAAGGCAAAAGTACGAGAGCTAGTCATTTTTTTTGATCACGCACAGCAAAGAAACATTGTTCAAACAATATCGTGTGATGAAAACGGACCAGCACCGATTGGTAGACAAAAACGGAAATTCGTTCGTGCATGCGTCTGTACACAGAAGTAAACGAGTAAACTGTCAGTTCCGCAGCCACTTACATACAAAATGGAGTTCAGTCGCGAGGATCAAAATGCTGCGTTGAAGTTTTGCTTTCGTTTGCAGAAAGTTTTGCCTTTTCGATAGTTCAAGGAATTTAAGGAGGGCCGTGTTTCAACCACAAAGCAAAGCGGTCCAAATGCTGCAGCAATAGCAACTGGCTTCATTGTTCGTGAAGACCTACGAATAACAATTGAGGCACTACATTTTCGATTCTGCATGATTACTTGCACATATGACGCGTTTGTGCGAGGTGGGTCTTAAGATTACTGACTTCTGAACGGAAGATGGTGCAGTGGGTAGAGAACTTCGAATGCATTCCGCATCCTCCATACTCCCCAGACTGAGCCTCCTGTGACTCTTTCCCTCTCCGAAAAAGGAGCTAAGGGGGAGAGTTTTGGTACTTCGAGGCTATCGTGAAAAAGGCTGAGGCGATTTTGAAGATCTCAAAAGATGACTTCCAGGATGTATTCCAGGACTGACAGACGCGTTGGGCAAGGTGCGTTCAACTCAATGGAGAATACTTTGAAAAAGAATGAGCCTAGTGTATTCCATGCGTTAAAAAATCTCTGTCTTTTTTGACTAACCCTCTTAGATTAAATTTTCTTGTTCCATTAATTCCAAAGAAAAAGTTCACCATCTCTGACACTCCGTTAATACATACAAAGCTCTGCCAATTTTACCCACTGCGTTTAGTGATATAGAGAAACATTTTTACTTACTTAAGATGTATACATATTAGTTATCGTCAAATAAAAAATGAATAAAAATTTAAAAAATTAGTAAATTATAAAATGAAATCTTACTTAAATATTGTCTTAACATTCATTTAACAGCTTTGCATTACATTCACAATGTCCATGAGTAGTTTGCTAACAATTATGCTTGCAAGACAAAAGAAACTTGGAAAATTCAACAATATTATAATTGCATATATGTAAATTATTTCTTTGCCTCGTAAAATAAGCCTGTATTTCTATATTTAAGATAACTGTGAATTCTTCTTATAAGACATCGCTGCATTGTATACCAACACTCACCAGTTACGATAAGTATTTTATATTTTCTGGAAACATTTCTCAGCAAGTTCCTTTGTTTAAGAATAAAAATTATCCTTAGTGCTTCTTTTGTATTATAAATACCCTCTGGACATCAGTAGCAGTGTTGCATTTTTGTATATGTACGATAAAATAAATTGCACTAAACCAAGCCAAGTGTCAAGGCAGTTTTTAGATATCTGACAGCAAAGCATGCTTTGTTTCCTTTATTACATATAAGGTCGTTATGGATCTTCCATGATAAGCGACAGCCTAATATAATGCATAAGCATTTAGTTCATTGTAGAATATAGGGTAAAACTATTGTGATTAAAATGAACTCTTATTGTGGAAGTTTTGTCTACATTCACTTTTAAATCATTAGCTGCACACCGACATTTAAATTCATTTATAATACTTATTACTTTAAGCCTCAAAGAGTTCAAATCACTGGCACTCAATGTACTGATGTATTATCACCATACATAGTACGAAATTGAACAATAATATGCTTTTCAAGATCATTTATATACAATACAAACATAGGGGGCCTAAAACAAATCCGTGGGACCCCATAATCAAGAGAAAATTACATGGATTTTCACATTTATATTTAACAAAGGATAAAATCAGTTGATTGGCTATATCTCTTATACCTAACTGATTTAATTTAATTAAAAAATCA
Organism: Metallyticus violacea; assembly: GCA_030762175.1. Classification (NCBI taxonomy): domain Eukaryota; kingdom Metazoa; phylum Arthropoda; class Insecta; order Mantodea; family Metallyticidae; genus Metallyticus; species Metallyticus violacea. The sequence goes on from CM060843.1 coordinate 43,690,457, forward strand.
ACTTTCAGAATATAATGCAAAGTTATAGGGCAAAGTGCTTCCTCATTCAGGTTTAAGGTATTTACACGGTAATAATTTGATTCGGTTTTTAATTTCATAAGTTTTAAAAATAATTCAAGCAGCACTTCTTTCTTTCGTTTTTCTTATTCATTTTTTTTTCACTTGGTACAGCTAATGAGTTGGTTAATAACTTAATAAAGTTTGCATGTTTAGTAAATACAGGAAAAATATATTATTCCTAAAGATGCTTTTATATTGTTCTTTCTATTCGATGATAATTAATCATAGTTAAAACCTAATATTAATTACACAATACACGGGTACTATAGAATATTTTAATACAACTATTTTATTTAACAAACTTTTTATTATTATGATCTTGCGACCTTAAGATTTATCGTACCAGAAGAAATATGATAGATAATAATTATGCGTATTTATTCGGGGGACTTTGTAGCCTGAATTTCCCAGACATTTCCCTAAAGAACTTAGGAAAAACCCCTGAAAGTCCCAAATTAGGAAACTACCCCAACCGAAAATTGGATCCTACCCATTGCATGAGAATCGCAAATGCTACCGCTAGACTATGGTGGTGATTCAACAAAAATTATGATCTTTAGAGAAACAATTCTTAATCAAATGTAGCCTATTACATAAGTTATTAATTTGCAACACTGAAAGTTTGTCACCTTACCAAAATAAAGAACAAAACTATTAAATTAAACAGAACAACTAAAGAGAGTATTAAAAATACATGGCGAGCTATACAAGTACTGACCATTTACGCAACATTTTAGTGTGCAGCGAATGCACGGCTAGTTGGGAGATTAGGGCTTGTTTGTTTTTCGTTATGTGACCGAAGGTAAACTTTCTCTTACGGTAATCTATTCGAAGATACTGAGAAAATGAGCTTGTAAAGTTAGAATACGATTGAGCAAAGATTCTTTCTTCTACTTTGCGAAACATATAAGAAAAAGAACTAAGTATTATGACGTGATGTCTAGTGTCTAGTCTTATTAAAAGTTCAAAGCCTAAATCAGTAACGGAGAATTAATATTTATAGAAATGAACTTCCTGATGAAAGTAGTTCACTATAAATGAATTGATAAAATGAGGTAGTAAAAACGCTTATATTGAATTATAAAACAGGAAATTATAATCAATAAAAGAATAAAAAGCCTACAGTAAAAATAATGAAATTAAATAACTTGTCGAAATTATAATTAGGAATTCGATTGTAGCAACAGAAGACCAAAGACCAAAGGGCCAGAATCTATGTTTGTACAGTTATTTAAATAAGAGAACTAAGTGGAACCAGTGGTCCTTCTGAATGATTAAGATTAACACATTTTGTTAATTAGTTGTTGTTTCTCTTTTTCAGGTAAGCTATGCAAGCAGTTTTAGAAAAAGCGAGCAGATGCAAACTGAAATATTTTCTTCAAATGGTGAGTCTATTTTGACAGTTATATTTTTGCAAATATGTATCATAATTTCTTTGGTTGTACTGGACATGTCCCAACCATTCCATTAGATGATCGAAGAACTGTTAACACTGAATGATATACAACAATTTTTTGCCAGAAGTCATCGACAAAAACAAGAAAAACAACCGAAAAGTCATATCAGTTCTTCATTGTATAATATTATAGTGAATAATAGTAAGGGGATTTTTAACTCTGTAGAAACAATAAAATTACTTTAAATTTTCTTTATTACAAAAATGTTCAACAAAATAATTTTCTCGTGCCTCTAATCTTTTAGTTAGCATGAAAAAATCTTAAATTTTCCAAAAAAAAAAAAAAACAAAAAAAAAATTATTTATACTTACATGAGAAAATTCGCGTTAACTTTAATGCATTTTATTTTAATGAAAACAAAACGTTTTGCGCTATACGTACGATCTTCTGTACGATCTGCGTCACCCTAACTTTTTTCGTGTAACCTCTGAGACGGAATATTTTTATCGGCATACACATTTCTCTACCATTGTAATACACGCTTCTATGTAAGAAATGAAGTACTGCATAGCAAATATAACTTTATTTACTGTTATTGCCATGTACAGTATAAAGTATATACTTTCAATGTAAAAACATATAAAACTACAAAATAAAATAAGTAAAACCCCACTAAATAATATAAAAATCTCAAAAGAATATTTATAAACGTGTAAGAAAATGATGTCAAACATTGTTTCAATTCTGTTATATAATAATGTAATGGTGAGTTTGTATATTAAATTTTTATTTATTTATGAATATGTATATTACTACTAAAATAGCGCAATGATGAATTTCACTACTTAAAGCAAAACTATTACTGTTCTGTAAGTAAAGGTTGCTTTAATGTTAAAATGCCAATCAGAAAAATTCTATCGTGTATCTATAAAATTCTATCGTGTATCTATATTCGTGTAAATATGTTACGCTTATTTAGGGAGTACATTCAAATCTTCTTTTGGATTATAACGAAATACTTCTTTTTGCAAAGGGATTCTCTCGCTAGAAGCCTATTGTCTACATAATTAGTGTGTTTAAATAATTACTTGTATATTTATTTACATGTACCTTCAATAATGCGAAACAGAATCTGCTTATGATCTATGTTGAAAACCTCCTGCCACACCCAAGTTCACTTGTATGCGTTTTTCCAACTTCTGGAATACTTCTCCAAGATTAGTGAAGTCAACGGGTTGAGTTTGATCATTTATAGCTTTGGTTGTGTGTGACTGTAAAGAAAGAAATCGGGAGGAATTAAATTGAAATCTGAGTTTCCCAACACTTTTTCGTGGCCCATTACATTCAGTTCTTAAATACATGACACACGGCAAGCGTGTAGTTTTTTTTTTTTTTATATACTCTTTGATATGTGGCATATGGGAGATTACTCTTTTGGTAAACCCTTCGTAATGGTTTTAACGCTAGTAGTCACTCCTTTACGTATTTTGTAATTTCTTCAGACAATTTGTGCTCTCCTGAATGTTGAATGGTAAGGGTCTTGTTGTCTTATTCCCAATTTATGTGTGCAACACATCGATGGTACAGTCCTTCATCAAATTCAGTTCGAAATAAAGTTTTGCATACTTTAAATGTACCTGTATTTACGATCGAAAAACAAGTGCCGTGCGATTGTGTACATTATTTATCGCGTTACACCCTAGTGAAAATGCCGGGGTGCGGTGACGCAGAGCAGTGAAATTCAATGAACGAATCGATTATATCGTGAGGGTTTCCAATTTGTTTTTGCATTGTTGAAAATGTTTGTGTGTGTAAATTTGCAGGCCAGTATCTAAATAACACATTTTCATAAGTTCAGGGTCTCTCACCTTGTATTTGTATATATTCGATCACAGTGTAAATTGCTGGAAGAAAGTGTCATTGAAGAGCAAAATAAATGTTCAGAAAAATGTTCATGGAATTTCTAAGGCCTTGGAATTTAATACGCAATGCATTTAATTGAAGTTTCACACACTTATTGATGTACAAAAAGTAGTCATATTTATTTAAAATTATATTATTAGAAATGCACAACATTTTAAGCCAATAATAATTGTGTTTTTATCATTTAATTCAGAGTATTGGCTGAAGTAGTGTGAGGTTTGATTGAATTATTAAAATCATTACATCGAAGTTCCTTGGCGTATGAATTAAAAGACAAATAAATAATAACCAAAAATTATTTTCCTGCAGCTTATATCATCAAGGAAAAAATGCGATTTAAAAAAAAAAGTCTATTTTGATGGAACTTGTTTGTAGCTTATGTAAAACCCTGGTACAATACATGGTAAAGAACGGTTATCTATGTGTGCTTTAATAGTTAGGCTGCAAAATAAACATAAATTCCCCACACTGAAAGGAGAGACGTTCTGTATACATTTAATCTCTATTCAATGTAAAATCCTTTCTTACAAATCATACAAGATTTACATTACATTACTGAGATTTTATTAAATGTATTCTGCTTGGCAGAAAGATGCTTCACACTCTTGTTTCTTAACTGCATCACCTACCTTTAAATCACTTTTACAGCAAAAGATTTGCTATATTACAACATCGTCTTCTCTGTAAGGCTAGCGCGAGTCGCAATCTTTTATTTATATTTTATATCGTTCGGCATTGATGGCTACTCCTCCATTTAAGTAATAACTGCTAATATGAGCCGTAGTGCATATAAAACACGAGAATTACTTTCTGCATCCTGTTTTTAATGCATTTAAATAACTAGTGTTTAAAGAATCTCATAACAGTAAACGTCAGTTTCAGAACCTCTAGTGTTTATGTTATATCGCTAGCTATGTCGATTATTAAAATATAGAAATGCATTATTCTGTAATTTGGTGGATGTTCCTGATGAATATTTATTAAAACCAAGTGATGCTTAGGGGAAAAAATAAAATATAATAGGTTGGCACAAGCATTTATTTAAGCTAGAGTTCGCTTTAATCCCAGGCATTCTAATTTCTACACGCTTGCTGAGCAGAAATTCTATGTAAATTTCTTTAGCAAATATCAGCGAACAGATCCGGCACTCTCTGACAGCGTAAAATTATATATTACTAAAAACAAGAAAACATGTAGCTTCTGTCGGAAGTATCTCTTAAAACTTGCTTTCTTTCCTGAAAACAATACCAAAATAGAACTTTCTGGACAGTACCTCTCGTACATTGCATCAGCTGATGCCGTAATGTAGGAATTGTAGGACAAAGGCTGCATTGTATTGGAAAAAAAATATTTTGCAGAAAACATATTTCGATTATAAAGTTTTAGGAAGATAAATTCCAAGTTGTTATTTTGGATTGCAGACAATTGCTAGCATTTACTCTTTATTTGAGAGGAAGAGAAAAAAAAGAAGAAAGTATTTAAATTCAAATAATATATCAAGTTTGTAACGTCCATTTGTGTTTACTATTTTTCACTCTTTTATAATGCAACATATGTGCTCAAAAATTAGAGGAACACATGTTTAAATCGAAATCCCAAAATAAATATTAATACAATGTAATTTATGATAGTTTGTAATTATAGATTAAAGAATTTTATAGAACTGGAATAGACATTCCAACAAACTTTTATTTCACAGGATCAGAAATACGGACAAATTATTGATCGATACAGAAAACAAAGTGAAAATACAAGATTACATTGTTTAGTAATCAATGTTTCCATGGTTATTTCAACACTCCTTCTACCTAGTGTGTCCTTCTTGAGCTGCGATGTCTTCATAACACCTACGTATCATGCATGCTTCGCATTAGCCTCCTAATAAAGATTTGTGGGGTTCTCTCCCATTCTTCAGTGAGAGCATTTGCGAGTTCTCCCAGGTTCTGTGGCAAGCAAGACACTCGCGAACAAGTTTTTCCAGCTTAACCTACAGATGCATGCAGGCCAGTCCATCGCCCGAATTTGGCATTCTTGCAGAGCATCTTTGCTATTTCGTGCTGTATAATGTAACAATTTTCATGTGGTGGGACATGTGGAAGTGTTGTTTTCTTATTAATTTGTCTTATTAATTATTCAATGGAGAATAATTTTGATGGATCGACCTTTGGATTAATTAATTGGGAATGGATTAAGTAGAGCGGACCGCTAATGTATGGGCAAGCTGCTGCTGCGTTGTCTCCCCTCCATTGACGATTATTATCTTGAATATGCCTCAGTTCTCACTCGTACATAGTTACTGCTAGTTACAAGTAGGAATAGCTACTATTCTATGTAGATATGCTGGATTTCCTGGTGCTTATATCAAGGGGAATAAGAGAGTGGATGATAGAAAATGCTTCATGAATTAATTGTAAGCATAGTTATTCTTGATTGACCCCTCACTGACTATACGCATCACCGTATGTTAATAAGAAGAGAAAAGTCAGATTGTTACCTCACATTTATTTTAGAAATGAATTGTTCACACCGATATCGAAAACACGTTTTATATACATATATATATATATATATATATATATATATATATATATATATTTGTGTGTGTGTGTGTGTGTGTGTGTGTGTGTGTGTGTGTGTGTGTGTGTGTTAAACACTCGTAAACACAAAATTGAACTTCACTTTAAATTCTCTACTCTTTCCTATGGCCTTTGTCTAAAACATATTCTCATCAATATTGTTTTCTATACATGAAAGTTCACTGAAACACTACAATTTATCATTAACACTCAGTGAGAGGTGTCACTATATACGCAGTACTTTACATAGGCTCGGAATTTATACTTGAAAATGACGCATCCTGCCTCCTCTGAATATAAATTCAAACTACGTCCTGCCTCCTGTAACTTCAAACTTCAAGTATGTCTCTGAGACCTCAAATTCTTTGTAGTACTTTTAAGTTCTAGCAGTTTCGATGCTACAGCAATCTTTCAAAAATTCCCAATAGAAATTTCCAGAACTTTTCCTCGAATGCCCTAATCTTATTGGCTACGGAGCTTTACAGACCGTCTTTCTGATTTGATCTTAAAATGAATCTTACGCAAAAGTCTGTCCATTCGCTGCTTTTTCAATCTCGGAAAATTTGTTCACTCTTTAAATGTTACGTGCTTTTCTACACCCACAATTGTGAGACTTTTCCCACGGGTCAGTTTCTTTACAATTTTGTGCTTTTAAATGACCAAAAAAGTAAAACTTCTAGCTGGTGTACAAAAGAAGAACGTTGAACTTTATTAAAAACTTCCCCAAAACATAAAGTGTAGACGCACGGCTATCTCATACAACTGTATCTAACTAGGAAAATAGGAAGCAGAGTGATATTCTTTTTCACATTATTTTTTTATTATTTACACATAACATGCTTAACATTAATGTATTCCTGTTGGTGAGCGTTCAACAATGTCATTAGAAATATTTAATTTAATACACAACAAGGGGTGAACCCGGCAATTACTGCTTCAATGAGATTTAGCATTATCATGCATTAGAAGAAAATTGGGATCCATAACCTAGCAAAGGGTGCGACATGTTGAAGGATAGTGTCATTAATGTAAACATCATAATATAGCATTCATGTGCTATAGGACAAGAAGCCTTGTCCGAAACTCAATGGTAATGCCAGCCCAAACCATAATTGAACCACCTTCAAACCTGTCATATTCACTAATGGCGGCTGGAGCAAGACGTTCACATGTATGACCTGTCAAACGAAATCTTGACTCATCTGTGAAGAGAACAGCCTTCCATTGGCAGAACTGCCAGTTGGATGATTCTGAGCAAATCTCAATCGGGCTTGCTTGTACTGACGTGTCAAACGAGGGGCTTGAAAGGAGATTCCAGATCTCGACCCTTCATTTCTCAGTTTGTTTCTTACAGTCTTATCAGGAACCACCACTCCAGTTGTTTGTATATCATGTTGTAGATCTCTGGCTGCAGATATGCGTCTATGCAAAGTTGATAGGTCAAAATATCTACTTGTACTTTTGTTATCTTTTTTTACGCTCTTGTCCGGGTCGCCTCTTGTTTCCACCTGTCTCTTTATATCGCCTCTAAACCCTATGGACGACAGAAGGGTAGACATGAAGAATCCTGGAGACAAAGCGAATGGAATGGCCATCTTCAATCTATGCAACTACTTGTGCGACTGATGTTTCATTCAGACGTCTCATTGCTCTGTATTAGCCTCCGATTACATAAAATAACAATTTCCTGCCACAGATTGCTGTTAAAATCTGTTTTCAAAATAAAAGCCAAAGAGCACTAATTTAGATTTCAACAGTTCTTGAAACTTCACTAATTTATTCAGAGAAAACTAACAAATACTAGAAGACATCCATTTTAGTTTCAAACAATATTTCAAAACATAACATCTGACTGTTAAAAATTACATTGTGTTAGTATTTATTTTGGGGCTTTTTTTTAAACATGTCTTTCACTAATTTTTTAGCAGTGTATTTGATGAGTTCAACTATCTAAAAATAATAAGAAATTTTGTTTTTTCCTATATCCGATATAAAATAATGCCCTTAAAAACCTATACCGTAATAAATTAAATATTATATCCACATTCTTTTCGGAAACGAAAATGGCCGATACTATTTTCTTTAATTAATTGCTATGCAAAGTTAGTAATTATTACACAGGCGCTGCAAATCTTTTATGTTAAGAACTAGTGTTGTTAATTTTCAGATAGCTATAAAAACAACTTCCGTGCAGGGAACTTCCCCACTATTAATTGCGTGACGTATGGGCAGGTGACCAGAAGTTGTTGACCATCTTGGACATCCCGGAGGGTCATCACACTCATGTTCGTTCAAGTGTGTGTCTGGACGAGGTACTTTACTTGCGTTTGTATTATCATGTTAATGACCTTTAGAGTTTTTGGTTTCGTTTACACTCCTTTGCCTTTCCGTATTTCCTTGTCTTTTTAGGGGATGATGTGAGTTAAGTCTACATCTAATTATAATTATCTTGCATTATTTATTTGTTTCATAACAAGTTTTGGAAATTGTTCAGTTAATTTGAAGCAGAGGCTTTTTAAACATAACTAGTAGCATAACGGAGTATGAGGTAATTAGGTATAAGATAATTAAAAACAATATTCCATCTGATTAACTTTTAAAATTCACAGAAATAATTGTCTACGCAATTTTTCATTATAATCTCAATTAACCAAACTTTTATACCAGTTTCAGGTCTATTAACTTATAATTCAATATTTTTAAAAACGTTCAGACTAATTTTGTCTGGAAAATTTCCCATTACATCTTTCACCATATCATTAACACATTTCTTTGCATGAAGATGTAGATTAGGGGTAATTGTCTCTAGGTGCTATAACTGGATTGCAAGGTGGTAATCAATCTTCTGTAAGCCACAGTCCTTCACTGTGGCCTTATGGACTGAAGTATTGCAATGAATTAGCCGAACATAGTGATCCTCATCCTTTATGTGTTCTCTTTTATGGTATCACGCAATTTATGTAGAAGTAAAGCGAATCACGATAGTATTACTATCCTTGAAATCAACCAAGAGAATTCCCTGTTTATGATGCTCTTGGTGTACCAATGCCGTTAAGTTTTTTATTGGCGGCACTTCGCCTGATTTGGTCACTCAACGGATTCCCTTATAGAAAGATCATAGTGACGGCACAATAAAACTTCCAACAGCACGGGTCCATACATGCCATTATAATACTTAATCAAGTCTGTTTAAGTTTATACAAGAGATTAAAAATGAAAAATAACATTAGCAGTCTCTCTCTCTCTAACACATAGACACATTGAATTTGTTTTCTCCCCACCTCTTCTGTTATTAGCCTTTTCAGATCTGAGCTGTCTCACTTTCATCAGAATTTTACTTATTTCTCCTCTTCCTTGCCTACCAGCAGAGCCCAGCATGATCATCACCTTGTGATCGATCCGTTAGGGCCGCGATTTATACTTTTCTCTTCATTCCTCCTCTCTGCAGATGGATCCAATTCCCAACCAATTTAAAAGTTTGCGGATGAACTTAACATGACGATGCTGCTAAACTACAGAAAGAAATTAAGGCACCCACCTTGCACTAATCTTTATTATCTGGCGATTGATTTGAAAACCGCTTGCAACAAGATAGCTGCAGTCTTCCTGGTATTATTTTGATCTTCAGCCACCTGTTTTCTTTTCAACAAATGAGAAGTTTTCTATAGTCATCACTTTCATAGTCCGATAATCTTCAGGGTGTAACATGAAAAAGAAGCTTCCCCATAAGCAACGCTTAACCTCTGTTAGGTAACACTTTGAGAAGATCCTTTGATGAGGAACTTAATCCAGCACGGTATTCATTATTTTTTGACATTGCGGAACTTTTCAACTGTTGACATCTGGCATGCTGATTACCTCCTTCATCCGCAATATTTTAACATTTGCGAAACTTTTATATATCAGGCCAGAAAATTTTTGGAGCCAGTCTCACATCTTGCAATGTAGTAGTTCACCATTAGATTTTGAATTTATCGGTGGTATTATCTTAGATAAATTCTAAGGAAATTCTATTTCCAATATTTCAGAGACACAACGGTATGTTTAGACTAATATCTTAATAACATTTTCTGTTAGCGTGTGTGGTCCTTACAACACAACTCCTGTAATACATTTATCAATTCCTGTGCCCTAATCTCTGATTCTAAAAGTGATAACATTTTTAGCGCAAAGCGTCTGGTCTACTAGTACTAATATAATTCAAAAGAAAAACCCGAAGACAGAAATTTCATTCTATGGCAATTAGGTGTCCAAAAGGAACGTGTTTACCTTCTGGAAGTTGTCCAAGACCGCTTCTAACAGAGATAGTATGGAAAGACACCTATAATTCTATATGTGAATTTATGATGCTGACTTCTTCTTGGGACGCTAACGAGGAGACTTCGCTGTATGCCGAGTTTAGTTCCTTATTTACACATTTGCCCAAATCAGGGATATCCAAGCACTGCCCTTCCTTTAATAATTCGCTCAGGTGTTGCAAAGAAAAGATCTAGCTAGATATCTTGTCAGTTCAAGGACTGAACTACAATGGAAGGTCATTTACATAGGAAATGCACTGAAGACGCAGATCCCTCCCCCTTTTTTTCTGTGTTACTATTGCCTCCATTTATAGTGCTGTAGCATTTGAATGCATCTTCTGTGTTTCAGAATGCATAATGCTGCATATAAATATAACTAAGGACAAGAGAACACCTTTTAGATGCTGGTGATATTTTGTAACAGGTAAGTAGTTTTGACTAAACAAACTAAATCTACATGTTTACGTTACTTTAGAAAGTCATTGCTGAAAGCTGAAAATCGTATTAAAATAAAAAGTTCTAAGTAAACCACATTCAACTGTTCAAACAACTAACGAACGGTACAAGAACTACTTTTAAAAGTTGTGCATAGGAGGAGGTGAGATATGAAGACCATGTAATGCTTCACTGTACCCCGATGTCACTTAGGCGAATGATGGATGTTTACTTTACATGAATTTTACTGTCTCTCTTTTCCTCTTTTTTCATTTCCTCGTTCAAAACTGTAAAGTGAGGTGAGGTGAGTTGATGATGAGCGGTGTGCAGTGATGAAATTTGCTCATTGGAACTGCCCTGGAGTCTGGTGTGACAGCAGTCCTTCCTTGTTAATATGTTTGTATACGTATGGAAGAACATAGATAATGAGGTAAAATATTAAAACTAAGGCAAATGATATAAAAGACAAAAAAGACAATGCTCCATAATAGCTAGCAAAAAGATGTGTTTTCTCTATTTAACGTAAATGACAATCATCACATGTATCTGATACAAAAATGATCTATTGACAGAAATTCTTGTATTATTTAATAACACATGATTTAAACAAATACTAAAATGTCAAAAGGTTATGTCTTCATATCACGAATTAAAAATATCAGGTGCTCATTTCATATTCTTTAGGTTTTGTGAATATCCAGAGCAAAGGTCAATTAGCAACGGATTATATTTTAAAAGAAACGCACGGATACAACCTAGATGTGATTTTAAGACACGAGGAAAAAATACAGGGCTAGGAAAATTAGTATCCAATGTCTCTGCACTCTTTATTCCATTAAAAGCAATAAAAATTACCCTTATATAAAATTGCAATTTTCGAAACCTCGAGTATGAATAGCCCCTCACCAAATAATTTATTTCCAAATTCTCGCTCTATTTACAACATACATAACAGTCGTCTGCAGCAAACAGCATTATCTATATATGTTCCTTTTATGTCAAAGTTGAACTCCTTTAAACCTTGAATAGAGAGTTAAAAATTATACTGTTTCTATTTTAATTTCAAGGTTTATATTTACAGGCTAAACAAAAATATAAATTACACAACAAACAGAACTTGGTTACGATTCACATTTAGGAAAATAAAATGTATATATAAAATTAATATAGCTCAGAATAATAACAAAATGAAAAAAGTTTGTAGTATATGTTTATGTTTAAATTAAATGCAAGTCTTGGGAAAGATAGCAAATATATTATAAAACACATTCACTTAACATCAAAGCATTAAGTGAAAAAAGCATAATAATGATAGTAAGAAGAAATGGAACAAGCAGCATTAGAAGCAACTCTTGAAGAATGGTAGGTCTATACGAGTACCTGATTGGACTAGGGACGGTGGAGTGCGTTGTGCACTTTAGCCTTGCTCAGGAATTGGTTTGTGCCTACGCCCCCAATGGGAGAAAGGGATGAAGTGAGAGAGACCGGGCGGCTACGATCCAGGGCCGGTAAAGTACGGACTTAAACGTGTCATGTTTTCAAAATGTAAGAAAAAATCAAGGAGCTCAAGCCCCTCAGAAGGGCCGCTTCCATACCAAGCCGGGGAGGAAGCCTTTCCAAAGTGCAAGCTACTGTTACACCACATAAAGAAACAGCTAATCTCGACTGGTATTTTCGATCCTGTAACATAATCTACGGAGTGAATTGATACGAAATGGGAGAACATAAAATTTGTGCAAAAGAATAATTTAAGCGACCAGGGGTAAACACGAAAAACCCCAAGATGGCCGGTCTCAAGGAATTTGAACCCGAAACCTTTGGAATGTGAGGACTAAGTCTAACCGCCTGAACCATCATGCTCGGTTATATATGAGTATTTACTATGCCCTCGCGTGAGGTTGAGTCCAATTGCACCACAAGCTCTAGCTGCATTATTGGTGAATCTACATCGACTTGGAAATCAGTCAGAGGCGGTTCAGAAGTTAGAACAACTATCTTTCTCTTGCTTGGAATTTGGATATCGAAGCATCCCAGGTAACATCTTGAGTTAAGCAGATGCGAGCTTTCAGATTCATAAAGGAAAGTCAGAACCGCATGTTCAAGAGATAAACTAGAAGCATCCATTAGCGCGAATAGATGGCATGTCAGAAATGGAAGAAACTTTAGACGAGGTGTTAGCGGAATGAAAAATAGTAGAACTCCAAGAAAATCCAAAAATTGCAAATCTGCTCATCACAAATACATTATCAGCAACACCTTAATTTAAAAGTAGATATGGTAGCCAAGAGCTCTAGCCAAATAACCAGTGAGAGTGGAGATTAAGCTTCGAAAAGCATTTGTGGCTTCATCACCCTCATCGTCAGTTCTAATGCTTTCTGCAGCAAATGTTGACATAAAAACGGGAAAGTAGAATTTCAGCAAACAATACGAAAAGGAATTGCACAATTATACTATTTTTCTTATCCCTGAGCACAGACTATGTCTAAAGTGTCAATAATTGCTGTACGCAGATCACCGGAGTTTTATGGTGGTTGCCGTATTTCCATGCTTATCTTTGCCCGGCAATTAAATATTGGTTTTGCTTTCATTATACCGTATAATTATGGAGATATCAGTGCTGTTCGCCCCGCAGCTTTCATTTTTATGTTAGTTATAATTTAGAGAGTTGAGACAACCCGCGCCCAGACATATACAGGCGCATTTGATGCAGTAGTCAGTGTGGATGATTTAGTACCCTAGTGCTCGAGAGTGTAATTCCAACGGCGTTTGAGGGAGAAAGGTTAAAAACATTTCCTCCAGTAGGAGAGAAACGGAGTTGTAAATCTCGTGACATCTGGCATTTGCAGAGCGTGCTAAGTGTGTTTTTGATATATCTGCTATATCGTCCCAGTAAATTTTATATTCTGGAATTCTATAATTAATATAATCCTAACAACATTTTCTTAGCTTAATGTGTTAAATTAAATGCATTACAGAAATTATTCCTAATCAGATCGCTTTATTTCGCTTACTAAATCTATCGCCCTGATCGGGTTTGAACCTGCGAACTTGGGTCTACGAGGCAAGTATAGTTACCACTAGATCATCAGGACCGATATTTGTGTGATATGAAATGAATAAACTCCATATCCGTATTATCACGGAAAGATTCCAACGGACCAAAAAGAGAAAGATATTTCTAATATGTTGCTAATATCACAGCCATAGAGCCGGAAAGCAGCAACACCGAAGAATTAAATATTTTGCTTCTAATAAAGGGCCAAAATGGAAGGATTTTTCTACTTCAAAGCGCTGGGTGTATAGATTTAATACATAAACTGAGAACAGTGATATTTTGAATAAAGATTCAGTAGTTTAAAACAAAGAACCAGACTTGAAAAATTCGGGTCAAGGTCGGGATTCAAACCAGGGATATTTAGCTTTCTGAGTTAACGCTCCACCAACTGAGCTGCCGCGTCCTCCAAGCACGTAGCTACAAATACCTCTCGTCTGATCCTACATACCCCGGAGAACAACTTATTTCCTACACATGGTTAGTGTGAAAGAACAAAATCTATTTATAAAGATTCAGTAGTACAAAATGTTGTCTTAAATGTGTGACTTTCAGATAATAGATAGAACTTTCGACGAACTACAGCAAAACTCCTGAAACACATTTAAAAAGCATTATAAAAAGATATTTCAGTATTTAGAGAACTCTTAGAGGTACAAAAAGAAGAATGCTGTTGCAGCGATAATGACCTCTAGTCAGTACATCTTGTTAATGAATGTGTGCTTATAAACACACAGCTCAGATGACGACCATCGACTTGCAGCTTCTAGCAATGACTGGCTGCACACCTCCTAAAAGTGACCATTTTCCAAGATCATTTATGAAGTGCAGTTAAACATTAGCATTCGTATTTACCGTATGGATTGGGTAAAATAGATGAAAGACAAGGATTTGTGTTTATTGCAAAATCGACCCGCTATAAAACAATACGACAGCGAATGCAAGAAAATTTAAAGCCTTCTCAATAATGGTTGAAGAGATGGAATAGAAGGCATGGAAAACGTGACTTATAGACGTAAACAAATACGGACTTTAGTCGGAATATGCACGCTGAATGGCAAGGGTTTGAATTAGAACAGCAGAGAAAATAGTTTCCAACATTTTTTTCCTCAGTTGAAACTACTTTCAATGAAGTAAATACTAACCAACATATGTCACCGTCGCATTTCAGAATGAATGTGCAAATCTGAAAGCAAAATTTAAAGATATAAGTGCTAGTTCCAAACACAAAGTTTTGAAATTAAAAACGAATATACTCGTAAGAACAAGAAATTGATAGTTCAAATGTAGCGCAATTTTCGCAGTAGACAAAATTCTTATTCTGGTTTTGCAGCACACCAATATTAACAGTATCACTCCACCAGAAAACTTACATTTTCTTAAAATTGCCTAAAAAGAGTAGTTGTAAGGTTATAAACTTAATTTTCTTAAAAACACAACGGAATAAAATGATAATTTTATTTATGAAAAAACAATATGAATGCAACCTTAGACTGGTGTTCATGGATCAACAATTTTATTTTTTATAATATTATCAAGTAAGCCTTTTATTTTGTTAATTCATGGATTGAAATAATCATACAATTTGTGTGTGCTATATTTCATATTTCAGTACTTTAATAAACGATTTAAAATATTCTTTACGCTGAAACACATCTGAAATACCGTAAGACAGAAAGGCAGAACGAAGATCATAATCTGTAATTAAATAACAATATTTCATATCTTTTTGAAGACTTTATAATTCAAAGTACAATTCTTTTCTTAATTTATTTTCAAATGTGCAGGTTTGCCCATATAAAATCGAATGTTGGAGGAAGTTTTGTTACGATCATATTAATATTTCTCATTAGTTATCATATATTCATGTATTTTTTGTTATAAAATATTTAAATAAATCTGAACCTTCTTTCGCATGTGCTGCATGTCTTTCCTTCTTTAATATTAATACCAAGTGTTATACAGTATCCTCCCGTTGATACGTGCATACCAAGTCAAAGTTAGGAAACATGATAAGGAAGGCACTCTAAATTGGGTGGGAAAGTTTCATTTACGAGACAAGTTGTGCAAAATGTACATTTATTGCAACAAAGAAATAATCAAATATATGCGTACCATACTCAACAAGAATGCATTATATTGCTGTAAGCATACACAATTCAAAGATTTAATGACAAAGCACAATAAAACGTAAGATAATAATAGATTAATAGCACCACGTGCTTGCCTTCAATTCGGAAATCAAAACCATGTACTGGCAAGGTACAACTAGAGAGTGATATATAACATTAATATCCAACATGCCTTCTTAACAATTAAAACATATTAATCTGGAAATCCTGTATAATATATCAAGGAAAACCCCTGAAATAAAAAAGCTACAATGAATAATATGTAACTTACACAGATGTTCTGGTCAGTAAGTGAGGCGTGGGGAAGAAGCAACGATACTACACATTTTAAATTGTTGGGCGAGAATGTCTTCACCCTCGAATTCGCCACTCCTTCTCACTCTGTGATTAGAGGCATGCTCGTAGTAAGCCAGGAGTGATACTCTGACGTCATATTTCCACACTATTCTCGACCAATCAAAAGGAAGGACATAGGGATTTGGTTACAGTGTGATGTGAGGAGGTAGGAAGGGAACCGGGATCTGACATATAGCAACAGAAAGTACACACAAAGGCGGCACACTAAATAAAATTTTATCAATAAATCAGAAATCTGTTGTTTCTCTTTTAAGCATTTGTCATATCAAAGGCTATAACCAAGCATGTGACTTTCACAAATTGCCAATACCTTGAAGTTTTTTCTTATTGTTTTGTTCTGTAGTAACAAACAAGATTTAAAAAGGGATTATAATTATTGATCATAGCATAAGTAAAATAACTTCTCATCCATATAAATTATCAATAAAACTGTATATATTTAAATTGTTTATGCTATTTATTTAATTTTATAAACTTTATTTGTTCCCAAAAGTTATGTGTAAAACACTTAATAAATTTATCTTTCCTTGCCACACAACATCGACAAAAGTACCTATTTAATTAAATCATTATAAATCCCAAACGTCTTAAATACATAACAATTAGAACTTAACATCCATTAGGCTGAGCAGATAAATATGGGTTTTCTGAAAGATGTAATTGTTTATCACTGCAGTATATGTGCTTCCTTTCAACAACCAATGAAAGAAAACGCTATTAATCATTCTAATAACCATGTATTTTTGTGGAAGCTAAGTCTAAATGCTGTCAAGCAATTTTTTTATTATTAAGAAATACGATAAGACACATAATAAATCGTAATATTGAAAAAATTAAATACAAGTTGAAAGAAGATAACTGAGATAATAGTAAAATGGTTGTATTATACAAGTAAAAATGTGGAATCATACAATAAACAATAAATAAAAACAAAATGGGTTTAATAAGGGCATTTGTTAAATTACTCAATTTAGAAACCTGGAATTTTCATCAAAATAATTAAAATTTTTACTGAAGCTTGAATAACATTATAAATAATATTAGGCAGTTTATTAAATAATAATTTAACATTTTTGCTTTAAAAATTTACGCTAAATAAAACAATTTCAACCTTACTGAAACGTAACATTTTTTTTGTAATGTTTCACGTAACACTTTAAACTATATTTAATTCTTTTATTTTGAAAAAAAAATACATAAACGTTATCTTTAAGAAATAAAATGTTGCATTATTAATATTTAATTTAAAAATACAGGAAACATATTAACAATAATAGCAGCAATTTCGGCTATAAAGTTGTGTTACTTTCAACAGTGTTCCCTCCTTAACAAATGCTCAATTTTTGATGAAAATAGGGAAAGCGGTAGAAAGAACGAAAGATTACAGAACTGCGAAAGGTAGTTATAAGAAAATATACTTTTTTGAAAATTCACTACAGTAAACTCACAGAAAGGAAGAAGCGCTTCTGTTACCGTTCATAAACAGTGATATAATATAACTAAACTAAATAAAATATAATTTTATGTATAGGTGTACACACCATACAGTAATTTATACGTTATCTATGGACAATACAATTTAATATACTTAATATTTCCTATTTTCGTTCATCTACTACAGTACCATAGGCCCTAATAGAGCCCACGATGAACAGTGGATGACAGGGAAAAAGCTAAATCGCTGCATATACAATTTAAAAAATATCTTATTTCTACAATTCAAAGAATGTGGATATATACGAAAGATTTAAAATCATATACCAATGAGCAATCATAGCAACCCATTAATACGAATTAAGAGGGAAGTCAGTGGTTGAACCACGGCGTTTATAATGTTTTTGCATTAAGGGTACATAAATGACATATTTTTGTATATAAATAATTAGGCACCCAAATGTTGCATAGTTAAGAACTTATGAATAAAATGTTTAGAATTAGGTATTTTATCCAGAAAAACTTCAAAATTGTACAGTAATAAATAGGTAGCATCTATGGGAGATAAAGTAGAAGAAATCATGGATATAAAATCAATGCCATTAATAACTGATTCTTGAAGACTCTTTTGGAAACACACCTTAACGAAATAAATAAATAAATAACATATAAAAACATAAGAATAACAGAATTTTGAGAACATTGATCCTTCCAGGAAAAAAGTACAGCATAATATCTACCAATTGTATAACGGAGAAGAAGAAAAAAGTTTAAGTTTCTTTTGTATTCCCGCTCGATATAAACGCACATCAACACCTGCTGGAATGTGAATCTTCGCAACGCACTAACGAACTCATTTCAGCACGCTGACTACCGTTAATTAAGTTCCGCTGTTTGGTTACATTCTCACCATCAGTACTTAGAAACAGACGCTCTCGACGCAAGTTGTAAGGCTGATTAATGGGCCGCTAAGATGTTTGACTTGCTCTTGAAGTTGATTGAGAAGCAATAATGGACAGTAAGAAAGAATTTAAGTAATGAAAGTACAAAATAAGCTCGCACTATTGTGAAGTCTCCAGAAGAAAATGGTCTATTAGAAAAAATGCAAGAATTTAGAAATATTTGCGAGGGAATTTGTTTAGAAATCTTAATTTCTGCAGTTACTTTATATTTGTAATAAAATGAAAGCATATTTTAAAGATCGGGTTTATATTTATTTATTTTCCGGGCTAATAAGGTACACTACTTCGCCTAATAATAATATTGTGAATTGTTAATGTGAACTTTAAACTTTTAGCTTTCGAAATGCATCCTTCATTTCCATGGATAAAAATGTAATATAATAAAACAGTATTTATCTGATGCCTCGATGGTGACAATAGTGCAATAATTATTGAAATTAATGCAATATTAATTGAGTGTAAATCAAAAAACAACATTCTTTATAGCATTTATTTCTATATGTTAACATTTCATATAATATACAAACGCATTACTCAATATTAACAAGAACATTTTCTTAAGATGATGAAATAAACATGGTTGCCAAGGACAAGCCCTTTATATGTTTTTAATGATCCTACTATCAATTATAACTTAACTCTGATCCCGCTGATATTTTGCGCCTTAGGACATAATTTAGTTAAGAGGGCAAATCATTTATTTTTATTTTCAACTTTTAAAGTGTATGGTTATGTTTGTGAATCCCATCGGCGTCAGAAAACCACACGGAGATGATTTTTCTTAAAGAGACAGTTCGCCTTGTTTCGAATGCTCTTTGGATTGAAGCCAGCCAGCTCTTCTTCAAACATTCTCCATGCCGCTCGACTTGGCCTACGAGCGTTCGCATCAGCTATAAAATATTAACAGAAAAATGGGTTTGACTCGTTCGTTTAAGCAATTCAGCACATCATAACAATCAACAGTGTGATGAGTCGCAAAAGTTTATATATTGTAGTTATACATACGTAGTAACGCCTATACATACTTGGACAATGCCAAGAAAGCGAAGGCGATGTGGAGAATTTGGACAGTTTTCAATATCAAGGTAAAATTCCGTACGCATTCGAATGTCGGTCATGTTCTGTGTTTTTCTGAACCAATTGCTATGTAATGTATAAATAAGTTAAATTAATAAATTGTATAGTGCAATATTAATTTATGTGAACCTTTCGAAGATAAACACCCTCCCTCAGTCACACGAGCGGGGATTATAAAAATAGCGAAAATACTGAGATTATTTTTTATGAAGCCAACAACTACAAAACCACTTCAACCATTCTCTTTTACTCATTCTTTCTTTCTCATTCTTTCTTTCTCATTCCTAAATGACATATTTCTAAATAGGAAATAGGAAAATGAATAACCGAATACTCTTAAACAAGTTGCATCTACCACAACTAAGGCGCGAAACTGTGATTAGCTTTTATTTGAACAAATAGAATGTATTACTTTGCGGCTTATTAAATGCCATAAAACTTTAGGTCTCTGAATTTTGTTAAAACAATTTTATATTGCTTTAAACACTAGAACGTACAGTGGCTAACCGATATTTCCTTGAACCTAGTTATGATATTAGAGAGTCTCTAACAACTCGCATAATGAAGGCATGTTAAGAAAACTTCCTATCCAGGTTTCCAAACAGGTACGGGAAAAGAGCTTGGGTTTGTACCGTACATTTCGTTACGTTGTTAGTCGAGATGCAGCTTATGCAGAAACTGGATCAAATTTACAAGATCTGTAAACGCAATTAATATGACTAAGGACTTAAGGTGAGGCATATAATTTCCACTTTGCATCGGTATTGTGGACAGCACTCATGTGCATGAAGCAATATGCTCATGGACGCGATTATATAAATAAAAGTACATATTACTTAATATATAACAATTATTTTACATGCTCTTAATTCAACACGAGCAATGAATAAGTCGTTAACAAGAGAAACGTCTGAAGGATACACTCTCAAAGACAACTATAGAGCTTGAACGTTATTTGCTAACAGTATTACAATCAGGATACAAAATCAAACTCACTTGTAACTACATGTTACTTTCTAAAGGTGGGTACACGCCAAAATTAAGAGTTCCAAACTATTGGAGAGATTGTGAATTAATTTGAAACTTATTTTCAATCTGCTGTGAAACCTTAAACATTTAGATTAACTCAGAATTGCAAGTTTCAAGTCTACTTCAAGAAGTTCGATATTCACACTACAGTGCACATTACATTCGTCATGATTTAAAATTTGAAGCATGAACGTTCGAGTCTCTAATGTTTTGCTAAATATGTTGTTATATTTTATATTAAAAGTTGAATAACAACAGGCTTAGGAGACTTTTAAATGATAGAAAAGTAATTTTTTTAATCTACTGGCCAACATTTGACATCTTTTTCAGAATTTTACAGAAATGTAAATTTTTAATTGAGAGTGTTTGCCAGAATTATCTCGAAGAAAGTGATTCATACAGAAAGGGAATTTTGCTGTTGTATTCATCGATAGTGAGTCTGGCCTTTAAATTAGCTACATGCTTTTTCCTAGTTCACCTGTTTATGTTACGAACCTTCTACCGACTTTCTAAAATGGATTTTATGTTCTATTTCCTTTATAAAACTATTTAAATATTTTCTCTACTAAAACAATTTGCAACGGGTATAAAAATATTATTGTTTACATTTCATATCACTAAGTTGTTGGTAAACTCAATGACTGATTAATTATATCCACAATGCTGCGCTCAGAAGTGTTGAATTAAACTGAATTAGTAGATTCTTCAGCCGTACTCAAAGGCTGGCCTTATATGTCTACACCCCAGTACGAAGGAATGAACTCGAAGGACACTGGGTGGCTAGGACCAGAGGCGGTGAGGCACAGACAAGTTCTTCACGTTTCCAGATAGAACACCCCAAGGACTCCGGCAGAACTCCTCCCCTCCAAGAAAATTCCAGCCCCTCAGAAGGACTTCCACACCAGCAGCCATGGCGAAAACCTTTTCAAAGTGTAAGTTCCTGTCACGTCGCACATAGCACCAGTCCACCTCGCTTGAAACGTTAGATCTGCAACAGACTAACGAAATGGAATGAGGTGCAATGAAGAGAGAAAACTTCTTGGGAAGGAAAATTTCATCCCATTTGCCTAAGCGACCAGGGGAACCACGTAAAACTTCAGAATAGATGACCAGCTGCAAGGGATTTGAACCATGGCCTCCCGAATGCGAGCCACTCCTCTCTGTTACAGAAGTGTTTAACAGTGTACACCTGAGACTAGCTAAAGGCCGGTTCCAAGCTTCTCCTAATCCAAGTTCTTTACACTTTTCAAGGAACCTCTGAACTAATACCACAACAAGCGGAAAATGTGATATTGAAATGCATGCATCAGATTCTTAAAATTCCGTCCACACAACATTGCACATTTTGTTCCAGCAGAGTGGTTTAAGACCCGTTATCATTTGCCTGGATAATCTGCGCAAATGAACCACAAAATTACAGTTATTTTAAACAAAAGTTTATATTTTACTCTACCATTTATGAGTATTACATTTCCTTCGAAGCAGTCATCCGAAACGCTAAATGATCGTAACAAACCAAATATAAAATAAAATAAAATGTGCAATACTCCATCCTGCACCTTGTTGCCTATACCGGAAGGTATATT
The DNA here is from genome assembly GCA_030762175.1 of Metallyticus violacea. Lineage (NCBI taxonomy): Eukaryota > Metazoa > Arthropoda > Insecta > Mantodea > Metallyticidae > Metallyticus > Metallyticus violacea. The sequence continues at coordinate 43,712,775 of CM060843.1, forward strand.
CCATTTTTTTCCTTTATTAAAAATTATTTCATCATACATAATACATTTTACAGATCGCAATCTATAAAAAACAATATAATATAATAATAAATTAAATTTAACATAGAATCAAACAATTCTTTAGGTAATTTAATAGTTTATATGCTACTGGGAACCAGTAGTTACCATTAGCTGGTACCCAGCTAACTACAAGAACTAAATTGCGTCGGAAACCGAATAGTGAGAGTGCTGGTAGCCAGCTCCTATCTTACCCTAGCAGCTATCTAAGAGAAGTATATTCCTACTTTACTTTTAGTTCCACATTCCGTATTCACTTATTTAAACCATTATTTCTGTTTAGGTTTTAATGTTTATGTGTTCTTAAACTTATAATATCAATACATGCTTTGAATTCTACCTTTCCTGACTTAGTTCACTTAATATATTGAACATGCACATTAAGTATGTTTTACTCTTGCTATTTTGCCACTACTACACCACTAATATAATCCTGACTCGCTACTCTTCAATTTACTATTTGGTCACTACTTTCATTGTCCATATAGCTTATCTGGTATTTATCACTCAACTTACGCACTCATCAAACATATTATCCCCTTTTAATTACCACCATTTCTTTCTTCTTGAACCGTTTACCTGTGGCTCCTTCTTCCCCCTGATCCTTACCTCCCCTTCATCTTCATTCATCTACTCCTTTTGTAGTATGTTGTTTACTACAATAACATCATGTCTACTCTTGGTCTCCTTTCTTCTCCGTTAGTTGAATGGTTGAGTAGTTGTTGGTATTATGTTAATGATATATTTGTGATCGATTATCACTACCTTTTTCTATCTTTACTCTTCACTCGGTCTTCTTTCCTCTCCTCCTTCCCTCACTTTTTCCCCTCTAATCGATATACTTTTAGATATTGTTTTGCAGTCATTGACATAATTATCACCAACTTCTTCTTTTCCTCCTCGCTCCTCTGTTCCCCTTCCTCTTCAGCTTCTTTTTGTATTTCTTTTCTTCTCCGCCTTACTCTCTGCCCTCGTTACCTTCGCTATTCCTTTCATTCTCTCCTTCCTCATGACTTAGTATTGTATCTCTGAGTTAGTATTTGTAGTCCGGCTGATCTAATTTCATCTTTAGCTTGTACCGTAGCTATTGGTATCTTTTCCTGTTCCAACTTTTCTTCCCATGCAATTCTACAAAATTTTTCAGTCAGTTTATCTAAATGTTTGTATAAAAATGTATCTCTTATTATAAATTATAGTTGTAAGCCATCTAAAATTTCCTTTTCTTCCTTGTTGTATTGTAGGTAAGATACACAGTCAAAAAGAACATGTTCTGCCGTCCCCTGCTTGTCGCAGTAGTGACAAATATCGTTAGACTATTTATTAATTTTGTTCCAGTAGGTTTTATATGATCCATGACCTGTTAAATAATGTATTAATCCCTTAGTAGGGTTTATGTGTTTAATTTTTATCTCTCATTGATGTCATTAAAGATGATCTTCCCACTTCACATTGGTTCTATTCACGCTGCCAATTTGCTTTTAATATGGTTTTAGTGACTTTTATTGAGTGCTTGCAACTCCCAGATATATCTCTTACTTTTTCAAAATTCTCCTTTTTAAATCAGAAAATTGCACCCCTAGCTTTATTAAATAGTCAATTGGCCAAGAACCCGTTGTTACTAATAGTACATTGTCGGTGTAGTTCTTACTGCATCGGTGTATCTTAGCAATATTTTTTACTGGGTTCTTCTTAGTTAATTTCTTGTCAAAACGTGAATCATACTCCCGCTCCATAAGTTATAATTTTCTTCCGATTTTGATCTTATATATTGGGTGTGATTTCTGAAATGCAGTTTTTCATCCAATAGTAATCCCAAATACTCAACCCCCTTCGGCCTTCTTATTGCTCGATTATTGCATTGTATAGTTGAGTACCTTTTTAATTTTCCTTTTAAAATCATGTATCCTGATTTGTTTGGAGCTATTTGCAGTTTGGAGCTACTACACCAGAGTTTTAGTTTGTTCGTTAATGCTGGCCTTTGCTTCTACCTCTCTTCTATTATTTCCTTATACGAGGTGCTATGCACAATATTCGGGACTGATGTTGCCATCTGGTAAAAAACTTACTTTGAGACCAATGACCGCCGTCACCCTCGATGTAGTTCCCTTCCACACGTATACATCGGTCCCAGTGATTCTGCCATTTTCCAAGTGCATCTTGGAAGTCATGTTCTTTGAGGGTGTTTCGAACAGATATCTCGAATCCTCTCAATTGTGTCGAACCGACGTCCTTTCAAATTGATTTTCAGTTTGGTGAGTAAAGCGAAGTCGCAGGGTGCCAAATCAGGCGAGTATGGTGGGTGGGGGACAACCGTCATGTTGTTTTTCGTGAAAAAGCTTCTGGTGAACAAGGAATTGTGACGGGGCGCATTATCGTGATGCAACAGCCACTTACCTTGTCGCCAAAGTTCGGGCCGTCGTCTCCGCACATTTTCACGGAACCGTCACAAAACGTCACAGTAGTACGTGGAATTCACTGTTTGATTTGGTGGGACGAATTCTTTGTGCACTGTTTTCTTTTTGCTACAAAGGCACCACAGACGATGGTTTTGGTGTGTTCGGGCTCTTCCACTGGGAGGACTGTTGCTTTGTCTCAGGGTCATAAGCGTACATCCAGCTCTCGTCGAAGCTCCGTGCAAATTTCAACACGCTGCGCAGTCTGATCAGCAGTCAGCATCCTTGGCACAAATTTTGCGGCCACACGATGCATGCCGAATTCATCAGTTAAAATTCTTTGGCATGTCCCATAACCAATTCCCACTTCATGAGCAAGGTCTTCAATAGTTCTACGTCGATCCGCACGAATGAGGTGTTGAAATTTGCCAACAATGTCAGGCGTTGTGCAGCTGTACGGCTGGCCCTGAACCGAACATGCCGCTCAAACACACGTGTGCTGCTCATGCTTTGTCCCCCAAATACTTGTTGAATCATTGCGAGGGTCCCCGTAGCAATTTTCCCGAAATCTGCACGGCATTTGATGCACACTTTCTGTTCTTAGATCCATCGTAAAATCGCCACACACTACACACAGCGTATCATGAAAAGTACTATAGAATCTCAACACATCTACCTAGCTGCATGAAACTTTAACACCACTCATCAGATGTGATAATGTTGCCACTTAGCGGTACAAAACTGTACTGCAACTACCGTCGAGATGGCAGCACCAGTCCCGAATATTGTGGATACCACCTCGTATTATAAAGATAGCATCATCAGCCTGCGCTATGGTATTAACTGTGTCCGATTGTTTCAAGAGTTATGTCCCAGAAAATTGGTCCTTGGACCTTGGGGATATCCCTTAGTTATACTTTTTCTACTTTTCCTCCTACCTTCCTATCGTTGCAATAATATTTTATTAAGTTGAAAAGACTTTTTGGATAGTTCTTATCTGTTAATATTTCAAAAAGGAAGGGCCACCATAGATTATTAAACGCCCCTGATAATTTATAAAAATCCGTAATATGTATTTGTCATTTTTAGTACTTCGTTTATTGCATCCTCGGTGGATTTTCCCTTTCTAAAGCCATGTGGTTTGTCGTTCATTACAATCGTTGTTCTATATTCAGTGATTCTTTTACCAATCACTTGTTCATAAATTTTTCCATTGTATTCAACAAACAAATTATCCGGTATGATTTTAGATATTTTAGGGCTTTATCAGCACCTTTTTAAATTTATTAGTTTGGCTATTTTCCAACAAATTGGGAATCTTCCAAATCCTAGAAATGCATATAAAGGTTTAAACAAGAAGGGTGTTAATTTTTCTTCCAGACATTTTAAGACTTCTTTTGTTATTTCATCAGGTCCAGCACTTTTCTTTTTCTTCAGTTTTTGAACAGTTTGTCTTATTTATGTAATGTCAAACGGGTATATAACTTTTTTATTTTGATAGTCTTTGTACATATTACTTATTTTTAGTGTGTTCTCTTCTGTGTCGGATTGTATTTCACCAGCTATTAGTTTTTTGACAAATATGTTCATTGAGCTTTCCCAATCGCTTTTCATTGTCCTGCTATCCGATTTAAGAATGCTTATTATTTCTGTTTTTTTTTTTTGTCCATTAAAATTTTATAGGGGATCCCCCAAGCATTTATGTTTACATTATTTTCTGTAAAGTTTTTCCAAGAGTTGTTCCTCGTTTCAGCCAGTAAATTTTTGAATCATTGTTTTGTTTGTCAATAGTTTCTTAAGTTATTTATTCTTTCCTTCGCAATGATCGTCTTTTGATATATTCTTATTTTTCCTCATTTGTCTTCTAGCTTTTTGGAGTGCGTCGGCCCACACCTTATCCAAATATTTCTTAAATTTAATTATTGGAACCGTTTTGTCAATTGTTTTTTTTTTTATCTTTTTAGGTTATTTGCTTCTTAATCCACTGATAGCAAACCAATGCAAAAATAATAACAAATACACCCGATTATACCCTCTTACTGAACAATAAACACCTCTGCCAAAATAGTTATTTAAACAATTAATAAAAATTATTTCAAGCAATTTGGTCCTCTCGTACTAAAATCCTTTATTTAATTAACTTGGTATACTAAGTTGGAGTTATCAAAGATACATTTCATATCTTAACAATTTGCCTGTGCATAATTATGTCTCCGATCTTCAGTTGAATTTCCTCTGTCTACTCTTTCCATATCGTAATGGAAATATATTAAGCGATGATCACTTGTAGTTATATCTTGATCCACTTTCCAGCTTATAGCTTCTCTGTCGATTTTGCGGTTTTTTTTATCTTTTTAGGTTATTTGCTTCTTAATCCACCGATAGCCCTTAGTACACGAAGTTGGGGAGTTATCAAATATATATTTCATATCTTCTAAATTTGCCTGTGCATAATTGTGTCTCCGATCTTCCTCTGTCCACTCTGTTTACAAACGGTTAGATCAATGTTAGCAGATGCACCGGCTCTGTGTTCAAATGTTGCAGGATTGTTTGGTTCATTCTTTACTGTTAGATTTATTTCGGGTATTAATTCCTCTAATCTTTCGCCTCTTTCGTCCTTTAATCGATTAAACCACCATTCCGATTTTGTATTTGCATCGCATGTGTGCAACATTTCCTTGTCTCCAAATAGTCGGTCCTGGTGGTGTAGTGGTAACCATACTTGCCTCCTAAACCCAAGATCGCGGGTTCAAACCTGGCCATAATTGATATATTTTTTCGGGCGTAAAAATCCTAATTATGGCTTCCTTCGGAAAGGAAGTAAAGCCGTGGGTCCCGTGTCGTACATTCGCGGCACGAAAAGAACCTCAAGCCTGAAAGAAGGGGTCTCTGAGCAAAATTTGTCGGCCCTGGTTTGAATGGGACACTGATGACATGAGATGTTAAAGATCGTCCATAAATAAATCAATCAAATCATTGTCCCCAAATGTTCTATTGATAATTTTAATTTTAAAGAGGTAACTAACAATTTCGTGACTATACTGAAAATAATGATTAGAAAGTATAAATTTACCGTTTTATGGGTAATTTCCATGCAATTATTAAGTGAATCATTAAATGCCTAATGCTGACAATTTGTAGATTTGCTTTGTTTATAATTATTGCCGCCATTGGATTCTCACTGGTGCATATTATCCTTGCTTTTATGGATAAATGTATTAACTTCCCTTTAAAACAGTATGATTCTTGAATACATAAAATATTTATATTTAATTCTTCTAATATTTTCTTGACTTCTGACATCACACGTTTACTTCTTTGGGCATTTAGTTTGCCTATTTTAAGTAGTGGGGTATTAGATACGTCATAAACGACCATGTCTACGAAGCAAAATGTATTCTATAAATAAGCGATGTTTTATTCTTAGTTCTTTCTCCATTGATTTTCTTAACAATTTATGTACCCGGAAAATTTGATTGTTGTTAATGTTCTCTCTTGGTATAGTTGTTTTTGGTTCCGAATATTGTAATTATATTTATATTTATTTCTTTATCTTTGTACTTTGTCCTAATTGTTTTATTTAATGTGATAATGCCTGTATATTTACCAAGACTATTATTCATTTGTTTATGGTATTTTGGTGTTAGATTCTTAGTTTAGTTTTGAAAGGGATTTTAGACGATTGGTAGTTTTTTATTAGGTTAGGAATATGGGTTTGTCGGATCTGGGTTGTTTTTGGATAGCACCATCATACCGAATTTGAACATAGCAATGTGGCCAATTTTGACTACTATCAAATGCTATACGTCCATAACACAAATATTGATAAACTTCATCTAGATCGAAAGTATAATTTCCTCTTTTATAAACTGACTCTACAAATTTTAATAGATCTTTGGGATTTAAAGGAATGTCGCGGGATTTCAAGTCAACTCTATTTATTACATGTGGTACTGGAAATATTATGCCGTATACGTGTATTTTACGAATAAGGTGTCTTAGCTCTGCCAGTATAAATAGTCTCTCCAGTCTGCTAATTTGTAGCGTTGTGTCAAAGTCAGCGTAAATTTTGCTTATGTCTTACATTGCATTGTCCTAGAATCGTCTGCATCTTTTTATTGCATATTTATAATTATATCTTCTTCCTTCGTTTGTTGTTCCATCATGCTGATTTCTGACATCAATTCTTCTTCTTCTTCTTCTTCTTCTTCTTCTTCTTCTTTTTTGCTCCTTCTTCTTGTATTTTTAACATGTTCTTCCGCGATTTTTTCTTTTCCCCAGACATTTTAAAAACCCATTGCGTGACCTATTTGCATTATTTTTTTTATTCCTTTTCTCTTCTTTTATCTTTTTCTTCGTCTTTTCCTTTATTTTCCCTTTGTTCTTCTTTACTTATATCATCTATAATTGCATTGTAGTCCACCTCTATTTTCTTCTTATTATTTCCCATTTCCTGGTTTAATTTGTGAATTCTAATTTTTGGTGGCAATTTGGGTAACTTTTCTGTATCACCTTTTACCTTCATATTTTTCATTTTAGTTAATTATTACGTGTGCTTTAGAGTCTCCCTTATGTCATATACATCAGACTCCTTGGTTTGAGTACTACCGCCTTTACTTTGTATACATATTTTTAGTTAGTGTGCTATAACTCTTCTTAAGTTTCTTCTAATCCGACTTATTTCTTTTGTTTTTTTCCCTCCCTTTTTGAAATGTAGATTTATCGATAATTCGTTCTGGAGACAATTTTTTCCCAAAACCAATGATAAGTGGGACAATCTTGTTTCCCTCCACATTTCTTATTTCTTCTTTTACTTGATATACATCTTGGTTGTCGAGCTTTTTTGTCGCAGTGTTCTTGTCATGATCTTCACCACAGTGACCACATGTGGATTTTTCCTGGCAACATGTCCGTAGTCATAACATTTTAGACATCTTGCCACTGAGATGAAGTCCTTAACTGTTACTGATTGGGAGCCGATGTACAATCTTCCGTTTTCTATTAGAGTTTTTCTCATTTTTGCTGAAACATCAGCTACGTGATGAACAGTAGCTCTGTTTCTGGGCCTTGTCTTGAATTTAATTTTGAATTCTTTATCAATATCATCTCTGGTAGTTAACATTTCCAAGTTCTGTTTGAAGATGGTTTCCTTTAGCTTGTCCTCTTTAAAAGTATCTAATGCATCGTAGATTATGGCAGATGGGTTCCTCTTCCTTGGAGGCTCTAATTTTAGATTTCTATATTTCAGGTTCTTGCTGTTAACCTGTTTCCATCTCCATGATTACATTTTTCCCCTGCTGCTCTTAGGCTTCTTATTTTGATTTTTTCTTCTGATGGCTTCAAGTTTGTGGTAATGAATTTATTTAACATTTGCGTTATTAGTTGATGTTATAAAGATGGTATACTTTTTTGATCTAAGGTTTTTTGAAATATTTTTATCTTCTCATTTGTAATTAGACTTGCTGTCATTTGTGTATAGGTTCTCAGAGGTACTTTGTTACACTTCTTATAATTACTGCATCGTAACAAACCAAATGCAGTATAAAAAAGCAATCTAAAAGCATACAGAAATTTGATACAGCACTCCAATATGAATGGTTTTGCAGTGGAAATCAAGGTGACGTAAAAACAAAAACAAAAAACCAAGCACTTATAATACAATTCAATCACGGTAAAGTAAATTGGATTTTAAATGTACGATTAAAAACATTATGGAATGAAATAAAAATGCAACATGGATGATAAAAATAAGAAATGAAAGAATACAGCAAAAGCAGAGAATCATATGAAAGAGAAATGTTAGTGTAATGGTAATGTTAGAAAAGCAAATAGTCCTTTAACTTTCTCAAATTAACTAGGGAGTGTATAGTATGAGAGGGTAACTAACAATTTTACTAGGTATATATTCACTGCGAAGTTCACTTCAAAAGGCCAAAGGTAAGCACGCTGAAATTACATGTCTAAAATATGATAATATATTCAAGATACCCCCACCTATTGAACCAACATTTGCAATATGCGCTATATATATTGTGACTGTGTAAAACTATTGACAAGAAAGTAATTAATTTTTAAATTGTTTTAGTACTAATATTCTATCAAAATAATTATAATTCATATTCACTACGAGTAAATACTGGAAACCACGTTGTTTGCAGATGATACCTATGTTATGGTTCTTTTTATAGCTTCCTGATGAGCTCTTAATTAAAAAGGAAATATCCAAAATATTTTACTTTAACTTCCAACTCAGAGTAAGTGACAATTTTTAAATAATCTTGTTTAAACCGTTCCTAAAATGTACAAACACCCTTAATGTGAGAATACTAAATAGGTGGGAACTGTTGGAGTTTGTTCTAATAAGTGAATTAACTAATTTAACGTTCTATTTTGAGATACTTTCTATTTATTACTCTTGAGCTTATTCTTATTTACATTATGCTACACTTCTAAGGCGTAATGTTGCATATAATAACTAGAGAAGCAGAAATAAATGAAACACTGAACTTTTGTTCTTCTACAAAGGCAGAAGGTATGATAGATATGTATGAGATCTGTACTTGTGTTGATGGGTGGATTTTAATGCTCAAAAGAGAATAATGCTTTTTTTAAATGATCTAATAAAATCTCCAGCAGAAACATTTCATAAATTACAGAACTCTAATCTTCCTACATTATTTATAAATGCGATTTTTCACTAAAGGAAAATGAGGACAAAACATTCGAAAAAACTCTCCATCGTTATACATATGCAAATACCATGCCTATTTAAGGTTTCTTCTACATAAATGAATTGGTGCATGGAATATAGAAATTTCCCTTCTATTATTTATCTACATAGTTTAAACTTTATAAAAAGCATTTAATGAAAAAAAAACATTTTCACAGTTATTTAGACTATTAAATTAAATTTTCAGGCGGTTTGTAAATACAACATATTATACGAGTATAATATGTTATAATAACAATACTAAACAATTTATTTTTAACAGGGTCTTATGATAGAAAACAAAATAAGCTGGTTGGATCAGAGATAACTACTGAGAATAAGGAATAGGTGGCCTCATCAGCCTCCAAATAATCCTTCATGTTTTAAGATAATTTAATAATTAAAAAATAGGGAAATAAATAGTATGATACAGGCGACTAAAAACTTCGTCCGACAGGGGTTATGCAGTCAAAGAGACAACCGGCTTAAACATTATAAGAAAAATATTTTTTCATAAATCGGAGTGGCATCTATATCAAATGATTTCTTCTCACATACCAGTAGAGGGAATTATAATAAAACATATTAAAAAACTTGATAAAAAAACTATGTGCCAATTTTGCTGAAGAGTTCATCACTAACGGTTCATTGAGGCAAATGAAGGAAGAAACAATTTATAGTCAATCGTTCACACATTCCTAATAACTGCGCATTGCAATATTAAATAACGGTAGTTAAAATGAATCAACGAATTAATTCTGCTAAACATCCATGAGACAAGGAAGAAATAATATCTTCTTATTTGCTGTTACTGTTCATAGCTACTTTAATTATCTAACTTTATTATACCACCGAGAACTTACTGTCTCATCATTTTGATACTGAATCGTATTTTGATACTGACTGAATCATATTTTGATATTGTTTTGATATTGAATCGTATTTTGATACTGAATCGTATTTTGATATTGAATCGTATTTTGATACTGAATCATATTTTGATACTGAATCGTGATACTGAATCATATTTTGATACTGAATCGTATTTTGATATTGAATTGTGATACTGAATCGTATTTTGATATTGAATCGTATTTTGATACTGAATCGTATTTTGATATTGGCTTCTCAGAAGACGATTGCCATAAAGTGTAAGCCTTACATACAGTTTTTTTTATCTAGATTTGTATTGGTGTGTAATTATATTTGGCTTAAGTGTGGTCATATTGAATAGATACCTTCCAGAAGTCAGTTTAAAGGAATTCTGTGAACTTCACTTGTAAACCGCTTCTGGTGCAGAAAATGCTTGTGTGTTTTTCTCACATTTAGATATACCAATTACATCTCATATTTTCTTTTTTAATTTCCATCAACTGTAGATGACGAGTTTTTTTTTATATCAAGAATTTAAAGCATTGATGAAATTATTGTATTTCATATTTTGATATTACTCTTAGTGATGATGTTTATCAAAATCGGCATGAGTAGTTTCTTATTAACAAAAGAATAGTCCGTGAAGAAAGGAATAACACACAGCTTTAACTAAACCGTGAAAAATGAGGCAGAAATATAACCTGACAGGCAACGAGTGCCACAAGGTGAAGAAAAAAGAGCGAGAATAAAGAAGGGTGTGGAATGGACCAACCATATTTCATGTATGAACTAACATTTGAGGATTAATGTTTGTATTATGTGTAGAAACGAAATCGTCTGCATATGACTGAGAAGGAATATTATCGGAAAATCTAATAGGACAAAACAAAGATCCTGATATTCCAAGGTAAATACCCTTTAAGAACAAAAATCATATTTAATGATACAATACCAAAACAATCAAATATTTCATTTAACCAGATTGCGATATTACCTGGTTTGTCAATAGAAAAAGTTCCTTATCCCGTGTAGCTATGGCTGTGTACACACTAAGACTATGTGTATAAATAAGGAAACTCTTGAAAAGATAATACATATGTCGAAATTTGGCTCTGCTTAGTTCTCGATCCGCGGCATGTCTTTAGCTTCATTTTGTTATCGAGTTTTCTAAGGAAGTTTACGCTAATATTCCAGTGGTTAAAAGCAAGTGTATAGCAATAAAACTATCGAAGTTTGAATTCTACCAATGACTGAATTGTTTATTTGTTATTTTTGCAATTAAAGATAAGGTTTGGTATACACATTAATGTAACTTTCAATTGCAAAGTTTTTTTTTTTTTAAAGCAGTTCAAGGCATTTATGCTTACATACACGCACAAACAGAAAATAACTCTTTATTTTCAAAATAAATACCAAATTAATAATGATTTAAATAAAATAAGGCAATATATACATATTTTAGTTTTTCACTTATATATATATGACAACCTCCTTGGTCTAGTGGTTAGCGTTCCTGACTGTTGCTCGGGAGGCCATAGTTCGATTCCCACTACCTTAGGAAATTTTCTGAATTAGGGAGGTCTGGAACGGGGTTCACCCAGTCTTGAGGACAATTGGGAAGCTGCCTGATGAAGAGGTGGCGTTCTTCGATCACGAAAGCCGCGTGATAGGTGACCGGCGGGGTGCCGGCATGCTGATCACATGACCCTCTGTAATACTCCCCTCTTCAATGAAATCGTAAGACGGAGTTAGAGGAAGCAGAGGTCGCAGCGACAAGCCAAGGCTCACCCGGACTGTAGCTCCAAATATGAAGAAGAATATGCCATGTATTTACTTGCAAAACTAACAAATATAACTTTCAAGCTTAGTGAGGGTTCGAACCTAGGTAGTTCTTATTGCTAGACACTTGATTTTGATCTCTCAGCCATCATAGAGCACGGTCCGAATAAATACATTTCCTGGTATAAGTGGATCATGAAGGCGGCATTAAAATGTGCATTATGAGTTGCTCAGTTTTTTGTGTAAGAATGTACACAACTTTACTTTAAAACGGACTTCTCAAAAGAGAAATTTCCTTCTTTCATACAACTGTAGAAGTGCACACAGTGCTACTATAACACATTAAGCAGTAGTCTGAAGAGAGTTGTGTTTCAAATATGCTTTCAATATATGTTTTTTTGATTTTGTAAAGCATTTTGATTCTTTTTCAAAAAAACAGTTAATGTTAATGGGCAGAAGTGTGAAGTGAAAACTTATAAAATATTTTATTTTTCATTTGAGTCAAAATATGTGAAAGTGAGTATATCATCAGTGCACTAATTAGTGTGTTTTTCTGATATATAAATCAGATAGGCGTTCCACTTTGACTAATGTACCTCAAGCTTATTTTGATCGAGTACCAATACCAAAGTCAATGATATTGCGAAAATGCTTAAAATAATACCAGTGGAACAGTGTAATAATTTCAAAAACAAAGTTGGGAGATTTTATAATAGAGTAAATAGATCAACAACTGGATATTCAGAAAATGAAGTAAGGGGCAATGATTGATTTACTTTTAATTAATAGGGCACTAATGTTATTGAAAAATTACTGGGTTTATTTCCACTTAAAGGTAGTTTTTCTGTTGTGAAATAGTTAAGCTAGCAATACAATAGGTAAACAGATTAAATTATTTGTGATTTTTATTTTTAATAGTGTCTTTATATTTAGTTATAAAGGCGATTTAGCATACAGTTTTGAACCATAATTTGAAACGTTCTGTATTATCGGATTATATATTTTAAATTGAATATATGCAAAATTGCAGATACAGTTCAAGAATACAAATATACAGAGGGTGTCAAAAATGTATGCACGTTTTCACAGTAGATATCTATTTAATATATTTTAAAGTTGGACCGAAAAATAACAGTAATATGTAGTATGATGTTCTGTAAGTAGATGTGACTCACATACAGTACGTGACAAGTAAATCAACAATAAACAAATGAAGTCAAGATTATCGTATAATGTTCTGTAAACAGATGTGATTCACATTATGTTATGCTAGCGTTGCTACAACAAAATGGAGCCAAGATTGTCGTTTGAACAGCGGAAAACAGTTTAGGAGGTATTGGAAAACCGAGAATGTTGTTAAAGTTCAAAGGCAATGGAGACATGCGTACAGAACAGAACCGTTCTACGGATCTAACTCAAGTTGGACTTCTAACTATGGGAAACTCTTAAGGATGTTGTATACCGTAGAAAACCAGCTACACTGACAGCACTTCGGGAAGAAATTGAAACGGCATGTGCTGCAATCGCTGAGAACACTTTCGCAAACGTTGCTCAATCAGTAGTTCAACGTACTTAGAAGTGTATCGACGCCGATGATGGGCATTTTGAAGAAATGTTGTGACTGTAAAAGTTTAAATGATTAGTGCTCATCAGTTTCTGTTTGTGTGAATTCAGTTTTGTTATATTAACATAGTTTTTTTTTTCTTTGCTTGAAGTGTGTATACATTTTTGGCACCCTCTGTATATGCTACACATTATTAAGTTTTTTTTTTTTGTTGTTTCTTCAAAACTACTGTAGACCGACTAGTCAGTTTCAGCACTTGAAACTTCAATTATTATTATTATTATTATTATTATTATTATTATTATTATTATTATTATTATTATTATTATCATCATCATTATCATTATTATCATTATCATTATTATTATTACCAAGACATTGACATTAAATTACGTAGATATAAAATAATTTGTGAAATTGTTATAACTATTAAATAAAATAAGAAATAAAATTAATGCAGTTTCCTATCTTTTAAATGATAATGAATGCTGGGTAATTTAGAAAACGATTTTAAATGTGTTTCAAGGCAACAGAGACATAACTGGAGATATTTTACAATATGGACAGAGTTGGGAAAAGCAACTAGAATGCAGATATTAAAGAACATGAAAGAGAAATAACTAAGACTGATACAAACTGAAAAAGCGTAATTGTGTAAGATAGGAAATCAATAAAAGTGGCATATATAAGTTGTAGGTCCTAACTGACTTTTCAATTAAGATTCATCCTCAGATGTTACCATGGAAGTCAAATTCAAGTCCTTTTGGATGTAAAAATCTGTTCTTGACAACGAAGGAAGATTAATCGTTACAAAACAAAGAATCACAAGTAACCAGAAATGCAAAGAAAGTAAAAAGCAGTTTGTGACTCACGTTTTCAACACCATTAATGATGCGTCCACGTGATTGTTAAGAAATATAAATTCACCATCCCTCAAAGAGTTTGGACGCAATATTGCTGTCAAATGGTCGGTCCCCTATCAGTGAGAAGGTTTTTCTAATGCCTGCAGATTAGTTCCGGACGCCGCGGGCGGAGAGCGTAGCGGCATTGTAGTCATTATTATTCCGCGTAACCTGTTCTACACATCTGACTCTACAACTTCAGCTGTCCCATAGCACGTAAATCATTGTGATTCATAACCTACCATGTCTGAGCAATTAGCAGAACTCCATGATGGATTTCTAGGTTTTCCGCGGAAACCAGCTTCAGGTTTTTGTGCCCAGTTTTTTTTTTTTTTTTTTTTTTGTGGATGATGCAAACCGCAGTGTTATCTAAACATACAAAATATCGTAAGGTGACGGGATTCGAAGCACGGGATAACAATACCGTTTTTCACAAAGCTCATTCTTGAGTGACATGCAACATTTTCCTCATTGCAGAATGAAGCAACATTATACTTGGAATTTCTCAGGTATTTCATGCTATTGTTACATTTTTATGTAAACACCGAAAATTCAACGTTTGAGAGCTCAAAATGTATGCACAGTTGCTATGAATTTGTAATTAGCTAACATTGCTATCCTTGTCTATTAACTCTTAAACAATTTTTGAAGCCATATCATCACCATGCCTTCTAAAACATCTACTTCTTTTTTTTAATTTGACTTTCTTTGTACGTTCTTTAACCGATCTTCAAAATGGCATCTCTGCTGATGTAAACATATCGTACTGCAGCCAAATACTTGTCGCTTATTCATACATTCTTAAAAATCATAAGCGGTCATAAAAAAGGAGAGACTAAAATACAAGCAGCCAAAATGAGATTGTAAAGGGATGTACAAGAAGAGATGACATAAAAATGACATCTGAGAATAATCAACTTGTCAATTATTGAATGATAAAATTCACGAATATAGAGAATAGTGGAAAATAAACTGAATAGAATGGACATCGAGAAATTTCTGAAAAGAAAAGTTAAATTGTAAGGCAAAAGGAGAAAAAAATTACAGAACGCTCATGTAAAACAAGGATAAATGCAATTGTGAGGACGGAACAAGCAAAATTGCCGAAACCCGGAAGTAAAGAAGAACAAAACATGCAATTGTTGAAATGGCTGCTCAGCACCCTAAAGGCAAATTTGTTTGAATTCTCACGCCTAAGAATAATGCACCCAATAGAAAACCATTTATTTATAAACTCGTGATAACACAAGCAAAATCGTGTGTATTTACTCCCTTTTAACCTGATCTCAATTTTTTTTTTTTTTTTTTTAAGAAAACTAACATTCATTATAGTTTTTGCGGTTTAGAAGATTTTGGTATTAGCGAAAAATTGTCGTATTTTTTGTCTTATGCTGAAAATATTTGTCTCAACAGTTCAAGGTTTTCGGAGGCTTGGAGAATTGAAAGAACTGTTTCTGTGGCTCGGAAGACTAAACCTACTGAATGATGTATTGGATTGGGTTGGGCTGATAAGCACGGAGTAAGACATTTTCATCCAAGCTCAATGGCTGGCCGTTTGTACCTGCGCATTTCCGGGAACACATGCTGAGATGACGGGGACATCAGTCGACCAAGATTCAGAAACGGACATTAATGAGATCCCTCCTAATAATTCGAGTCCCACAGAAGCTTCGCTTCCATATCAGCTGGAATAGAAACCATCCCAAAGTGCAAGCCACCATCACACCACACACAGCACCAAATCACCTCACCTGTACTTTCGACTTCTATGAAAAAAGTTCAAAAAATGAGACGAAAAAGAGAATTTCTGAAGCAATAAATAAAATTATTCCTCATCGTAATCCACTTATTACTAATACTCATGTTTAATTAATTTATACTACAAATAATAGGGTATCTAATCCTAGTTTAAATTTTTAATTTCATAATACTTTAATTCACCCCCTGTAACGAAGCAACGAAATGGAATGAAATGGGTAAGAGGAACACTCGCGGATAACCCAGAACATGTTTTCGGGCGTTTTTGAAAGGAGAAATGTTACTGTAATGCACTAGTAAGTTGAATTAAAACTTGCAAGTATAAATAAAGCACGTTCTTTTGTAAACATCTTTTTATTTCAGTTTCAGCCTTTAACCAATGTGCAAAACTTCAGCATTTTGAATAATTACCTTTCATCTTGAAAATATATTAAAATATTTTAGGCATATCGAAAATTCGATTTAGGTACTATAACCTATTTTTCAAGGTCAGCTGAATTGGAAAAGAAATTCAATTTGTACGGAAAGGATTCTCTCTCCCCCTAATAAAGCGTGCTAGCGAAGCTGCATAATATGTTACCCCAAAATTTAATAATAATAATAATAATAATAATAATAATAATAATAATAATAATAATAATAATAATAATAATAAATACCGCCGTAGGTGGCCGAGGTCGTTAAGACGCGGATGATGAACGGAAGGTCTCTGCCAGGACCGTCCTTGCTGACTGAGGTTTTTCCAGATTTTTCTCAGTCCTCATGAATGGCAAATGCCGGAGGTACCCTAAACTTAGGCCTGGAACGTTTCCTTCCTTTAAAAAAAATCCTTTCTCTATATATCATCTCATCTCATATATCATCAGTGTCTATTGCCTGCGGTGCCTCTGTAGTAAAAACAGGCGTTAAATACCATTCACTATTCATTCCAAAATTTAATGATAGAAGCAATAAAAATTATTAAAAATTCTGTTTGGAATGGCTCGGTGAGTGAAGTTCAAGTGAATTGTCGTGCTAAAGCTTCAAAGTTGAACGGAACTCCGTGGCAAACTATCGTATTTCTGGAATGTATCCAACTACTAGAAAACCGGAACATGTTGAACGCGCGAGAGCTGCAATTAGAGATATGATATATGGTTACAAAATTCGTTCCGCAGTACTTGTCATATCAGCATAAGAACTCTCTTAAAGTTATAAGGATTTATTTAAAGCTGATAACAACGATCCAAATTTCCTGGGAATGTTTGTAAAGAGAAATAATTCACGGCCCTATAAAAAAAATGAATTTTCCTAATGGAAGTTCCCTGCTTCTCCACGTCCGAAGAACGCGCAGGAAACGGTCTGGGCGATGTTGATGGTTTGTTTTAGATCACAGTGTTGACATCCCCCTCCCCCAACCACACCGTTTCTCAAGCCAGGAAAAACACATATGGAAGTATTAAGTTGGCTAAGCGATGCAGTAAGATATTTTTGACAAGTTATGTTAAACGTTTTTCTTCGACCTCTAGAATACTATTGAAAAAAGAGATTTTCATATTGTGGATGAGATTAAGGAGCTAAAGGATATCCCGGAATATGGTTTTTCTTATTTTTGAAAAGCGGGGGGAAGGTTATATTAAAATAGAACTCAAAGAAATCAAGGGAATGTTTTGAAAGAGATCAAGGTCAGTATTGGTTTATTTTTTAACGTTAAATTGTTTAAAATGTTCCAATCAAATTTCGTATTGTCAGTTCATAAATACTCATTTTATTTTTAAGATGTTTAGATTTGTTTAATGTATCCAAATGTATGAGGAACGTTTACATTCCCTAATTTAACTATTTTTATTAGCTTATATAAATTTACATTGTACCAAAATCATGATTAAACGAAGTATTTTAAAACTTAATTTTCAATGAACTGCTTTTCTTTTAGATCTATCAAAGGCCAATAGTTTCTTATGAGAAAAATTTACTGGCTTAAATATATCAAAAGAATTGCCTTGAAATCACCCTTAGTAATAATAATAATAATAATAATAATAATAATAATAATAATACAAATTATGTATTTTATTTATCATAATACGCACAAAATATTAATATATTATATTACTTAATAAGGCAATAATTATAATAAACGAGATCCATAAGCTATTTTTGAATACCAAAATGTAAAGTAATAGCAACAAAATAAAATAAATATTAATGCCGATTTTACAATGTTATTGCTATTAGCAAAGGTGAATTCGCTGCAAGAACTTTTAGCCCATGCCTAAAAGGATAAATTATCACTAAGCATTGGGATTTTTAAGGACTGAATATCAAGTTAGGTATGGTACACTCACACTACTATGCCAATACAAACAAAGCGCTAACACAAGTCATGATCCACCTCCAGGCACGAAACAAAAACTGATGAATGATAGGCATATGTGAGAGGGTGGATTATAGCTCGTGACCTACTATACTTCTTCCATCTGTTGTCTGGAATCCAGTACCAACATTACAATTCCGCATCATTCGGTTTTAGTGCTTAGAAATTCGATGCCTAAATATCATTTATTAGAAATTTTTATGGTATTTATCAGAAGGAATATAACAAATTCATTAACTGAATGAACAGTGAAAACATTAAGGATATTTTAAAATTTTAATGTAGGCATATATTTCAGAACTGGTTAGTATTATCAAATTGTACTAATTAATTAGATGTAATGTTGTAATATAATATTTAGTTGGTAACAATATTTTAGCAATAAAAATATTTTCAGTACGTAATTGCTACTATGGTAATTTTATACAACGGATGTCATAATGCAGCATTTTATTAACAATTTTGATTAATAATAAAGTGTTTATAATTCTGATGTACTAAAATCAATTATGTTATATTCATTACGGTTTTAGTGCAGGCAGCCACATAGTTAATTTCACTTTTACATTGTTAAAATTTCCGGGATTTTAAACATTAAGGCCGCCGATTTTGTAGAACACACACACACACACACACATACACACACACACACACACCACATCACACACATCACACACATAAGGGTAAATGAGTGTTTCACTACTATATTTTAATTTCATTATTACGTGCTTAATAATAAGATAAAATGTGCAGACTCAAGAAATCTAATCGTTCTGCTTCAGTTTGCACAGTTTAATCAACCTCTAGTTTAAACAATGATACTGCATATCGGTACGACAAAGCACACTGTAACTTTGCAGTTCATACTAACAGCGAGTTGGCTTACAAGGAACCTGTCAAGGAGTTCATTTCGAAACCTTATCTCAAAATTTACACATAGTTAGATACTGATCGAAGATGTGTAAATGCAAAATATTAGCTGCTCATGCTAACATAAAGGGTGTGAACATTTGTAATTTAGAAAAAAAAACATGGGGCGTATCTGTGACAGCAAATAAACAGTCTTCTTCAACGGACCCGTCTGTGTTGTCTCCCCTCTCTTATATCCTTCACTTGCTGGCAGATAGGAAGGAGGAAGAGAGAGTAGGTATATTTTTTAATGAAGTGAGAAAGCTCAGATCGGAAGAAACAGCAACTGGGAAGGGGAGAAGGGTAACATCAATTACTATATTTTTGGAATTATTTGTACAAACATATGTAGGAGTGTAAGTTATTTACTTTTACACTGTTCTTTTTTATGTTATTTTATTCAACTATTTCAAATGTTTTCTGGTGTGAATTTTTTCATTATTATGAGTACTGACGTTCTCTTAAGAGTTAAATATTTGTTTGTGTAATTTTATGTATTTCCTAGTGTATTGGGAAATTACATATGAACCCAGGACCCGTGCGAAATGAATGAGATAGATTTGTAGAAAGTATATTTTATAAATAAATACAGCACTACCACTACTAGTATATCCTTCACCCATTACCAGCTATGCGCAGCCAACTGATATGTCATTGCTTGCGAGTAGAGCGAAGTAGGGATTGGAGCCACTAACCTTTGCACATTTTTGTTAAAGCTTAAATTTCACACCTCTTTTATTCTATGAGCAGCTAATATTCTGCTCTTACAAATCTCTTATTAATATTTAACTATAAAGAAAGCTTGAGGTACAGTTTCGAGATGAACTTCCTGACAGTTCTTTTGTTAGAATTAAGATCTGAAGTTTGTTCTTGTTTAGTTACGGGTTTGTTTTGTAAAGATCAAATTGTTTTTCTTATCTTAGTCGCAAAAAGCAAACATCGCATAGTACATACTTATTTACCATGAGCCTCCAAAGGTCATTCAATAAAAACGCAATAGAGAAAGCGATCTTCAGAAAAGTAATTATGCAACTATGCAACAAATGACAATGCGGTGCATTGTTAATTTAAATGGCAGAACCCCTCATCACGTCATTCCGATGGGAACAAGCTAAGTTACTCGAACATGAAACGGTAAACAAATTCTGACCAGGGACAAACTTTCAAGTTAGGGAGTGAGCCAGAGAAAGAAAACAATCGACCTCATCCGGGCTTGAATTTTGCCTTATTTCTGAACAAGTAGTAAACGAGTTCAAGAATATCATACTGAGATAATTATCTTCAAGTAGAATTTTAAAAAAGGAAGCCAATAAAGAGATAATGCTACATTCAGAATGCTCAATGCTGCAACTAAGTTCATCAAACTCATTTTTATCCCTTCGTCTTAACCACGCAGGGAGACTATTGTGATTATGCTTTAGTTGTACTCAAGTTAAAATTTGTAAGCTGTTTTAATACACAAGCTGATGCAGCTGTGCGCTTAGCACAAAAAATGGAAATGCACTGAATTGCAAAACAAGTAAAATAAAGTTGAGTTTATTCCCCTGTAGGAAACAGTTGCCGCGTTTTGCTCTAGTGCCCATCTTCTCCTTAATCAGAATTTATTACGAACAAATTATAAGACTATAAAAGGAGGAACCCATTTGAAACAAGAGTGCTTGATCATTAGCTGGAAGAACTAAGCTCTAAATTAGTTGCATGATAATTTTTTTAATACAGAACTGGGTATGAAAGTGCACCAAAATTCTCGTTGACTACGCTTATTATAATATGTCTTAGGAAGTGTAAGCACGGTATATCAAATGCTAAGCTATAACAAAGATGATTAAGATGGTTAGACGATATAGCTTTTAGCACATAGAGCAGTACCGCCACGAGTGGCCGAGATCGTTAAGGCACGGACTCGTGAGCAGTGATATGGAGTTCAATTTCCCCAAGCACTATCCTCCTTAACCGTTTTTTTTTTTCCTCAAGTTTTCCATAGTCCTCATAATTGGCCAATGCGGGGAGGTACCCTAAACTTAGGCTTGTAACGTTTCCCTCTTTAAAAAAAAATAATTTCACAATTTATCATTTCATCTCATGTATCATCAATGTCCGCTGCCTGTGATGCCTAAATAGATGTTTTAAAAATATATAAATATAGCAAAAAGTGGAAACATGATTACAGCGTCAAATTTTCAAACCAAGAATAACACTAAAATACACACATTTACAGTTAGTTGTGTGCTCTTATGTTTAAAGCGTGTTTCTTATTTTATTGCATCATTCAAACCCGCAAGGAATATTCAAACAATTATGTGATTAGCGTCCTTAATGCCAGTTTTGAATTGTTCAAGCGTTGGCGAATTGCTCACGTAGACCAAGTCATTCATTGCACCTCAGAGGAGAAAATCTATGATCAAAGTTTACATTTCTCATCCTATTAATTTTTACTTTTTATGCATTCGTGCCATGATGTAGCATGTGACGGCCCACCATCATGCTGAAAGTACATTTCTATAATTTTTTTTCACAAAATATAATTGCTAAGCATTTACAATTTTTTAAAAAAAGTTCTGTTCATTTCTTCACCATATTCAAATTTCAAGCGTTGACAATAATTATGAGAACTAGATATAGAGAAGGCTGGAACGAATTGTTGGCAAGAGCTAGGCGGTTCAGCTGGTAAATTCCAATTTTCCTAGAGATACCCAGTTTTCAAACATGAGCATTCCAAAGATTATTATACGAGCTTGTATGCTCCGTGAATTTAAGCTAGAGAACAATGTAATTGCAGCGGTGCGGAAAATATGCCGATGCTGGGTGAAAAATGTTTCGCGAAGTTGCAGGAAAGTAACAAAATCCTCGAGGATGAGCAAGACAGAAAGAATAAAAACCAAAGGATAACGAGGCACTCTTAAGAACTATTGAGGCGAACAACAACCATACGTTGTGTTTACGTTTTCCAGCAATTAAATACCAGAGCAGAAACCATGCTGCTCCAACTTGTCATTTAGAGAAATATAAACTGAATTCCGTGATTTGATAGGAAGTCACGAGCTGACACCTATTTTGCTTTGTCACTCAGCAGAAAACTCTTTCTTGATAGGCTGCTGACAAGCGATGAGAATACGGTCCTCTGCAGCATCAAAGAGGCCATAATCATTGTCATTCACTCCCAAACAACCGAAACACCACTGCACCAAAAGAAGGTTGCTGGAAAGTACCTATGAAAAACTGAAAACTAAGGAGCATAAATGTGTTATTCCTTTGCATGATAATGCAAATCCAATACAACCCACCATGTTCTCCAACACTGTATCATCAGTTTATCATCTTCCCCTAACACTTTCGGTAACAACAATTTCGAACCTTTGTCGACGATGCTTTCAAATGTCTGGTCTGAAACCGAAGGGACTTTAATATGTTGAGCATATCAATTCACAAATTTGAAATCTTCTATGTCAATAATCTTCAAATAGCCCAACAATTAATAGATATACTTTTAAATGAAGCTGCATCTAAAAGTCTATAAACACAAGTCCAGGAAACAATCTCATAATCTAATCTGTAATCTTTCTGTCACTACTAAACAAACAACTGTTTTTCTTCTTTTTCGGCCGTTTATGCACATTCATTAGGTCTGGAAACGATGGTGGATTTGAAATAAAATGTTCGCGAGGGCAGTAGCGTGTCTTCTGCGAACAGTCTCAGTACGAAAGGTCTCTCTTCCACGAAAGAAACTGAAAATGGTCATAAATAATAAGCAGATTAATAATTATAATCTATGAACGACTGTTTTTACACAACACTACCAATGTATCACAATATTATGAACAAGTCACGACAAGGTTATAATTGGTATCCTCTTAAAATTCGCATGTGGCTAGTATCTCCGACTGTCAATTGAAAGCTTTGCATACATGTGTGTTTACAAATGGATTTCACCCAATCTCGCGGAAAAAAACTGGAAAGCTGCCTGAGGGGAGGGGGGGGGGACATTTCCAGTCTTGAAAGCTGAGATGAAGGCTGGTGAGGTTTCGTGCTGACCACGAAACTCCTCTGCGGCCGTTCCCGGACGACAGCCGACTGGGCAAGTCCGGATCCCCAGGGGGTTGTCGTTAAGAGAATTGTTTACCAACTGTAAAGCAACTTTAATTATTTATAATTTGGACACTATACACTAAGCTAATTTTGTAGTTTTAATGCTATAGTTTCTGCAGGATCCATGAGAAAACAAGAACAAGCATGATATATTAATTTTCCAAATTAACACTTAGTGTTTCTACAGAATTTTGTAAATTATAGTCAGTGACAAATTCCTGAAACTTTGAAGTTATAATTACAGGAATTTCTGTCAACCTACCATATCGAAACAACAGAAAATCAAATTGATGAGTTATTACAAAAGAAGAATAAGTCCCAAATTTACTTTATTTCGTTATCTGTCAACACGTTTATTTCATGGCAGAATTTGTTTTTTTGTCATTTCGTTCGTTGATACGCAACCGAAATTGGTAGCATTGTAGATCAATAAAGATTTTCTTAGCTCATTTTTCATTGTTGAATGTTGTAAATATCATTATTAAAATATTTGTAAAAGAGGAAAACAAAAAAGAAAAGAATAAATAATAGTAATAGTGTATTTATTTACAAAATATATTTGCTACCAATATGACTCATCCACGTCGCGTGGGTCCTGACACCGTACGTTGCGGCGATATTATATGAGGGTGAATGTGTGCATCGTCGACATTTACTATTCCATCACAATATGCTAGGCTAGCTCGCAGTTTATTATTGTAGCTGGATTGTTGAGATTGGCAATTCTGGGCGAAAGGAGTGTGAATATAAGTACATCAAAATCACGCTTATAGTAATCTACGAAGTTTTTACGTCTTGTTATTAACACACAAGTGTACACTTTTTTATGAAATGAACTCTGAGAATATTATTAGATGTAGACGGAATACGAGACAGACGTGACGGAATTTATATTTCTCTTCCAACAAGTGTGCTTTAGTGACAATGTCCCTATCGTGGTTGTTAATAGCGACAACAGTCTTTTAGATTTTATTCGACATTCCACACGAAAATTCTCTTTTTATTACTAATAGATCTTTAACACGCCTTATTTTATCTTTGTCCTGGTATTAATCATATAATACGGATACTAATTCTAACTCGTGATTCTTATATTTACCATGACTGGTAATTTATAACTTCATTATAACTTCTTCCCAGGAAATATAAATCGCAAATTGTAATAGTAAATGCAACTTCTCTTTACGGAGTTCGAACCACAACTTCTTCTTACGGAATACGAAACACAACGAACTAAATCTTTTGAAATTTAAACCGCCACTTATTATAATGGATTGTAATAATACTATTCGTTACAATGATTTTTTTCAACATAAGTATAACTAAACGAATACAATTCGTTAATTTCTATCAAGTCTCAACAAAGCTGTCTGTCTCGTGTTTCATTCTAGGTGCAAATGATCAATGTTGTTAAGTTTTCAATGGTTGATTTTCTTAATATTACAATTTTCTTTATTTGTAGTTAATCTATTCATATTCTGGCTGTGCGTGTGGTCCTTTGAACCATTACATTTATATTATTGGGTATTGTCATAAAGTTCAACCAAGAAACATTAAGGTATTCATTGTAATAGCCCATATCTGATACACGAAATCTTTACAAATGAGATTACTAGAATTTTACGATTTAAAACATATCACTAACGAATATTTGTTATTTGAATAGAAAATTAAAGCCTTTATCTAACACAAAAACATGTGCAAATGAACTTATTACATTGATAGGATTAAAAATATATTATCAGTTTGGAGCTTAAATCGAATATCATAGCCTTTAGCTAACGCAATAACGTAATCAAATGAACTTCTTAAATTAACGTAGCTAAATAACTATTACCATTAAATGTTTGGGGCTGTATTTTGAGCATTATAGCCTTTGCCTACTATAAACACAAATGAAAAAAACTTATTAAATTAATATAATTTAACAACTGCTACCAATGAGTGTTTAGACCTTAAATCGGACATTTTCCGCTTCAACGTGCTTCTAAATTACACTAAGAAATATGTGAAATTGCACAAATCGATATATTGGAACTAACTAGAGACAAATTATATATATATTCTAAAATGAAATAAATATATAATAACATTTAGGAAAAAATAAACAAAATGAAATAAATAGATAAGAAAACAGTACAAAAGTAAATAACTCACACCCCCAAACATAAGATAATGTAATAAAGAAAGTTAAATTAGAGAAGAATAGCATATTGACCTCAGTTCGCAAAATTTGCAATGATTGCAGGATAAATTATGTTTCTTCAGATAATGTTGTTTTATATTTTTCTCATTTATAAATGTTGATAATATTAGTGAAAACTACTAAGATCAAATAAAATATTTTGTTTTCATTTTGAACACACCTCAAAACTTTGCGAAGATTTACAAACAGATCACACATTTTTATTCAGTGCGAAGACGCAACAATTTACTATATGATCAAGTTTTTTTCATTTGTAGGACACAAGAAAGGGAAGAAAAACAATGCAAAAGTTCTGGTAGACCGGGATAGGAAAATTGTTGAAGCACATATTTTACCTTATTCATTCCAAATACAGATAGTGAATGATACGTGACAATCATGGACATGAGACATATAAGAGAACAATTCTTTCTGAAAACTCCAAAATGTAGAAAAGGATGATCCGGATAGATGTGAAAGACACTTTTGTTGCGCTGAAAAACTCTTACTTTTGAGGAATATGCACCTCTTTTGTAGGAAAACTGTTTCTTTGGATTTAAATCTGTTAATGGACGTAAAGTTCAAGATTCGCATATTTTGATGCAGTTACTAGAACAGAACAAGGCCTTCTATGAAGGCGTTCTTAATGGTACCCAAAATGAAATTTCTAAAAAAAGAAGAAAGAATTAATAATAACGGTGATGGGTGCAAGGATTATTATGAACTTACTTTGAAAATAATATATTGTGTAACTAAAAATAATCCTGTTAAGATTTGTATGCCTAAGCATATTCCTTAGTTGGTTTATGATTAGGAAGAGGTTTATTTAAATTTGAATTATAATTTTTTACTGTTATTTAAACCATATAGATTAATTATTTTTTTGCTCAATGTGGTTTATACTCTTAAATTTTATTAGTAAATGCCTAATAAATAAAATGTTCAATTTTACTATAAAGAAAGTAATAAAGGAAGGTGTTAATTGTTAGCTCTAATACAACATTAAGCACTTTTAAAATATAGTAATTGTTTCATTAAAAATTACTACTTTTAATTTACAGAAAAACCGAAGAAATACAAAAAAAATCTTTATATAATCCTATAATGTTTAAACAGTAACATAGGCCACATATCCATAGTAATGTGCTTTGAACTTGTTCCGTTTATGCAATAACTTGCTAAATGCAACGTACAGGTCCCGCAGTGCATAAAATACATGAGAACACAAAAGCAAGTTTTAAAATTAAATATTTTTAAAATTCCATTTAGCCTACCTCTATCTGCTGTTGATTTGATCTGCTATTGTTGATTTGGTTTATTTGCGGACGGTCTTTGACATCTCAGGTCATCAGCGTCCTATTCTATCCAGGGCATGAAACGGCCGACAAATTTTGCTCATAAGCCTCTTCTTTCAGCCTTTAGGTTCTTTATCGTGCCGTAAATGTACGAAACGGGACCCACGGCTTTACTTCCCTTTCGAAGGAAACCATACTTTGGATTTTTAGGTCCGAAAAAATTAATCGATCCTGGTCGGTTTTGAACCCGCGAACTTGGATTTAGAAGCAAAGTATACCACCAGGATCGACATCTGCTGTAGTAAATCCCCTATAGCTCCACACCTAAGTACCTTGTTCCTTGCTTTACGGTAGTGACCAAACAGAACAAGGCGCCTCAGTTTAATTTTGTTCATGCTGATAGATGGTCTGGGTGAAGGGGGATACTTAAGGAACTTGTGCCTACGCGTCCCAATGGCTGCTCCTCCGAGAGGAAGAGATCAGGTGTCTACGGGTGGTGACTGCGCGGACGCAGATGTAGTACCAAACATATTTACAGATCCCCCCAGGCCTGTGGATCCCTACTTCTCTGAGTTGTTGGAGCCCCTCGAAAGACCGCTTCTATTCTAGATGCAGAAATCTTTCCAAAGCACAAGCCATCATCACACCGCGCCAGTTCACCTCGTCTTAGCTCTGACCCTGTAGTAGAACCAACTGAATGAGATGATATAAACGCGAGTCGGTTTGTTCATGTTAATTATTATTTCATATTCATGCTTAGAATGCTAAAGATCGGTGATCCTGTTAGTGTCTCTGTCATTCACTCGCCGTCGAGACTTCCACCAAAACACTTCGATCCGCTACTGCCACGCTGAAGACGTCTATCGTAGCTGTAGTCGAAACGTTTGAAAAGAAGAATAAAGAGCCCAGTATATTTGTACCTAGTGATGACACCAGCTGTGAAAGCCTAAGAACTTTGATAAATCCTTAATATATTTCTGGTTTATTTTATATTTACTATATCTTTACTGTATATAATTTATTTTACTTAATGCTCTTATTAATATATTTGCATTTCGTATCGTCTAATATTATTTTGAGCCTCTTTATTATCTCTTTTAATAAATGATATATGAATTTCAGCTTGTATTTTACTTGTGTGTGTATATATATATATATATATATATATATATATCCATTAACTCATTTTATGTATTCGTGTTTTAACCTGGTATGAGAAGTTCCTATGGCCTTATTTGTGTCTGTCAAAGCAAACCATCATCAACTAAGCTGTGGGTTTCTTCATTTAGTAAATAAGATAATAAACCAGGAAAATAACAGTACTTAAAATTGTATTAATATTTCAAGAAAAGATTTATTGTAAAACAAGTTTAGACTATAAAATAGAGGACAATTAAATAATAGAACGAATAAACGAACGAACAAACAATATGCCAGAAACGATTTAGTCTAAAAGTTAAGATTTATATCTTAAAAAAAACGGCAGTGTAAAGACATTGGAGATATTAATTGCCCAATCTCTATACTATAAAGAATTATTTGAACTGAAATCACTGGAGATCAACAAATAAGGTAAAAGAAAATTAAGTGCGAAAAAATAAACAAACATCGGGCAAAGTCACTTAACAAGTACTGTACTTGTTTGGAACAGTAGTTGATTTGTCTCCATAACATTAACTTTTCGTCATTATGTTTGATATACGAGAAATGCTAATTTTTGCATGCAGTTACAGAAAATTCACTTGTTTCATTAATACGCTGATGTCAAACAGATGTTGTGTAATCTTTTAAGGTAGTTTGATGGACTCGAATTGATTATCAAGAAATGCAATCAAACTACTCAAGATAGAATCGAAAGCAAGGTCTTCTCGCTGCTCGTCTTCATTAGCATCGTCATGTATAAATAAGAATTAAGCGTTGCTGTCCGTTCCAGTCAATTTTTATCCATTCTATTTTCTATGTACTTTTCTAACTGCTTTTTATTAAGACGCAAATGTACGAAATTTTTTTAGATATTTTATTCTTTATACAATCTAAGCACAATTGGCTTAAAAAATTGAGTAAATCCTATTTCAGCAGCTTGAATATTTAAAAAAGCTGTGTTTTATATATCAACGGTTTGAGACTAAAAAGCCTCGAATTGTGTGTTTAATATTTAAGTGCTAATCTTAGCAAGCCAGGTCACTTAAACAGTTAATTCACTTGGGTACTATTTAGCAAACTATAATTTATTGATAAAAGCGACAATAAAAATGTTTAGACACACTGCATAGAAAATGTGCTGCTATACACTTACTCTGCTTATTATTTTTTGTTTTCAACTATTTCTGTTTCTTTGAGATATGTAAATTGTTATGTGTTTCAATAGATTTCCTAATAGTTTGTTTAATTTATTGCTTTAGAATTTTATATCCAAATCATTTATGAGGGTGTAGTCACCCAGAGATGAATAAAATCGAGATATTAATAGCAAGTACATCCTTATGTACTTAGATATAGTTAGATGCTAATTTTAAAACGGTTTATTGACTGAAATATGCGGACGTAATAGTGATATATAGAATACGTATTGTCTGTTCAAGCACGTCACCAGATTATGAATACCCTCATGTTGACTGTGTAATTATCTTTAAGAGTATTAGGAAGCTTTATCTTTCTTGGCAAACATCGATGTTTTGTGTAACAGACACTCATTCCCATACACGTTCTTCATTTGAAATACATAATGACTCCATCAACACATTCTGAATTATAAAATCGATTAAGTGTTTCCTGGGCATGATTGAATCGTGCTTCTGCAAGCGAAAACAGTGCAGACATTATCATGTTCCTAACACATAGGGCTAACGGAGCAGACACAAAACTCTTTGTACTAAAACAACGACGCCACTACAAAAATCTTAAGTTTTTGTTTACGCAACCCTGACAATACCTATTTAAAATTCTAGATTATTGCTGTTTTAGGGCCTAAACCTCCAGAACTGAGTACAGAAAATGTAATCATATTTATCAATATCCCATGGAATGTTATCAAGTTTAATGTAATTTAATCTATATTTTATCAGGGGAAAATTTTCTACTGTTAATTTAATTGGATTCCACGTGTCTTCTTTCAAGATAACTGGGGTTGGATTCCTGTGCTTCTTTCAGATGTACTTTAGAGCTTTTTCCCTCTGACGAAACATAATAAATAACAAAAGTGACTATTTTACTTTGTCCTTTATTGTTCCCAGTCTTGACTATAAACAAATACATCCAGAGTACAGAAAATTTCCAACCTGTTTACGATATGTTTCTTCACTAATATTTCTTTTTTGAATGCATATTTTATCCAATTATTGAAACACTGAAAATTGCAACTATAGAAACTTGCGAATAATTAGTAGAAATACCTAATTTCTGTTGTATTTTTTGCGTCACACACTGCATGAAACACAAAACCAGCGCGCCCATTCGAGAACTCAAAATTATTTGCACCTCACGTTTTAATATTGTACCTCCCACCCGGGTAATATAGACTCCCCCTGAATCTCTGGAAGAATCAATGGCGATCAGTGGAATTCGTGTCAGACAAAGCCATTTCTGGGCAGTCTTCCTCCATGTTCTCCAGCTCCTCCAATCAATTGCTGAATAGATTAAAATCGTACAAAATAGTTAGCATCTTCATTCATGAAGGAGAAAAAGCGTAGAAAACATCTACTGCGAGGAAAATAAAACAGGAATTTCACGGGAAAGAAACAGTAGACGTCAGTTACATGCAATTCGGGATTTACAGCAAAACATTGAGGTTATGTTACTCACTTTGCACACACGATGAGAATGCTTTCAATTAATGCGATTCTTTATAACATCTGTATAGCGTAAAGCTTACGTTTATTTCCCTTGAACACCTTCTTTTGTCAGCTCTAAACTAAACCGCCAGACGCTCGTTTATTCTCCACGTGATGAATGACCGCAAACAACCATTAAGAGTTCAGCGTTAAGAATTAAGATCATTCTTGTCACGATGAACTGGCTAAGAGCTATTATTGTGAATTATAGTACCGCTAAAATAGAGTGTTTGTGGTTAAGCAAATGTCTTCTGCGGTCAGGACCTAAACGCGTTAAAGCATATCTCATTACAATGTAGTTTCTATGTAGAGGATCAAAAACCTACATCTCCTTTCTGATGTAGTTTAACGAAATATGACAGAAAACTTTATTTAGATAAAAGAGCATTCTCCAAGGGGGGAAGAAACAATAAGAAAAATATCACAAAACAACATTTTAAAACATAAAGATATCCTTTAAATTATTTATGTTTAGAGGAAAAGGTACAAATATGGAATACCATTTTGTTATCCGCTACTAGTAAGTAACCCGGAAAAGAATTATGAAATATTGTACCATGTTTAGGTACAATAAGATTTTAAGGTATTAATTCCGTTCAGTACTAAAAATGTAGAAATAATATATTTTAAAAGTTGCATTTATGATGTCATGAAAAGCGGTATACAGATTTAGAATACTTTTTTCTTGAGATCAGCAGACCGGGATTTTTATATCTACAACTAACATCCGGCGTGAAAGCCTATGAACCTTCATGAGTACACATAGAATAATGTTGAAGTTCAGTCAAAAATGATTGAGAGAAAAGGCGTTTTTCGTGTGAATTTATCAAGAAAGAAAGAAAAAAAAATAACCAGTTACATTTATTCTGGTCTTTATTCATTTGCAGTAATCACACATGTAGCTTTCAGTGTCATACAACTAGCAAGCTGTATGACACCCCTGCTACCAGCAGAAAAATGTTCAATTACACATTGGATGGTGCTCTCTCTTCTGGAATGTTGAGATCTGAAGAGTTGTCATTGTTTGACGAGTTAGTGACACTTTCTTCTTGCTCACTCCCGACAAGATATGCACCTTTTCTCGTCTTACCAGGGACTCCGCTAATGACTTCGTTAACGCAGATGAAGTTATAATAGCCGAAGCGCTGAAGTTTCTGCCTCTGTTCCCCTTGCTTTTAATCGTTTTTGGGAAAAGGGAAATGTCCCAAGGAGTGGTATCATTTCTTTCCACGGAAGGTCCCACAACAGATCGTTAAAGCAAAGGATCGTTTGATGGGGGGTAAACTACATCCTGATTACCAAAAATAAAACCAGTGTCGAGATTTTATCTTCGGAGTTATTCACAAGAACAAAAAGTGTCTTTAATATTATATAAATATCAATATTGTAAACTTCGAAATTCTAACCTCAAAACAGCGGAAAAGTGTATACGTTTTTTTTTAAAAAAAAATACGCTTAATATATGTACTACATCATGATTTGATTAAATAAATAATTTTAACATCATAATATGTACTACCCTCAAATAATGAATCCTCAAAAAATAATACCACATCAGAGTGTAAAAAGAACAACCTGTAATCGTGTGACTTCTATTAGAAGGCACCATCTACAAGTTCAGAAACCTTAGTACTCTATTTTAGTACCTTTATTCCATGTTCTTCACACTATTTCCTCTCCCCACTGTTTCTGAAGAGATAAGGATGTTTCAGTGCGCCACTGATTGACGTAAATGCGGGGGTAACGCAACACTGACACTTAGAGAGTGCAGTTAGCTTTCAAATGGAATCTCTAAGTTATGTTCATTATAAGAAAATTACTGTAATTCAATTTCTTTTGGAGAGAAATGAGACCATGACCAACATTCAGAGGCATTTAAGAAAGCTGTATGGAGAGATGGCGGTGGATAAAAGCACCATCAGTCTTGGGCGAAGAAGAAAGACTACCATCATCGGAAGAAGGTCGAGACATTCTCGCTGATCAGCTCTCAAAGGCAATCATGCCTGCAGCCTGCAATGATGGAACTTGCCGACATCCTTATTCGGGATGATCGGCGAATAATAACCAAACACTTCACTGTTCAACATGATATTTCTGTTGGTGTCGACATAATTATCGACCAGTCGAATACTCAAAGTTTGTGCTAAATGGGTTCCTCAAAGCTCTACTGCCAATCATAAGGAACAAGAAACCATAATGCTTGCTCGCTTTGAGGCTGGAGGTAAATTTTTCTTATCCACTGTAACGGGAGATAAAATATGGATCCATCACTTCAGGTCTGAGACCAAAAGACAATCCATGGAATGCCATCAGTCACAAATCTTCTCATAAAAAAGTTCAGGACCACAAATTCAACTGGCAACATCATAGCCACATTCAACTGAAACTCCGAAGAGATTATTTTGATCGATATGTTGCTTCGAAATGTTACAGTTAAAGTTAACTTCTATTAATATCTAATATAATAATAATAATAATAATAATAATAATAATAATAATAATAATAATAATAGATAAAAAGTGTTGTGTGTTGTGATAAAATCGCTGTTTATTCACGATTCACTCAGAAATGCACTGCAGCTCTTTTAATTTGTCCACCAATGCGTGGTATCTTCTAAACCCAAGATCGCGGGTTCAAACCCGGCCAGGATCGATGAATTTTTTCGGGCGTAAAAATTCTTCGGAAGGGAAGTAAACCCGTGGGTCCCGTGTCGTACATTTACGGCAGAATAAAGAACCTTAAGCCTGAAAGAAGAGGCCTCTGAGCAAAATTTGTTGACCGTTTCACTTCCTGATTTGAAGGGGACGCTGATGATCTGAGGTGTTAAAGAGCGTATGTAAATTTAAAACAAATAAATTAAATAAAATAAAATGCGTAGTATCTGCCCCTATTCTTGCCCCCAACGCCATGCTAATACCTGCCTTTACAGGGGTATGTAGTTTTTGTTAGTTTCTGTTGTTTCCTGTACAGTCGCAGATAAACAGTAAAGTTCATTTTTAAAATATTGAATTTTTTGTTTATTTTCAGAGCTTTTACTCTCAACAAAGAGTAAATCTAAATCTTTCAAATGATAGCACAATACTTCAGTTGAACCATGTGCGCACTAATACATTACGCTCTGGGTTATTAAAATTTTCTTCTCTTAAACCGTAACCGAGGTTATTAAGTGTCTAGTCGGCTGACGTTTGCAAATAAAGAAGGATAATTAAGATAGCATTATGACACAGGGCGTTGTTTATAAAATATGTACTATTTGCCTCGCAGTAGTGCTCTGAATGTACTTCTTGGAGGTGGTGTTTTGTCGTTTAATGGAGGCGCCATCAGATAAGGAAAGTTGAAGTTAACAGTACCAGACATCCACTTTTTTTGTGTACCATAAAGTGTTAAGTGAACGGCAATGCAAGAGTGGACTATCTCGAGCTAATGCACTGCATTTCTGCTTATTTCATTGTTCGGCGATGATACTTGATTGATTTGCACCGCCAGTAAAATAATCTGCTACAGGAGCACAAATTTTTTATAAATAACGAAACATTATGTTTTAAATTTAAATGCTTATATTGTTTTTTTAAGTTCTGTGATCTCAAACTGAGAGTTATACCAAAACAACGGATTATCAATATACCAGAACATAGACATACGTTATATTGATCCAGAAATATGAGGATAGTCTGTAAATTTTTCGGCCTAAAATTAAGGAATTAGATTTTAACCTGAACATTGCTTTAATTTTTTTAATTATCTGCTACGTGTGCTGTAATTCTTTCCTCTTATTACATTAATATAAGGTGTTGTACGGTGTCCTTCCGTTGATACCTGCGCATCAGTCAAATTTAGGAAACGCACTAATGAAGGCATCTAAATGTGGTCGGGAAAGACAGTTTCATTACGGGAGAAAAGTTGTGTAAAATGTACATTTATTGTAACAAGGAAATAATCAAGCGCACAATGCTAAAAAAAGAGTGCAATGAACGTACAAATATTTAAATCTGAAAATTGTGTATAATATACAAAGAAAACGTCTGAAATGAAATAGTTACACTGAATAATACAGAACTTACACAAATGCCTTATTCAGTGGGTGATGCTTGGGAAAGGAGCAACGGTGCTACAAACTTTGAATATTTGCTCGAAAATTTCTTCAGCTCTTTCAAGTCGCTACTCCGTCTCACTCTTAGTTAGAAGCTTGCTCCTAGTAAGCCAGGAGTAAATATTATGACAGCACCATACTTAGACTCTTATACACTCATTTGGACCAATCAAATGAAAGGACATGGGGGCCATTTACAGAATGGAAGAGAGAGGAAGGAAGGAAGGAAGGAAGGAAGGAAGGAAGGAAGGAAGGAAGGAAGGAAGGAAGGAAGGAAGAAAGAAAGAGAAACAGGGATTGGACACTTAGCAACAGATAAGTCCGTGCAAGGACGAAACGAACATATCAGCTCTTTAAGACCAATATATTTATTCCAGTAATGCTCCAATGACAATATCCCGTCTCTGAAGTGATTTTTCGGATAGTCTGCAAAGCACTCTTCCATATCTGCAATCACCTCTTGATTGAATGAAAAATGCGCACAAACGGAAAATTTGAGCTTTGTTAACAGATGCGAGTATGTGAGAGATGGTGAATACTGCAACAATTCATACCGTTTTCCATCGCTAAAACACTTGTGAGAATGTGCATTGTTCTAATAAGAATTATTTTTTATTACTGCAAAAGGTATTTTCTCATAAAAGCTTCAACCACTAGGTTTAAACGTTTATAATTGTACCCCCCGGTTATATGATTTTAACCTTCTATATTCGAACCCCGGCCAGGACGATGGATTTTTTCGAGCGTAAAAATCCCAAGTATGGCTTCCTTCGAAAGGGAAGTAAAGCCATGGGTCCCGTGTCGTACATTTACGGCACGAAAAAAAACCTCAAGCCTGAAAAAAGAGGCCTCTGAGCAAAATTTGTCGGCCATTTCACGCTTTAAATTTAATGGGACGCTGATGACCTGAGATGCAAAAGAGCGTCCATAAATAAATCTAATCAAAAAAAAAAATCGACTGGCATATGGCCACGCCGTCATTCTATATCAGTAATCAAACGCAATTGCAGGCGGCAAACTGACATGTCGTTGTCAAAACCACCCACCTCAAAAAAGAAGAATTTTAACCATCATGGCGACATCAAGTTCCAAAGTTTAGGATTAGAAGCAGTAAGATGGAATGCCCAACTGCATTATTGTTTATATCTACAGATTATTATTATTATTATTATTATTATTATTATTATTATTATTATTATTATATAATTAGGATATGTTTCTGGTTTATAGAATTTCCTGCTGTAATGTAGCATATTCATTATTCCCAGGACTATAAAAAGTAAGGCAGTTACTGGAGCTCACAGATGCACGTGAATCTGTTACTACTGCACAAACTACGACAGAGAGGAGAAGACATGCCAGTTATATTGCAGCATTGAGGACTGCCAAGGCACTTAAACCTTTTCAGGAGCAAGAGTTTATAAAAACATGGATACTTAAGATTGCTGAGATTCTTTGCCCACAAAAAGTACCTCATTTTGTACTCGTACTACATCTTTCTCGCCAAACTGCTGCCAAGAATATTGAGCTCATGTCTGCTGATATAGCACGACAGTAGAGGAGAAACTGAAAATGTTCTTGAAGTATTAGGGGTGTCCTAAAAGTTCTCGGATTGACTCAGAGATGCCATGAAGACAAGTGGCCAAATCACTGTGATAGTTATTAAGTATCATACTTTAGATGGCGCTCTATAAAATTTAAGATGCTTTTGTGGAGTCACTTGTTTTGATGATCATGTAAACAAACCAGTGTTAACATTTTCTACAAAATGGATAAAACAGAAATACAGCTGTGATAAAGTAATCGTTTTGAAGATTTTAACCCAAACAGAAAAACAGAAAGATTCGTCATTAAACAATTCTTCCACTTCCTTTTCGACGTTAAAAAGTAGGCTGCTGAATACAAGCGTGGTCACACATCCATTCAAGAGCGCTCAAGGCGTCCCAAAACTGCTGCGACCGAAGAGATTTTGACAGAAGTTCTCAATGCCGTTCTAAATGATCGCCGATTGAAGGTATGCGAGTTGGGTGACATTGCAAAGACCTCTTTGGGTCGTGTTCACTACATTTACACGAAGTTTTTTGTATGAGAAAGTTTTCCGCTCAATGGGTGCCGCGTTTGTTAACAATGAATATAAAAAAAAGCATTTTAATGAACATTTCGCAAGAGTATTTAGGCTTGTTTAAACGCAATTCCAGTGAGTTAACTAAACGTTTCATAACAGTAGACAAAACATGGATTCATCACTACACATCAGAGACGAAGGAGCAGTCCAAACAGTGTGTGGCAACAGGTGAAAGTGCACTAAAGAAAGCAAAAACGGTTCCGTCTGCAAGATAAGTCATAACTAGGTTTTCTGGGATTCTCATGGTGTAGTACCTCCAGAACGGCAGTGCCTGGGGGATATAGATCCAAACGTCCACAACTTGCAAAAACTAAATCTTTCTTCCATCAAGATAATGTGCCTTCACACACACACACACACACATCTGTGATTTTTGCTGCAAAACTGTATGATCTTTGCTTCCACGTCCGCCACATTCGGCGAATTTGGTACCAGCGATTACTTTTTGTTTCCAAACATAAAAAAAAAATGGCTGGGTGGAAGAAGATTCACATCAAATGACGAGGTTGAAGCTGAGACAGACGCTTATTTTTCACAGTTGAACAAATCTTATTTTACTGAGGGTATTAAATTGTTGAAAAAGTATTGGAATACGTGTATTTATTTACAAGATGATTATGTTGAAACATATAACATTTCTCTTAAATCTTGTGTTTTCTAGGACAGGCCTAGAACTTTTAGAACATCCACGTATTTTCTTCCCATGGACGAAAGTACCAACATCAACAATACAACACAGTTCGCCATATTTATTCGTGGTGCTGATGAAAAGAGTAATATAGAAGATTTACAAGCCCAAGTCAGCGAAGGAGTGATATTTAATTCTTTATGAATATCTATACAAAGCCGTAAAACGATGAAGATTAGCATGTAAACTCGCACATTTATAGTCCTATATCATAAAGAAATTATAGGTACTGACTCTTCAAGCAATTATATCGAACTAATTACCCAGAGTTTCTTTGCTTCACAAATTCAGTGGAAACTAAGTTTGTGAGCAACAGTCTTATGAAAAATGTAGATTTTGGCTGACAAACGTTCGTCTCTTTGATCAGCTAAGATTAGTCATTACAGATATAACTTCTAATTTGCAGTCATTAGCCATAAAATGTGATTAAAATATTGCTTTACTGACCAATGCTTTGTACATCATAATAAATAAATGTTAATTGATAAATTAAATTAATTATTTATAGTATCATTAAGAAGTTAATATTAACCCTGCTACAATAACATTGTAGTTTTGAACTTTGGAGACATTTGGGGCTATGATAAATAATAGCAGGTACTTAATAATATAATTACAGTAATTAATGTACTATGTTTATCCATTAACACAGCATTTGTACTGGTAAATGAACAGTCCGGCACAACCGTCCGTCCTTCACTGTTAAGCGATTAGCATCCAGGGTACTCTGGGCTTTGCGTTGATTTCGCTACCCCTGTCATAATCTTTCCTGCAGATATTTTCATTGGCGCTGAATAAGGGGTTTCTGTCCATTGCTTTAGCTGTTGTTTCCATATTAATGCGTTTTTGATCTGCGAGCGCGGCACTCTTCTTGAGTAAATCCTTTTCATGTGTAGTTCTTCGTGTAAAATACAACCTACACGTTTCTTTGAAATGTTATAGACCCAGAAAGTTCAGAATAATGTTAATACTATTTGATACCAAATCTTATGCATTATATGGGATTCCCACAATATGTTATCTCTAGAAAGCTGTAATAAATAACTTTTTTGAAATAATGACTTGATGATTCAAACGAATGCCAAAAATAATTTACGAAAATAAAAAGAATTGTGTTGTCATTTTAATACTATTTATGGTCGAAGTCCGTCTCACACAACAGGTTAAACATTATTTCAAAATTCAGATTTTTCTCAAGGGAGGACAACATACTACTAGCAAGGTTTCATTCAATCTCAAATTAAATAACGCATTATCCTATCATCATGGATAATTTCTTTCTAATGATCTATCTTTTAGTATTTATTTTTCAGTTCATTTTGGACGACAGACCAAAAGATTCTCTCATATGTTATATTTGCTAAGTTCTTATACACTTTAAACTTTTAATGCTCTCTTCCTAATTAGGACATTTAAAATTGTACTTATTGATTTTTAAAGTATCTGAAAAACTTAATAGTTACTTTATTTATACATGTATATTCTAGTAAAAAGAAAGAAAGTAGGACTTTAAAGACAAAAAAGTGCATAAATGTCCTCTGAAAACGTAAAATTATTATGTTAAAGGGATTTATTCAGAAGCAAATAGCATTGTGCGCCACAGCTGTTGGTTATGCAGGTGTCTAATTTATCTTGCTCGCCCAAAATATTATTTTATTCAAGAATAAACTTACCCTCTCCAAGAGCTATTCAGAAATGTATCACAATGTACAATTTTAGTCAATAAAACAGTAGATGTGGAAATACAGGCCCAATTAAACATTTTATAATGATCAATAAACATTGAGAAATTGCGCAGAAATTTCTTTATAAAAGAGTTACTAATCGCAATAGTAAGTGTGAGGTTTTTATTAAAACATTATTATAATTATGCTTAGATAACTGCATTAAAATTCAGATTCGATCTCTGTGTTTTAGAAATTTGATTAGTATAATTAGTTAATAAATTTGAAAATCACGATTAAATACGGGAAATAGCTGTGTATTTTCGTTCAATTTTGCTCTTAAAATATTTTGAATGAAATGCTTATAACTTGCTGATTAGGGCACATTCTAACTGCATGTATAATTTATTTCTGCTTAAAGAGGCTTATTAAAACACATTAAACATCTAAGAAAGTATAAAAACGCTCGCTTGGGCACATAAATGTCATTAGTTCCCTAAACAGTGGGCATGTAATATATACATTTCATCCGAATATTTTAATTAATCAGTAATAGTCGCACTCTAAAAGGTAACTTTTCTGTTCTGATTATACAACGTTTTTGTGAATATTTTGACAACAGCACCCGGATGCTAAATGCTCAAGCGATGGTTGCAGAATTTTAATGTGTTAAAGCTCGCTCAGTGGAAATCAGCAACATGTGTGAAATATGAATCCAGAACCAAGTATGGAATAAATCTGGGACAGCATATAAGATGCAACTATCACGCGGTTTATCGCAGACGAATCAAGACACTTAAGGAACGTGAGTGATTGTACGAGGTATGTAACTAAGTTTTAATCAGTAGTTCCAATTGAGTTATTAGCAAATTCAAACCGATATTTTTAGTTTCTTATGAACTCTCCCCTCAAACTATTAGGCAATTACCGGGTACTTCATTCATTATCGTCTTAGAATGAGGAATTAATTATTTGGAACAATGATAAAATGAGAACGAAGATAGGCAGTTTGCAAAATGAATGACTAAATAAATATACGTGGAAAACCTGCCCGGGGCTGTCGGCAACTACTCTGAACACATACGTTAAGCGATAAGCGAACTATTTAGTCACGGCGCGGCGCCAACGTTCAGTGGGCGTAGAAGATGTAATATCTAGATCCTGTGTAAGTAAGATATAAAAACACAAGAGTCTACCTTCACTGCCTACAGGCAGAGATGAGGCATAAAGTAAATCAGGTTTATATGTATATCTGTAAATACAAAAACAACGGAAACATTTTTTTTTATTCCAAGCCCAAATAACCAACTAAAGAAGCAGAAATATAAATTCGTATGTGATTGTTAGTGGAAAGAAAGGTACGTATACATATTTGTTTATTGTAATGATGTTCATGGTGCATTTCATCCTCTTTGTGCTCAAAGGTTAAACATTACAGCATTTCCCACCTTCACGGCTCTCATACTTAACGTGGTAGCACTTATTAATTTGAAACATCTCCTTGTTTGTGAATTTGATGTACCTAATTCCATTTATACATTTAGCGAGAAAATCACATTATCGTAGAATTCAATATCCATGTTCTGAACTGTGTAGTTAAGCAGGAACAGTCACAATTTGGTGAAACTTCATGTTAGTTACACTGATGGTATATTATTTTGCTAATTATTCTGCTATTATATTACAGATTAAAATTAGTTATCTGTATATATGTATGTAAGTAAATGTATATCTAATTGCCCTATAACTTCATAACACTAGAATTACAATGTACCTTTTTGACAATAGTGGAAATATTAAATTTAATCTGAATTCGTTTTCTGGTCTTGTCATTATGTTCTATCTTCTACATATGCAGTTATGGTTTCCCCATTTACACCGAAGTAGTCTACTAAGCAGTGATTAAGTACGCTACTGAGTTGTGTATTTTTATATGATTGAAACTATGAAATAAACAACGTACACTCTCACCAGGATGCGCAATCTTTCAGATAGAAATTTTGGCACTCAAGGGAACTCTAGAGAGTTTTACGTGATTTCCAAGGAGCACTTGCTGTAATTTCCGACAAATATCTTTTCTGTGCAATTACATCTGATATTAGGAAGACAATTTCCAAACAAGATTGGGTTCGTGGTCATGTGGGGATAATAGGAACTGAGCGATCCAACTCACAAACATGGTTAAACATTCTTTAGGCGAATATGATTGTACATTTACTTAAAAGTAACATATTATAAATGTATAAATTTAATTAAGATAATATAGAACAATGGTTGATAGTGAAGTATTGGCAGAAACCATTACAGAAGAGCAACATCAAAGGTAAAGGACAATATAAAGGAAACTACCATTGTACCTAAAATGATTTATAGTATATAATGGATTAGCCATCAGTATATGATATAGTATTGTCCTTTTATATGTTAAATAAGAGAATTCTTCGAATCTATTTGGATGATTACAAACAGGTTGACAGAAAAAGCTAAAAATATTCTAAATTTTAGATTATCTAAATTTATTAGTGTAAAATTTCAACTATTAGGTGTCTAGTAATTATGAATGAATAAACTGTAAAAATGTTAATGTTATCCTTGATTTAAAATAAAAAAAATATGCATACACAAAACATCTTGTTTCTTATTTTAAAACAAAATAGCGTACATGCTAGAAGATTGGAACTGTTTATTGTTCTCCCTTTACTAAAATGATGTTTCCAAAGTTACAAACATCTTTGAAGAACTATCAATCGTGCTTTATATTAACACAGTTTATGATAAGACACGATAAATTTAAGTCATATTTGAACGCTTCGGAACAAGCACTTAGCGTGATTCTGTTAACACCCATCACAAACGGTTAATAATCTATTATTAATTAAAGTTCAAAACTGCACAGTAGTAAGCAGTGCCTTTTATAAACATTATTCAAATTGTTTAAAACAGTTTCTGCAATTTACTGCTGATATTTTAAAGAATGTGTAAAGCATTCTAGTTGCTTAATGTTTAATTTAGTAGCTTAGTGTTTTAATACTACAGCTCTAGTATAAATTTGCTCATTTTGACATTTCAACAACAACAACAACAACAACAACAACAATAATAATAATAATAATAACATGCACCAGAGGGAAAAATCATCTATACTCTATTTCCTTCTACGAGTATGTGCTTGTAAAATGTTATAACGTGTATTACAAACAGGTTTATATGCTAAATTAACTCATTTGTTCGAAACTTAATTTGCTTGTTTGTTGGTCTATAGCTCCAGTAGCAGCTATTCGTGCAACTTTTCAATTCCATATAAAAATGGAGGACAAAAAGTTGTTCTTACAGTTGTATTTTTTCATCAATAGTCACAAATCACTTTATAATTCTATTCAAGTGTTGCTGACTATAATTAATAGCTGTCTTTAATAAAAACTAACATGTTGTATTCTGCAAGTAAGAAAATATTTTACTTCAAGTTATGTGAAATGGAATGCAGACTGTTAAGTAATGCTTTTCTTAGATCTACAGTTCCCTTCTCATACGAAAAACAAACATAAGCTCGTGCAATTATGTGAAGGTTTTTGCAGTTCTATAGACAATGTTTTGCCGCAAAGAGCTAAGGAAAAGAATTTACTAAACGTAACTTCAAGTTTATCACATGCTTAACGTGTGAGATTCATAACAGGCTCGTTTCTTTCCACATTTCAGTGTAGCTAAGATGATGCAAATGAACTGTTTAACCTTTTAACAAGCTGCTAGTTTTAGTAGAATGTAGCTTAAATGTTGAATGTTTAATAGGAAACCCTAAGGAAAGATGTATATAATTATAAACGATTTCTTCGATACATTTTCACTTATGTGCTATACAGTAAATGTGTAATTATGTATACGGACATTATTACCTGGGGGCCAGCTATTCGATGGAAGTGAACAAGTAATAAACAGGCGTGGATGCTAATGTGTAAAAGTTTTTACCTTTGAAAGATACAGGAATTTCGCATATTTTCTCATAAAGTACGACATATCTATAAAAGTCAAATAAAATGAGGGGAATAATTGTCATGCTGATTGTAAATACCAAAAAGACGTCAGTTTTGCTCCGTGGCATTGTAAAAATTTATTTTTCATCGTTTTCTATTAGCTATAAAGTATTTTCTCAAACTTTATAAGAAAGTCAACATTTCTACCAGTATATTACATTTTATCCAGGGAATAAAATTTTCCCAGTCATTAAATGAGGAAATAAAAATTAATAAATAAATAAACACTTGTGGATTTAAAAGCGGAAAAAACTCGGGAACAGACAGTAAAGAAAAATGTTTCTAAAAAGAAAGTTTACATCTATGTAAATAAATATTACTTTGAATAAATGTATGTAGAGTTGAGTAATTATAGACAAAAGAACACCAAGACTAGTCCTTCCAAAGCCCTTGAATTAAATAGTAGCATGTAGCTCCAAATTAAGGACCTATCAGCTGGATATAAAGCTATAATTAAACATACACATTATTGTTAATAGGTTATCTCTGTGCTCATTATTTTCCTCTCTCATAAAACAATATCTGCCTACTTAATCTCCATCCATTGCGCCTTCTAGCTAGTTTTACAATTGTTTATCTCTGAAGCTGTCACTTCTTGGAGTAAATTATAATTTAATCTTTTGTTGATTTATATTCCCCGTTCAATCTCCCCTATAATTTCACGAATTGTGTTTCGGTCCTGGTGGTCTACTGTTAAGCATATTTGCCTCTTAGACCCAAAATAGCAGGTTCATTTCCGGCCAGAGCCGATGGATTTTTCGGGCCTAAAATCGTAAGTATGGCTTCCTTCAGAAGGGAAGTAAAGCAGTGGGTCCCGTATCGTAGATTTATGGCACGTAAATTAACCTCAAGCTTGAAAGTAAAGGACTTAGAACAAAATTTATGAGGTTTTAGGCCCTCGATTGAATGGGATGCTGATAACCCGAGATATTAAAGAGCGTCCGTAAATAAATCTAATGAACAAAGAATTGTGTAATGCTCTTTCGTATTATATCTTCCTTTTTAATATGATTGTAGTCTTCCAAGGGCATATATATATACATATATATATATATATATATATATATAGAGAGAGAGAGAGAGAGAGAGAGAGAGATAGGATGTCAAAATGTATACATACTTCAAGCAAAGAAAAACCGTATTAACATAACAAAACTGAATTCACACAAACATAAAATGATGAACACTAATCATCTTAAACTTTTACAGTTACAACAGTTGCTCAAAATGCCCACCATCGGCGTCGATACACTTCTGAATACAATAAACAGATGATTAAGCAACGTTTGCGAAAGTGTCCTCAGCGATTGCAGCACATGCCGTTTCAATTTCTTCGCGAAGTACTGCCACTGTAGCTGGTTTTCTACGGCATACAACATCCTTAAAATTATCCCATTGATAGAAGTCCAACGGAGTTACATCCAGAGAACGCGGTGGAAACTCAATCGGACCTCTTCGTCCTATCCATTGCCTTGGAAGATTGTCATCAAGGTACGCAGGTACACCTCGGTACCCTTGTGAACATCGCATACGGTACCATGAGCCTCAAATTTGTCTCTGCGTGCAATTGTTACTCGCGTTGGCGGTTCTGTT
The DNA here is from genome assembly GCA_030762175.1 of Metallyticus violacea. Taxonomy (NCBI): domain Eukaryota; kingdom Metazoa; phylum Arthropoda; class Insecta; order Mantodea; family Metallyticidae; genus Metallyticus; species Metallyticus violacea. The sequence continues at coordinate 43,757,660 of CM060843.1, forward strand.
CTGTACACTCGTCCCCATTGCCTTTGAATTGCAACAACATTCCCAGCACCACTTCAAAATTGCTTTCTGCTGTTCAAACGATAATCTTGGCTCCATTTTGTTGTAGCAACGCTAACATAATATAATGTGTCACATCTATTTACAGAACGTCATATGATAATCTTGGCTTCGTTTGTTCATTGTTGATTTACGACAATCTTGACTTCATTTGTTCATTGTTTTATTTACTTGTCGTGTAGAAACGCTATCATAATGTATGTTCTATAAACAGATGTTTATAGAACATAATACTACACATTATTGTTGTTTTTTGGTCCAACTTTGAAATATATTACATAGATGTCTACTGTGAAAGTGTGTATACATTTTTTGGCTCCCTCCAGATATATAGCTGGAATTGAATTTTTCTTTGAATAATTCTTTTTTGTAGACCGTACGCCTATTTCGCATTATATATGTTAACATTAAAAGCTATTCAGTTATTTATAAATAATAAAATTTTTAAATTAAATAAAAAGTGAACACGGCAAACAATGAAATAATGGTGTGACATTTCACAGAGAGTCAAGTGACTATAGCTCCGTTGAAGTGAAACTAAAACCAATGTCTAATTGAAACTTCGATGAAAAGTGTTTAATTATCCGAAATGTCACATCATTTGCAATTGTGCTATATTTTAACATACTATCACACTCAATTAAACACCATTATTACTTTCACGTTCTTTATCAGACCCATACTTTTCACTTCAATGCTTTCTAAATGTAATTCTTAACTAAGTGTAATAATCACTCATCATTTAATAAAAATATACTTTTGTAGTCATTGCTAGTCAATAGAACAGTTTCTTTAAGCTTAAAAGTATATTTAAAATGATTATAGAATAACGAAGTAGATAAAAGTGTGAATACAGAATTGAAATTATAATATCAAATTATTTTTAAAACGAAAATGTCAGTAATTGCCTAATATTTGACAACTATGAGGAGATACGTTTTTCATATTTATATATTGTTTTCGGCTTACAAGGTTTTAAGGATTTTGCATTTTCTAGCACACTTTTATTTTCCATAGAGCAGTAATTTCTACTATGGCAGAGAGCGCCGAGTCTGTACATTTTGAATTTTCAGATTACTCATAATAAAATTATGTAGAAGCGATCTAGCTTTTAGTAATCGAAGAACTGAAAAACATGGGTGCCATAAAACAGCCTTTCAGCAACTAAACCATTGCTCAAGGTTAAAGATTTCAGAAATTGAGTCGTTTCAGTCAACATGCTACTTGGGAGAATAAGAGTTGACATCGCCTTAAGCTAGCCAAGGAATGGCTAAGTAGTAATTTGAATTATCTCTGTTTCAAACGTGTTTTTATATAAATCTGTCTTGGTTTTTGTTTTGCATAATAGCTGCAATTTCAGTAGGCAAAAAGCAACTGGAATTCTGACATGATGGTTATATCAGATCATCCAAGCAGCAAGTTTATAAAATGCGTTTCTTCTCTTTGCAGCATTTTTATAGATCTAGAAAAAAAAATAATTAATAAAGTTGTTCGGTGTGTTACTTGTGTCCATTTGGCATGCTGAAAAAGGCCATGAATGCAATACTTTCCAAATAAGAACAGGGTTGAAAAATATTGCAATCACATTCAAGGTCTTCTGACCTCATTCTGTCATTTTCTGGGTAAGGAGATGCATGAATGAAATACAGCTTCTTTCTGTCCTGCCCTGCTGATGCAGGAGGAAGTAATTATAGTGAAATCCAGGAGTTGCCCTCGGCTATGCAGTTAAAATACTTTCTGTTGTTAATTTTCTAGTAGAGATGACGGCAAAACTTCAATCCTTAAAGCACAAAACCAAACATGGGACTATAAACACACCTCACAATAAGTGTGCGGCTTCTAATGCAAATTCCACTTATGATGCACTGGTCTCCTGTTGCATCATGCAGAAATTTTCACCACAAACCCTAGCCTTTTGGGGGGTAAAATTGTTATTTTCATAATTTTGAAAAAATTTCAGATATTGATATTTTAATTTTTTTATTTTCCAGCTTATTTTTGAATGTTTTAAAACGGTACAATTATTTCAACGATTTAAAAATTATGTGACAGCCTTCTTGGACCTGTTCTGGATCATTTACTAAGTTAAACTTAAATAATTTTGTAAATATTTGCTCTAGAGATATCATTTTCCTGATTTTTCGTTATATAAATATATAAAAATAAAGAACAAAATATTAACATCAAAAGGACAAAAGAACTATCAACCTGACGGTTTTTAGTCTCTATTTCTTCTACAAGTTTAAGCTTACTATTAATTTTTGTGTTTGACTACAATTACTGAAAAACAGACATTTCAATTACACCAAAAATTTGCAAGATTAAAACTTGCAATTTTATGAACTATTTTCAAAAGAGTGACAACTAATTTTATGCGATAATTTTAAATTACTATGTGCATTTGTTTTAAAAAATCAAAACCAAAACATTTAAAGTAAAAGTGTAAATAAAGTATTCTTAAGTATAAGGTGCAAAAATTGATATTTTTAGATAACGGGTGTTAAGTTTAACATTAGAGGGATAGGATATTTTCACTCTCTTTTCGAACGTTCGAGAACAGTGCTCTCCTTTTAGATATCTCACAATTTAAAGAATCGAAAAATGTATATAACTACGTGTTGATATTGAATATTATGCTCATAAAGGCTTTTGTATTGAGCACTGAAGGTAAGATAATTACTTTACTAATAAAACATATACACTTTTCTAAAAACACACACACACACACACATTTTTGATCTAAGGTTTAAATCAAAACCCCAAAATAAATATTGGTACAATGTAATTTTTGACAGTCAGATGTTATGTTTTGAAATGTTGTTAGTTTTCCTCTGAATAAATCAGTGAAGTTTAAGAACTATTGAAATCAAAGCGAGTGCTCTTTTGACTTATATTTTGAAAACTGTTTTATAAGCAATCTGTGGTAGGAAACTGTTATCTTGTGCTCTCTAAGGCTAATGCAGAGCAATGAGACATCTGAATGAAACATCAGTCGCACAAGCAGTTTCATGGGTTTAAGATGGCCGGCCATTCTGTTCGCTTTGTCTCCAGGATTCTTCATGTCTACCTTTCTGTCGTCCATAGGGTTTGGAGGCGATATAGTGACAGATGGATACAAGAGGCGACCCGAACTAGACAACGGAAGAAAACAGAGATACGGAATAAATATCTTGACTTATCAGCTTTGCGCAGACGCATTTCTACAGCCGGAGATCTACAAAAAAATGATGTACGAACTGGAGTGGTGATTTCTGATCAGACTGTAAGAAACAGACTGAGAAATGCAGGATTGAGATCTAGAGCCCCCTTTTTGACACGTCAGCACAAGGAAGCCCGGCTGAGATTTGCTCAGAATCATCCAACTGGAGCTCCGCCAATGGAAGGCTGTTCTTCACAGATGAGTCAAGATTTTGTTTGACGGGTGGTGATGGTCGTACACGTGAACGTGTTTCTCCAGCCGCCATTACTGAACATGACGTTCGATTATGGTTTGGGCTGGCATTACTATTGAGTCTCGGACAGAGCTTCTTGTTGTCCCGCAGCGCATAAGTGTTGATGTTTACATTGTCATTAAAATTTGTTCGTATTTCAAATTCTGTGAAATAAAAGTTTGTTAGAAAGTCTATTCTAATTTTATAAAAGTCTCTAATCTATAACTACAAACTGCCAAAAATTACATTATATCAATATTTATTTTGCGATTTTGATTTAAACATGTTCCTCTAATTTTTAAGCAGTGTATAATGCCGCATTATAAAAAATGTGAAAAAATAGTAAACACAAACGGACGTCATATATTATTTTAATTAGTTACCTATTAATCGCTCAAATATAAACAAACTAAGAGTTTGTTATCAAGATAAAAAAATTTAAAGTAAAACCTGCAGGCTACAAGACAATTATGTCACCTTGACACTGGATACCCATAGAAAATGTGAGAGAGATATTTAAAAATTAAATTTTTGTGAGATGGCATCAATATTCGTTAAATGTAGTAAGCATAACAGCCCATTTCAATCAATTTGCTACACCTTGTCTGATCTCCTTAAAAATGAAAATGAAAAAAGTTCTATGCAGTATTGGAACCCTTTTATCTGAAGAAGAAGATAAATAAGTTTAAACATGGGCGTACATGCACTGAAGATGAAGCAGTGCGGGCACCCAGTTGAACGTAAGATATCTTAAACAAATCTATAGTATCTTAATAGAAAACTGCGGGATAAAAGAGTGCAAGATGGCTGATACTGCAGACATCTCAACGAATACACAATACCTTGAACAGAAAAGGATGTGTACGCGATGGGTGCCGCATTGTTAACTGTCATGCCGAAAGCCATTGAAACGTTGGCGATATTTAATTACAATCTGCAGACATGAATAGTGAATGAGACTTGAATTCAAAATTAAAAAACTTGAGGAGCCGAAGTGGTAATCAAAACAATGGACAAAGAAGGTGAATATGTGCCGAAAAGGCGAAGACCTTTTTGTTGGCTGAGAAGACGGTGACATGTATTTTGGGATCCAAACGAACAATCTCGGTAGACAATAACAGGAGCTTATAGTGCAGCATTGTTGGACCTTTTGAAAGGTGAATGCCGTATGCCAAAAGGGCACGAATATTGTTCCTAATCAACACTACATACATTCAGCTTTTCCTCGGAAATTCTACTGCCTAATGTCTGAGTGAAAACTTTATGTCGATTGAGAATGCCATCGACATCGTCAATTACTATTGTTTAACAAAACCCATTTTTCTGACGGAATGAAAATGTTGGATACTCCTTAGGTCAAGTGTATAGTCCTTGATGAAAACTATGAATATATCATTTTTAAAAAATGTTATTAGCTTTTCCTTACCAAAACATTTAAATGCCGCCAATAAGGATTATCAGCCCGATCATTCTGAATAGCGTTCAGGCTGTTCTTTTGATGAAACCCACATTTCCACGAGTGCTTCAATTCTCAAAATAGAGGAAATAATCATGATGAGAAATTTGTCTTATGAATTTTGTAATAGTATCTACAATGGAGTTAGGTTTATCAGAAAGAGGAATGACTTCTGCAGTCAGCAGCCAAGTATCTTCAACTTTGAATATTTGTAGACGAGAGTGAATCTACATACCAGGCAGCGTTTAGGGCATTCTAGAGGCAAGAAACACAATCAATACATAACAAAATGTTAGTTATATTACTAAAATTAGTATGCTTCTACAACTTTGAAATAATTGCAAGAACTGGATTCAAACAGTAAAACTATAGTGCCTCTTTCAGGTAGACTTCTTAGCATTTTTGACATGATCGATTTTGGATATCAGTCTCCGTGCGCATTTTTCATCTTAAAGCTAAATTTTCTGAAATGTCAGAAATCCTTATCACCTTCTCCATATATGAATATATGACTGTTCAGGTACTTTAAAGCTACGAGTATTTTACGCAGCAGATATCTTGCAAACATTTTAACTATATTTTTATATTTTTTCCAAAAGTATGTACTTGTTAAGTTCACAATAACTTAAAGAGATCAAATTTCCCGTTTTATAGAAAGAGATAGGTTGCAAGAAAAATAAAATAATAAGACGTTTACTAATTATATGAAAAATAATGGCATACTTTTGAGCTATTTGACTTCTATCCAGTGCAGATACAAACTAACCAATTATTTTCTTGAAACTATCTCAAAAGATAAGAGGCCTTTGGAACTCGTTTTAAGGCACTTAATATAACATGGAAACTGTATTACTACCCATAGGTATTGATAAGCGTTCACGAATTCTAATAGCAAGGGAAAATTTTGGACCCTCATCTTTTAGAGATGAAATTCTGTTATAACAAGGAACAGCCATTTTAATACGGTATGCTCCAGGAAACGTCCAACTATTAAGAAACGAAATCAGCTGATGTCGCGGATTATTTAAGATGTCTTAATGGATAGTAGAATAACTTTCTCTCTTTCTCTCCCTCTCCCCCTCCCCCTCTCTTTGTTCCTCTCTAATTTGGTTGCTAATATTTCACAGAAGCTGAAATTATTCAGAACGGTTCTTCAGCATATCTAAGGAAAAAAGCATTTTGTAACTGACATAGAAGAGTATACAGACGTAACAAAAGATTGTCAAAACTTTGGGGAAGCATTCCTTGCTTATACAGGGTGCAAATATTATGATCATGGGCCCGAAATGCTTTATTTCCTTGTTAGACCCCTTTGTTTACAACTACTCTTACACGGTGTGACAGAAGAGCTATAATGCCGCAGGGCTGTTCTGTGTTAATAATCCCACAACAGAATAGTTATTTAATATTCACAGTACGTAAACATTCCCTTTTATCTCTGTTTAAAGGGAGGGGGTGTTGCAACTACTCTTACTTCCTAGCTTAAATGCTTTTGTGATCGTTCTGTACCACGTAGTCCCCTTGTTACGCTACTCTCTTCATTAATCGACGTAACATCGAGCACGTAGTGTCAGTTCTGTGTGTTTAATAATCTCGTTCCAAATACATTAAAATGATGTATTCAATTGCGGATTTGGCATATGCTTATATGATCTTTGACTAGCACAAGGTGGAGAGATCTTTGATGCTATTCTGCAAGGTTACTAGACAATACCAGATATTCCGTATACATCAGCGCATTATGGCGGGTTGATGGATGTATCCGTGTTAAGGGAGGACATTTTGAACATATCATATGATTTCAGTTCTGCTTTTGAATATTTTTCTGTGTGATACAGGTGCAGAAAAAAGGGCTCTAACAGAAAACAAAGCAATTTCAAACCCATGTTCATGTCATATTTCTAAAGCGATATGTGAGGAAGGTTTTCCCAAAGTTTGACATATCTATTTGTTACATTCTGTATACAGGGATTTCCTTTAAATATTTTCCATCATAATAACTATTTATGTAAATACTTTTATTTAAAACACGCAATATAGATATTGAAAGAAAATTTTACTCCCTCGTCCCTCATTCCCATTTTTAAGTTTTAAACGTTACCCCTACCTTGTGACAATAAAATCTTAAAGAGGATTCATTTGTTACACCCATTAAAATGTAAGGTTATAGGGCAAGGGTGTCATTTAACATTTCAAAGTGGGAGTGGCTTAAGGTGAAGGAGATAAAACGTAATAAAATTGGTTTTAAACTTTCCCCTCAATATCTACATTAAAGAGTTTTGGCTTAAAATGAAAAATGGTGCTTTTGTTGTATTATTATTATTATTATTATTATTATTATTATTATTATTATTATAAAATTTAAAAAACTACAATTTTAATATTATAAATCGTTAATTCTATATGCAAAAAAGACAGGCGTTTTAAAATAAGACTACAACAAATTGAAATTGGAGTTTTACATATATAAATCTGAAATCCCTTTTGAAAGAAAAAAGACATGACTGCAATAAATTTGTTAATTTTACAGATTTGTTGTTAATTGTTGTTCTTATGAGTAAATATCCAGGTGGCCATTGAATTACTATACATTGTGAGTATTCATAATAGCTCTGTGCGGTTGTTTGACGGGTCTTTTGGGATTCTGTGTGTTCGTCCTACCTCGACCCACTGATATATTTATTTTTCTGTGCACGCATTTATTTCAACATGAGCACCAATTTCTCCAAATGATACTCCGTACTCTCGGCATGCCATAGAAAAAAATATTCATTTATCTCCTTACTAGTTGATCAGGCAGCACACATGTATTTGTGTTTAAGTGGTGGGCATAATCTGGGTTTACTGTCTAGTGAATTATGCCTTATTAATGGCTTTTCTTAAAACCAAATAGCACATCACTAATGATGATTAGGGACCTCCATAAGTTAAGTGTTAACCACAAAAACAAGTACCAAAGTGTATTTAATTATGAAATTTTACATGGAACAAAGTCATTAATGATGTAAATGTGTGTGAAACTGAAGAACAAATAATATTTTGGAACACTATTCATTCCATAGTTTACTAATAACATCATGTGTTTTAAAGAAAATAATTAGAATTGTATAAATATATATGATAAAATGCCGTATTTAAACAAATCTAATGCGACATTGAATATAATGCGCACCCCAAATTAGAAACTTGATAAAAAAATGGAATATTATTGTACAGCGCCTTAGGGATAAGCCCATCTGCTTCATAAATCTATGAGAACATAGAATTTGTAAGTGACTATTGTTACATCTTGGAGCACGTAGGACTCTCGTGCCATTGTTAGGGCAGTTGGCGTAGATCAAATAAGAAAAAGGTATTTCTTATGGCGTAACTAGTCAAAGGTTGCCCGTTCTTGCTCCATTCATGTACTAATTCCAAAAATGTTTCTTGTGTTTCTGACAAAAATGTCAGGATGTCTTCCTTTGCGAGGACCAGTGAATTTCTTCTTATTAGCTTTAGTAGTTGCAAACAATGCCAATTTCTGTTGCCGCCACAAGCGAACATTGCTTTCAGTTACATTGATCTCCCTTTCCTGCTACCATTTTTTCCATTTCGCCACTACCTGCTATTCAAATGCTCTATGCAATAATAGTCCAGTAATAAAGATAACGAAATCAGAATTGCAGGAATGCATTATGACGCAATAAATGATAAATTTCAATGAAATTACCAGCGAACTACGGAAAGAATTTGTATACGAATCTAATGCGCACCATAATTTTGAATACTACATTTGGACGAAAAGATGCGCACTAATTCTTAGATTCGCGTAAATATGGCAATTAAGATTTCTTCGCATTTTATAATTCTAATTACCCTTACTGTTTAAATATTATTGCTTCTTTGGAAACAATATTGGAAAAAAATATTAATTTGTCAAAGTTATTCCTTATTATAACTTATTAAATTATATTTTATATTTTTATGCATCATCTATGTTTATAATTTGAAGTTGTATTTCTCTACAATAAAGCAATTAAATCCCCTTGCTTGAATTATAAAATTAAAACAGGTCTTAATTTTACCTCTTCATTATACAAGTTAAAAGCACCACCAACATTTTCTAACGTTGCCAATAATGAATTATTTTCATACGATTGAAGAATAGGAAAGGACTCACAAATTTGCGAGGACAATGTGAAAAAGTGTATAAAGACAATGCCAGTAACTGCATCTCATCGATTATGTGTGTACAAGATTTACTGATTTTTCCCCCTCGTAACTCAAGGTTGTCCATAAAACCCCCAACTACGCAGACATAGTATATTGCAATTTTATGTTGTGCATCAGGGAATCTTCAGGAGCTCAAAATGAAAAGAAATGCATATACATGTGAAGATAGTGAGCAAAGATAAGCGTCAATATTGCAGCTTTAAGATATAGTAACAATCAAGACGTCCGCCTACTGTGCCTCGGGTTACCAACCAAAGGTTGTGATAATAAATATCTTGCACTGGAGCTCTAAGAGGACAGGCTAGTAAAGAAATCAGCCGACCTTGCCTGGGAGAGCCGTAACTTAAGTAACTAATGAACTATAGAGGAAGAGAGGGAGATTGTATCACTTCCATTTCCCGACCACTAACAACCAAAGCTCTCATCAGAATGCACCACAGAACTTGAGTAGATGTTTGAAGTCACGAGTCAGGCCGCCCTGGTTATCTGAGGGCGTGTTGAGTAAGTACTACAGTAATACATCTCCAGCGAAGGGAGTTATTTGTCCTCTTATATGCAGCAACATAAATATTCTTTGTTTTAAGCCAGAATATTTAACCTCACTTTTTAAGAATAAACTGCTTTTTGTGAAACTAACCTTTTACATATCAATAAAAAGGTAACAGTAGTTTATAATAATAAATCAGAAAACGATACGAAAATACAGCTTAGTTCATATGAAGCATAATTATCGTACTATTGCTATCATAATACTTTCTATCAAAAAGCGCAGGTGAATTTTTATCCCATCGTCTGTTAATTTAAGCTATTTCCAATAGAATTTATGATTTATGTGTCTTGTCTCATCTAGTATAATTCACTAACTTCCTCCTTCATGGTACCTATATTTATGGTGTTTAATTGTATTTATTGCTTTGAAAAATGCATTGTAAATTAGCAGTAGATAAAACCACTAAAATAAATAAAACTCCTCAGTTGAAAAAGTGGTTTTGACATAAAGTCTCCCAAAATGAAAACACACACTTTAGAAAATGGAAAAATATGTTGTTCCTAATATTTTCCATAAGTTTAAGAACAAAAAACTTTCAAAATAATATCGCACTATTTTATATAGTTTCTTAAAAAGCAAAAGGTGTCATTTAATCTCAAACAATACACGAAAAATAATAAAAAGTATTTATTTCGTTATTGTACGTTATGTGCTTTTTACTTATTGTTATGCCGAGCGTATATGCTAAACTGAAACACCACAAGAAAGATATTTAAAGTTTAAGGCTTTATTTTTAAATAAACATATAAATTGACCTATAAGACTACTTAAACGTTTAGTCCAAAATCATGCTACTTCATTTATTGAAAATACCAACTAATTTCTCGAGGGCTATAAGGTGATTTTCCAATATTTTATCAAGTCGGAACCATAGGCTTTGTGCAAAATAGATATTCCGACTTCGATAACATCCTTATTCAAAGAAAAGTTCTTCCCACTAACCCATCTTTTAAAGCTCGGAATAAGAAATCAAGGGGGATGCTGTGGACGAAGAGGTAACTCTGAGCCCATATGTTATTACGACTACAGATCTGAGAGATCACCTCTCTTGTAAAAATACACCAATTTTCGCAGTTTTTCCTTAAAACGTTCTTTCAAATGCTGGATAATAGGCTTCTATAATTATTTTCTCCATTTCCAAATAGTTTACTGGTATTATTCCTTCACGTATTAGTTATTTCTACCTGTAATAACTACGCTTGATCAGTCCAGCGTTTAGAAAATATTTCAATGTCATTCCTGCCCAAAAAATATTCCAAAATCTACTGAGTCTGATGGTATTCATTTTTCCAAATGTGATTTGCAGCTGTTCATGTACGAGTCGCTTTATGCATTTATTAAAAAAAATATAATTATGAACGAACATTTTTTTTTTATAATTTTAGCAATAATGATCATTATCTTCCCAGCAGAAAAAAATGTCTTCATCTTCGGCACATTTTTACCAGCCATTGTCTATTGTTTAGGCTATCGCTTCGGATCATTGAATCAAAATTTCGTTAATGGTTATGAATGGACTGAAAAAGTTCTGTGGATTAAAATTAAACATTGCCAAAGCTAATGGGTTCATATCTCATTCATAGAGATTCTTCTCTCTCTTCCAATGCCCAACAATTCAACTAAAATCTTCTTTTCATTGCATTAAAATATCCTTTTATGAGCGCTTTTGCTTTAACAGTCACAATCGCGTCACCCAATGCCACACAGCTTTTTATGCAATTTTTTTGGGCAGGATACTGTTCACTCGTATAGATGATATACCCAGTCTTAAGTTTCTCACGTACTTCCACTCTGAGGTCTTCCGTTATCAAACTACCTACGTTTACACATGGTATGCTTCATAGAAATCTCAACCGAGGATTTGGAGCGCTCTTAATCTTCGGTGCATGTACAGCCACGTTTATACTCATTTACTCATAATTAATAGTTCAGCACTGGTGCAGGATTCTCATGAATTTAGTCCAGCTTGGCTGTGTTCTGTACGTAGGTTCATTGTTCAGTTCTTAAAACAAAAATGCTTAATAAAAGCAGCGAATATCCCCCCCCAATTTTATGACAAATGAGAGTGTAATGATTTCAGATATTAATATATCAATAACATTTCATTCAACAGGCAATTCCTATTTGCTATGGAAACTTTTGAATTGGGGTGTCAGATAGTCAGAAGATAGAAGCTCATATGCTCGTCTAAGATAAAGCCCTCGTTGTAATCTAATATAGATAAGGGCTTAGTGCAAAAGTTTTGATTTGCAACGGTAATAAATTTTTAGACCTGAAAAATACTAAATCCTTTCTAATGAAACGAAATGTCACAAACACATGTATTAGTAAGTCAAGGAAAAGTTTAATAGACCAGGAAATTGGACAAGTGCGCAGTTTATCACCTGCCCTTTTTAATATCTTTATGAATGACATTACGAAAGAATGGAAAAATAAAGTATAATTGGAATTAAAATAGAGTAACATTTCAAATATTCTAATTTTTAAGGCGACTTTGTAATATTACACGATTCTACAAATTAAGTCAAATGCGCAAAATATACAACCATAAATTTTCTGTAAAAAGAAAACAAAGGCAATGGCATTCCAAGAAAAATATCCCTGACGTTCAAAAATAAATAATAAGTGATCAAATAGTAGAATTGGATCTCATTTCAGATATTTTGACCGCGAAATAACCATGATTATGATGAAGATATGACCCCCCCCCCAAAAAAAAACAAAGAAACAAAACAAAAAGTTCCAAGTCATCTCCGAACAGTAAATATAACATTGAAGAAAAAGATTAGTAAAGAAATAAAAGTAATATTTTATAAACCATGGTTATTGCTGTTCTTTTATATGAAAGCGAGTCCTGAGTAACAACAAAAAGAAATGAGAATAAAATACAAGCATACAAAATGAGATTCTTACGAAATATAAAAGGATGTACAAAAAGAGGTCAGATAAAAAAAATCCTCAAAGAATAATGAAATTCAAGAATATAGAGAACAGTGGAAAATGCATCTGAATAGAATAGAAAACGAGACAATTTTAAATTACAGGCCAAAAGGAAATAGAGAAAAAAATTATATAAATACTATTGTGATGGCCGAACAGGCAGCATTGCCTAAACCCGGAAATGAAGACGAAGAAGAAGAGGAAGAAAAGAAAAATACTTTCAAGTGTGAAACAATACTCCATAAAGGCTTCCGATGTGTTGAAGTTTGTGGTTTACAGTAACCCTTGTAAACCACCTCCTTTAATTTTATAAAACGTTTTCGCGTTTACTAAACAGTCTTTATTCCAGACGTGTTCAGTATATGTTAATAGTACTTATGTGTAATCTGTGCTCTCCCCCTTACTGGCAATGGAATGACCACCGTCGTGCGTAATAAAACAGAGACGAAACTATTCCTTCACTAGAAGGAAGATATCAGCTAAGTCTGAAGCGAGTTACATGACGTCAGAGGGAGGGGATAGATTTTGTAGCTGCAGTGCAGAAATCTGCTACTAAAGACAGAACGCTAGCCATAGTTCAGTCAGCTACAGTATATGGTCGATGTTAAGGCAACTTCACGTCCATGGTACCAAAGTTTTCATCAGCAAACGCATTTTTATTTGTTGCTTTAGCAGATCAAGTTAGATGCAACGTGCTTAGTTGATTTCTTTTTAAAGTGCTACCGTAAGTAAAAGTTCCTTTAATTTGCCTCAAGCTTTGAACGACATTGTTAAAGAGAGATTTTCAGATTTTTTGTGACTTAAAAATGAAGCTTTACATTCTTTTGAGTCAAAGTTTACTCCTGATCTCAAAGCATCTGAAATATAGTTACAAGGATAAAAACAACATAGGATACACACCTTTTCATTCGTTTAGCTTGGTTTTCGTATACCTATTGGTTAATTTCAATTATTGGTTTATATACTGGTTGAGATATTTTATTCAAATAGAACATAATAAGTCGGGAAACTTATTAACATATTTCTTTCATGTTATTATTTCATAATTTTATTTGTAATTTATTTTGAAAATGTTTCCCTCTATGCATTTGAAAATAATATTTTAACACATATTGCACCTTCCTTCCTAGATTTAGCATTTTTGCACACATTTTATTTTACAAAGTAAAAGGCAGTGTTGAGCTTAGGGGGGTTCAAGAAATATGGCTTCCTCCTAAAGGAAGTAAAGCCATTGGTCCCATGTCGTAGATTTACGACATACAAAAGAAACTCAAGCCTGAAAGAACAGGCTGCTGAGCACAATTTATCGGCTGTTTCACGCCCTGAATAGAATGGGATGCTAATGACCAAAGATGTTAAACAGCATCCTTAAACAAACTAACTAACAAAGGTGTTCAAGAAACGATTTTTAATAGACCATTTGCGTTACGTCTGTCTGTATTCCGGTCGGAATGACCTGCTTATGTGAAAAAAGTTTTAGAATTTTCCTTGGCTCGTAATGGACTCCAGGTTTGTATATGCTTTCATAAATGCAGTCTATTTATCATAAAGGGGATGATATGCTAATAAATGTGGTCATTATTTTAAATGTTATAAGTTGAACGTAAACTTCCAAAGATGCCGTCTTCCTGAACCTTAAGGGATACGTCGCTTGTACGTTTTCGTTGTGTGAAAAGAACGCACATGCTTCATTAAGATATAAATGTCAACCAGAAGACGAAGCGTGTATACATAACTCATGTTAAAAAATAACTAAAACGAATATGTAAAATGTTACCCGTACAAGCTCAAGGATTCTCAGTGTAGTTCCGTGGAAACGGAATTCCTCAACCTTGCCCGCTCTATTTTAAATTGCCCTGCTCTCTGGAGAAATCAGAGCACGTAACGTTAAAACAAGGTTCTTAACATCTCCTTCCCTGAATAACTCAACAGCTTTGTAACTCATTCCGATAAAACCATCTTCATAAATTTTATTTACAGGGCAAGTTTACAGAGTTTCCTAATTAAGGAGCCAAAACCAAATGCTTTACCTAAGAGGAATGGTAATTCTAATAGAAAACTTTTAAACATTAAGCGTCATAAAGCTAGTCTCGTTTTCTACTTCGACTGGCGTGATATAACACTTCTGACGCCACAGTGGGGGTTCAACGACCTTAAAGGGCTAGTACTTAAGTTTATAATCAATGTTACTGTTTAGGAATTTGCCTTTTTGGAGGGACAAGAATGAAAAAATGAATAAAATTCTTATGCCAAATCAGAGTAAATAGAAACATTATACTTCTATATATATATATAAGACAGATTACTTCAAATCTTTATCTACCATTAACATTTTCATTATATCAGAACCGAAAAAAGGTTAAATATTTCTTTTTCGCCATTTATGTTTTTCATATGCACTTAAATTTGTATTTTAATAAAAAATAAATGTACATTATTACACAACTATTTCAGCACATTTGAATCCAAAACACACAAATTTACCTGGAATTCATATTTTCAGGGTAAGGAAAAAAAAACCCTTATATAGGCAACTGATCCCATGGGATTCCAACCACATACATTTGAATTTATAAGCAGAATAGAAGAAGGTTTGGTTTTCTTAATTCATTGTAACAAAATCCAAGACTATAAATATGTTTTTAAAATTGTAATATTAAGACTGTATTTTACCTTAGACAGTTTTAACATTTTCTTTGGGGGTTGACCTGGTATTTTTTTTCATTGTTTTTTTACGAAATGTTAGTTTGTCCTAAATTTGCAAATCAGCACTATTATTAAAGAAATGCTATCTGTTATCTAGACTTATGGACGCATAATTAAGTGTATTTAATTATTTTCTTGATAAAGTAAATATAAATGCATTTCTGGAAAGTAAGAAAATTTTGGGGGGTGGTCCATCGCCGTGGATCTCTGTTTAAAAGTATATGTTTGCATTTGCTAATTAAATTATTTTAATGCCTGTCAAAAAAGAAAAGATCTTATCCTTTTTAGTCATTTATGCTATATTTGTAGAAAAATTACGAAAATAATTTAACATAAATAAAAGCATTAAGAATAATCTTAAATTTAATTCGCATACTATGTCTATAGCGATCATTTGTGTATGGCGCTTTCTTAGTTGACTATTACTAAACCTGTGCTACAAATTTTATTTTGTATAACTCCAATGCATGGTGAATAGTAGTCGCCTAGGTGGAAACTTGAGAAACGCGATATTTCTTTATCGAAAACAATGATCTCTGAAGGTTTTCGGCTTCTCTAAACTCTCCAACATTAAAGAGTGAAAACCAATTGTAAAACATCGGAAAATTCTCAATCAATTACTTAGTATACAGAACCAGAAATAAACACGTGTAGTTTTACATTAAATTAACAAATACAAACACAGGCAACAGAAAACTGCTCGAACACTGTAAATATATTAATCTCAAGATTCAAGGTATGTTACAATACTATGCAAATATCTACAGTAGGTACAGGAATTAAATTAACTTACTGTATATTGCCTCAGATATATTTTTACACAGAACATTAATTGGATATAGGTAAGGGGTTTTGAAATTCAGAAATACTGGATTCTTTTTAGGAAAACTGTATTCGAGTGAAATAGTAACAGTCCACAATCTATGGATTTGAAACTATAGTAATAATTTGATTTCACACCATTGAGCGCTGGATATGCGGTGTCATATTTACAGCACACCTCAATGGACAAAGGAGTGAATAATTGTTACGGTTTGCCTGTTTAACCTTTTATTTGTGAATTTCATATCTTGTTACATTAAATGCAGTTATCAGCGTCAATATGCTTTGTCCTATTCCTGGTTAACATCTCAAACGATTAAAACTTGTTCTTTTATCTGCTGCTGTATTCTTATTGTCACTATTATTGTTTGTTTTATTTACTGAACTCCCCCAAACACCATATTCTCCCTCCATAAGTCGGTCCTGGTGGTATAGTTGCCTATTAAACCCAAGATCCCGGGTTCAATCAAGGCCCGGGATTGATGGATTTTTTTCGGGCGTAAAAATCCTAAGAATAGCTTCCTTAGGAAGAGAAGTAAAGCCTCGAGTCCCCTGTCGTAGATTTATGGCATGTAACAGAACCTCAAGTCTGAAAGAAGAGGCCTCTGAGAAAAATTTATCGGTCGTTTCACGCCCTGAATTGAACGGGACATTGATGACCTGAGATGTTAAAGAGCGCCCGTAAATAAACCAAATAAAAAGAAATTGATATTGCATGAGATGAAATGATGAATTGCTGAAGAAAATTTGGGAAAGAAACACTCCAGACTCAAGTTAATTGTACCTCTCCGGTATTTTTAGTCAATAAGGGGTGAGGAAAACCTGGTAAACATCTCAGTCAGGGAATATGATTCTGGATTCGAGCCGCAGACCTTCCATTCACGAATCCTTGCCTTAGCGACTTCGGCTACCTTATTCATGTTATCTAGCATACATAAAATAATGTTAACTTTAACATTAACAGTTTAATTTATATTTCATTCGTCGTCTACTTACCTATTTTCCCCCTTAGATTTACATTTCAAAAGTATTTTTGGAGATGTTGCTTAAGCCATACTTTCGTGTGTGGACACACTTTAATTATGCTGTCCACTAATGTTTTAATTTCGGTGCTTATATTAAACACTTTCATTCTATAAAAAATATAGTTTTGTATCTGACGATTTTATCTTATCTTTTATTTCACTCTGCTAGTAATCCTCTATTCTTATTTTCTTTTAAAAGGTTGTTCTTGCATCTAGTAAAAATTAAACTGACATCTCGGTAAAACTTATATTTTTCATATTTCTTGGTATTATTTGCTTTTGTGATTTCTTTTACATAATTAATGTTGTTTAAATTTTCTTCAACATATAAAATATATCCTAAAATTTTAAATTGTCAAATGTTATAAAAACTAAATAAGCTCTTTTATTAAAACTTACACAAAGCTTAGAGGTTTAATAAATTAATTAATATCCATCTTAAAATTTCAACCGATACACGAAAAGAAGCGATAGAAAGGAAAATGCAGTTTAAGGCTTAATAATTATATATATATATATATATATATATATATATGTATATATAAACTATATGTATAAGTTAATAGAAAAGGCAAATCCAGTTTTATATAGATTCAAGTCTGAAAACGTATTATATTTACGAAACATTCTGTTTTTATTATAATATAAGCAAATTAAAGTCAGCACTCTACAAATTTCAAATTAGCATTAAGAAAAAACTAAAACGCTAATAAGTTCCGCATAAATGAATATTTACTTATAAATACATCAATTACTATAGTTGTCATATTGATTTGTTATTTTTCATCTTTAAAAATCTTTCTTTGATGTAGAGTGTCAGAAGAAATATTCATATAATATCTTATACTACCTTAGAATTACCATAGCGCTCCTTAGCTAGATGCTTTCCAAAGGAAATAAAAAAATAATTTACCTTAAAGTTGACAGAACTTTTCATTAACGAACTGAAGGCTAAGGAAAAAATGTCTGCCTGATGTGATACTCAAAAGTGTTTTTCAACATCATTTTACTGGTTTATGAATACAAAGTGAATGGTATACTGCAAAACGTTATAATTTCATAATTACTATGAGTTAAGATAATTTAGAATAACACTAAGGTGCTTATTTACATTAATTATGTAATAAACTGTAAAATATTCTTAAGAGATAAAGTATATCTGTTACATTTTCCATAATGTTGGCGTAGCAGCAAAAGTGAGAAAAATGAACATTAATCCATTCTTTTTTAATGAAAATATTTTATGGTTTGTTAGTATTTTAACAGAATTGCAGAAATATTAAATAATCTTGAGATTTTAAAAATCTTATGCTTATCTTGTATAAAAACGCCTGAATTGTTACAGTATTAAATTGGAATATATAATAAATTATTTTTATAGTTTTTACTATTAGACAAATTAAGGATTATTATACAGGTGGTTTTAGCGATACGACTAATAAACTATAATATGATAATACTAATAATTTACACATTAAAATTTAACATTTCGGTTTTATGGCAGTACTTACCGAAGCAAAATTATATAGAGGTGAGAATGTAGACATTAATGCACATTATGAATAACTGTTTTGTTCCTTTCATGGAGAGTTACAAGAACCATTTATCGTATCAGCTCTTTATGCCTCGGCTTCGTAAGTTTACATGTACCATAAACAGGAGTGAAGAAATTGCAGTCTATCAGATACAGGAAAAGAAATAAACTGGGAAGAGCCGTAATATCAGCGACTATAACTGTTAAAACATAACACAACAGTAATAATAAAGACTAATAATAATTATTAAATTCTCTATGCTTTATTATACTGATTGCAAACTGTACTTTGAATACTGTATAACTCGTTCGACAAGGTCATCTGAATGTTCATAGGAGTATAAGATCCTTTCCTAAAATAGAAGCAAAGCGTTACAGCCGTTATCGCAAATACGTTTGAATGCAGGTATACGCTATTTATGTACTAAATACGAAAAGTGAAACTTTAGCGGATGAAATTGTATGCTCTGGGATGAATCTGCTGAAGTATTTTCCATATATAAGTTTTAGTAAAAGCAGTTCAAATATGTAACAGTGAAAGAAAATTGATAAATTGTTTTTATACGAACCAGTTAGATTATATAGAGGGGAATTTATTCTTGAAATACTTGACATTCCTGAAGAAATTTCTGCCAAAAGCCGGACAAATTACTAGCAAAGTCTCGGCAGCAAGCAGTACGAGACGAATGTATTGCTTTCAGAAAATAGTTAAGGCAGTGTTTCCCAAAATGAGGATCGCGAAGTCGCTTCGCCAAATTATTATCAAATGACGAATTTTGAGGTTTTTCTTGTGTTATTACAGTTTACACTTGGAATATAAAACTTTGTTTTCGGCTCTGTAAAATGAAGGATGTGTTTACATATTTAGTAACAGGGAGTAGTTTCCTTAATCTGTTATATGGAGACGACTTTGTTATGGGTACGGCGAAGAAGTCTTAGATCATTTTAATTTTCTGTGGTTCTTGACTTAAAATATATCTGTCATTCAAAGTAAGCCTTTTAATCGTCTCTGCATTTGAAATTCGGTGAGAAGGTTGCACTATTTTGTTTATGCATATTAAAGTTGCCCTGTAACTGTGTACTGTAAGCCCGAAATTCTTTCACTATATAAAATATTTCAATAACATCAAAAGGCAATTTTTAATGTTTAGATTAAACTGTTTGAAATATAAAAACGTGACTTGAAACTTGCTATTGCATTATTAACTTACTCTTCTAATTTCGATTTTAATGTTTTAAATGTAAAATAAATGTATAATTAATTGAAATTTATTGCTCCTATATTCTTGTTGCATCACTTTAGGAGAGGAATCCTAAAGTAGACCTATTTACGTAACTGCGGCAACTATAGGGCAATTTACTATTTTAAAACATTTTGTGTGTGCATAAGGGGTTTGCTAAGCTCAGAGATTTATGAAGGGAACTCACGAGTCGAAAAATTTTGGGAACCACTGATTTAGGGTGAGTGGTGTAAATGCTCTATCCACGTCCATTTGTTAACGTAAGCTTTTCGTTCTTAAATGTATGTATGTATGTATGTATGTATGTATGTATGTATGTATGTATGTATGTATGTATGTATGTATGTATGTATGTATGTATGTATGTATGTATGTATGTATGTATGTATGTATGTATGTATGTATGTATGTATGTATGTATGTATGTATGTATGTATGTATGTATGTATGTATGTATGTATGTATGTATGTATGTATGTATGTATGTATGTATGTATGTATGTATGTATGTATGTATGTATGTATGTATGTATGTATGTATGTATGTATGTATGTATGTCTGTATGTATGTCTGTATGTATGTATGTATGTACGTATGTATGTATGTATGTATGTATGTATGTACGTATGTATGTACGTACGTATGTATGTATGTATGTATGTATGTATGTACGTATGTATGTATTTATATATAACAAGCAGATATTAATAAAAACAGTAACAGTCACAGCATGTTTGGAAACGGATTAAACAAACAATGCAGGGAAGAGGTGAAGGAGAAAAAATAAGCAACCGTGTAATATCATTAATTGAAACAAGAATAAATAATAATTAAGTAAAAAGTAACTATCAACACATAATATTCAACCCAGTGGTGTACCGTTTTATGCAAAAATCTCTGAAGCAACTTTCGCGACAGCGGATCGGTAACGTAATTAATAAGTGTTAAATTAAACGCATCATCGAAAGCCTAAGACCCCATTCACAATGAAAATTAAACGTAAGTAAACTTAAATGTAAAAGCTAGATGCTATGTATTGTAATGGAACCATTCACAATAAATCAAGTAAACATAAAATAAACGTGCAATTAGAAGTAAACTTAGAAACTTGCAAGGTCCAAGGTTTTGCGTCTACGTCTAACTTAAACTTAAGAAATTAGCCAATTAGAACACAGCTGCTCTGTTTTTAGAGCTCTATGGTAGAATTTATCAATACACGGAGCATGGAAAACAAATAAATGCAATTCTTGCTGCTTGCTGCCTGCAAATCCCAAGCGAGGCGGAGAGAGCCGAAGGTAGTGATTTCCACAGATATAGCTAAATAATAGGGCTTTCTTTATGACTTTTTCTGCTGCAATCAAAGGAAATTTGCCACCATTATAGTGATTTACCCGCCCCTATCAATTTATATTTAAAAAAAACCACTGGGTCCTGGTTTCAGAATTTACCCGAGGTTAGCTTTGGTATATGTATAAATTAATTGCGAATTCGAATAAGAGCAGATTTGCCATCGTTACAATATTTTACCCGCCTAATAATCCCCTATAAATTTATATTTAAAATTTACGAAGAACAACGCGTTATGTTTAGTAAAAAAATAATACATGCATTTACTCTGCGGCCAAGCATTATAGTTCGGCTTCCCCCGCTGTCGCTCGGGACTTGCAGCAGTTAGCAGCAGAAGTTGCACTTGATTTCTGTGCTCCGTGTAAGGACAAGTTATGGTAGAGAATGCTGAAGATCAATGACTCTATAGGCAGGATGGCGTCAATGGAGAAAAGATTAATTGCATTACATTCATGAGCTATTCTTGATCATATTAGTTACACACTTATTATGCACTTTGCATATGTACAAACGCTACCGCCATCTGCTCAGAAGCAGCCATTTTCCATCAGCTCTTAGTTGATCTTCGCTTGTTCTTATCTTTGATTGCCTAATACGTACGTTTGCGTCTTTCATTGTGAATGCCTACATACTACTAAGTTGTGTTATGTCGTATTTTATTATGTTTACGTTTAATTTTCATTGTGAATGGGTGAGACAAGGCATGTTGGGAAATCGATTATAGAGACTTGTTTTAACATTATGCCCATTATTGTTCACACGGATGTTACATGTAAAACAAATAAAACATAAGATTTTCCCAAAATATCCCTTTCAGGCAAGAGTATCTTTCAAATGAAAAAGAAGCTGGGTTTAGGAAGTTTCTGTTAACTACTTCGAGAGATATTCATCCATGTTCATTGTCACTTTCTTGATTGTACTTGAAGCCCTTTGAGACGTAGTACTATGCTTTCTCAATTCATAACAAATAAGGGATCCTCTGGCGTACTGGATATCTTTTTGCCGATTCTAGAGTCTCGAGCTGTTTTTATTTTAAATACATAACCTGATGACGTCATCCTGACGCCTATTTTATTTCTTTTTTCCTTGTTGGGTATTTTGTCTATTAGTGTAATACCTAGAATCATGTTTGGTTATTTATTTACTTATTACAAATTACTCTTGTCGTTCTTTGTTTTTTTAGTTAGCTGCATGTCGAGGTCCGTATAGAAGAGATGGGAAGATGCAGC
This sequence comes from Metallyticus violacea, assembly GCA_030762175.1. Classification (NCBI taxonomy): domain Eukaryota; kingdom Metazoa; phylum Arthropoda; class Insecta; order Mantodea; family Metallyticidae; genus Metallyticus; species Metallyticus violacea. The sequence continues at coordinate 43,780,211 of CM060843.1, forward strand.
CATTCATCACATATTCTGTGATCTATTCAAAAGTATGAATTTTGGTTTCCAAAAGTTTGTCCATATATATGAGTGTGTGTATGTATATGGTGTCCAAGAATCACAGTAACTTTTTTCAAGTAGTCCTCGTGCTGGCTAAGCTTGGGAATTTTATAAATGAAATTTGTAGTTTTAGGGACAAGAAATTTCTGTAAACAATGTATATAAATAATGAAGAACTTATATAAATGTCAGAATTATTGAATATGTCTATTTCATGTGTGTGTGTGTGTGTGTGTGCGCGCGCGCGCGAATTCTTGTTACTTTTGTTGGTTTCTTGTATTAGTTAAATATTGAATTCAGAAATGAAGTATTTTACAAGAGCATAAACGATCTTGCGACCTATGCGACTGTGATATACAACATACGATATATACCCAGCTTAATTGGATTAATAAATACTACTACTACTTTCATGGATCGTATGCCATATTAATAGCATCTTACAGGGGTTTTAAGAATGGACAAAATTTTACATTATGCGTTTATTTTTTATTCTTAAATTTTCTAAGTAATATTTTAATTACCGAAAAAGTTGCAAGACTATATTCACTGAATTCACATATATTAGTAAATATCTATTAAAACATGTATTAAATAAATTTATGTTAGCTATTTACTGACTGAATTTAGTGTCAATTTATTGGGTAAAGTAATTACGCAATATCAGTGAACAAATACATCGACAAAATAATACACCAAAGAGCAATACTAGCTCATAGACCGTGATGCCTCTGTGTTCTTTTGTGACAAGTCAAACAACTGCATTAGGAAGTTTGTCAATAATGTGTTCATTTTTCCTTCACTCTCTTAAACGCTTTCACAATGACCTAAGGGCACTAGTAACATGAACGAACATTATCCTAAAATTCTAAAGAAGCATTTTATGTTTAATCGCTTTGAAGAGGTAAAATAAATCCTGAATGAATGTATATGTAAAATATCGTGCGTTTACTAACCGACTCCGCAACAGAAGAGGCGAGCAGAACGCTGGTGCTCAGGCAGGTGGTATCACCAGGCAGAGAGAGAGAGAGAAGGTGTGTGTGTGTGTGTGTGTGTGTGGTGTGTACCAATGACCTTAACCTTGTACTGTTCCGAAGTTCAAATAAGGCGCTGCACAGTAGCAACTTTACACCACAGCCGCTTACTTCATTAAGGAGCCAATTATAATACGCACTGTATATATGAATGGTTGTAATAATAGAAAGTAAATATTATAAATGTTATGTGTGTATAATACTTGAATTTTTAAACCATAAATCCTGACAAACGTTTTATTCATTTCCAGTTGTATAAATTGCACAAAAACTCATTTACAATATTTAAATAATATAATTTTTGTTGCCATGACAACCAACATTATAGTAAATACCCAATACTTGCCTTTAAATGATTGTCTGCAACAATATTAGGTTCCATGCAATTTTTAATCTATTTATTGTATTGCATTGGTTTTTATGGCAATATCTGTTACTATTCAGTTCACTTATTGCAGGAAAAGCGACAGCTGCGTAATCTTCTGTAACCTTTTTATTAAAAAAAATGGGTTTAGGGCGACTTTTGTGTTGAAATCAACCATACCAAAATACCAATCAAACTGTTACACTTTAATCATTTCATTCGGTTAAAATTATTATGTGATAATAATAGATATGTTAATATTATACAACCTACAACGAATTTTGTTTCAAAGAAATAAATATATGAAGTGTATATGTTAAGATGTCCAGGAAATAATAGCGTTTTATTGAACAGAAAATTGCTGACACATAATACTTGCATCCAAGAGAAGGCCACTTAACCTGTTTACTCTCAACAGAAGTTTAAAGCAATAAAACTTAAAAGAGAACCACTTTTAGGATACCATAGTGTTTAGAATCGTGCATGATGGTTAGATTACTGTTCGGGCCATGTGTGCATGCTCACAATAATTAACTAAATAATGAAGCGGTAAACCTTAAAACACAATTATTATTGCGGTTTTCATGATGCACATTATGAACAATCTGTCAAGCTATCTTTCATGTAATAACCAGCTATTCAGGTATTAATGAACCATTAATGAAATACATCATGTTAAAGTACTAAACACACCATATTATAATCGTGTTTAATTTATATCCTGGTACTATATCAAAGTGCATTCTTTACATCCGAGTTTTAGGAAAATATATTGTTATATGTACCGGGTGTTCCACTTACTCTCAGACTCTGAAATGTCCATATAAATTTTAAACCAATGGGCGTAATTTAGCGAAATTTCACACAGATATACTTTAGTGTATGAGAAGTATGGTTGGTGGTGTTATTATGTAGTCGGTGTATCGCGTATATCAGTGAAGGCCGATTTTGCTTTTGTCCTTGGCTACAGTGGACGCATGTGGATGTTCCATTGTTACGGGGTCTTTTTTTTTTTTCTCAATAGCGTTTAACGCCAGTTGTAACTACTGAGGCATCACAGGCGGTAGACTCCGATGAAATGAAATTAGGGAAAATCTTTTTTTAAAGGAAAGACGTCTTCCAGGTTTTAATTTTAGGGAACCTCTGGCATTTGGCATTTATGAGGATTGAGGAGAAGCTGAAAAAAAAAAAACCACTCACAGATGACCGTCCTGGCGGGAATCGAACACCAGATCTCCCAATCAAGAGCCCAAGCCTTAGCGTCCTCGGCAACCATAGCGGTATTGTAAAGGGATCGTAAACGTGCTTTTGTGTTACGAGCAATATACAAAAGAAGAATTTGTAGAATACTGAACGTTTATCGCCCGCACTTACTGGAAACTAGTCGATAAAATGTTTGTTAGTTATTAGGCTTATTTAAGAACGGGCTTTAGCGGGCTCTGGTCATAGCATCCCATTCAATCCAGGGTGTGAAACGGCCGATAAATTTTGCTTTTGAGGTTTTTTTTTTTTTTTACTTGCCATGAATCTACGACACGGAAACCACGGTTTTACTTCCCTTCCTACGGACTTAGGATTTTTTATGCCCTTAGATATCCATTGATCCTGGCCGGGTCTATGAGGCAAGTATGATTATCCCTAGACCACAAGGACCAATTTGATAAAGGAATGCCAAAGACAATTTATTGTGCAGTTTGGTTCGGAAAGCACCAATAAAATCCCCAATTCAGTGTCTTGTGAACTCGCAACAACGAAAACGTGCCCCAAGGAGGACGTCCGAAAATGGCAGAAGCAATAGCAAGAAAAAAACTGATGGCAGGCTTCATCACAATTCTCCTTGCTCAAACTAGAGATTTTCACGAGCACTTATCAATGAGCTGCAAAAAAATTAAACTGATATCTTGTGATGAACACAAGAGCTTCAATTAATATCATTGGTGTCCGTAGTTTAAGGAAATTAAGAGAATACAGGACTGCACATGGTTTCAACTAAGTGATCAACAAATTCCCTAAACAGAATGAAATAATGCACGATTTCATGAAGAAAAATTTGGATTGTGGTATGGTGTGTCCCGGCATCAAACTATTGGTCCGCTTTTTCCATATAACAGTGGAAACTGCGGTCTGAAACTGTTTTATGAATATGTGACTAAGAAGAACTTTGCAATGGGCACCAAAATTATATAATCTTACCTTACCAAAAAAGAAGGCTTTTTAAATAGTATACCCACAGACATTTCAAACAAGAAATCACTACGAGATCACACAGACAGGAAAAGTCATACAAATGAAATCGAGTTGAGACCAACTTTAAAATTATGTCTGCAGGTATCAGGGCATTTATCCTATTGTTCTCTTATTCGTACACAGAAGGCAGTGGGTTGGTAGTGATACCGTTCCTAAAGATCATATGCGTGCATTTGTCCGAGAAAAAAGCTGTTACCTCACGCGTACTTCTTCAAAGCCCCACGGGAGGACAGATCTGTGCTATGCCCCAGGTTTTGGAGTCTTTCTCACCTGAATGTTAAGGTCAATTCTTGAAGATTGTCGCAATATCAGGATGGACATTGCGAACTCTTGCAGACAGCTTGAACTTGATTGATGCCGGTAGAGATTTGAGAGAATTTGTGCATATGGAACAGAGTTCACGGTGTTTACAGAGGCAAGTTCATCAGCTACTTCTACTGTTTTTCATTTTATGTTTCATTCCACGTAATATTCAGTTCCTTCTCTGTAAATCCATTGCACAGGCATTCAAGTACAACCTAGGAGTACGAATCTCAAACGGTTTATGAAGCCGCTTGAGTTGAGGCAGCATGGCTGTTTTCAGGTTTTCAATTATGTTCTTCCTGCAGTGAAATTTCGAGTTTTGGCCCATTGGTTCCGTATTTTCATGACAGAAAAGGGACAGATGCTGGCTCCTAAACTGCGAATGTACTGGTTCTTTCCTGTTCTGCTAAAGACTGTGTTCCAATGTTGGACATTTGTGTTTGTTCTTTAGCAATGTGACACGTTGTCAAATATCCTTTGTACTTGTCAAAAACAATTCTTTATGTAATATTTTTTAATTAAACTTTAGGTTTTAGTCCGATACAAATAAGAATGCTAATTACTTTTATGAACCTATCTAACAATTATAAATGAATATGTAAACTATCATACATAAAGAGTTGTCAAAAATAAATTCTTTGTGTAAATTTTCTTTTTGTTTATTTAAACTTAGGCTTTATGTCCTGTACAAATAATAATGCTAATTATTTTGATTGTTAAGTGGGAAGAATCATGGTATTTCCAAGTGCAGGGAATTTTACAACAGATAGGTTTAGGAAAAGTATGGATGAAAAGAAATACCAAAACAGAGGACTGAGGAAAGAAATAAATATAAGACTGAAAGATATTGAACGACAATAAATATTTAGTAGTTCAGATCAAAAGAGTCATTGATACTTAATAGGGGAATAAAAATAGTATGGGGTAGGGAAAATTATGTAGAACAATGTGATAAGACAGACCGGGAAGGGTTTGCTTGGGCTAGAACTGAAATTATAAATTTAAAAGGATAAGGATATGATAAAAGGGTATGAAAATGTTTAATGTGTGGAGAAACCAACAGAGCTTTACATTTTTTATACTGTAGGCAAAGAACTTATGAGAGGAAAGATTTGGTAAACTTAGATGGGGAAATATTAATTAGAAAGATTTTAACTGTAAAAGGAGAGAAGAATATAAAAATGATAGAGTAATATTTGGACAAAGTTAGATAGAAATGGATAGGAATGACGAAGAGGAAGTTAGAGGAAAATAGGTCAGAAAAGCAAAAATTGATAGGATATGATCACCAATATATTAATAACCTGGAGTTGTGTGTATTGGGACCAGAATGTAAACAAACAACTTTAGCAAAAGAAAAAAAGTATTTTCGTGAATATTACTTTTGGACGATATGAAATTAGCTGATTGTATTCAGTTGTTATTTTATTATGTATATATATATATATATATATACATATAATGTTGGTTAGCATGGTAGCATGATCATTAGATAACCCAGTAAGGTTACTAATGAAGAACAGGAACTAGGGTTCATATTAATAAATTAATAATTGTATTTGATTATTGTGAAATATGTAACTTTTATTGTAATGTCGTTTGTGTTTGTTAGAAATAAATTGAAACTCTGAACCTATCTAACAATGTGTATATTATTAAATGAAAACACTGTAGCAAGCAATAGAATTACAGCGTTATCCGTATAAAGATAGGAGCCCAATCTCTACAGTGAAAATATATTGTACTGCGTTTTAAAAATGTACCCATATATTATTATCATCTTGAGGATTATTGCTTTAATTTACTTTTTGTTTCGTTTACAATGGATAACTTCCGGCCAAGGTATTCAACATCATATTTTAACACCAGTAATGAGATCGTATGAGGCCTTTTCTCCGTTAAAGACTGGAAGCTTGTAATGCAACGAATGATTATTATTTTAACATTAACTGCGAGCAAGGCTCTTTGTTGGGATAAGAAATTGATGCTCTTGTAATCTCATTAAGCCGAACACTTTAGATAACCTAGAAAACACGTTAGTTTAAAAATAAACACACCATAACTGTAGATTTGTTCTTATAACTGAAGCTTTTAGCATCGTTGTTTCTTTATCATTGCTATTAAGACACTAAAGTTACACCTGATTTGTGAAACTTCTAAGCAAATATTTACTCTACTATTTACACTAGAAACATGCAATACAAACCTAATCATTGAACTCCTATACATAAAGTACAACTTTTACTACGCTGTTTAACATTTTCAATTCAAATTTATGTCTTTATTTGTTTAATGTCCAATGGCAACTGCAAGGTCTTCGAGACATTGAACTGAACGAATGATTTCAAGATGGTGTAAATGAGTCCGGAGTCTATCATATTTAAAGTCACCTGGCATTCCTCATACAGCGTGAGGAAAAATGTCGAAAGTCTTGATTGTAGACCAGTTCCTTAGGCGACTGAAAGTGATGAGTGAAAGATCACTTCCTTATAATTGTCATCATCATGTTGTATGTCCTGTATTTCTGAGTTGCTCTCTATTCTTTAGTTCCGTGACTACTACTCGGTAGTGGCATTTAGGAGATATATTGGTTGCATCACGTGGTATGATAAGAACAAATAGCCGGATAAAAAATTCATACAGTTAGACCCAAGAATGATTGGTATGCTTTACCTTCCTTATGTTACTGATTGTTAAAGTCTACATGGAATTGACTGCAATTGACAGGGCTTTCTTCTCAAAACTTCCAGCCTTAATAACTACCTATTTAACGTAAAAAAATTAATATAAGTATTGAGGGGGAATCTTAAAATAAACATTGATTAAATTATAACATTCATCCCCTCACTCTAAGCTAGGAACTTTGAAATATCAAATAATGCCCCGACATTTTGATGCATAAATTTTAAAGAGAATGCAACTGCTTTCACGTTTTTGTTTTCTATTGTTGTTGGTCTACTTGGATTGTTATTGTTGTTTAAGTAAGTGATAGAATAAAAAACAATTTATTATAGGCAATATTGCAATTATTAATATTTGCATTGGCAGGGATGAAGGGGGACGTTTCGGTGCTTCAACTTGCTCAACGGCTAGCCCGAGAGCAAGGGATGAGGTGGCGAAACACCTAGGGCTAGGGTAGTTATAAACCGCAAGCCACCGTCACACCTCATACAGCACCCGCCCCTCGCCCTGTCATTTTCTATCTATAACAGAACCAACGGAATGAAATGATATGAAATGCGAGAGGGGAAAATTCGAGGAGGGAAAATCCATTCCACATTCCCTAAGCGAACAGATAAAACCACGAAAAAAAATCCAAAGTCATGATCGCCCAAGATATTTGAACACGGTCTTCCTGTAAGCTAGTGCCAAAGGTTACCGTCTGAGTTATGCGGCTTGATATTAGGTTCAATAATACTGCCTATTTTGGAACTCCTGACTAATACAGATTCATTCATTCTTACTTGTGGGTATAGACCAATATTACAACACTGATTTTAAACTTCTCTCTCAATATCTAAATTGAAGTATTTTTGTTTAAATTATATGTATGTTAAATATATAGTTATTCAGACTGGAATATTTTGAATGAAAACAAGAAGAAGAAATGGTTTAGATGTGCTGAAGAGAAACATTTATAGCAAAAAGAGAGAGAGACCGCCACGGGTGGCCGAGGTCGTTAAGGCGGGGACTCGTGAGCGGGAAGTCTGGGGTTCTAATCCCGCCAGGACCGTCTTCCCTGACCTTTTTTTTCAGGTTTTCCTCAGCCCTTATAACTGGCAAATGGCGGGGGGGTACCCTAAACTTAGGCCTGGAACGTTTCCTTCCTTAGAAAATCCTTTCCCAATATATCATTTCATCTCATATATCATCAGTGTCCACCGCCTGTGGTGCCTCAGTAGTAAAACGGGCTTTAACCACTAATCAAAAATTTGACGTATAATCTTATTTCATGGTTAGATTTCAAACAAAATGTTGTCTGTGCATACGTGTCTAAAACTTCTAAAAAGCTTATCATCGGCATTTATAAATATGCAGTAAATAAGGTAGTAAAATACTTGAATTGGTGGTGCAAAAGAAATAAAATGTTCATCTGTGTATTTATAAAAAGACTTTAAAATTTGGGTATACAGGATGTCCCATTTATTTTGTTCACGTAAAATTACAATTTTTATGATGCGTCAAATGAAAAATTGCTTCAAATAAAAGATTCAACATCGTGGGGGAGCTCTGGCCAAAGATATACTTTTTTGTAAATCCCATTAATGCAGGAGATAGAGCTAATTTTTTTTAAATGCCACCATGTACATTTTATTCAAGAATTTATTAAATTAATAACTTGAAGCTGCAGAGTTATATTTATAAAAACATTTGATTTGATAAGGATGATTATTATGTATGTGTATAATGAAATAATGTAGAGATAGGTATATCAGGGATTGAAATAATTTAAAATTTGTACTTATATGTATGTCACGTGGCAGGTGATTGTATCTTACAAAAGGGTTTTGTTTACATTTGAGGTAAAAGATGTGAGAAGGAGAATGCAGAGAAACCTTTGTCAGGTCATGAAACTTCTGCCCATGGAATACTTAGAAAGTTAGCAGTAAGAATTTGAACAAAATAAGATATAGCAATAAGTTAAAAGGAAATGAAAATGTCAGAACGGAGACGAAAATGTTTTATTAAAGGCAAACCGGGAGTACAAAGTATTATGCCGCCTATACAAGCTCATATTTGCTAAAGTAAATACGTGCGTTATCTCTGAGAACATTTGGCAATCTATAACTAAGGGAGGTAAAAGTTGTTACTTTAGAAATCAACGTGTAAGGAAAGTGTCGAAATTTATGACAGACTGTTCTTGGAAAATTCAGGCTTGTGGGAACCTATAGAGTTTAATAATATTTTATTTGGTTTATGTTGTTATATTGTAGATCAGAAGGGGGAAAATAATTTTAGCCAATGGGCATCGAATTAAAATCAACGAATGAGAAGAACTTAGCGATTCCATTTTAAGATAGCCAATGGTGAACATATAACTGGGGAATAGGATAATTAACGAGGGAATTTAATTTAGCGAGAGGCGTGGCGATGTTGTAGAAAACTGGAATCCAGGATCAGAAGTTGATCATTCTAAAGCAGTCACTCGGGTCATTTCTAAAGATAGTCGGGGGCAGTCTAAGTCTTTCTAAAGTCATTCTAGATCACTCGAAAGCAGTCAGTCATTGGAAGGTCATTCATTCTAAGGTCATTTTTCTAAAGTCATTTTAAAGCAATCATTTTAGGTCATTCTAAAATCAGTCTAAGGGAGTAGTGAGGTCAGCGACGAGCAGTCAGGAAGTAAACCCCAGTATTTTTATATGTGAATAAAATATTTGAACAAGTCAACCTGGTGTATCCTTTGGGCAATACATTTCTCGTTCCCGTGGATCTATACTGATCCATGAAACACTCCAGTGAACCCTGAGATCAAACTCAACAGAATTGGAGCAGACGTCACTCAGCGAACAGCCGGGAAACATCGAGACCACGACCAGCAGTCAACAACATACGCCCACGCCATCCCCAGCACCACAAATTACGCCTACGCCCCGCAACCCTATAGTTCCGGCTCCATATTGGCTCCTAACGTGAGGCTATCATAAATAATTACGCCCAGCACCCCTTTAAAACTGCTCCAATACTAAAAATATAACACACTGTACCTACCATTTTTGTCAAGAATGCAGTAGATGTGCAAATGGTAATGAGTGCACAATTATTAAAGAACCGGCCTGTTTAATGCCTTGGTTGTAGAAATTACCTAATGTAGGGCTGTAGTAAAGTATTGGGTTTTTTTATGATATTTGATTCATGTAAACACAGGTGTCCTGAAAGGGAGATGGGAGTAGGTAACTTATCTCCCTCACCCCTCATATTTTCGTTGCTTTTGCTTAAACACCAATGTACTGTAATTAACCAGAGTAAGTTAGTAATGTTTAAAAAATGTACACGCATGAAGAGAAAGCATAAAGCTGATTTATAAATTAGGTAAGTTGTCAGATAATGATTAATTCGGTTATATTATGAAGAGGTTAAATGATTTAGTTAAACAAATACACTGTAATGCTATTAAATACAAGAAGTAGTGCATTTATCATTTACATATCTATTGTTTTCTCGGCTAAAATGGTATAGTGTACTAAATTTGTGAATGACTCTTGGAGAGGGTAAGGTATCCTTGAATAAAATGTACATAGTGCCATTTAAAAAAAAAAAACTAAGTTCTATCCCGTATCTCCAACGTTAATGGAGATGTAAAAAGTTTACCCTCAGCCAGAACCCCCCTTGAGATTAAAAAAAAAAGTGTGAAACATTTTTTTCGTTTGATGCATTAGAAAAAATTACGCTCTGTGGACCAAATAAAAGGGATACCCGATGTGCATTCTTGATTAATTCCTTCCACAAATGTCAATGAAAGACGTTGAATATTGGAAGCTTCGGAAATTATACATTATGATAAACTCTTATTATTTTCTTTATAGTCTTGTCATTAATTTCAAACTGAATTTGACTTTAGATCTTCTTATATTTTTAGAATTTAATAAAACTTCAGCCTTACGATTAAAAAGAGCAGATAAGAACCGACCAAACAAGCACGCGACGCTGATTTCAAATGTTAATGGCTTATAAAGCCAAACCTAAAAAGAATAACACGAGGTTAAGTGTAACGAAACATTCCGACATGAGATCATAACCAAAGCGGTCACGTGTGATCTAAAAGGGAACATCTGCGGCAATTTAAAAACCCATTACAAATAGCATACGCACGAACAAGCTGTAGACTTGCAAACAGCACGGATGGGAATTATGGGAAAAGACTGCTTCTCCGTTTCACGCTCGGCTAGCAGCCACAAGCTCAGATCCGGGGTTAGCAGTTTTTGCTTCGTCAGACACGAATTAATTTTCAATTTTAATGTCGAAGCCCTCACCCTTCTCGCTCGTCATGTTTTCTATCCAGACGCGTTTCTTCTTTTTAATAATCTTCATTAAGGCTGCTGGAAATATGCCTCATTAATAAAACGATAAAACTTTTCGTTGTTTTTTTCTTGTTATTTATCACTAAGGTGTAATTTATTTTTATTTTAGATTTTGCGGTAGATCATGTCAAAATAAGTTTACTAAAATCTGCAGAAATCAAACGAGGTGGCTCAACGGTAAAGCTTAAGATAAACAATCGGAAATTCCAAGGCTCAACTCCATTCGAGCCGGTTATCCCGACCTTATGTTTTTAATGGTTTCCCTTTGGATAGCTGGCATGGCAGGAGAGAATTCCTTACCGTGAATTTTTCGCTTTCCCATTTCATACTGTTTCATTCCGTTGGTTTTGTAACAAGGTCGAAATTGCAGGCGATATGAACTGGTGCGGTGTGACAGCGGCTTGCTTACACTTTGGAAAGGTTTCTGCCTCCAAGTCTGGTACGGATGTGAACCTCGAGGAACTGAAACCCTTCGCTGGCGTCGAGATTCTCTATCTGAAAACATGTTAGAGACCTCGGCTATGTCCTTGCCTCATCATTCCTGGATCCTAGTCGCCCGCTGCCATCTACGACCACTTCCTCCATGAGGTATCCCAACTGGAGACTTAGTTACAAACGGCCAACCTTTGAGCAAGTAGTGAAATACCTCCTCTGTCCCTAACTATCCAAACCAAACTTTGCAGAAACGATAAAATAAAAAGTAAAACCCACTATATTCTATTCATCAGCAAAATGCGGGATCTAATAATTACAGTGCTTAAAACATTTAAGCATTTAACTTGTAAATTCCAATCAATATTTTTGTGCATTCCCTTTGATTCTGCAGAGGCTGGTTCAACGATATTACTTTTTAATGTGTTTTCTTATATCGCAAATATTTTAAAGCAGCAGTGTACTATAAAAAGAATGGAATTTGCGAGTAACCGATTTTCCGTAATGCGTCTTAATTTGTTTGAAAAATCAGGTATAATACTGGCTGGCAATTACACAAAGGTCAAGACACTTTTGAAATTTATCCAAAGGAATGCAAAATTACGAAACATTTAGGAGCTCATTATATATTAAGTAATATTTTTAGAAACACGTTTAATATGAAATAAAAATTTAATAAAAATATAAATACACATGAAATATAAAAATATACTTTCCTAAATTCTTGATTCTTTTAAAAAGACATTCTTTTCCTTTTCTTTCAGTTTTTAAAGGTTATTTCATTATCAGTTCTGTATATAGTTTATTTGCTCCTTTAAGTCACTGTAGGGAATATACAATGGGAGTACAATATTACGCAAGATTTAATGCATATTATGTTATCAAATAGGCGTTTAGGCGCTAATCATAGTGACTTGGATTACAACGGAGCTCTTTGTTGCTCTGAATTCAATTCACTTCAAAACGAGATATAACTAACGAAAATAATTTAACAGATAAACGTATAAAACCCAGGGAATTTAAGGATGCTTTCACCATTAAAATATCTCAATTTAGCCGGGCACCTAATTTCAAATTTCATAACTTAATTTCTTAGCTGATGTTTGTGCTATCTTGTTGTAGTCTTCTTCAGAGCTGGGATATCTCAACCTTTTGTGTTGGATTCTGTATCCATCACAGCTCCTTTGTAGTCATAGTTGTTCTTCATTGGTAAATCTGCAGGTATTACTTATGACTTGAGATCGGTCCTGATGGTGTATTGGTTACCATATTTGCCTCCTAAACCCAAGATCGCATGTTCGATCCCGGCCAGGACCGATGGATTTTTTTCGGGCGTAAAAATCCTAAGAATGGCTTCCTTCGAAAGGGAAGTAAAGTAGTGGGTCCCTTGTCGTGCATTTACAGCACGAAAAAGAACCTCAAGCCTGATGAAAGAGGCCTCTGAGCAAAAATTTGTCAGCCGTTTCACGCCCTGAGTAGAATGGGACACTGATGAACTGAGATGTTAAAGAGCGTCCGTAAATAAACCATATAAAAATAAATAAATAAATAACTTATGACTTGACGTAAAATGGTGCTATGTGTTGAAAGTGGTTGTTCTCAGTTATCAGCTTATCTACCATAGTTGATGTAGAAAATGGCAATCTTCTCTGTTCATGCTTATATTGTTTAATAATTTCAATAAATTCCCTTATTATCCTGGATAATTTGTAGATATTTTAGCAAGAACTTAAATTTAATCAAACCTTAGAAAATTTTCAGTTTCTTCGATATATTCTATACTGAATAATTTATCTATTTGATTATTTTTACAATATCTAATATGTTCGAATAATCTATGTTGTACAGAGTGATCTGTATGTATTTGGCCAAACTGCAGGATATGCTGTAAACTTATGATAACAAATACACAAACAACACGTATTTTCTGAACGTAAAAATGATAAAAAATAATCAAATAGATACATTAGTCATCGCAGAACATAGTGAAGAAACTAAAAACTTAATAAGGTTTGATAAAACTATATTTCTTGTTAAAACGCTGACGAAACACGCAGAACGATAAGGAAAGCGATTGAAGTTATAAAGCAAGACAAAAACACGAGCAGAAAAAAAAATGGTGTGTTTCTATCTCAAGTTTGGAAGATAGGCCTCAGACCAGATTACCCCTTTCATAAATCAAACAAGAACATTTTTAACCATATTTAGAGCCTTCAATCCAATCAAACCGACACTGAAAGTAGAGATGCGCCAGCTCTGAAGATAGTCGCAACAGCATGGTAGAAACATAAACTGAGAAATTAGCTATGATGTGGCGGTATGGTTAACCCAAGAGGTTTTAATAATAATAATAATAATAATAATAATAATAATAATAATCGTGAAAGTTAGATTTTATATAAGATTAAACTGATATTTTAGATTTGACAATAATGTAAACAAATTCAAAGAAGATAAAATGCATTTATAATTGAAGAGGTAAAATTTGAATAGAATGAACTTATTTAACTGAACAAGATTAAGAAACAATATATCAATGTTGTAAATTGGCTCCCGAGTTTGCATCGCTCCTCAAGAAGCTTGCACTGCATTAGACAACTTCTTTTGTTTACATTCCTGTGTGTAAAAATTTCGAGAACGTGGTAACGCGCTCTTATAAATAACCTGTCGACATCCCTGTAACATAAATTCTCACAGCACAAAATGAGCTTACATTCCAGCTGTTCCTGTAAAACGTTATGAAACTCTTGAACCCTTGCACGGTAGCTCAATTTCGAAACTTGCGGTTTGGAGGAATCTTGTTCCAAGTTTCAGCAGAAAAAAGCAGTTTTAGAGAGGAGAAGACCACCAGTAACCATGAACGCGTGTGGAAACGTTCTGTTGACATTCTTGCTCCGTTAGTAAGCCCCTTTTCCGATTACAAAATGTTGAGAAGCGTGCAGCTTCACTAACATCAATGATAATGTTAATAAGTAAAATGTAGATAAAATACGTTTATTTGACGTTTAATTACGTTTAAATAGAAATCATCACTAGCATGGATGGATGACCAAGGTTGTTAATGCACACTCGTGAAAAGGAGATTGCAGTTCGAATCCTATAGGATGGTTCTCTTGGCTGAGGGGTTTTCCAGGAGTTTAAGTGCTCAATGAAAATGCCGGGAGATCTCTAAAGTTAGGCCTTGAAAGCTTTCTTCCGAAAACATTCTTTTCCAAATATATCATTTTATCTCATGTACCATTAAAGAGCGTCCATAAATAAATAAAAATCTCATGTACCATCAGTAGGGAGAGAAGTCTGAACACCAAAACATTGCCTAGGTGCGTCATCAGGTTTAAGGAACGCTGTCTATAGAGGCAGTCAGTTGTTTATTGTACTGCTGTACAGTTCATATAGAAAATAAAAAACGTTCTGACTCGATGTATATAACACGCTTCATTGTCAATTTCCATCGTTCGGTGTCAGAACTTACATCCCTAAGGGTCTGAGATGTGTATAAGGGCGTTAAACACTTCATGCACACTATAAAAGTTATGTAATATTCCACAAATTACTAGATAATCGAGCCGGAATGTAAGCTCATGTCAGATAAAATAAAGTCTAGATATCTTATATCCTGAAAGTCCTGCAAAAGAGAAATATAAACTTCTTCTGGTCTCTTTTACAGTGACAATTAATCTTTTCTAAATTATCATAGGTATCTGCGCAAACATGGACATGTAAGAGATAATTTTCTAAATAAAACTGGACAAAAAACTTGAGGGTTATTGCTTGTAATATTTAAAATTTGTTCCTTTACAACACAATAGTCCTCAGCAACTTTTTGAAAAGTTTACCTTGAAATATAATTTACTGAAAATGGGATTAAACTGAACATAACTTATGTTTTATAAATTAATATAAAAGTTTGTGTTGAAATTATAAAATGATTTTTGAACATTTCGAAATCCGATAACTCGGTCAGTCCAAGTATCCGCAGGAGCATGATTAAATAGCTGAATTGGATTGGGTTGACAGATACGGAGGAGGAGAATATTTCGGTGCAACCCCAGTGGGTGCACTTTCGGGAATGAGGTGGGTGCTGAGACATGAACGTAGACAAGTGTCACTAACATTGTTTTCCAGAGAGAACGGAGCCCTCCCTCCAAGGAGCTCGAGTCTCTCAGGTCTGCGAAGTCACCAACTTCGCCCTGATACTGTAATAGAACCAACGAAATGAAATGAAATGAGAGAGCGGAATTTTGTGGAAAAGAAAGATCCATTCAGACATTCGCCTAAGCGACCAGGGGAGCGAACAAATCAAGCTCAGGTTACCGGCTCCAAGGGATTTGAGCCCGAACTTTCTATCAAGCCTTACCCCTTCAGTCACCCCACTTGGTTGAATGAATAGTTTCGAGGCAAGTTCCAAACATTCATGACTGGATTAACTTTTGAGGTGACGGAAATAAATGTACCCAGTAATTTTTAATATACAGGCTGTTTAGTTAAAGTTGAAACATAGCAATTTTACTGCGTCTGAGCTGTCTAAGAGGAGGGTGCGGTCAAAAGGCCTGAGAAGACTGTCATACTGCACTGCATAATCTCTCAGTGGCAACTGTACTTGTAATATGTGTCATGACAGTTGCATATTTTGGCAGTGAAAAATGTGATATATTTAACAATACTTAATCCCCTGGTTTCGTATTGTTACAAGCGACAGTTGGGAAATGAGGAAAATCTTTGCAATCAGATGCAAGAGAAATTGTATGCAGGTTGACGCATTGTTTAATGGTTTTTTTTTTTTTTCAGATTAGGGAGTTAAGGAATATTGCCTATTGCCATGCAGAATATAATGCTATCTCTTTATATCAATGCCTTTCAGGAAGTGCTCACTCGTTTTATGTGTAAAATATCCCATTGCGAAATGTATATCATCGCCATTACACTTCTTTCTTCGAAGATCTTTTTTCAGTTTAGAGAATAAATAATAGTCTCTGAGTACCAGTCCAGGACTGTGGATAGGGTGTTCTATTTTGTTCTTACCATAAACTGAAACATTGTCATAAAGCGAGTGAAGAAAATAACTCAGTATTCCTCGCCTCTTCTCCTTAAAGATAGCGCGCAGTTGGTGCAAGTATGAAGCATAAATACCCTGCATCCACGGTGGTATGCTTTCCTTGAAGTCAGTTAGAAGACTTCTCGGCCGTCACAAAAGATTGTTGCCATGAACTTCTTGGTGACCTGAGTGACCCTGAGTTTTCTTGGCAATTTTCCATCTGGTTTGTGCTATTCAATAATTTCCCTTTCGGAGAAAGGATCATAATAAAAGACCATGGTTTCATTCCCCATGCCATTGAATTCCAGAACTTTTGAATATCTTGACAAAATTAAAAGCTTGTTGAAATAATCCACATTTACTACATTTAAACTATCAACATAAATTGAGCACACACCTTTCACTGATTTTTATCTTTATAAAGTGCTTCGTGTATGATTGTAAAAGAAAGTCCCAACCTAGCCAAGTTGATTTTTTTTTTTTTTTTTTTTTTGAGCTTCAGTCAATTATCGTTTGAGTAGTTCTTCCTCAACAGGAGACATTTTCTACAGCCATAGATCCACATCTTGATAATTAAGGTTAGGGTTCTTATGATAATTCATATTTTATTTGGTTTACTTACGGACTTTCTTTAACATCTCAGGTCATCAGCGCCCCATTCAATTCAGGGTGTGAAATGGTGACAAACTTTGCTTAGAGACCCCTTTTTTCAAGTTTGAGGTTCTTTATCGTGCCGTAAATGTACGACACGGGACCCACGGCTTTACTTCTCTTCCGAAGGAAGCCATACTTAGGATATTTACGCCCGAAAAAACCCATCAGTCGTTGCCGGGGTTGAACCCGCGATTTTGGGTTTAGGAGGCAAGTATGGTTACCACTACACCACCAGGACCGAATTTGTTTGGTAAGGGCGAATGCTCCTTACACAAGCAGATATTCTGGTATAAAAAGGTCGTTAAATGAGGTTGGAGCATATTTTTGCATAATTTATAATTTACGCTTGATTAACTTTTAGTTCATATTCGACACAATTTCGGTTACTCAAGGAATAACTGTTTCACTACACATTTGGTTTTTACCACAGTGCATTTCGTAACTTTTTTCCATGTTTGCTAAGTAGATAAATGCTTTAAAGGAAGTATTCTTAGGTCTACCTACTTATTAGTTAAACACAAGCGTAGTACAGAACAAATTGAAGACGGGGAAAACATTATAACAATGTTCCTGGAGAAGTGCCATGGAATAATGTCTCCTGTTTAGGAAGATTCCCCTTCATGAATTAAGTAACCCAAACTTGCATGAATTTTTTGGAAAAACACACAGACGGTTCCATACTGGATGATTCTATTTTGATTTGCTTTATTTATAAACGCTCAGGTCATCACCATTTCATTCAATCCAGGACGTGAAATTTTGCTCCGAGGTCTCTTCTTTCAGGCTTGAGGTTCTTTTTCGTGCAGTTAATCCACGCCACAGGACCCATGATGTTACTGTCCTTCCTAAGGAAGCCACACCGAAGATTTTTACGTCCGTGGGTTTAGGAGACAAATATGGTTACCACTACACAAGAACTACTTATACGATGTTATGAAAACATAAGGGTATAGAAATAGGACTGCAAATAAAAGAATTTGGTAAGTGATGGACGAAACCATGGACAGTATTGGAAGATACATAGTGAATGTTATTGTGGGAACAATGGAAGAAAATACTCCCGGTCAGCACTTTTTAATAAACTGCGAACGTTTATAAAAAAAAACAAATTTTCTATTGTGCGTAAAGTGTTTGAGAGGTCTATGAATTTAGTATGGCTCAGGGACTTTTAGCGTGACAAAGTACTGCAGTTTATAACGACTGTACTGCTTATGTGATGAAGACAGCCGATTTAGGTGGTGTGTGTGACTTGTTTATTTCATGCCCTACACAGAGTTGTGGAGAAAATCCTTGGTCAGGTCGGTGAAGCCGATAAACAATCGCGTATGTCAAAAGTGAAAGCCTCATTCTCGAGTTCCATAATTTAAGTTTGAAGTTTCAGATATTCCGTTGCTGCATTTTTCAGTTTCAATAAGAGGGAGATCCTAGATTGATGTCTGCATTTTCTACTGGGAGAACTTCAAGGTTATTACAGTTATAGTTGATTCATTTGACAACAGTCAGATATTGATGTCATAGGATGAAATTGCAGGTAAATTTACTTCCATCAAATGTAACTTTGGATTCCTTCCTGCTGCTTTAACCGCTTTAGAACAGTCAGGCGTATCATTACAACAGCAGACTGAACTTGTGAATAAAACTGTTGGTACGTTGAATGATGTTTCTGATGAAGCAGGAAAAATCGTTTCAGAAAAAAATGAAGTTTCTCAACAGAAATAATGCGGTTTCTACAGTGTATTAAATTCCAAGGATTTTATCGGGAGAAGTTTTTCACTTGGTAAATCACAGTTAGATTCAAATGATATTGTTTATTTAAATTTTGCACCAATAATGTCTGTCACTGTAGAAAGAAGTTTTCTGCATCAAGTACTCAACTGTACTTTGTAACTCGGGCTCATAAAGTGATCTCAGAATGTTTGTAAAACATTCTAGCAGCTAACAAACTACACTTTCAAATTCATATTTGTTTTTCTTCTGTTTATTACATGAAAAAACACTTTGAATTAATAATGTGTATTGTTGTTATGACACATTTTTTGCGAAAGGTGACGATTCTGGAACTGTTAGCGATTCATCCACTCTCCTCGAGTTCTATCAGTCGTTGAAGTGATAATTAATAGCTTTAATCCCCACCCCAAAATTACCAATGTTATTATAATCAATTATCAATGTTATATATGTAATTATAATTAATTTGTGTAACTTGTATTGACCCTTGTATACATTTAGGCCAATGATTTTATTTTCTTGTTTATTGAAATCCAGAACTTTAAGGGAAAAGATATTGCGTTGTATTTTTGTTTGGGCAAGAAACCCCAAGAACTTATATTTTTTGTCTATGTTTATGTTGACTCGAAAAACGACAATTGTGTAAGGAAGGTCGAAGAGTGTCTTTTATGTGAACGGGCAGAAAGATTGGTCTTTTGTTAGATTAGGGAACTAACTGTGTAATAAAAACCTCTCTAATGAGTTGATAAGCACTTACATAGAGCAACTTAACGGTACATAGTAGGTAAACACAACAATAAAAGATTCAAGACCACATCCAATAAGAGAATTCAGAGCGAACAAAGATCTAAGATCATATCCAATAGAAAAGTTTGGGAAAATTCTTTGTATGAATATTAGCCAATAGAAAATCTTGTGGAAGAAGAGAAAGTCAAAATCTATTCAAAAGTCATACTGTAAAAGGTTGTTTTTTGCGTCCCGACAGGACGACTGTATTGTTAATAAAAGTTAAAACTTTCGTGACCCAGATGGCATATAGTGCACAGTTGATGATACAACTAGGAGAATGTTGTAAGAGAATAATATATGAAACGATCTAATATATCTAGAGAAAATAACAGTGAGTGCCTAGCAAGTGAGCAGAGCGTCATCAAATTATCATCAGTCAATTACATAATAGTGCGAGACTCGACGACATTAAGAAGCGAGTAGGAGACAGTGTTTGTTATAAGAAAGTCAGCTGTTAAGCGACGAGAACTAGAGAACATTATATTGCGATTAGACTGTCGGAAAGATAATGTCGTGTAATAAAGTTAAATAGTCACCCTAAGATGAACATCCAAGCGTAGTAGTAAAAATAACAAGTGAACATATTATTGAATATCGTGTAATGCTTAGTGAACAGAACTTAATCAGAGGTCTGCAGCTTAGGTAGTGCAAAAGTGGCATAGAGGACACTCCAAATTTCCTCAAGACTTAAAAAATACCCGAGTCAGTGAAAGGATATTAAAATCATGTTACATACAATTACAATATTTTTTTTTCATCTTCTGCTAGCTTTCTCTTCCTTTCCCTCTGAAACAACTTGGTCACAAAACTCCAGTATTCTACCGAGCTACAGTCAAGGCAAAGGTGATAATACAAGGCGCAACATTGGGGGAAGAAGATATTGCCTTCATCTACAACTAATGAATCTACAATCCAATTTAATAAATTCATCAACCTTTTCCCTCTTCCTCCCTTTTCCCGCCATATAGTTTGAAATCCATCACATCGTCTCCCAAGAAAGCCCTAAAATGAAGGCTTCTACTTCATGTTGCACATGGGTAGACCCTAATTTTACTTATGTAATCTCTCCCAATCGTCATTTCCAATTCTAAGCTGATTCAATGCTACAATATATTTTCTAAAATATTGTTAACCCATTTTCTATAATATGCGCTGTTTCTTGGCAAAAATATTGTGCTCAATTCTTCATGTAAAATAAAACAAGTTTCCATAAATACTATCCAATCGCTGTTTAATAGCACTTACAGAAAGCTTAATTTATGAAAAATCTTAATGTTCAATTTTATAATGCAGTAATGCAGTGTGCCACTTGTTGATCAAAGGAGAGTCCCTGTCTAAATTGCGACTGTAGAGTTGATACTATTGTGCTAACTTCATAAATCAGCCATGCATTGCGTTTTAATTAAAGCAAATTTTGAATGTCAGGCCGGAAGCGTTTGGTGCCTGTTTCGTACTTAATGTACAGCTACTAGGTTGACATTGAATTTCCCTGAGTGAGCTTGAATAAAGGTCATTTATGTCATTTTTCATGCTTTGGTTTTCTAGAAGTGATAATGCAGCTGATGGTGGCTCCGAAAGAAACATTTGTACACATTCTGAAAAGTGAAAGGGAAGCTGAAATGAGTGTGTGAGGTTCCACCCTGCGTATTTTGAAAGTGATTAAGGCGTCAAAATGCTAGCCAAATGTCAGTTACACCAATCAGATAATCCTAGAGGTCTTTATAAATTATTTTCAATAATGAGAACTAAGCTATTTATTTATTTGTAGCAAGGCCTTATATCGGGATCTATGTACAATGTGTTTAAAACAAGATTACATATTAATGAAAAAAATATTTAAAAAACAAGTCCTTATATGAACAAAAAGATAAAAGAAAATTTCTACCGATCAAATATCCATTCATTACCACACACATTGATAGATGCAAATCCCTGCATGACCGTTGAATGGAAGTGTTCGGCATCAATCTTCCATCATTGGGATTCGAAATTGTAGGCGATAGGCCCATGGGGTCTTGTGCTCTATGAAGTGGACTAGTAGATGCTGTTATTAAACAAGTTATTTGTCACCAAGTACATGGATATGTTCACACAAAATGGAACGCCGATGCGCTGGTATGGGAACTTAAAACATTCACCAGATTCCGATAGCGTACAATATCAGCAAGAATATATGAGCAAATCATAAAACAGTTTAATGTATTTGTAACAGTTATGATTTTCAGGGACGCAAGGCTAAAATGTGTACTATGTCTTGAAGAGTAAGTAAATCTAAGTAAGTGTTTGTTTTAAAACCCATCATCCCCCTCCATCCGGTCTCAGGCAGACACCTAAGTAACAAAATGCATTGCTTTTCGCTATATTTTTTGGCACTTTCTTTTTAATTTTCAAATGATTCTTCATTCTCTCCCTGTGTGCTTTCTTTCATTCTTCCATTCCTTTTCTTCTTTTCTTAACCTGGAAACCTTGAAGTTTTGTATCGATCTTTTAAACTTCGTTTTGTACTATATTATATCTTCTGTTAGCCCCCTCTCATTAGTAAATTTCTTTTTTTTTATTATACTCCCTTCTTTTTTGTCCCTCACTTCTCCCTTTGATCAACGTTACCTGCAACTGTAATGTAAAAAATGTGCAACTGTCATTTAAACACTTGACAAGGTTCGAGCATCACTGATATAGAGCCATATATATCTCTGAATTATTGCTATGAAATTCATGTGGTATGTTTCATGCCACAATAAAATGCACTTTATGATTCGTGTGTTCAGGGCGTTGTAATAACTTGAAACTACATGTTGTTGCTGAGACATTAAAGCTTTAATTGCAAGTAGTGTTAAAGTTTTTAAATACCAGAACGTATTTCAAACTTAATAGGATTTTCAATAGCCATAGACAGATACTATTTTATACCATGTCTAGCCAATAGACATTCACACACAAGCCATTAAGCGATGTATTATTGTCGTTCTAATAGCCTAACAGTATTGCTTAAGGCGCAACAGGTGCTGCTGCATCAGGCTTGAGAAAGAAAGGACATACTGAGAGTAGACTTAATTAATGCTTTAGGCACATAAATGCCGAGAAAAAATATAGCTAAACTACAAACAGAGAAAAAAATATGAAAAGTAGGGACAAAATTACTTAAATAAGTTATCAGCGTTAACCACATATTACAACCAGCACACACTGCCTCAGAGAAAGATCTAGATGCGAGAGAGGAGATATAATAATTTCCGGCCTGATTAACATTTTGAGATGTCAGAAATAAATGAGTCATGTCAATTTTCATTACAATTTTCATTTGATTCATAAATTAACAAAGTGCTAGGCGTTTTACCTGCAAAATGTTGCATTACGAAACTTTGCACATCATTGTCATAAATGTCCTTTCCCGAACAACTATTTTAAATTTATAAAAGAGTGTGTCATCACTGAGAGCTACGTGGGTCATTTCGTAAATAACGTACAGTTGGCAGTACTGTCGATTGGATGATGTAGCACTAGTGAAATTACATCAGTTGCAGTTAAAGACTTCAGAAAGATGCATGTACATTTATTTTTCCTATGGCGTACTGTGTGTGTAGATCACAAGTGTTAGAAATGGAGCCAGCAGGTGCCTGGTGTACTGCTACATAAACGAAATTGTACTTGGTAAAAGCTGCATAGAAATCCACAGTGCTTTGAGTGAACTTTCCTGATGAGTTCGCTATGGACCGTGTTATAGTTTCTCGTTTGCCTAATCGTTTTCCTGTTGCTCATGTCAGCATAGATGATGACTAAGACCAGAAAGACCGAGGACATCAACACATTACACGAAGTGTGAAACTTGTGCCGAAAGCTCTTCAATAAGATCGTCGTGTGACATGTGCGGAACTTTCACAAGCCACGGGCATTTCACTAACATCAATATTCCATATTTTGACAAATTATTCCTAGTAGAGAACCTTTTTCATGCTATGTATTCCCTACTTCTTGAATGCTGAACAGAAGCAGAAAAGCAAGGACATTGTAAACTTACTGAAACAAAGAGTCGATGTTGAAGGTCACATTCACCTTCCCCACAACCAAAAAATGTTCACAAGGGCAATCAAAGGTCAAGCAATTGATAATATTTGCTTTCGATTACAAGAAATCGTTAGGAAACAAGTGCCACAGCAGTGTATTATCGTGACTTCCTATTTGAACAAAAACCCATCTCATTTGCTCGAGGTTGGACCACTCATGCTCAGTGACAACGCTCGACTGCACACCGGTAATATGATTAAGAATGGTAAGCATTACCTCATCCTCCCTATAGTCCGGACATGAATCCACCAGACTGTGACTTATTCCCAAAGTAAAAAAGCTCTTCTTAGGTGTCGTTGTCCTTATCTGCAAGAGCTTTCTGTCGCTATTACTCCGAACCATTCGACAGATGAACGCAATAGCACAGTTCCAAACTTTGAAACTCGATTACTAAAAAGAGATATGGTCAAAAGAAACAAGTGTGCATTATTTATGACATTGTTTGGGCTGCAAGATCACTGAATGATTTCTTTGAAGCCACACAATTTTACTGCACTGGAGCATTGTTATGAAGTAGGCCATCACATTAATTCGACATTGTTCGTCTCTTCTCCTTTATGGTGTAATGTATCTACTTCAGGAGTGCAGCGTAATACTAAGCATTCACGGTAGAATTCCTTTCCTTGAAGTCAACCAACACAAATTTCATTTTCTTTGTGGATTGCATGGCATTTAATGTTGCCTGATTTGCACAAATCACGATAACTCTGAAATCATGTAAGTACAGACCAGATGCACAGGACTGTCCTTCTGAACTATACCCATCGGGACACCCATCTGGCCAAATGAATTTTCTCGTGCATGTAACAGGAAGCCCCCAACTTTGCTGGCATTTCCTTGAGCCTCAGCCATCATTAAAGCTCCTCTTTAACAAGAGAGATTTTCTTGAACCACCAGTTCTACAGATCGACCTTCTTCGATGCTCTCTTTTCCCAGGCAAAACTGTTTAGTCCACTGCTTCAGATTATAGAATGAGCTTCACCGTAAATGTACACCATCAATTGTTGTATGACAGATTTTGAAGCAAGTCCTTAAGTGAAGATTTTATCACAACGTTGTTCTTTCTTTTTAACATTATTGTACCTTAGCGTGCCACGTGTTGGTGGAGCAAGAGCTAAAAATCTAGCTACTAATTGGCATCCATAGGGAGTAGCAACACTTTTCTTTCATAGATGGTGCTAGATTCTCTGCTAGAATTATATGTATCAGAACGGAAAATTTTGCAATCTACCCCATATTTTTTCAGTAGAATTACAACATTATACTCTGAAGTGGGCGATTGTTTATTGGTTCAAGGTAATAATATTGATTTTATACCTGACTATACTTCGGCTCTTTATCTGACTTTTATGATTGTTTGGGCTTTAATTCTAGCTCATTGCGTTCAGTTATATACATGATCTAAGCACAGAAAACCTATAGACCAAAAATATGCAGGGTGTACCGATAGAGATATAAAGGAAAAAATGCTCACCATTTAAAAACAGAAGAAGATATTGCTATGATTTGCATCTTACAAGATACAGAAAGTCTCCAAGCTTATACAACAATGCTGTGAAGGATGTGTGCTCGCATACTTGTGCTCATGTGCGCCAATGTTTAATGCGAGGACAAGCTCGGCGTTACGAATTCAATAAGCATGTAGGCACCACAATAAAAAAAAATCAGTTCCAGAACAAAAATCCATGGAATGAGTGAAGACTAAATGTTTTCATCGAGCTGCATTGGCCATTCCCCTAAACTTGGAGATTTTCTACATCAATTTACATAAAATTTTTATTTAATAATTTATTATTTACACCCTCAAATTATTACTTATTTCCTTATGCTTCTAAGCGGAACATTCTGTATTTTGAACCCAGTTCTATGTATTGAAACAGCATTTATCACATACCTTCCTAGTGATATTATATATAATATATTATTATATATAAATTAACAGTAATTATAGAAGATTTAAAAGGATAAAACACCAAGATAAAGTCACACATGAAATCGCTATATTTCGAACTCTTTGAGTTCTTCTATGTCAAGAACAGTGTGACTTTATCTTAGTGTTTTATCCTTTTAAAGCTTCTATAATTATTGTTAATTTGTTACATTGCCAATAGTGTTACTTCATTTTTCTTTTTCTTTTATATTGTATATATATATACAATATGTTATTGTTATGTTATGTTATTATAGATTATATCGTTTAATTAATAGCGTTAATATTACGCATACATTCCGTAGTATAATTGCAGGATAATAAGTTTTCATGTGATAATTCTGTTGCATGATAACTCAATACTAGCAGGAAAGAACTTCAAGACGATGAAGTAATAAAATGTAGCAAAATGTGAACACGAAAGCTAAACTTTATGTATTTTTAATGACCTAACTGCGAGAGGAGGGTAATTATGATTTAAACTTTGATTGCGTCAGGATGTTGATTTTTCGCTCATAGGACATAATTTAGTTTTGATCGGACCAATCCTTTATGTATATTTTGAACTTTGAACTTTTAAAGTGTCGCGGATAGCGTGCGTATATTTGAGAATTCCGTCGGCTTCAGAAAACAACATCGAGTGATTTTTCATGAGAGTAAATAAAGAAGCAGTTCGCCTAGTTTCAGAAAACTTTTCGATATAATCTGCTGTTATTCATGTATATTGCATTCGGCCTACGGGAGCCATGTGTTAGATATTGAAGAGATAAGTTGGTGATGTCTCGTTCGTTTAGATAAATCAATACTTCTAAGCGGTCAGTACTTTCTTGTGCCGAGTGAACTAAGGAAAGAGTTTTACCTATCTGAACACAAGGACAAATGTAGACAGTCCTAAGATCAAAACCAGATTCCCATTACCATTTCCATCGCAAAGGTGATTTTATGGGGATCGCGTATGGGTCAAGGTCACTGCATCGAATGCGGGATAATTTTCAGGAACATCTGGTAATCAAACCAGTTATGATCGATAAAGTGTGCCGTGTGCCGTGTAATCGAGTAGCGAAAAGCAATCTGCCAGTCCTGTTGAGCGGGGCTCAACAGAACACGGCAAAAGACACCCATGAGATTCTGTTATCGAGAACCATAGGCAACAGGCCGAGGTATGCAAAAACTACAACACGAAACCGCTTCATTGTGACAAATGCATTGATAGGGCATTGCTCAGGTATGCGCTCCAGAGTACATACGAGAAGCGAATACCGCCACGGGTGACCGAGGTCGATAAGGCGCGGACTTAAGAACGGGAGGTATGGGGTTCGAATCCCGCCAGGACCGTCCTCCCTAACTGAGATTTTTTTCCAGGTTTTCCTCAGTTTAACGAACGTTAAACACCATTCAAAGAGAGAGAGAGAAAAGCGACTGTTCTAAATAAAATTATGCTTATTGTTAATAATCAATACATTTATAACTGAAAAGCAGATGCCAATTTAGTTTAGTTTAAATATTTGTACAAGTAAACGTTATAATGGTGTTTATATTTTGTCAGTCTTATTGCATACGATTTGTTTAACAAACACGTTTTATTATCTAGGCGGGGCAATCAAACAAATGTACTGATGTTTGCCAGTACACCTTGCCTTGTGTTACGTGAAGTGGAGATTCTACAAGTGATATATCTTTATTTATAATTTAATGGAAACCACCTTCTCTAAGCTGTACAAACAGCATAGTTAATAATCTTTGAAATGATACTTTCTCTTTAATAACCCTACTTTTTGTAATTCAAGAACGTTCCAAAGTTCCAATTAATGTTAAGTTAAACTAATAACGCACAACAGCTGAAGTGAAATTTGCAAAAGACTTGATTAGTTAGGAATGTAGCTGTAAGTTTGTTTGAACACAGCCATGAATTCTGGAGCCGAGCATTTGCCTGCGGCGTGAAGTTACTGGTATATTGTATAAATGTTCACATACTCTGTTTTCCTTGACTGTAATGTATGTGGGGGAAAAAATGTTAAATTCCTTATATTTGTATTGCAGAGTACCGCATGGAAGTGGTTGCCCGCGCATGGAATTTCCCTCATGGACCAGAGAATTCCCCAAACCACTGGAAGTGTTAGAAAAAGTCGTACAGAGAAGTAAGTACAACTTTATTACAAATATGCATTTGCAATTATATGTATAGATAAAAGTCCGACAAGTAGGAGCTGCATAAATAAGGAATTCCTCAGCATTTTGGTTATGAAGGTTAGTACAGAGCGCTAGAGCAAAAAGTTGTCTATAAAATAAGAACAAAGATGACTGTTTTCCACATTCCCTGTTCGGAATTTAATATACTGTTTGTGAAGTTATTATAGTGCGCTCTTATGTTCAAATATAATTCTCAACACATATCACAAGAAACTTGCATGCAAGCAATACAAACAAATTATTTAATTAAAACTTACCACATGCAACAATGTATCAACAATTCTTTTTGATTTTATAAACTATAATTTATAACATTAAATAAATTTGGCTTAAAACGGCAGTGTTTTTTACAGTACTACTTGTTTATAACGGAAATACAATATAATAAGCGAGAGCAAACAGTTTTTAAAGATGATTAGGTTCATATTTCACGGTTGCTGTTTTCACGAGAATATTTTTCTCAAAAATAAAATATATGCAGCGTTATCGTTAACAGGCCAATTACAAGGAGCTACCAGAATGTCATCAATAATTATTACTGAGTCGTATTTTACGTATGCAAGGACCGGAAGTAGTACAGTCTCTATGCTGCGATATAATAGCAGACAACTAGAATTTCAGATCGGATATTATTTTTTTCAGAAAACAAACTTCTTAAAAGCAATTGATATTTAATCCCATGATCAGTCTAAGTAACATAAGGAATACTAAAGTCATTGAGATCTATGCATCTTTCCTGCATAAACTTTAAAAAGGAATTAAAAATAAAAATTATGGCCTCATTAATTAATGAAACAAGTTATGGCATTAATATATAGTATAAACATGCAAACTCTAAAAGTAACTAATAAAAGAAAAACTGAAATAAAACACATTACTTAATAATGTTTGTTTATTTTTTTTCCTTCAAGTCACTTGAAACTAAATGTCTGTAGTAAATTAACTATGATTTTTAAAAGTAAGGAAAACAAAAGTAGAATCTGTAACTATCACAAAAATAAACCACATTTTAATCCTTCTTCTTCTTCTTCTTCTTCTTCTTCTTCTTCTTCTTCTTCCTCCTCCTCCTCCTCCTCTTCTTCTTCTTCTTCTTCATATTATTATTATTATTATTATTATTATTATTATTATTATTATTTAGATTAAACCACACAAATTAACGATATACTTTTAACTAAATGAAATCTAAGACCACGGATAGACAAACCTGTATTGTGTGGGTATTTTTAAAAATTTTAATTGTAACCACGTTTATGAACTGATCGCTTGGTATTGCCTTTACATTCGCCAATGAAAAATAACATAAGTTTCGGCTTACCGTGTGTATTTCAGCAGACGAATTTCATGTGTTCAATAAAAGAAAACATGTCTCTATTCAAAAACAATTACAATGTACTAAGCAAATATACACAAACGACATTATACATTATACAATCAAAAGTTTCATCGATTTTCAGTCCTCATTCGATTAATAATAGATAACTGTTTCAGGATTTTGAAATTTTATTTAAATTTTATTAGTAAAATTAAAAAAGTCAACGTTTACCTGATTAAATAATATAACGTGATGTAGGTATTGATACATTATAGATTATGCACTACTAATTAATTATTAGCATAATAAACATGAGTTTATATTTGAACTCAATTTATGCCCTACTAAATAATTAATAATCTAATAAATTTGGATTTATTTAATAAATCCGATTTTAGCGCTATAAACCTAAATAAATGTCCTAAAACACAGTTCAAAAAACACTTTATCGTATTGAAAAACGAATTATTTTAGTTTGTTTTTCACTTTTATTAAATAGATTGTATAATTCGAGAAAAATTAGCTCATTTTGATGATTAGAAAATTAATCTTCTCTTTTTATTTTAGCATAACATCTTAATACTCAAATTTGTATGGAAACCCCTCAAACAATTAAGGCCAGAAGAATGTTTTTTAGCAATACCATCAATTAACATTTTCAATTTAAAAATCGTAAATCTCTTTTCCAGATGTAAACAATAAGTCTATATTCTTTTTAATTCTATAATTTTTCGCTGCAACCACCGCAAGAGCGCCTTTTGAATTTCGATTTTCAGGTATATCCCAATTCCTAATTATTTGATTTCCTTGATTTTAACAAAATATTTGTCTTATTTTACTTAAATGATACATACTGAGTTTTGTTGCGACAAAACAAATAGGTGCCACTGAAACGATTTATTATTATTATTATTATTATTATTATTGTTGTTGTTGTTTTGAATTTAACGCCCTTTTTACTACTGGGGTACCACAGGCGGTAGACACTGATGATACATGAAGTGACATGATAAACTGGGAAAGGAGTATTATTTTTTTTTTTAAGGAAGGAAGCATTCCAGGCCTAAGTTTAGGGTATTTCCCCGGCATTTGCCATTTATGAGAACTGGGGAAAACCAGGAAAAAACCTCAGTCAGGGAGCACGGTCCTGGTGGGAATCGAACCCGAGATCTTCCGCTCATGAGTCCGCTCCTTGACGTCCTCCGCCACCCGAGACGGTAAATTTTGGGTTTGAAGTAAACCTCCACTCCCGATATCGTTGATTTTCAGAAACTAATTTTCTTGTTTTATTTCAATGACATATGTCTAGTTTAGTTGAGAAAAAAAATTGTAATTTTTAAAATTTCGCTTTAGGTAACTGCTACTCCAGTTTTGCTGGTTAACGACTCCACGAATCGTTTATTAATTGAGTGTTATTTGCCGACTTTCGTTGAGAAAATACAAACATTACGTAAGTAGGATTGATGAAGATTTGAAGAAACTTTTCAAAATCTTTTCATGGGTACAACCTCAAGGACTACATTTCTTCGGAATTCGCTGAAACTTCACACATCCTTCGATTATACTATTGTAGAAGTCATACATCGTCTATTCACGAAATAAAGGTATGTCTTTCGATCGGTAGTAACGCCCTAATAAAACACAAACTTGCAAATAACAATGTGTTGTCTTGTGAAAGCTCAAAAACTTTTTTTGATTTAAAATATTCTTACTCGACAAAGCGTCTACGTTTACTTTCCACTTCAGAATTCACTTTAAAGATTTGAATCTTAGGTTCTATTAACGCAGCAGTGTCAAACAGTGTCAAATTATTATTTACCAGAGAACCTCTGTGAAATGTGAAGCCAATATAACTGCTCTAATCAGATTGTAAACCTATATATGCTAGCTTTGTATATACATTTTACATTATTGCACTAAAGCCGAGTGTACCTACATAGTGCTTCATTCTGCTACGCAGTTGGAGTTTATATAATATATTAGCGAAACTGACTGACCTTCAGTGGACGCGCAATTTCCGGTAAGACTGCAGTTAAAGTTCCGCTGAAGCAGATTGCTCGGTCGTGTTTAACACGCCAACGTTTTAGTTGTATTTCTGTGGGAAGTATTTGTTACACGTATATTTTTGTATTATGGAGTAAGAGTGAGATATACGCTAGAACAAAGAATATTTTTATGATTGTTACATGCAAAAGAAATAGAGCAAATATTGAAGGAAAGATTTTCGTGCTAAATTTCCAGGAGTAGCATCTCAATTGGGAAGTGAAACCTCCAGGTTGGTGAACAAAGTTCGAACCCAAAGCGTTTTCATTTACAAGAAGCGGAGGCAAAAAGAATAACAAACAAACAAAAAATGAATAAAAATAAAAAATAAAGCATTTTAGCAGGAGAAGCTTGATGAATAAGACTATCGATTAGAAACTTCTTCTCTAAAGTCTTTGACACGATTAGCCCAACAAGTTGATGTATCTGTACATGGTGCCACTTAGTGGCTATAAAGCCACTCAACTGCTGCATGTTAATTCATATAAAATTATTGCTGTAGCTGAAATATCCGTGAGGTAGTTTACAATATTCAGGAGAATGAATTACTGTGAGTGGCTCAAATTTTGTTCAAAAGGATGTCTCACAGTGGAGGGTAGGCATTTCGAGCAGCTACTGTAAGAGAAAATATTAATATTAATTACAAAATCAATCACTGATAGTTCCGAACACACACGATTTTCTTGGGCAGGTGGCGAGGTCGTTACGAAGTAATTTCCCGTCCTCAAAATTAGTTTCGATTGCGTAGGAAAATAAGAAAGTTGTAGTTTTAAATAAAGGAACAAGAACTACTAAATATTTCTTTGCCTACAGCCCTGAAATACGAAAAAACAAACAACACAAGTTAATTTCATGAATATTATACATTTCTTAACAATCATGTAGTTAAACTACTTCTGTTGGTTCATTATACAATCCATAGAATTTCCTGATCTTATAGGAGGATTTCACCTTTTTTGTCAACCCCGATATTTGCATATCCTTAAATTCGCACAAAAAGAATGGATAAAAACTGGAATCAAAAAATCCGGTTGGAGCTACAGGTTGACCAACTTTCCTTATGTTAGCTTTAGGAAATCATTAGCATCCATTGCTTGCTCAAGATACTCGACTTTTCAGTAAAAAATTCAACCTCATTCCCCGTTCCTGATTTAATTTCTGCAGTTTTCAAGAGAATCAATTAATGCATTCCAAAAGTTTTCCTAATAAATTATGTATGTGTATCAGCAGAAAAAAGTTTTAAAAAAGGTTTTCCTTAAGGTTACATCTCCAAGAAACATGTCAGTCTACCATACTTTCAAAAGAACTCTGAAAATAAGAATCGACATTCCTTCTTTCCAAATGAGACCTCTGTTCCAGAGCTTGAGTTGCAATTCGTTTGAACTCAATTAAAATATTTTCTGTAGACAAGGGCGTACTGTAGAGGCCTAGAAATGTTTATAAATGCTATTTATTTTCTGAATTCAAACCGGAATAAACTCTCTAAGTAAATGCAAATATGAACAAATTTTGCAATTCTACTGCATGGACACAAATATTAAACTAACTAGAAAATAAATGTGTTTTTTTTTCAACTTTCCCTAACGAAACCGTTATAAATTATTAACTAGTTTTGACATGCACGAGCATATTTCCAAATAGCACAGTTTTATTACTTTTTCAGAACTTCGGATACTATTTTCATGTTACAACATCATATATCTGTCACTTGGACCTACACATCTCAAAATGGAAGCAGTTTTAGCAGGTACGAAAACATAACATGAACTGAATTTATTGCATTTCATGCAAGCCAGTTAGTTACATCCAATTAAACATTCTGTAAAGGCATGTTTATGCATATTTTAGCATGATGACAGAACATATGGAAATTAATCTCTCGTTGAAGATATTTGATTTTCCTTGTTCATAAATTTGCATGAATATACTCTGTAGGAACCGCTTCTGCATTTTCCGCTAATAACACGAGTAGCGTGTTTATTTCTTCCAACTCACATAGCTGCCTCAAGCAGAAATAGGGAAGTCTTGTTGAATTCCTGGGCATTATATACGCAAAATTCTAAATGTTACTAATAAATATATTTTAATAAATTACAGTGCAAGGTAACAGTGCCGCCTTTACCATTTCTCTTTAATATACAATTGGCGAGGACATACGTAGATTTTTTTAATGATGTTTAACGCCCTTTTTTACTATTACAGGCGGTGGACACTATGATACATGGAATGAAATATTTTAGATAAGGGTTTTCTTAAGAAAGGAAACGTTCCAGGCCCAAGTTTAGGGTATTTATCATTTATGAGGACTGAATAAAACCTGGAAAAAATCTCAATTAGGGAGGACAGTCCTGGCGGGATTCGAACCTCAGACCTCCCGCTCACGAGTTTGCGTCTTAATGACCTCAGCCACCCGTAGATCATGCGTACATGCAGAAGCAAAACTATTGAAGGAAAGCTCATCAAAGTATATGTTATATTATTTTATTTACGGTCGATCTCCAAAAATACAATAAACAGAAAACCCTCAGAAATCAATGTACTATATTAACTCCAATTTGCTAGTATTTCGTAGCATTTATAAGAAAAATGCCCATAGGAGCAATGTTGTGATACAAAATAAAATAATTAAAAAATGCAACATTTGAACTACGTAAATTGCAATATAAGCTATAATTATGTTGATAAACCACTCTTTCATGGCAGATACCGGGCCGGCAACAAATTGGTGACTTCTAGTGAAGCGTATGTAATATGAGCTACAACTACAATGAAAATAAGCACCTAACTTATATCAGAAGTTAGAAATTAGTTTTGCTATGTCCAAAAATTTATGGTGCCATTTTAAAATTTTTCATTCACATGCATCAATCTGTTTATCTTCCGAAATTGAGTCAATGAAAGCATACAAGGTTGTCCACGAATTGCAGGCATATATCCCTTATATTAGGGTAAATTTCTATAATTCGGTGTTACGGAACATTAATGATAAGAGTAATTGCTCCACTCTCAATATTCTTTACTAATGAAGCATGATTCCATTTACGTAGTCATGTTTCGACGCAAAATAACAGATATTGACGTACACAAAAAACCCGATTCTAATCACGGAACCATTTTGCATGACGAGAAAATCGGTGAATGGTGCGCAGTAAACACAAATAGAATGATAGGGCCTATCTTTTTTGATAATACCGTCAATGTAGAAAGATAAAGAATTATATACTCGCACCATTTTTTGAAAAACTGACATATTGAATGCTGATAATAGATAAATAAATAAAAAATAAGACCTAGTAGGTAAAAATAAGCTACATAAGTTCCAGTGCATATGTAGATCAACGAGAATAACTATAAAATCACAAGAAAAGCTACGCAGCTTAAATTTTACAATGCCATGGCTTACGAGTAATGTTTTATGTAAGTGAAATTGAATTTTAAATCAGAAAGATAAAAGCCCTGCACAAATGAGATTTATAAGGACTATAAGAAGAGATAGGATAGTTGACAGTATACCTAATGAGAAAATGTGAGATAATTACAGATCACTGCATTACATAAACTTACAGAATATCATAAGCAGAAGCGTAAAGATAATCTAATTAGAATATATATCAGATGACTGTCAAGAAGGATAGTAAATTAGAAACCAAGAGAGTTGAACTCTGTATGATGAAATGGGCATGAGTCTAGAACAGATCCTTGACCTAAGCTCTGAAAAGAAAAGGAAATATTAACTCTAGAAATTACCTTACAACAATGAGAAATGGATTAATTTGTTACACTTTTTCAGGAATCTGAAGAAACACAACTGTGTTCACCGATTTGACTAGCTATACCACAAAATGAACATTATATTTTAATCTTATAAATGTTGTGCTTTTAATGACTTTTTATATTAATGTTTTCAAAAGTGCTATAAAATGTCACAAAACTGTTACTGAGATGATAAATGGCATTTTTGGTCACAATTTACTGTATTAACCAACTCCTAGCTTGAGCAATCGAAATGTAGCATAAAGGGGGAAAATAGATCATGGAATCCAAGCATGCTACTTCTAACTAAATTGTGATGTGCACGGGAAGGTTCCAGGCTTAAAGCCAAGTCTCCGGTCTCTATCTGTGCTAGAGAACTCTTCTCTATGCGTAGTTTTTAGCGCAGACTCGTCTTCTCTTAACTTCACTACCGGATTCAAATTTAAAAGGTAAAAGTTTCACTAATCACCGTTTTACAGAAAAACATAAATCTCTTGCGGAGTTCTCACAGTGCTGATTAAGTAAGGCAAGGAGCCATGAAAGCATGTGCACTTTGTGAAAATGGCGTTTTGTGTGTGAACAGAACATACCGAAACACTGAGAAATATACTTCTAGAAGACCAAAGTTCTAATAAGTGTATCATATTAATTTATTTCCCAATATTAAAATTCTTTTTCTGTTAATTTCTACAATGAACACATTTCAATACATGGTATATTTTCTGTAAGAGTACAATGATCTAGAGATACGGGTACATACATAATCTTTATACGCACAAAACTCGTTAAACACAAAGGTATGCACGAAAGAGAGGTAACAGTAAATAATGATTTAGCACGATGCCATCTATCACTATGTTTGATATTTATAATGCACTATAAGAAATAGTCACAGAAACACACCCCTATATTACTATAAAGTAGAAAGAGGTTATGATGACTATTTGTCTCATGTGACTCATCTTAAAATCGACCAATGAAACGAAACAAATTTTGAATTTTGACCAATCACAGCCGTTTTGCTGACTGAAATTATCGAAAAAAATTATCAAATCCTTTTTTATCACGCGACGTGCATTTATCTTCTGGTCAGCGTAGCCAACTCTATACCTCCACTATATAATTCCTGAACACGCAATGACCACTTTTGCTAGAGGCGGTGGGGAGCTATTGGTAGCAACAATAGCATGAACAATTGACAATCATAACGCAAAATGGAGGGTTCTTTAAAGCGTTTGGTGATGCGTCAAATATGCAAAATGATTTTATCATTAGAAATTCCAAACCACAGAATGCAAAGAAAAACAAACACAAGGTATGTTGTCTCTGATTCTCTGTCTCTCTCTCTCTGTTTCTCTGTTTCTCTGTCTCTCTCTCTCTCTGTCTCTCTCTCAGTTAATATTAGAAAATCGAACGATAGCGATTATAATAGTTGGTTTTTATCCATTTCAGTCTCACCGTTTCTGAATACAATAAATATATATATGAGTATAACATATTAACATTCTGTGCGGGAATTTCAAATATAAATCACTTTTATTGTTATTATATTCACGAAATAGTCCTAAACCAGTATTTTTATCTTCTCTATTGGCATTACTTACAATCGGCATTCTTCTATCGCAAGATGCCTTTATTATTATTATTATTATTATTATTATTATTATTATTATTATTATTCGTTTTATTTACGCACACTCTTTAATATCTCAGGTCATCAGCGCCCCATTCAATTCCGGGCGTGAAACTGCGACAAATTTTGCCCAGAGGCCTATCTTTCAGGCTTGAGGTTCTTTTTCGTGCCGTAAATGTACGACGCAGGACCCACGGCTTTACTTCCCTTCCGAAGGAAGTCATACTTTTTTACGCCCGAAAAAATCAATCGATCATGGCCATGTTTGAACCCGCGACCTTGGGTTTAGAAGGCAAGTATGGTTACCACTATACTACCAGGACCGATTTAATCAAGATGCTTGAAAAGGTTAAGTACAAATATACAATTATTACAATTTTATAAGTCAAGTTTAGAGAAATTATATTTAAATTCTTATTTAATTCTTGAAATAGTCCTAAGAAATATCAGTCAATAGTCGGAGCTTTCCAGATAAATTCATCCACTACACTCGTGAATTTATCAGTAATCTCTGAATTTCTCGTGTTATTGCTTGTGATAAAACACGAACCAAGAAATTTAAGGTAATAATACCATTACTATTCTTTAAAAATAATTATTAAATAAAAATCTCTAGAATAGACACCCATATTTTAATTATTTAAAAAATGGAACAATCTGGAAATTAAAACCAAAAGAGAAAACATAAAACTATAAATGAAAGGATTGTAAAAACGTAGTGGTAACTCATTTGCCAAAATTCGTGGTAATTAATGAAGAATGGGGCTCAGACGTTAACGATTAGGACTAGCATATGAGAGTTCCGGGTTCAATTCCTCTCCCCTTTTTTATCTTTTTCTTTCGTGGTTTCTCCTGGTTGCTTAATGGATTTTTTTTCCAGAATTTTAAATTCTCCCATTTCATCTCATTACCGTAGGTTCTGTTACAGGGTCGTAAATGCCGGGCAAAGTGGGCTGGTACTTTGTGCGGTGAGACGGTTGCTTGCGTTATGAGCGGTTCTGCCCCTACGTCTGGTATGAAAACGTCTCTTTTGAAGAACTCAAATTCTTGGCGGTTGGAGTGCTCTATCTGCAAATAATATTAGAGGTGCCTCACTGCCCGTAGATTATGACCACTGGTGTCTTTTTCTCCCAGAAATAACTCATAAGGACGTGGGTATAAACCCCCAGACTTTGAGCAAAACTGGTGTCCTCTGCTGTCCCTCGATCCGACTCAATCCTATTCAACCTAATTCAACAAATGCAGTGGTAGAGGGAATTTTTTTTTTGAATGATTTGTTTATGGACGCTCTTTAACACCTCAGGTCATCAGCGTCCCATTCAACTCAGGGCGTGAAACGGCCGACAAATTTTGCTCAGAGGCCTCTCTTTCAGGCTTGAGGTTCTTTTTCGTGCCGTAAATGTACGACACGGGACCCACGGCTTTACTTCCCTTCCGAAGGAAGCCATACTTAGGATTTTTACGCCCCGAAAAAATCCATCGGTTCGAACCCGCGATCTTGGGTTTAGGAGGCAAGTATGGTAACCACTACACCACCAGGACCGACTCAGTGGTAGAGGGAAGGCTGGCTTAAGAGCATTCATCAGTTATCACTATTGTAGACCCTTGCATAAGAACGCACAATGCGTTAGTCATGCCAATGAGTACACAATAGATAAGTGATTTAAGTCTAGACAACGGGCATGGAGCAAAAGTGATATGTCGCGTGGAAGGAACATTAAAAATGTAATGGGGATCTATGGGAGCTTGTGGCAATAATACTTTACTTATCGATGATATATTGGGTGTCCGCTTTTTGGCCAGAACGTGATAGTGTGGAGAATGCGCCATGTGCGGGTCGCCCTGACACTGCATCAACTTAACATGGAACTATTCAATCTCTACTTAAAGCTATAGTCAATAAGGGAGTTGACTTCAGGGGGTATAAATAACCAATCCCATCCAGTAGCATCCCAAGCAGTACATACAGAAGTATGGCAAACCTTGACAAATATGTCAAGGGATTATACTGAAGAAGTGTAATAATGTGTTGTTTCTAAACATTTTCTTTGTTGATACTATTTTTTTTACAGTCATTGTATATAATTTGATAAAGTCATATATGCTAACGTGCGAAGCGAAACATAATTAACCCGAAGAAAAGAAAAACGCAACAGCAAAGTTAAGGAATGCAAAAACAAATTGTGCAAGAACAGATATGTGTGAAGAGTAAAACAATAGAAAATAAATGTTAAATACCGAACTATAAACAAAATTGGAATTTACTCTGTGTAATTGGAACCAGCAATGTAAGAAAAAATAGCTTCAATAAAATATTAATGAATAAAAATACAAAAGAGGAAGAACCATTTGATTCAAGCAATAGCTTTATGTATTTTTGTTCTTAATTACTAATTATTGAATTGTTTTCTATTTAATGATGTCATTTTCTTTAAACGTTTTTCTTTTTACTTTGTTCCTTGTAGACTAGAATTTTTATTTTCTGGATTGCTTTTAAAGTGCAGACATTGAAAATAACAAATATCCTATTTTCCAAGTGTTGGATTTTAACTAATGTTCCTAGATAGTAAATTAGGTGAAAATACCATTACTTTCCACATTGTGCAAAGCTTTCAAACTTGATAGCTTCTGCAACTCTGAAATGGAAACAAATTTAGAGAAGTTTTTCCTGTTGCTACCACAGTGGAGAAGGAGCTTGTTGTATAACAAGTTTTATTTTAATTCTCCTTTTCTGGAAAGGAGCAGAACTTGGCCTTAATGAGGAACTTGTTGAAGGATGGCAAATCGTCGCCTCTGGCCATTAGCAGAGCAGCAGACCACTCTCCGTATGAACCACATTTATCACACGGGCCTCAGGTCTTGTGATGATGAAACAAAGGAAGCATCTGCTGTGCTGATATAATAGACAAACCCACGTTGTCAAATTTGAAGGCCAATCTCGCTCTCAACGAGACAGCTGTAGAACCGCACTTAATATCCTAGCTTAAAGTAATGAAGTAGCAAAATAAACAGAGCCATTAATGTCTGCAATCCTCAACATCACCCTGTCTTGATTCAATACAACCTTGTGCTTTTATTTCCGCTTTTCTCGGATACCATTAATATTTTGTAAATCACCAAAACATGCTCTGCATTTGAGAGCAGTTGGCTGTACTAGCTTATAATATTTGTGCTGATTCAGTTGCCGAAAAAACTTGGGTGAGTTGGATCAAGATTTCAGACAAAAAAGCACAACGTAGGCGTTTTGTATCCCACTAAACTTCGAGAGGAAGGGTACGAAAGACGGTCAGGTTTTTGAGGCGGAAGGTCAGATGCAAGATCTGAATGTTTATAGATCCCCGTCCAAGGAGTCCCAGCTCTTTGAAAGGATTGCTGCTAGACGCCAGGACAGTTTTTCAATAAGGTAGTTCCTCACTGCACGTTGGTCACCGTCAGTCCATGCATTCTGACTTTGCAACCCTAAATGGGTGCACAAGCAAATAAATTAAAATTAAAATTCGCAGAAAGCAAGAATCCATCCCAGCATTCGCCTTAATAACTAGGGGAAATCACGGTCACAATGGCTGACACAAAGCAATTTGAATGCGGGAATGCGAACTCCAAGCTTTACTACCCTATCCACTACAATCGATGCTAACCACGCTAATTGATTGAATATAAGCAGTTTCCTAGCCAAAGTGCGCGAAACTAGAAGGAATTTATTTGCTATTAGAACGCAATAACTAGTATAATTATATATAATGTGTAACATGTCTCAATTCATATATCTGCAATTCACTATTCATATTTTGAAAAAATATCATTATTATTAATATTATGGTTAATACTTTTATTGTTTGTTCCTCTTTCAAATTGTGTATCATATTTAAGCAAGTACGGTCTACGACCCATGCATAAAATATATTTATAGTTTATAGAATTTTATAACAGTAAAGATACACCTACTACTAATGCCCGGTCTTACAGTTGAAACTTAAACCCCTAACTTAATTAAACTGTCTTTCCTCTAGCAGTTACGCTATAACCTTTAGCTTTGGTAAGTTGAACATACAGTTTGATACAGCTGAAGTTGGGAATGCATGGGCATGCGCAGTTAAATTAAGGGTTTTTTTTTGTTTGTTTTTGTTTGTTTTTTTGTTTTGTTTATTGTTTACGACTTTGCTAAGCTCGGAAGATATAGCCTAGGACTGTAATCAAATGTTTCGGAAGTGGGTGACAAAATAAAATAAAAATGGAGAAAGTACCAAATTACTACCGACGGTTAAAAGTACAGACACACTGTATAATGTAAGAAGTCTGACAAAATGTTGTGGCAAAAGAACACCCAGATTTAGGAGGAAATTTTAAAAGAATTCAACGCCAACAGCGGCACTTTTTTCGGGGTGCGGCAATTCTAAAAAAATAATAACAATATGAAGAAAACTATAAAAAGAAAGTACGGTGATGAAAAATGCGCATATATGGAGACCCAATGTGCCTTCATCAATAACAAAACTTGAGAGAAATCAAGATACTTATCAGAATACAAGCGGATGGCCTTAATGTGTTGAATGAAGTTTTATAAATCTTTCAACAGTGCCGCAGAAATCGCCTCTTGTTATAAGCCTGTTGCGTATAACCTTAATAGTTTCCGCCAACAGAGCCTTGTTCCCGACACAATAAAGATCGCAATTAACATTTTGAATTATTTTCTAAAATAAATTATACGTTTATGATTTATGCGTTACTAATACTATTATCAGTGTGATGCATGTTTTATTTCATCTCCAATGATTTACAACATCTTGTTTTCTGACTGTTTACTTAACCTAAATATCTTGTAGGATTCAGAATCGCTCCATAGATTAAAATGATCCCAACGTGTTCTAAATGCTCTTGATCTCCTTGTAGTTTCAATCTGAGGAAGAGGAAACTGAATTTCTTCATCACTTATACTTCTTCCTAAATTTTTTTGATATACAATATTAACCTAGCTTAAACCATGCTCCTCAGCTTAAGCCAAGAGCCAATAAAGCGAAGCTTATCGTTCAATTTGTACACTGTAAAACACATATGTAGCTTAAGTTTCAGCTTAAGCTCCGAATTAAGCTTAAGCCTGAACTGGGCCTAAGAAACAGTTGCATGGAAACAGTCGAAATGACATAAGAAAGATCCAGCAAAATATTTCCTTGATTTAAGAATGGGTAAAATATTATTCATTGAAAATGTATTGCGTGAGCAATAGAATAAATATGTGTGTAAATTTTGTTGTACATTTTAATGCTTAGCATTTATCGACGTTTAATTACGTACCACAAACATTTGTAATAGACAAATAACTACACAAAAACAAAATACCTACGAAATAAAAACAAAACATTACTCGGCGACTGCTTAGAAGCCAAAGGCAATTGGGCAGAAGATTTTTACCAGGAAATTTATGAGATGTTCACTGCATTACGGATACCGTGGAAAAATTTGAATTAAACTAAATACGTGAGTGGAGAAGGCAGTGGGCAAGTTGGAAAACAAAAATTAGTAAATGTCCTTGAAAAGAATGATGGCCTGATGAAAGTGAAATAAACAGTAAAGTGCTTCAAAACTATGGTACTGATATGGAAGTTAATCTCAGTTTGTTTCCTCACTTCATGTGATTTCTATGCACAGGAGAAATAAGCTGAGTTGTTAAAACATGGGAAATATTATATCACAATTTTTTATGTACTCGGTCGCTGGGATTAACTGATAAATTACAGAGTTTCTTGTTAAACCTAATAATTTAACAATATATAATATTTTCCCCTCTCTCGTCGGTTCTGATGCTGTCAGTAAATTCACAAAACCTCGAGTTTTAGTATGTAATTGCATGTTTTGTCATTTTAAAGCTCATATAATTGTCAACATTAGTTGAATATATAGCCTATGTGTAACGTTACATATGAACTTAGTCCTTTTATGTCGTGAGATGGTGTAGTATAATGAAATATTAAAATATTCTGCTAAAACCATGTATTAGAGAACTTTTAAGGAATTAAAATACATCGCTAATTCTCTGTTGATAAATATTTTCAGGGTGGGAACATTTTTCAGGTTTTAAGCTACCCTATATCGTCTTATTTCCATGTTTGATGTATAAACAATAAAGACCGGCTACTAAGT
Organism: Metallyticus violacea; assembly: GCA_030762175.1. Classification (NCBI taxonomy): domain Eukaryota; kingdom Metazoa; phylum Arthropoda; class Insecta; order Mantodea; family Metallyticidae; genus Metallyticus; species Metallyticus violacea. The sequence continues at coordinate 43,822,925 of CM060843.1, forward strand.
GGATATTTGTTTTGGGACGGAAGTTCGCCATATTCTTTGTTTTTTTGGTCAATATTATTTGATATGATTATACTTCTCTAGACGAGGAAAAAAGGCTTTTATCTTATCAATTCATTAAATACGGTCAATCCCCTATTAACTGCTCTTTTATGTATTGCCACCAACAAAAGCCGAAAGGACAGACGCATCCTATAGTAAAAACAAACCGGTTTTCTTTTACTACCATTACCTTCGTCTAATCGCCACCAAGCATGGAAGTGCTAAGATAGCAGAAGCACTGCGCTATATTATAATTGTGTTCGATATAGCAACTTGTCTACAAGATAGAAGTTGGTTCTAATATTTTAAACTCACAACTGCATTGCTAAAATGAAATAAAAAAATTAAAGAAAGAGTACGTACATTTTAAAGCTAGGTTATAAATGTTGAAACAATCAACAAGACCTATGTTTATATTTTGATACATAAAAAAGTCAAGTTTTCAAGGTTTACATCCTTCTCACAATGCCAACACTTATTGACAGCAGAAGATTGACGGTGAATGCAAATGAAGCGTCAAAGGTAATTGGACAAAGTAAATAAAGTGTCTTTGTCCCGCCTAAGAAACATTATGTTTGACTGATATTGCATAATTGTAATGAAAATTACTATTGTTGGTTCCTTCAATGAATCAAACTAATAACATACCTCTACCGAACAGCATCATAAACCGAAATTTGAAGGGGAAAACCGGAGTGTCAACGTTTCTTTATTTTATTTAGTAGGCAAAAAGCTGTAGCTACGAAATATCAATATTTTCCTTCTTTCTCTTCTGTTTTTAATCCCCTATTATCCGCAGTTAAACTATGCTACAGCTGTCATACTAAAGGTTAAAGCAGGGTATATTGCTAAATTATTCAGAGTGCATTCAGTTAATTAACTATATTTATTTCATCAAATGTTTATAAATGCATTGCACAGATTTTATCTATAATTTTTAATGATGTCTGATTCATTTGATTTAGCTGTTCCACCAGTTTGCCATTCTCTTTCCTCGGGGTAAATTCCACCAGTCTCTCTCAGGAGTTTATTTATTGATGACGGAGGTTGTTCTTGTAGTTTCATCACAAAACTCCTATGTTATAGGTAGTTCCTGAATGTCTCTCCCTCTTATCTTCTTGGTCTTATTCTTCTTCTATCTGTTCATTCCTGTCTTCCCGTTGACAATCACTAGCTTTTTCTCCCGCCGCCATTTTGTATTCAGAAGAAAGAAGCCATTTAGTATTCTTAGGGGATTTTACTCCAGAATTAGCAACGTATTCCTTCTTTCCTATTAAAACGACACTAAGTGTCGTGTAACTCAAAGCCAACGTAGTAATGTGGTGAATCTGCCTGCTCTAGCTGGTGTAGCACCAGTGTCTTTAAGCCATTGCTTTCTGCCGATGCAGTCCCTCGCCAACGCGTCAGTTGTCAGTTATGGATGCTTCGCTATAATGCAAGATTATAGATTAATAAAACTAAAAAGTTAACTCTCTTTAATGATTTATTTAATTAATACTTACTAATTCAGAATACACATTTGGAATTCTGTGTATTTTAACCGCTATATAATTAAAGTGATTATGCACACTTTATAAAATAAAACATTTTTATGGCACTATGGATAGTTTGAGAGAACGCAGGCTTTCACAGCCGGAGTCATAGATGTCTGGAAAGTTCATCTCCAGTAAACAACGGCATAACAGCCAGGAAGAAAATTGCACTGACATGTATGGATAGTTTGTCACTTTGTGAAATAGTTTATTAATGGTTTCATTTCCGGCATTTAACGATGCCGTTACGCCCTAAATCTTTCACTACACGAGAAAACTGCGCAAATGGCCAATACTTGCGGTTAGTTGATATAGGATTAGGTTAATTTGGAATTTTAATAAAATAGCAACATGCACTTCAACTGCTGCGTCTATACAGTACCCTTAGGGACGCATCCTGTCCTTGGGTTTTTCCGTGGTTGCCCTTGGCTGCTTAGGCATTTTTTGGGATGTATTTGTACTTTCCACAGATTTGATTCTGTTAAAGGATCGAAAGTGTCAGGGCGGCATTTCTTCGGCATCTGGATGTTCTATCTGGAAACATGCCAAGTGACTTTGTTTGATATTAAAGCGAATAAGCTCATTCTCACAACATACTTTTTTGGCATAGTTCCTTCGAATTCACTTGCATTTGCTCGAACGTTTCTTCAGGTTCGTGATTCCCTCATGGAGTGGGTTTCTTCAGGTGCCAAAGCACATTTATTCTTATATAAATTTATAGACAGGCAAACATGTTTTCAGTTCCGGGAACAGATAGTAATCCAATATAGCGAAAGCAGGTGAGTAGAGAGGATGCGAAAGCATTTAAAATCGTAGTACGTTCAGTTAGTCCTAAGGACGTGACTTGGATGCACCGGCGCATTTTCATGGTGAAACAACGGCTTCTTATGGCCATTCTCGAGTGTTTTTCCGCCACCACTGTCTTCAGTCTCTCCAAAATGATGCATAGTAATCTCCAATAATAGTTTTTTCCTTCTCCAAAAAAATTCTTTTGTACCCCCCCCCCAAAAAAAAAACCAGAAGCCATTGCCTTTCCAGCGGGTGCAAGCATTCACATTTTCATTACCGGTGTACAGTAATGAATCCATGTTACGCTCATAGCCACAAACATAGCCTAAACATTTTCAAACGGTCGGCTGATATTCGCAAACGATTTCGCTTTTGTTCCGGAGTGAGCAGACGCAGCACCCATCTTTCACAAAGTAGTTCAATGTGTAATTCATTAAGCAAAATAAAATGAATCTCCTCAGTTGAGAGATCCGTGGTCTTTGCTAATTCGCACGTTTTCACTCTAGTCATCCAAAATAATTCTATGAATTCTATCTATGATTACTGGCCTTATGGATCCCCAGGATGTGGTGCGCCTTCGATGCTTACCCAAAGTCGAACGGTTTCATAGAAAGGGCACGCGTTACCTAATGAATGCAATTTCTCTCTTGAATTTCCTTCGCTGTTTTCCTGTTCGGAAAAGTGAAGTGAATCAGACCACGGACTCTAATTTTATCCATTTTTCAATGTCACTCGAAACGCTTGTATTTAAACAAATTCCAAACCATGAATTAATATCAAAATGACATGTATCCAAGGAAATTGGTAATTGATTGATTTATAATTATATTATATAAGGTGCTGTTACTCTCTGTTCGTATGAAAACCAGTTACTTATCAAAACACCATCGCAGGTCCGGGCAGTCACTGCAAGTGGTTTCTGACTGCCTGATGATTTCCTCAGTCATTATTTCCTCCCAGGAGGTATCCCAAACGGGACTTAAGAACAAAAGCCCGACCGTGAGTATACCGAAATATTTTCCTCAGTATCAAAAATACAATTCTATATCTATAACTAATTTTGCGTTCCTATGCATGTCTTCCTTTGTGAAACAGTTTTTGTTTGTTTAAGACCTTTGACTTCTATTGTGGTGTACATAAACTAAGTGATGTTGTTGCTTCATTTTATGATACACTTACACTTTGAGCCTATTTCGCTTATTTAAAATATCCGTTTTTCGTATACTTTTAATAAAAATAAAGTCTTGAATTGTACACACCAGTAATGATGGATTAATGCACAGCATTCCAAAAGTACATTCTAGTATAACGTGGTCAGTAGATTCTTCTTGAAAGACTGCAGAAAGAAATGTTGATTTATATGAAAACCAGTTCATAAATTAAGACGATCTACACAAAAAGAACCCAGTCATACGAGTGAATTGAAAGAAGTAGGAGAAAAACTTGAAGTTGATTTTGTTCGATGGTAGTTAAGCCATCCACGTGCGTTCAATTTGCACCGTGTATGTATCGTATATTATTTACATGCAGGTTCTGGCGGGTTGCTAATGAAAGTAATCAGGTTCATTATAGAAAGTATGGTAACGTAAAGCATCTCCATTGGCTGAAAACATTTTGCCCAGCCATTCAGCACATAGCGCTTCTCATTAAATATTGACTGTGTTTTTAAGGACCCCATGATAAACTAAGAGTAAATACGTACAAGACACTTTCAGGAAATAAACAACATACAGAAGTATTGTAATGCAAATTTTCACCCATTATTAGTCGCACACCATTTGTTAGAGATGTAAAGGCTATGAATGAAGCTTTGAAAAGCAAAAACCTGAAACAAATCTTACGAAGTTTGTGGCAGAAGTCATTTTCATTTAATGCATTCAGCTTATTATTCGATAACATCAAATGGCGCTTAGAATCGGGACACGATTAAAAGAACCTCGCTTACTTTCAGTTTGAAAGTTAATAATATTAGTTTTATCAAGAGTGAAAGAGAAATAAAAGTAGTTCTAAGGACCTTTAAGTCCACTTATTTTTCAGTAGTGCTAGATTGCACTAAAATTAAATAACGGTTGTTATGGTTTGAGAAGTGCGAAAGAAAAACAGGGGGAGAGTTAATGATCTGCTGGCTGTGAAATTTTGAATATTAAAAACATATTCATGTTTTAAAAAATAGAGCCATAATACGTACCAACACCTTTGTTTTGTTTTAAATCAAATTTAAACGTAAAAGAATTTTTCAATGGGTTATTAATTTGAAATTACCTTAAATAACAGGCAGTGCTCTTTTCTCCCATTTGTTTATGGCACATTTAATTTTACCCAACTACACTAAAGGTCACACATGTTTAACAAGTGAATTTATTGCCCAGCTCTCTACGCGTACCATGTTACAAGGTCTTTAAATATGCAAGAAATACCTGGCAACCGAAATTGAACTTAATTTTGAAATAACATACACATTTTGTAGTATGTTGCATTGAGCAAATAAAGCAAAAAGTTTACTAGACTTTTTGCAATATGATATATCAAGGGAAACTTCAAGATAAATATCTAAAAGAGGTTCAGACGGAGTAAGTTGATTCAGTACTTCGGTCACTCTGACGGCGCCTTTTGTACCTTCGGAAGGAAGGGACGAGTGCCTCCAGATCAGTAGGGAACTCTGACGTTTCCTTAGATGGTAAGCTCTAGAAAATGGCAGGCCTGCGGTAGTCACAAGCGTCCCCAAGCAGAACCCCCCATAACAGTAATTCAAGCGTGAATCCACCGTCATGCCGCACAGCTCTATTCCAACTCGCCTAGTTCCTTAGTTTCAATCTAGAGCTGAATTAAATTATGTGTAATAGAAGAGCGAAAAATTCATGGAAAGAAATTATTCCATCCCACCATTAGCTTAAGGGGTCTGAAGAAACCGCAAAAATAAAAACCTAGGTCTGTAATACCTAAGGAAAGCCAAGAAGTAAAATACCCCTGTGAGAAAACCAGAAGGGTGTACAGTTCGGTATTAGGGAAATTAACGAAAATGTGCGTTGAAGAAGCCTGGTAGGCAGAGTTTCCAATTGATTTTCCTTTTGCTGAAGTTTACCGAAAAATGAGACGCTTTCCAAACTGTATGACACCTTTTTCAAGCGAAAATTTGCATTTTGTACAAGCCCTTTGGACTATGAATTTGGTTTAGTTGTGTACGCTCTTTAACATCTTAGGTCATCAGCATCCCATTCAATTCAGAGCATGGAACGACCGACAAATTTTGATCAGAGGCCTTTGTACAACATGGGACGCAAGGCTTTACTTCCATTCCTATTAGAATTTTTACACCGAGAATTGACATTGGCCGAGATTGAACCCGCGATCTCTGGTTTAGGAGGCAAGTAGATTACCAAGCCTGTGAATGAACAGTTGGTATTCGCTTGATGAATTACACATCAAGTTATGGTGCAAATGCATATCTAATACAGTACCATGCAGAGACTAGGAACGAAAGAAACAAACGGAAACATTAAAGTGAGGTAATTTCTATCTGACAATTTACTGCTTGATAAAGTAGAAGATTAAAACACTAGAGGAACAGCAAACTAAATGAATAATGAGGTCATGTTTTTCATTCTTGTGGCACTACATCTAATAATGGTCTGCAATAAAAGCCAAGTCGTCATGTATCATCACGGTACTTCTAAATTGGCTTGACGAGAAATAAAAAGAAAGCCTTTCTTGTTTTAAAAATTTGTTCTCTACTTCATTTTTTTTCTTTTATACTAATAAGAATTTTCGAGTATGTATTTTGTTTATATGTGGTTTAAGAATTTTTATTTCTAGAATAAAGCATTTTATTAACTTACTTCTAAGGATTTAAACTTTCTGTTAAAATATGTAAAAAACAGGATCTACAGACTCGTTTTTAGATCTTCATGAAATAAGAACTATTCTTATATCATAAAGACACGTGTAATCATAATGCGATAAAATCACGCCTCACTGCATAGAAATTTGGTAATGGGAACAAACTGCGAACCTAGATTCGGTGAGAATGCGTTTTCTAGAAGGAATTTTGAGACTGTGGAGGGGCGCAGCGAATTGTGGAACTATAAGGAGCGAGGTCATAGAGTGTAAATTCAGAATACAGAAGTACTGGCTGCGAATTATGCATGGGAACCAAAACATTAATTGGGGCATTGTGCTATCGGGAATAGCTGAGGATGAGAGAGAATGTGACATGGGTATCCAAATTAAGAGAGAGACTAGAAGCAATAGGGATAGACTCCATTTGGGTGGAGGGTCAGGGAAATAGAAGAGATCATGGAGGAGGTTTAACAAACCGCTTGTGGGATATGAATAGGCGGCAGACAATTACACAATGCAGAGATATCGCTAGAAGTACAGTCGCATTTAAAATCTGAATGAGGGATTGAGCAGTGCATCAAACAGAGGTCAAACTCACTAGAGAGAGGCCCGCGTGATTTAGACTAGGAGCATGGCGGACGATTAAGCTCACTGACGACTATGAGAGTAGAATTTGCCCTATCTACGAAGAGGGGGAATCATGTACACATATGTAAAGGTACGGAAGAATGGAAGGAAAAGTATCTACCACAGATCTTTACGATAGCGAACAGAGGGAGTTGGTCATGTTGGGCTCTGCTAGCAGACAAGGAAGGGGAGGAGAGATTAGGTAGATGTCTGATGAAAGTGAGGTAGCTAGGGTCTGTAAAGACTGATAATCGGGGAAGGGAGGAAGGGAACAAATTGTGAATCCAGCTATGTGTATGACATTCCTGTGGCTTCTTCTAATTTTTTATTTTATAATTTCTGTTTATTATATCCTATTTTTATTTTATTGTTAAATATGTATGTTTATTTTTATAGTTTATTGTTAAATATATCTAATATTAAATCAAACAGACTCGGTGTATTTCTGCTCTAATTTTCAGTTTCTTTTAAAAAAAAAACAATAAATCTCTGAGAACGACACACGATTTTTATTAAAAAGTCAAGAATTCACGAAATTCCAGACTGGACATTTTTCTTTTCCTCGTACTTGTTTTATTTCTTATTTTAATTTTAATACAGTAATTCAGTCCTGAAATCGCTCAAAATTAATTTGGAATCTGGATTTCAGTTTATTTACCTCGAGGTCAGGTGCTTAGAGAGTAATCTGTCACGCGGTGTGGTAGTATATAGCTACAATGAAAAAATGCACTCAGAAATACACTAAGAAATACATTATGTGTAATAAAATTATTTTACTAATTTACACATAATAGAACAGCTGAAAATATTTATTTAATATTAAAATATTAGGATATTATCCATATATTATGTACAAGAAGTAACTTTACTTATTGTAATTTGCGAGTAAATGGCTAAATATGTAGCATGTATAGCGTAAATACATTAAACTTTTTAATAGCCTGTCGTATACGCATTTCAAAGTTTAATTTATGTTATGTGTTTAATTAATATGTCAGATCATTGCCTTGGCAGATAGTAACGGCATATATAGTTTCAACTCTCAATATTTTAACTGACAATATTTTTCCTACAATATTGTAACACTTGGTGGGCAAATGCTTTAATATGTAAGGTAGATTCATTACTATTTCAAATCGTAGTTTTTTTATTAAAATTACATAAAGAAGGAAAATTTAAGAAATCAAAAAAGGCAATATTTGTCCATTATCAACTGTGTTTTTAAAAGTTATTAATACGACCTATTTAATATATGGAATTATAAAGCAAGTAGATGGATCACAAAATAACAAATTTATGGCTTTTAAAAATATATACCGTTTGATGCATATTAGTTATAAAAACAAATCGAAAAAAAATTATAGAAAAGTATCAAATGTGTGAAAATATTTCTTATACAGCTGAAATTGACATAATGAAAATTAATACATTTAATTGCATGGAAAGAAGAAGTTGATAATTCACTTATACAAAACTATGTCACTAATCCCGATACCATATTGTTCAAAAACATGAACAATTCCCATAAAATATAAATAAAATGCTAACATTTGAGATTGAATTTTTAGATCAATTTCATATTATAAAATCGATATGATAAAAGGTTATCTAAAGAGCTGAACATCGATAAATTAAATTACATTATAGCATAAGTAATACACAATCAAAATATTACACAGGAAGGACATTTGGCAATAGGATTCCCAAAGCAATTAAAAGGAATAAACAACCAGAAAGGGCTATAGGTCTAATCAATCAATCAATCAATCAATTAATAATAATAATAATAATAATAATAATAATAATAATAATAATAATTTTTATGAGTTACATGAAGTGTGTCAACTAACACTTACTGTTTTATTTTAGAGAATATTTTCTCAGGGAGCAGAAAAAAAAATTAAACACTCATGGAAGTGTTAATTTCACAAAGTGCGTGACACCTTTAGGTATGTTAATTTTTCAACAAGTCATTGCTGCCCTGAGGTCTGTGTCCCACAGGAAGTTGAACATATGATTTTCTTAATGCTACGCTTGAGGTGCTGTATATGATCAGAGATGCGCTGTTCTTTTCAATGAAATGTTGCCGAACTGTTTGCTATTCCAATTAGTTCTGTTATCACTCATTGGTATATGAAGCTCGTGCAAAAACCCACGAAAATCGGTATATTCTCTTTTGTATGCTTTTCGTGTTACTTGCACTTTTTAAATTGATTCAGGGAAAAAAAAAAAACGAAACAAAACAAAACAAGTAAATATTACCGAAGTTAAGATTAGAAATTATCTTTCACCTATCAGTTGAAGAAAAAAAATGTTTACTGCCGCACTCTTGTACGAAAGCGTTTAGTTTCGAAAATAATAAATATAAGGATTAATGATACGAAAAGAGAGATTTCTGTGCGATATCCTAGAGCTCATCGATTCGAAGCACATTAACTTCTGGTGTCTTAGCAGGGTTCAGCACTCTTTTTTGAAAGAGGATTTGGATTTTGGTACATGAAAATGGAGGTAGGAAAATTTTTAAAAAATAATTTGGAAATTTTAAGATAATAGTGATGAAAATTATAGGGTGTTCTCCTCGAATGAACCTAATTTCAAATTACTATAAAAAGTTAACGGTTAAAGACATAATTAAACACAAAGTGTCATCTGAAATGCAAACTGTCAAGTTTTGTAATGTTTTAAAATACCAACAAAAGATGGGCCAGGGAGCCAGGTCATAGCTTCCGCGTCGGTTATGGCGTCCCCACCAATGGAAAAATCCTTCTGGCGTCATGTACCTAGAACAGTTTTTCCTACCTCAAATCCATCACCTAAAGTCCGATGTTCCTTTTGAGCAAGATGGCGTCCCGCTCCGTTGGTACAGAAATGTTCTGGACGAGGTTTTTCCCGGCCTTTGAATTAGAGGAAGACCGATCTCATGTTCCCCAAGGTCTCCTGGCTCACCCCGTCAGAATTGTCTTCTTTGGATATAAAGGATAAGGATTACCTCATCCCAGTCAGAGCCCTTGTGGATTCGGGAGCGCATCATTTCAGTCATCGCCAGCGTGAGTCAAAACATGTTGCAACGAATATGGCAGGAAATTATCTATAACCTTGATGTTGTCACTGGGGCACACATATAGATGTGGTTTTATGTAAAATTATATCCTGTGATAAAAAAAAATGGTGATTTTGCCATTCAGATGACATTTTGTGTTTCTTATATCTTTAACCGTTAACGTTTTACAGTAGTTTGAAATCAGATTCATTCGAGGGAAACACTTGTATATTGCATCAATACTTGATTTCTTTGAAACAGAGCATTATTCTGGAATAAACAGATCTCTTTTGCAATAATCTATAATTTTTTATACATTTTTCCCTGTGACTGCGTTGGTCTTTTCGCAACGCCTGTAAATATACAATTTTTTTTTTTTTGACCTGAATTCTCAGCTGAACGAAGTACGTTCTGAGAACCAAGGTCACGCTGTTATATCATAGTAACTGAAGTTTCCAGCTGATGGCTGCAGTTTGCTGTTAAGGAGGGCAAACATTATTTCTACCTTTGAGTTATTATAACTCAGTTTGCAGTTAAGATACTTTTTATTGAAATGTTAGCATTAAAACAGATAAATAAAATGTTTAGGAATAAAATCACAAGATAGAGAAACGACGAAAAATATAAGGACAGTAAGTAGAAGACTTGCGGAAGCATAGCTGTTGCTCGTGAATGTAAATTTCATTAAAAGTTGTCAGAAACATGTGACTACAGATGGATACCATTTTGAACAAGTTCTCATTAGTATTCCTAAGAAATGATTAATCAGAGAGGAATTTGTCCATCAACGGAGTCCGCCACTGGTGCGAACTTGGCCCCACGAAACTTGCTATCAGTTGCGGACGCTGGCTTAAACATACTCTCTGTTTAACAATAAAATAAGAAAATGTTCAAGCAATAACTACGAGAAACTATTAAATACGGAATATTACCTGGCCAATAGTATTTAATATTTATATTTTATTTGAATATTTCATTGATAATTAGCTTTATACGTTACGAATTCTTTACTTTTCGTAATTGTGTACGTTCATTAATTTTCTCTTTTTCTCTTAACGCAAATAGCTCGTCAGTACTATTCAACTGCAGCAATGAGTATTTTCTTGATTTTCCATCCCTATTTTTAATAGTTTTATAACGCAATGAAATTAATCGCAAAGATAGCGAAAACCAAAAGCTTTATCACGCGCGCACACACATATTGAAATTTAGAGGAAGTAAAAACATAATAATGAACTAAAAATAAATTATAGTCTAGCGAGAGATGGAAGAGAATAAAATTAAATTGATTGCTAGAAACAAATAAAATAAAGAACACTGTGATGGATGGGCCGAGAAGGGCAGAAAGGTAGGTTTAAAAAATGCTTCTGTAGTTTAATTTACGACATTGGCATGTTAATTAAGGTCCAGTAGAGATCGCAGAAACTCAACTATGCTGTAATCGCCCAAATGTGAATGACAGTATTAAAATTCCATTTTGCCTTTCAAATGCACAGGTGGACGGAAGATTTAAGATCTCTGGAAAGAGAGCTCGAAAAACGTTGAGAAAACCAGTTTTGAAAACGAGGTGTAATTTCTGTGACCGCCGGCTTGTGTAACAGCAAGTGCTGTTAGAAGTTGTTGAGGACATCAGGGCAAGGACAAAAATGTTGTTTCTAACCTTGAGATTCCGGTTTATGCTTCATTTTTGTAATTTTTACGCAATTTTGTGTAATATAATGGCATTTAAAACCAATTTACAATTATAAATCATCACTATTAATTATGTTTTCGTTGTTAACTCATGAAAAATGAGCATACTACTTTCTGTAGCTAGTGCTTAAGTGAATAGTTTGATGTCATATAAATACACGAAAACAGGTGAGGTCAATTAACTAAAATATCCAGATAACCTAACTGGAATTTAAGATTCTTCACTAGTAAACCGCAACTCTAGTGCTCGAACTTGTCACGGACGTAAAAAGGTCGTGCTTTCTTACATAAAATGTTTTATTAGAATGAAAGGGCAGTATAATAAGGAGTAAAAGAGGTTAACATGTGTTCTAAAATAATGAAATAAGAAGAAATCAGTTTTATTTTATATCTAAACAGGACAGTATTGCTAAACTTAGAGAGTATTAGAACTGATATGCTCTGTAGCCTGAACAATTCCATAATATTAAGAAAGACATTTCCATATTGCGTTTATTTATGGCTTAAAGAAAATTAAAAACAAGTGTGGTTTAGTGTTTCAGGTCATCATCATCTTGTTATTATTCTTCTTCTTCCTTCATGCTTTAGATACTGCTGTCTGTAGCATTCTACATAATTTCTTCATACCATCATTTTATGGGTCGTCCTATATTTCCGGTTCCTCACGGTTTATATTTTTTAAAATACTGTGGTAATATTTTTGGTTCCCCCTTCCGTATGTTAGTTATCCACTTAGGCTTATATTCTTTAGTTTTTTTTGTTCAAATTATAAGTATATATTCCCAATTCCTCTTTTATTTCTTCATTTTTTTTTTTTTTTGTCTTTAGTTTTCTTGCATTTTCTCTTAGTCTATCCTTATGCAAAATTCAATGCCGTATAATAGTTTCGGCATTGGCAATGTTTTATAAAATTTTAATATAGCAACCCTTTCTTGATTTATTTTGTGAAGGTTTTATTATAATACACATTTCCATTTTCTTTGTATTGTCTATTCTGTTTTGTATTCCAAGTGGTTTCTTAAAAAGTTTAATTTCTCTACGTTTTATAGTATGTTATTTTCTATTACAATTTTCGAATTTTTGCTTTCTTTCTCTTCAAATGCAATGACTTTACTTTTATTCGTATCATCCCTGCTATTATATTCATTTCAGAATGCACTTCTGTAAATTATTCTCCGATTTAATAATAATAATAATAATAATAATAATAATAATAATCTGATTGTCACCAAACCTAAGTGTCAAGTCAAACTCTTCTATATTCAGTTTCCTAGAGAAAGTTAGGATGTTGCTTATCCGTTGCTTTATAATTTCATCTATATAAATGTTAAAAATTTGAGATAAACTGCAGCCTTCTCTTACATCTAGATTAATTTCTTCATTTCATAGTCTCCATATTTTTAGTTTATATATGTTTTATTACTTAAGTTATTAAGTGAATTGGAATTCTCTTTTATTCATAATTTTCCATAATTCTATTTTATTATATTTTTATATAATCAATGAATAAAATGTGTTTTTCTCTGTTGAAATGTCGATGTTTCCTTTATATGTTGCAAGGAAAATAAGTTATCAATACAGGATATTACCCCTTAAAACCTGTTTATTCTTTTAATAATGACTTCTAATATTGGTAATTTTATTAATTATTGTAATATATTTGATGATGTATTTAGGTGGCATTCCAAGGTAGTTGTCACATTTTGTTCTTTCTTCGTTTTTAAATATGGACTTTACTATTGATATTGTCCATTCGTATCGTATTATTTTATGTCCCAGCATAATTTAATAATCCAGAAACATACCATAATTGCCTACCGCTTTTCTATTTCCATTTTTCAGGGATGTTTCAAATTCATAATATTTTATTAAAATTGTATTATTTTTCATTTTCTTCAGCCTTACGTTGTCCAGTCTATAGTATTTTATATTAATCTAACCATGGTATGTATCTATAACTTTAATACTAGCCACATTTTTATCAATAACACTTATGTGTCTCACAATTTATAGGTAAAGTTGTGTTTGCCACAAGCATCTATTTCAATTTTTGAGATGAAGCTCTTCGGCTCATTTAGTAATTATAACTCATTGCAATGATAATGAATGAAAAATATTGCGAAATGAACTTGAAGAGCGTGAAAACAATATATTTGAGAGAGAGATTTTTGTTAAAACTGTTGTAAAATTTTACTAAGATAAAAGGGATCAGTAAATGAATTGTAAATGTAAATAACAATATTTTCAATTGTTAATTGTTACTTAAAAACATATAACAGAGAATTTGGATATTTAACAAATCTACAGTTAAAATAAACGCAAAATTTGGAGATAAATTAGAAATATATGATACAACAATGAAAACATTTAGTATTCAGACAGATATAATTCATAAAATAGACGAACCCTGGTATGGTCATCTACGCCGAATGCCTGAACATTGGTCACCTAAGAAATTCGTAAATCGGCTTTACCACAAAGCGCTTGTGAGAGTGATGCATGTGTCGATGCATGATGCAGGCAGCATCAGCGTTATGCTGCCTGCGACGCCGTAACGGGTAGTGTTCCTATATTAAAAATGCACAGGAAAAGAAGACAGTCTAGAAGAACGAACTGACAAAATGGATAATAATTGGACACAGACTTTGTTGCGAAAAATGGCATTAGCTGTAAAAATAGTATGTGTATATAATATATAAAAATACACCAAAGTATCAAAAGCAGTTATTAATGCAACCTGACTGTGAAATGACTGGTTAAAATTATTCTGAAAGTGGCTACTAGTTCCTCTTAAATAATATTTAACCAATTTCTCTCATTGGTTCTCTCTTTCTCTCTTCCTTTCTCTCTGTCTCTCTCTCTCCGTCTGTTTCTCTCTGTCTCCTGTTATTCTCTTCTGTTTTTCAGCTTCCTTCTTTGCTAAATATCTTAGAATGCCATATGTAAATTATATATTTGATAATAATGCATAATATAATCATGATGTTGCGGCATTAAGGTTGGAGTAACCAGGAAGAAATGAACAAGTGAGTTTGTAAAATAACCAGAACGTGGGTGTCAAGAAAATAATAGTATAAAATCATGAACTGGAATAGGATATGAGAATTGATCCCCAACTAATTTTAGTTCATATAATATTTTTATTGCATGGCACAAGAATGCCTGAAATGCGCAAACAATATGTGCGCAGTTTCAGGTTCATACATTGTTGCTTACATTTTAACAGCTGTTGAAATTATAAGAAATGCCGACTCGCCTGGAAAAGTGAGCGTGTCGAGTAAAAAGCTGTGATAAAATTCACTTGACGTTACCAATCGACGGCTTGTAGCAACTGAAGTCCCGAACGGTAGTGAAGAAAGCCGAACTGAAAGTATTGGTATATGGAGTTGTATTATTTTTTGTCAATGTTTTTTTTTTTAACTTAAACTAACCAAGTTAAAATATCAGCAAACGAAAAAAAATTCTGATTCTTAAATTTATCAACATGTGACATCAGCATGTGCTGTATCTTATGACAGTAAAAATATGGCGTTGTTCTTTAAAATATATAAGATATATTTTGAAAATGGGCATGGCGGCGGTTCTTGGAAAACTGTGACAATAGTAGAAAACGTAAATGCATAATTTAATGAGGTAAAATCGAGAGTGACTATTAAATGATAAAAAGGCATATCTTACCACAGTGCATATAGCATTTCAGTTAAAGAATTACAGATTTAAAAAATAACTTCAAAATAGGTAGATACTTTTAATTGAAATAGAACATTTTTTCATATTATGAATTCAGGAAGGTTGTCATCCAATGATTTTCAGAGGACAACTCTTCTTTCAGGAAGCTGCAGAAAGTTATGGCGTCAGTTTTCAAAGAGTGTTTGATGAAAAGTGGGATAAAAATAAATCCTTTGGATAAGCTAGAAATTAAGTACAGGAATTAATCTTCACAAGAGGCAAAGATAGGAAACGTTTGAAAAAAAGATATAATAAGAATAATAAAATAATTACAAGAGAAAATGACTAACATTTTTTTCCAAATTTTCAAGATTTTTAGGAATGCATACAACGCATCATACATACTGATTAACTACAGTCAATAACTCGACAATGTTTGAGTAGGTTTATTACTGTTCTCTTAATTTATCGTCCACTAAAGACTTTGGCTCATTCCCCTTCAGCAACTGTCTATTTTCACCTAACTACACTCGTTTGTTTCAAATTTATTTCCAGTATTAAAATATCACTTAAAAGTTAGCTCATTTGCAACACACGTGCTTAGCTGCATGAGTTATACATTATTTTAAGCTGATCTTAATGACCATCGTTAATCTTTACTGACACATGCATAACACTTTTAACCTTGTTGTGCAACATAATGACTGTTGTAGCAGAGAATAATAAAACTAGTCTTCAGTGCTAATTTGCCGCTGATTAGGTAATTTGCATAATAGGAGGCGGAGAACTTTATTGAAAGGCATGTATTTCGCCACGTATAAGGACAAAACACCTTTGAGACTGTAGAATTCTCGCATACTTAGGCTAAATATTAAACAAGGATATAATTATTTTAAAAATCAATCAAGATTCTACATTATTAAAGTTAATGTTTTTCATTAACGGATTCTGTACCTTCTTTAGAATTAACGGTGAAGTATTATTTTATTATAACCCTAAGATATACCGTTCGCTATTTAAACCACAGGTTTAATAAAATAAAAAAGAAAAACTGAGATTTTAACACATCAAAAATATTGTTTGTTAATCTTACATTGATTTAACTTATTCAGTGAGAGGTAAAATCGTTTGGAGATTTTATTTCATACCACCAGGTGGCATTTACTGAAAATGGCAATTAGTCAACTATAATGAATGAATGATGTTTAACGCTCGTTTTACTACTGAGGCATCACAAGCGGTGGACACTAATGATACATGAGATGAAATGATATATTGGGAAAGGATTTATTTTTAAGGAAGGAATCGTTCCAGGCCTAAGTTTAGGGTACCTCCCCGGCATTTATCACTTATGAGGACTGAGGAAAACCTGGAAAAACCTCAGTCAGGGAGGACGGTCCTGGCGGGATTCGAATCCCAGACCTCCCGCTCACAAGTCCGCGCCTTAACGATCTCGGCCACCCGTGGCAGTAGTCAACTATAGCAGAAGTAAAAGTATTTGTTTGCTGGAATTTCTTGCGAGCAAATCTATAATCTCCGTTCAATGCCGTTTTCGAGCAGAATATAAGAGCATAAGTCAATGCGTGCATATTTTAGGCGATTTAAAGACTCTGACGGCTTGTACATATTATACATATCAACACTGAAGCCGATGTGGAGCGGTGCTGTAATTTACTGCAACTCCCCAAAATTCACGGTTGCTAACAATCCCAAAGCTTTTGCAGCGATATCATACTGACCGCAGCTTCTTCAGCTCTTATAGCTGAGGATCATGATGCACTTCCCTAAAATGATTTCCAGAACTTCCGGAAGATGAAGATTTGGCAATCAGATTGGTTTTCATAAAAAATGCATCATCCAATAAAGAGTCAGAGTGTACTGTTATACTATTAGAATATAGGAAAGTAAAAACCCGCATACGAGATTCTCCCAAATCAACGTGGAAAGCTCTTCAACTAGAATGTCGTATTTGGATCTATTGAATGGAAAGACAGACATGCCTCCAAAAGAAGTCCTAAGCGTTTATCACTGTCAGACTATCAAATCCTAGCGTCGTGACAATTCATTGTTTATAAGCATAGAGAATTCAAAAAGTAATTTACACATGACTAATCTATTCATTGATTCAGACAGTACAATACAATATGACAGAGATACATGACACTATTTTTCAACATAATCTCCGATTTTCTGTAAACATTGTCTGAATTTTTCACTAATTTTTCGATTTCCTGGATATAGAAATCCTACCTTTAGACATGGAAACAATACATGAACAAACTGGGGAAAATTCAGATGATCTCGGTCAATGGAATGAGCACTGCCGATTGAGATGCTCAACTCCTGTGTAATTTTTGCGACAGCCAGTTTGAGATTGCTACTAAACATTACATCACCTCCAGCACAATATTCTTATTCTTCACATTATTGGACTTCATTGCCGATTAGCCCTCGTTAATGGCACATTTCATAATGGCTAGGACACGACACTGAATTTGGCCCGTACATCACAAGTGAAGCGTTTTACTCACAAAAATCTCACTGTTCCTAGTACTTCAATCTTGGATTATGTTCCCTTTTGATGGGGTGTCCCTCTTATCGCTAATAACGAAGGTGACTCTATAGGAAGGCCTGAATATGAGTTTCCTGCCGGCATATGCGCTTCTTTTTGCGCAATGTTACTTTCTTTTATGGTTCGTAGTTAGAACCATAAGGTTCTAACTACGAACCTTATGGTGAAAATACCTGACGCTCCATCCTGTTGGAACTTGAAACCTGAGTAGTTTTGTGCTAAGGCACTAATTGGTTGCTCTTTGGATACATTAGACGGACTTTCAACCTTTTTTCTGCTGAATTTGCTGTAAGTACTTTAATTTTCACTCTTTAGGTAGGGAAGGGCGGTTTAATGGCGGCTTCACAGTACTTGCACTGAATTTCAAAACATTAAATAAAAAATGTTTATAGGTTTTGTCTATGTGTATATCACTGCTTTCTCATTTAATTCTGAACCCATCTCGAGTATTAGGACTTATGAAGCCAATGTCCAGGCCAGTCGCCTGTGGGGAGCTATTAACCTCTGGACACGTACAGAATGCATACCCGGGACTCCCTGGCTAGGTGGTCAGTCCAACGCCATGGCCGCCTCACAAACACAAAAAAATAAATAAAAACGCAGATACACGCACACACACAGAAATAGAATGAATATTAATATTAACCCGGCATTTACACTTTCTGAAAATGAACTGTCAAAAACCACGGAAAACATCTGTGTCGGTTACTCGGCCGCACGATTTGAACCTGGAACTTTACGAATATGAGTCCAAAACGTAACCGCATAGGCCAGCCCGCCCGGTCACTGCCTTCTTAATGCACAGTAATTAGTATGTTGCTCGGATTTTGAGAAAACGTATTGTACGCACGTCTCATTTCAAGAAAAAATCTAAAAAATGAAATGAATCTACCTCGATTAGCATGCACAATAAAGAACGATTATGTCTATAGCAAACATTCCTTTCCAGTCTATATAAAATATCACTAAGTGAAAAGAAATGACAGTAAAATGACAAGTACAATAAATTCCTTTGCATTCTCTACATTTATTTTAGATAGAGCCCTCATTTCCTTTTCCCACTGAAGCATCATATCATTTATGTCTGCAGAGCAACATGGACAACAATTTCCCCCATTGTAATATCATAATTACGATAGAGTTGCTAGGAGCTTGAGCACGACATAGATATCACTATGGAGTTCTAGCTAGTGAAAACGAACCATTAGAAGTGAAAATGTAGTAAGATCGAAAATAGTTAATTCATTGCTTCATTAATTTAAGGGAATATAAGTATGACGTTTAACTAAACGTCAGAATGCGAAACATAATTAATACAATAAAATTTATCTTTTAACAGTTTATTATTTCACTTTTGTGTTTGACCAATTATAGGAGTATATAGGAAACTATTACATTCCAAACTGCCTATTTGTAGAGATTTAACTCTATTATTTTTTCGTTTCTCGTTCGTTTAATTAAAATACTTACATCGTAATTGAAAGGCTATAAGCAGTCAAGCATTAGAAATAAATTACGAAATCGCGGCAAACAATATAAAAGAACTTTTTTTACTGTTAGCCTCGTTATTCTCCTTTTATCTTGGATTTTTTGTAATTCCTTTACAGCTTCGTTTCATAAAAATATGGAATAATTAACAATAAAATATCCAATATGCATTTGTGTTTTTATATCAGTAATGCGTTTTATTTCCTTTGTTATATTTTCATAAGGAAGCTACAATGGTATATCTATAATAAAAAAGTCAGCTGCTACTTCTCTGCGTTCTTTCTTGTTGTAAATCCTTTTAAGTTTTAATAGCCTTAAGATTTTCCTGGAAGAAATTAATGAGTGAATAAAGAAACGGTCTATTGCACTGATCAACATTTTATAGCTGTTTATTAGATTTAGTGCATGCTAAATTAAAAAACATAACTCATTTTGTTCAATCCGATCAGCTTTTTTCAAATACTCGTACAATAATTTAGATATAAATTATAGTTATGAAACTGTGCCGATTATGATTTCAAATGGGAACTTAAATTTATATGAAGTGCAAAAATAAATAAACAAATATAACCAATGAGTCTTCTCATCCTGCGGATTGGGAATATTATCCGGGCGTTTTACAGACTATCCCGTAAACACTGTCCCGTGCGTTGTATCGATTTCGCCCGAATTGACTGGTGTGTTTATCTCGGCGTGTTCTGACTTGTGTTGCACTATGCGCGCGCTGGGCTCTAGTAGTCGAGGTTCGGGGTTCAAATGCTGGTCCATGAAAGTATAATTTTTTGTTTTATTTCCTGATACAGAAGAGGAAAATAATGCTTATTCTGTGATATTTATTAATGTAAAAATCCTAATTTAGTAAATTTTAATTAAATCACAAAATACTTAAGAATCTGCTTTATTGAACATAATAAGTAAATGCGAATAACTTTACATAAACGTTAAATGACAAATATAAGGCATTGTATAATATTTTATTATGTGTATTTATTCTTATATATAAAAGAAAGACAAAAAATAAGAATAGTTTTGGAGATAATTATGTACGCAATAGGTAAAGATAAACTCCCTATAGGGCAATCTGTGAATGCGCTTTGGTCATGTGGATTATTTCTATCAAGACACCAGTAATACAAGCAGGTTCACATTCTAACGACCTGGTACCTCTCTTTCACCACTCAAATGTCCATGAAAGCGCTCTCTCTGCTCCTCGCTATAATCAGGAAAATAACCTAAACGCAAGCTGAGGAGTGCATTCTTATAGCACATGTGCACCAATAGCCTGGAAGCAGGTTTTCTCAACAATGAATTCACAACATAGGTTTCTAATGTTGCCCAGATAGATCTGATAATGAACTTCAATACCAACCAAGTATTCTTTTTATTGTCCTTCATACTATAATAGAGTTTTATCATCTTTCATATATCTCCTAATCTGAGAGTCATAAAAAATAACTTGTTCTTATTTTCACCTCATACATTTTTTATTTAGGAAAGTGAAAACTGTATTTTCTTGTTAAGTATCTTGACAAAATGTTGCATTAAACCAAGTTTGATGTGCAGCTCTCTCCTTGACTGCTATGCAGAGTTATGAGCTGTGGCTAGTGATTCAGGCGTGATTTTCAAGGTCTGAACCACAAACAAAAGTTCTTGAAAGCCCTTTCTTCCATATTAACTGTGTTTACATATTATATATTCTACATATCCGATGTGAATGCAAGTCTCTTTCGTGCGAATAAATATTGTTGCATATAGGTTATACGATTTATTTCCACAGTAATTCTAAAAATTGAGGTAGAAAAACCTGACCTGATTGGGCAAATATGTATATACTTTTGAATTTACGATGCACTAAAAACAGAAGATCACTAATAAATCCTTGATTTAAAAAAGTAGACCGATTTTATTTATTAATACACTTTTACAATTATAAGTGATATTTTTCATTTACTGTTTCACTTAGAGATAAACATAGGAACAATATAGGAAAATACATACATTTTCTTTAAGAATTTTTACTAGCAAAAATAAGAATTGTGATGTTTATACTCATAAGTTTCTAAGATAAAACAGCCAAATTTATAATTTCTAACATGTTATCAATTGATGCAACACATAGACCATCGAAAGTATAGAAGAGAAGATTTTTTTTTTACCACTCCTATAGTAAGTATGCTATTATGGGGAAATGAATGGATGTTGCCTCAATAGTGTTGGGTGCTATTGACGACAGGAACTAAGTTAACTTACCTTCCTTGGGAAGTAAGATGGTTTAGTAACGAACAATTGAAAAATAAGAATCAACGTACTCCCAGAATAAATTATTCAAATAACAGTATCTTAAATCTCGATATATATGCTTCTTTTAAAATTTATAATAGCAGCCAACATCTTATACATCACATGAAATTATTTGTGGAAAAAAAAAAAAAAAAAACATATCACGAAAATTTAGAAATGTCTGCCACAATTTCAGATGTTTTATGTAATTTGAGTATTCGGATAGCAACAAACAATAGAATGCTAAAACTCGACTTATTCACTGATATTAACTGATTTAAAACCGAGGTTACACAAAATAAATCTACTTTTTTTTGCATAGAATGTGGACACGAAAAAAAAAACATTATTCGTATGTTAACCAATCTTGGACCCTATCGCCAAATTTGCCTGAACTGGAACTACTTGCCTCTCTCATAGGATAAATTCAGTTCTTGATCTTCAAATTCTTATACTTTTTCATGTATCCTGAAGTTTTACATATCTGCATGATAGATTATTCTCTGATATCTGTTAATGTAAAATAAATCCAGGCATTGATTTTCAGTATAAAAATGAATACAAATGGTGCTTATCAAAGTTAACGCTATTTGATGGTAAATGCACTTTTGCGAATGCTTGGCGTATTTTTGAGAGTAAAAGTATGTAAATTAATATAATTGGATAAACAGCTTTAAAAATGTACTAAATGCTTACAAATTAATTTCAACCTGCGTTTCTAGTTATTCAAAAATTTTAAGCAGTAACAAATTTTAAGACGAAACTAGAGACCGAGAGGATTCATTCAAGAGCTATTCGAAAGCAACCAGTTTAAGTCATTCTAGAGCGGTCGAAGGATTCTAAAGTCATTCTAAGGTGATTCTAAAGTCAGTCTAAGTGAGTAGTGAGGTCCGCTACGAGCCGTCAGAAAGTAACCTGCCAATTTGTTAAATAAATCAAATGTTCAAACAGTGCCGGACTCATTAATACAGTGAACAATCTCCTTTCCCCCCTAATGACTTTCAAGTCATTAAAAACAGTCCAAATTTACCCTGAGAACCCATCAATTCCCCTGCATTTAAAACCACTCAAAAATAACCGTTTCAAATTATGGACCACTATGGAGCCCCCATATAATTCCGTTGCAAACTTTTTAATTTGCTGTTACCAAACGCGTCACCTATCTTGTGCAAGTCTTTTTCATGTGCAATTCTTCATGTGAAACACAATCAACACATTCCTTTGAAATACTTATAGCCTCAGCATTTTATGCACTTTAACTCACCGGTTGTCTAATTAAGGATGTCTTAAAAGTAACGCCGGATTTAAATTCCGCCATTTTTTTGCATTAGGTTGGCAACACTCTCTGAAGCACACATTGCAGTAATTCAATTCCGGTTAGTAGTGAGTTAGTCGTGATGGATAAAGAGCACGATGCTGGAGCGCATAACTATCATGAAAACATTAGAAAAACGGAGTACTGAACCCGTGCACAAATTGCGTTGTATGTTTGGAAGGAAAAACGCGCCAAACAGAATGAGTGGATTCAAAAGTTTGGTGATGGATAACAAATGAACTGGGCGCTCCTCGTACTGGACGCTTGGCCGAAAACATTGCCACTGTGAATGAGGCTAAGTGTTCGAGAATGTCAATTCGCAATGGGTCTCTTGAGTTAGACCTTTCGAGGAATACCATGCAGCGGATTATGGCGAAAGATCAGCATATGCTCCTATACAAGATTCAGATGACTACAACCTAAATCGCACGACCATGTGAAGTGAAGGGCATTTGTCGTGTAGCAGTATTTATAATCGTGCACCGAGAGTAATTAAATATTTGTATGTTTGTAAATACCAATTTGATTCCATTGTTTTCAGCAGAGACTTAAAGGTTTTATTTAATTATGTAAATAGGAATGATAGCCGCAATGACTTCTAACACTTTATTTAATTGTATATAGTAGAGATATATTATGATTTTATATTTGAATTAATGGATACTAATAATAACACCTGCAGATTTTTCTTGTTACATAAGAGCAAAAGTGAAAGCCGGATACCTGCAAGTCTCAGCTACGTAATGGGTTTTTATCTAGAGCTATGAATTTTACGCTGCGTCCGTTTTCGCACCGTTCCAGAATATTTTATGTGAACTGCCCAATCAGCAGTAGTATTTTAAACTTTTGAAGACGGCGATGCTCCTGAGTTTGTGGACCCCGGAGGTTCGAGGTTCCAAGTGGGGATCCAAGTCGAGAGATTGTACATAAGAGGTGATATCGCCCAGTTAAATTATTCTGAGGCATTCTAGTTCATTCTAAGCATTCCAGGCACATCTCTGAAACATTCACGCGCTACAAGATTCTAAGGCATTCTCAGACATTCTTCATTCGGTGGGCGGCGGAGATTGGTGATAAGGCGCGTAACTTATATATGTATCATGCAAGTGAAATGTACAGCCGAGTGGTACTAAGGTTAAACTCCCAAGTAACAAAACAATGATAGACGAGTGCAAGTTTTAATTCCTACGAGAAAGTCGGACAGTGGATCAATACTTAGCAAAGCCTTACCGCGACGTGTGAATTAGATAATGAAGTGATTGTTTTCAAACCCCGGAAGATCGCGGCCATCAAAAGTACTCAGCTTGACGGCGCTACGAGTCAATTAACTAGTAATCCATGAGTTATGGGCATTCATTTCCCGAGACGAACAAATGGGTCTTTTGTAAAGAGAGAAATCAGATCATTAAATACACTTGTCTTATCGCATACTTTCGTCTATTAAAATTTTGAATGTAATTCCTATCTCCCTCCCGTTGTAAGAAGACAACGAACGGCAAAAAAAAAAAAAAAAAAAAAAAAAAAAAAAAAAACCTAAGATAGGGCAATTGATGAAAACTATATTACCTTCTACACCCACGTAGCAAAATTAGACGACAAGAACTGGACCCTTTCGTCGGAGACCCCGACGGAAACCCCAACACCAGACAACGCTTTCAATCGTTTAGAATCCTGGAGAATCTGCAAGTGAATAGTGATTGTGCTAATAAGTAATATTCAGTGACCAGGTGCATTTTCATTTGTATGATATCTGAACACACAGAACTCTTGCATTTGGGGCACGGAAAAGTCTCGTGTTATTAAATAAAAGCCAATTTATTCCCAACGAGTGACATGTACTGTGCACTTTGATGTGCTGGAACTATTTGGCCGTACTTCTTCGAAAACAAGACTGAAAGTACAATAACTGTCAATGTATACGTTATTGCGAGATGATAGCAGCATTTTTATGGTTGCAGTTGGAAGCCATGGACTTTGGCTTTGAGGTTGATGAGATGTTGTTCCAGCAGGATGGCGCCATGAGAAACCAGAGTTGTTACAGCAGAAATTTCATGGGCGGCTTATTTTGACAACAGCGATCACAATTGGCCCCCAAGGTCATGCGATCTTACACCATGTGACTCTTATCTTCGGTATTTGTAAAGTCTAAGGTTTACGATACAGCAAATGAATACCAACCTTCCTGAACCTAAAGAAGAAATTCCACGTGTATCGTAGGAATTGACCCTCAAATCTGCGAAAATGTGAAGGCAAATTTTGTCAAAAGAGCGCAGGAGTGCCATATGAGACCTGGAGGGCATTTTCTGTATATTATATTCCATATTTAATCGGAGTGTATACTCTTTGAGTATGTCATAACTTTGCCAATTCACGTATAAATATTTATTTTGTACATTTATCCTTCGTTACTTTTGGATCATCTTTTATATAATGTCATGCTTTTGAAGTTTGGCTTTGTTGCATTTTTGGACATCCTTTATATGAATCATCTTCTTGATTGGTACAGCAGTACTTAAAATCATGAGCCTATTTATTAAATGTTGAAAATGATGGATATGAGTTCCCAATAAAATGTTTAAAATTGGTAAAAATTGTTTTTAACGATAATGAATAATTTACAAAGAATTTTATTACTACATGTTTCTACCCACAAAACGTCTCCTTCAGAAGGAAAACTGTATTAAATAAACATTTTAAAAACACGACTTTATTTTTCAAATGATTGCTTAAGATAGATGTTTATATGGCTAATTGTATTGCCATATACGGCCCAGGCCGCATTTTTCACGCCTCTGCATAAAACTACAATAGAAAGCATAGAGCAAAAGTTTGGAAAATTCTTGAACAAATAAAAAGAAAACTAAAAACTATGAAAATAAAGTTTTGGCGACGTTGTTGTGGAATAACAGTAAGGAAGCATATTACGACAGAAATTAAACAAATAGAGAACGAATGGGCATATACTTTTAATTATCGATACTGTAAGAGCAATAAATAAATAATAATAAATAAAAAATAAAATAATAAATAAAATTAAAAAATAAAAGAGATGGTATGAATGTGCACAGATATGTTAGAAGATTGCTGACAAATAAAAGTATTTGAATAAGTTCGCATATAGCGAGGAAGTGGAAAATAAGGAACTTGGATGGATGGATGGATGGATGGATGGATGGATGAATAAATGAAGTATATTCGCAAAATGGTGAAAATTTGCGATATTTTGAGAATTTAAGGAAAACAGATTCCTAATAATATCGGCTTCTGATTGGAAGACGCCTGAATGTAAAAAATGAACGTAAAAAATGCTAAACGAGACCGTTATTGATCTAATTTCTGAAAAAAGTAATGCTGTCTTGATAAATTTCTCTTAATGTGAACTTGCCTGATCGGCATTTGAAAATTTAATATATCGCGGTGGAGTATAAAGTCAAGAAAAATAGTGGCGATTCATTTGCACTGTAATTAAAAGCATCAGAACACGGCTATCATGACCCGCATCGTTTTCACCTCATCAGCACAGTAGGAGGTTGAACTATCAGATTGTTTAATTGCACAGTACAGTAACAACGGCACTTTTATTACTTAAACACTTTTTGCAACGAATGCTGACGTCGGTTTGTCTTTTAGCACTTGGGAACTCGGTAGGGAAATTAATGTAGCGCAGTAGAAGCGTGTTATTACTTACCGGCGTGAACATGCGAGATTAATGCGTTTTGATCAAAGCAGGACCGGATTCGCCTACGCAATCCCTTAGCATAGTTATAATGACATGCTTCCTACGACTTGCCGTTCTCTATATAGTTCGCTTTAGAAAATTTTGCTGCCCACTTTTAACTCCTGGTATTTTCTAGGCCTCTGGCGCGGAAATTCCGGTTACCATAACACTGGTCTAAAATAAAAAATAATAATAATAAAATAAAATTAAAATCTTATTTCTTTTACAAGTACTAAATTAACGATTCTATATGTATTTTCCATGCTGAGTTCAAATATGCTTTAGAATTTTTTCACAGGCTGAGTTTTTGTGTAGCATACGTTTAAATTTTAAAACAATCAGTTATTACGAAACAACCGATAAAGATACACCACATTTTTGGCGTACCTAAAAGTTGAATATGACGATTTTAGGTCATTTTTTGCCTCCAGAATACACCTCTTCATGGTCCAGCTGTAGTCGGTCAGCATTTCAGGACTTCATTTGCCTTGGAACTTCTTTCCATAGTGGAAATCTGCACGCTGAAAACGCTGAAAACGCTCGCCAAAATTTTCTGGGAAGTAATTTGCGTTGTAGTTCAAGAAGTGAATTTTTAAAGACTTGTTGCATCCCATAGCTTTGTATTAATTCACAAAATCATTCATTATTATATTACATTTTTCTTCTTTATTATTGCCGAAAAAACTACAACAGATTTTTTTAATGATCCACGCTGATTTTACTGGTGGATATTACAGTTCCTCAAAATGTTCATCATCCATTAGTGATTTTATTTGTGTATAAGATCATTAAGATCTTCTTGATTTAAAAAGGGGGGCTATGAAGAACAAATTTCTTCATATGTTGGCTCACTTCTCTCGTTCCTTTGTTCTTCAGTATGACTTAAGTGCCATTTAAGAAGTTGTCGAAGGTGTTACTTAATATCTGGATACTTTGGTACAAGATACTGTTCATATGTGACACAGGTCTCATTGCAGATGCCAAATTGGGATAATTAACTGTATATTTTGTTTTGGGTGTGGTTCTTTTAATGTTAGTTAAGCAGAAATAACAATCAGTTGAAAGATTCTTCTGTTCCCTCCAAATCTTAGGAACTACAAATGTCACATGATATGTACCATTTTCCATCCAGTGAGAAGCCTAACATCATTATACGCAGTGTATATTTGGGGCCCAGTCTTTATTAAAATCACTAACTTTATAAAGTTCATAACACTTTTTCACAAGAGGTGTGAAAGATCACCTCTGAGGCTTAAAAGTTAGTTAATTACCCACGTAGCAGAAATAGTTTGTTTGAAATGTTTATAACATTAATAAAACACAATAAAACTCTACATGCGCTGACGGGTTCACTATAATTTCAAGTGGCTACTGGTTGTCTATAACAACAATATTTAAACGTGTAGATCATGTTTGAAGATGAATAAGCCTGCAAAGAGAAAGAACAAGCTTGAACAGAAATCAATATGCACTTATCTGCCGACTTATTCTGAATAAAAATGCCTCTTCTATAATTTACAAAAATTACAACTAAGAAATTATGTAATATATTACAGAAACATGATTGTCACAAAAACTATGCCTGAAGGGAATATATTAACTAAATATTTTAATTCAGAATAAAAAAAAAAACATTACTATGGAGTTAACATTCAGTTTTATTGTGAAAAAATTGTTAACTAGTGTAATCAGTATAAAATGTATTATATGAGGATTATTTTAAAATTTCTCAGAATAAAGACTTAATAAAAGACTGACTCTTTTAAACCAGTTCCAGTTTTTCAATATAAGCTTTCTTAACACTAACTCACTTTGTCCAGAGATGTTCTAGCCTTTATCCCATCAATGAACTCTGATTCCTCCAGGCCCAGAAAATTCTCCTTAACTGATGCTAAATTGAATAGCTCTTTATGAAAACTAAACGTGGAATTTTGAGCAAAACAGGTCAAGAATAACTAACGGAGAAATCGTGTGTTTCTTCAACCTTATAAATAAGTTCGTTGCTCCTGATGGCTTATAAACTTACGTCAATACATCTTAACAGCGTCAACATATCATTACACCCTCCTTGTTTCTTGAAAGCAGCCATATGCTCAAACACAATATTTCATGCAAATACCACCTCCTACGACGTCACGAAAACACTGGAAGCATAATCCCGTGTATCGCAAGTGTAAATGCAAGCAAGGAACATTCACTTAGAATTTATCGCTTTCCACATCGCATACCGGACGGTTCAGTGTCCTCATAAATTGAAACTCCCTTCATGTGTGTATTCTTTGTATTGATTTTCTGTTAACCTTTAGTCCGCTTTAGGTAGTACACCTGGGAAATATTTTAGGAGTGGTCCGCATAAACAGTGTAGTAGGTGCAACCCTTAAGGGCCGAGACTACGGAGAGAGAGAGAGAGAGAGACAAACATTCAAAAATATCACATTATTCCTAACGCAATTTTGTTAACACACAGTGCACAATGCTTGTATTTACTACCAACTGTTTGGTCATACTTTGTTGAGTAAATAGACTTTCGTTTTCTCTATCTTTAAACGCCTTCGATGTTTACTCTTTTTTATTTAAGTGCATACAAAATAAAGGATTACAATAAGAGACTTGAACCCCCTAAAAGAGAAATGCTCGTGCTGATGCAAAATTCAGTTCTTTATATACTTATCCATTGACATTTTATACAAGTAAATTAATAATGTGGATACAGAAAAAAGTATATTAAACACACATGTGCAATACAATAAGCTATATACCGTGTGATAAGAGTATAAATTCAAAATTTGTTAAAAGTTCAGCATACAACTCAGATTGGCAAAATGATCATTTCTAGTTTACAGATATTTAATATGCGGTTTAACGAGACATCCATAAGTGTATGTGTGCGTGTATGGGGAGTCGCACAAAAAGGTGTAGGAAATTATCTTGACACTTTATTACAGAATAATAATTAATAATTAGATAAATTATTTAATTCTTTTTTTATCTATTAAGGTCGCCCAAAATTGCATGAGTTTTAATTGGAGCATTGTATATTCTAGGCCCAAAACATATGCTATGCAAAAGACCCTGCAGTAGTATGTATGATATATGGGTTCAGTAATTAGGAAACGGCTGTTTTGTCTCGTGGGTAATCATGATGTTCAACTTTGAAATTGTCCCGATATTTACGAAAACAGGTAAGCACTGAAAGTTTAGTATTTGCTCAATAATTAGAATGTTAAACTTTACGAAAAGGCGATTCATTGGATAGCCCATAGCGGTGCGTAAACAAACTTTAAAAATATGCCTCTGCAACAATGTTACCGCAGAGAGCGTTGATTTAACGGCTCCTTCCAACCTAATATTCAATACTGAAACATAGAGTGAAACAGAGTTAAATGAATTACACAAAGTACATAATGTAGCGAAATTAAATGACGACGCCTATACGTTGAGGGCAAAACTTATAATGGAATTTAATAATGACGATGCCGTAGACGTTGGGTGCCAAATTTGCAACGTATTTAGGTGTGTCGTTCCTAACTACCACCACAATATGCTTGGCTAGTTACTGTTTGGTATTATAACTGGATTTTTCAGATTGATACTTCTGGGGTGAAAGAAATATGACTTAAAGTTTAAAAAAATCATAATGGATAGTAATCTACGGAATTTATTAATGTCTTGTTATTAACACACAACAGTGCACTTTTCTGATTAAAATGCGAGGATATTATGTGTGGACTAAAGGCAGCTTCTATTTACGGAGTACTAACCACATTTCTTCTAAAGCACAACTTCTCCCTATGGAATACAAATCATACCTAACTAAACATGTTGAAATATAAACCGTCACTTATTATAATTGATTGTATTAATACTATTCATTACAATGTATTATTTTCAACATAAGTATACCAAGCGAATGAAATTGGTTAATTTCTATTTAGTCACAACAAAGGTGTCTGTCTCGTGTTTCATTCTTGGCACACAATGTTGTTACACTTGCCATTTGTTGATTTTCTTAGTATTAAAATTTTCTTTATCTGTAGAAATCTTTTCATATTCTAGGCTATGTGTACGGTCCTTTGAACCGTTACATTTATATTATTAAGTATTGTCATAAAGGCCAACAAATAAACACTAAAAATACATTGTAATAGCCTTATCTGATGCATCAAATCTATACAAATGAGCTTACTAGATTTATACGATTTAAAACATATTACCAACGAATATTTGTTATTTGAATTGAAAATTAAAGCCCTTACCTAACATAAAAGCATGTGCAAATGAACTTATTAAATTTATATTATTAAAAACATATTATCATTGAGTTTTAAATCGAATATTATAGCCTTTATCTTACGTAATAACACACGTAAATGGATTAAATTAACATAGTTAAATTGCTATTACTATTAAATATGTGTGACTTTAAATCGAGAATTATAGCCTTTACCTAATATAAAAACATATGAAAATGAATTTATTAAATTAATATAATTAAACAACTGCTATCAATGAGTGTTTGGGGCCTTAAATCGGATATTTTCCGCTTCAATAATTACGCAAAAAGACCTAAGAATATAGAACTTGTGTATTGTTATTCGCATTTTGTTTCACGTGTAAGATATATGCATATCCCATCTTAAAAGTTTGTCAATAACAATACCAAAGCATTTAACATAAATTGAAACAATCAAAGAAAGGCAAGAGTAGTTAATGAAATTACAATTTTGTATAATAACTTTATGCTAAATTTTTAATTTTTATTCTGAGCTTTGGGATATTAATCAAAACAATCAAAGAACAAAAAAATGAGTATTTTAGAAATTAAAGTATATAAATACGATACAGAACTGAAATTGTGTATTTTTAATTTTTATCTTAAGGTTATCACGTTATTTTCATATTCACTTTCTCTAATATAGAGAGCTTAGGCGTGCCGATTTAGCGCAACAGTATCGATTTACCGGTACGATTAAGAAATGTAAAACTGGCGATATGGTGGCTGACGTTTCGGAAAATTAAAAGTTTAATAAATGTGAAATAAGAGAAGAAAATGCAATTATAGGTACATCCCTGCAATCTTTCAGAAAATTTGTCAGTGTGGTCAGACATCCAAAGACAAGTTGGTACTTTTAAAACGTCTGTACACATAAATAAAATGATATTGCATTGTAACTTTTCTATATTTGTAGCAGATTATTATATTTAATGCGTTATTTTTATTCAAATCAAGAAGTTTGCGATAATTATTAAAGAGAACGTGTTATTAAAAATTAGGATGACACTAATAACAATAAGTTTGGGAATTTTTTGACTTTTGCTCTGCAAAATAAGTTTGCTGGACTCAGGAGAGATAGCATCCTTCTCTTCTAGCAGTGGTAAGGCTGGAAATATGAATTAAAGTTTTGGGGGTTTTAATATTTGGAATTCCTACCCTAATACTTCAACTTATTTAGGAAAAATAATGTTAAAGGTGGAGTACCACAAAGTTCTGCCCACCCTAATTTTCGGCCATGAAAAGTAACATTTTACAAACATCCCCAAATATTGCTGTGCTTTCCTTATTTAACCATTAGTAAGAGAAAGCACGAGTTTGTAGAAAAAATTATAGAAATAAGATACTGAAATATCAAGTATTTCTTATTTATATGCGCATTCTTAATTAAATTCCAAAAAATGCAAAAATTTTCTTAATTTCTTTTCTCCACTTTCAAAGTCTTCGACTAATTTGCTAATCATTTCATTATTTTTTCTTCTTATTTTCCTAACAACCTACATATCTATATATACGTGTATTCTTTTTACTTATTGCTCCACGTTTTCCTGAAATATTTTGCAACATTTCATTGTCAGGATCCTGATTCTTTGCTTACAAATATTACTTTACGGATAGTGAGGACGTGGCATTAAGGGATTTCACTATCTAAAAACATGACATTAGATAGTCATTCTAAAATCGCTTGGCTATGCTTGTGAGAGACTTTTATTTAAAAGTAAACTCTCTTATTATTCGCTAAATTACATATGTTATATTCAACTAGGTTTTCAAGGAGTGAGTGTTAACAATTATTCCATACCTCACCTTGCGTTGTTCCGAGCTGGGGGTAGATGTGACACAATATATAAGTGCTGCTTGTCAACTAACTCTTCCCTAGCATTCCCCACGACATGTTTTATATATATATATATATATATATATATATATACATAGAGAACTCAACCACGAATCAGATTAAAGCACAAAACTTGCTTCTGGAAATTTCTGACAACCAACCACCACTAATGGGCATTCTCATTAACGGACCTTCTTCCACCAATAATAGACGAACACACTAAAGCAATATAAACAATATATGTCACAATATTTTCAATTTAATTTATAAAGTCACCCTTCCGTTTCGTTCTTGCGCAATGTCATTTGATGACCTAGGTCGTTTAAGCACGAACTCGTGAACGGGAGATCTACAGTTCCATTTCCGCCGGATCATCCTCTTGACTGGGGGTTTCTTCTAGGTTTTTCTGTTTTCTCATTATTGGTTTAATACCAAGAAGGTAACTTAATTTTTGGTTTGAGTACTTGCTTTTCAGCATCACTTTCCCAATTTATCAACCTATGGTGCCCAACGCTTAATTAAAAATTAGCAACCGAATTGTGCATTAGTTTCAAATAACTTTTCAAAAACAAAACCTCTCTTATTTTTACTATCTTTCAGTGACGTATGTAGAAATGATTAGGATGAATTATTACTTTTCGTGTCTTTTATAATTTGAGAATCATTGTTAGTTCGAAATTCACTTTCAATGAATTCCTTTCACAATCAGAAAGAATCAGAAATTTGTCTCGTGTATATATCCTATTTGACGCCTCCTTGGTCTATGGTTAGCCGTGCTAACTGCTGGTCGATAGGTCCCGATTTCTATCCCCGATACTTGCTTGGAAATTTTCTATAATGGAGCGACCGGTGGGGTGTCAGTGTGTTGATCGAGTGCCTCTACCATTGAAGAAAGACGAAGGTAGAGAACACAGTGGTTGCTGTGGTAAGCCAAATCTCTTGTCAGCTAGCAAGCCTAGAGAATGGAATGGGTCCTATATATGCCTAGGACACATAGTTGGAGGAAATTTGAATCTCCCATTTATTACCTATTTTTTTTCTTGTTTCAGATACCGATGTAATGTTAGATAAGGTAACTATAAGTATACTTTTTAAACTTATCGTCAAGTTTTATTTAATATCTTAGATTTATTTAAGCAACGAATTTATCCCCCGGGAGAATTTCCTCTTTCAAGATGAAATATCTATAAGAAAACGTGCCTAGCCCAAAAAATTAACTCAAATAACCGGCTCTAACCCGCAACCATTTTCACAAAGAACTAATGAGGCTATTTTTTCAATACTGTTTAACTTCCGTTTTTTCTACTGAGGTGGTTGGCATGATCATACATAAGTTGAGGTGAGTAAAGGATTTTTTTAATGAAGAAAACGTTCCAGAACAAAGTTTAGGGTACGCCCTACCATTGGCCCTTTATGGAGATTAAGGGGATAAAAACTCAGTCAAGGATGAAGGTCCTGGCGGAAATCGAAACTCAGAACCGCCGCTCACGAGTCCGTGCTTTAACGACCTCGGCCACCCGTGGCGGTCACTATTAAGGAACTCAAATGTCGCAATCATTATCTATTGAAAGAATAATAACATAAAATGGAAAGAAGCAGATTAAAAGAAGACTAAGAAACGTCTTTATTTCTCACAACTCTACGATCCGAAACCCCATTTTTTCATATTGTTAAGAAAAACCACGCTCACGACTTTTGCCGATGCCTAATACAAACGGCTTGAATACACTGAACCCGAGTTTCACACGAAATCTTTGTCCGAAAATCAGAGAACAAACGAGATGTTATTTGTGATCAACGAAGCAGAAAATTGTGACAAGTGTGTTATTGCTGCTTCTCACTGTGATGGATGCTACAGTTTCACCATTACAGAGAAAGAAACATATGGCGCAAACTGAGACAGTTTTTGAAAATAAGTGCTTTCTCACACAGATTTATTTGGTGCAGCATTTTTCATTATTTTGTTAAGGAATGTGTTGTACTATGTTGTCAATCATGAAGCTCTAATGCACCTAAACAAGGATAATAGCTGCAAAATAATTTATCATTATTGTCACTATTGACAACTTTAACAGTATCATACAATTAAATTACCTATTGGTTTATTTTTTAAAAAAAAATCATTCCTTAAAAACAATATAAGTAATGCTAATAATACATTAACGTTCTTAAATGTCATTTAATTACCGAAATAGTAATTTAAAGTTTATTTCCATACTTTGCCCCTCAACTTATTTTGGGGGTTGAAAATTAAGACATCCATTGTTGTCAGTTATTCCTTCATCAGCCACCCGTCTTTGTCTTTAGTATGTTTCTATCTGCATTTTAGAATATAATATAAATAAAATGTCTACATTAATCCATCTACATTTTGGAAGTGATAGTGCGATAAAATATTTGCATTCATGTAAAAAGGATTGCAGATGAAGCTAAAAGTTGTTTGACCTGTGTATGGAAATTTGCCGGCGAAAAAATCGGAAAAACATAATATCAGTAATACTAGTATATAGTATTTTAGCAGTGGCAACAATGATTAAAAGTACGTGTGGTTTCTCTAGTAAAGGAAAAATGAAAAAGTTTGCCAAAATATAGAATGAGATTTTTATGAATTAATTTGTATTATTACGGGCTACACTCGTCATAGACAGGGTCAATCCTAGTGGTTTGGTGGTAACCATACTTGCCTCATAGACCCAAGATCGTGGGTTCAATTCCGGCCAAGATCAATGGATTTTTTTTCGGGCATAAAAATCGTAAATATGGCTTTCTTCGTAAGGGAAGTAAAGTCATGGGTCCCGTGCTGTAGATTTACCGCACGAAAAAGAACCTAAAGCCAGAAAGAAGAGGCCTCTGAGCAAACTGTAGAATCCAATTTTTGTGTTTTCACTAATAAATAATTCCGCATCATCAATGCTTTGATATAAACTTCAGGGCAAACGTAGAATGCTTTACACCAAATATTCCAATTAATCAATTAAATCGTGGCGCATATTCACCATTTCAATGCTGAAGACTGCATTCTGCCTGTCCAAAAGCATATTACGAGCCTAATTGCTAAGTTTGTTGCTAGAGGTTTTAACTTTTATACCGTTTCTCGAGTTCAGTAACTCTTGTATATAAATTTGTCAATAATATTTTCATTTTTTAGTTTTGTACTTTTAAGTTAAAATTGTCTACCTCATCTCTAAAACTTTGTCTTATTAAAATCTATGCATATGTACCTCGCTACCGTTCTTAGAAGTCTCAATCGACTGTTTGATTATTATTGATTCAAGATTCTTCTCGATTAACCACGTTTTATGTAGTAACAGTGCTGTTGTGATTACGGTTTTGTAGTTGCTATTTTCCTTGACAGCCTTACTGATTGTACAACACATAAAATTACACAAAAAACAAAGGTATACGAAACATTTGTAACTTTAAGGTCTATGTACAGAACTACAAAATTGTTGATCGTGGCTTGCTTTATGACGTGAGAAATTAAATCTTTATGCAGTTGAGCGTTGCCTTTACGCCTCATTCTTAGTCGCTTTTTTCCCTATATTTTTATTAAACAACTTAGAGTAAAATCACTTAAAGTTTCAAAGGTTTAATTCTGTTTTATTTAACAAAACTTTTTTAAAGAAATGCTATTTTAGAAATACAAAATGAAGTTAATACCAGAAAGGTTTATTTTAGGAAACGTTTTAAATAATTCAAATATAAATCTAATATTTCTTCATTAGAACAGCTAAATATGCCCTGCTTAGCTATATACTTATAATAAAAAATTAAAACTCCTAACTCTAATAGCATTTGCGAACATAGTAACAATATTTTTGAGCGTGTTATGTAAATTTTCAGTATGTTTCACAGAAAATTTAAAGCTTTTAAATCTTCAATTCAGCCTTACTTAAAACAGGTGGTTTTCCAGTTAATACTTCTATGTTTGATAATTTACAGACTAAGTAAATAAATTATTGTATTTATTGGCTGCATTTATTGTCCAAAGTTAAAATAAATTCCGATCGATTTTTTCCAAGATAAAATGTTAAATAGTAGCTCGTAATTATGTTATTGGGACTATATATTGGATTTTCATTTATTTTATAGTTAGACAAGAATAATTCCGCAGATAGTATTTTATATATACCCTGGCAAGAGTTAAGGCCATGGGGTCTTCTCTTCCATTCTACCAGGCGAATAACACCTATGAAACACAAGAGTACAAGTTCCTGTAGAGTTTTAGAAGATGTTTGAAAATCCGCTCTCTCACAGCATGATTTATATAATAACAATAACCCATAAACTTAACTAAATGTCTGTTCTTCTCCATTTCATCTCCCTGTTGATTTCTTAATAATTCATATTAAGGTAAAATAACACCTTAACGGCCAAAGTCTGTTCATTCCTAACATTTGCAGTCTGCTTACAGCACATTCTTCGGACCCAAATAGGACTCTCCCCTTAGGCGAAAATCAATATTCCGTTTTAGAAGTGGGCGTAACATTGGCTGAGAGAATTGACTAGTGGTCGTCCTGAATTTCTAACCCACGTGTCACTGTTGGCTGATAGCTATCTAGCCCTATGCCTTCTCTTTTGAGTCGTGCTATAGAGGGAGTGAAAATGTGTGCTTTCTTCAATACATAGAAAGAATTAAAGAATATATTGTAACAGAAGTGCTTAATAGCTTCGGAACTTCACTTGAAAATTAACAAATATTATAGCTTTAAAGCCATTTTGTGGTTTGGATTTAATCGTTGCGTTATGGATTGTTAAGAATTTACAGTAAATGAAATGAGAATAGGTTGCCAAACCGCATCTTTTCGGCTAGCACAAAGTAGTTTCTTGTTTCAACTGAAGTACCCAACTATCTTTGGAAGACGGGAGAATTTCTATATATACTTTTTTCCTCCCTTTTCGTGCGAATGGATAGTTTTAAAGCAACAGTATTGCACAAAGCTATAGTATGTCCGCACAAAACAAACCACACTTCCCAGTTATTGTGTTTACTTCCTGTTTATGGCTTTCTTATTACCACTATTGTGGTCGGAAAGAAGGAAATGCTTGGATGGATTTAATATTGTTTCTTGCGGCTAAAGGTTTTTCGGAACAAGAAAAATATTGTATTAAAGGTACTGAGGCAGAAACATAGTCCCATGCCGACATCCGTAAGTCTTGCCGACGATGAATAACCAGTGTCTATCCGCCGTTCGCCTTTCATAGCTGAGGGAGAGTTTAGAAAACAGGCGCTCAACTAGGCAATTTGTTCTTATCGAGAATTTGGTGACATTAAATGTCTCGACGACGGTGGTGGGATACTAGATAGAAAGTACTTGAAAGAGACTGCCAGTAATATTTATTCCTTAAAATAAATATTCCTCGATTTATACAACTGATGCCTTTTGACCGTCTACATGCTCAGTACTAGTTGCACACAAAACGCCCTTCCTTATAAAACAGAACAAGGGCCCTTTAAACCTTTCTTAATTATTTATTATTCTCCAGAAAAATCTTCGAATGCAAACATTTCCTTTCAGTTGTCATACCTTTTCAACTATTCACTAAAAATATTTGCATTTGATGCAATAAGTATTACCCTATAATAATAACTGCTATTGTTCTCTAAGATATAGCGAGATATAGTCCAGCTTAAAGAAGGATGTCTTTCAGCATACTTAAATTAAAGGAGAACTTCAAAATCAGATAATTTTTCTTGTTTGAGCTTCGCAATATCACAATACTCCTTTTCTCCTAAACACCAGATCTTATGCTCTTACTATCACTGAAAACTCCCATAAGATATGAGAGCTGTTCAATAAAAAAGTATTATACTTTTTTGACAGTTTACGTATATTCAATCTCATAATTTTGATATTTCTCAAAGTAGTCCCCGTTGGATGCAATGCGCCTGTCCCAGCGTCTCTGCCAGTCTTCAAAGATATTCTGCAAACCATTTATTGACAGGTCCTTCAGAATCGCCTCCGCAACCTTTACTACTGCTTCTGGTGATGGAAAATGCCTTCCACGAAGATGTTTCTCCAATTTACCCTAAGGTAAAGTAAAAAGTCACACGGAGCTAAATTTGAGCTATAGGGAGTGTTAGAGAAACACTTCACATTGATTTTTGTGAGATGTTTAGCAACAACGTTTGCGATGTGTGGCCGTGCATTATCGTGCTGCAACACCCAGCTTGTTGTGTAGAAATGTGGCTTTTTGCGTGTGATATGGCCATGCAGAGTTTTTAGGACATCTCTATGGTATTGCTCAGTTATAATTGTGTGTTCATACGACATACTAATAAATCATTCCTTGAATGTCGAAAAATGAAATGACCATAACTTTCCCTGCAAAGACAACTAGTTTTGAGGCGCGGGACTCGTGAGCGGGAGGTCTGGGGTTCAATTTCCATCAGGACCGTCTTCCCTGGCTGAGGTATTTCCAGTTTTTTCTCAGTCCTCATAAATGGCAAATGCCGGGAAGGTATCCTAAACTTAGCCTTGGAATGCTTCCTTCCTTAAAAAAGACTTATTTCCCAATATATCATTTCATTTCATGTATCATGAGTGTCCACTGCCTGTGGTGCACTAGTAGTAATAAACACCATTAAAAAATTTACGTTTGTTTTTTTGGTGTTGTTGATGATGAGGATTTCCACACGAGTTTTTGCTGCTTACTCTCAGGATCGAAATGGTGTGGCCAAATTTCATCAGCAGCGATAATTGCATCTTCAACTGCATGCACGATTACACGTGAACATCCTTTTGTTCAGGAATCAGAAGTGTTGAAACTCATCGTGCCCAAACACGTCTCACTTTTCGGTTACTAACGTGTGGGTAGCACCCAGTGAAAATTTCAGAGTTTCTGAAACGTTTTAAATGTTAGTAGATTATCCTTTTCTATAATGTCAGCAACAGTGTTAATTTTTTCCTCCGTTTGAGCACAAACTGGAGCGTCGAGTTCATCTTTATTTGAAATGGATTGACTCTAATCTTTAAATCATCTTTGAGCTATACTTAAGGAATTTAAACCTCCACAGGTCTCCTGTAATATTGCATGGGCCTCAGCTGGGGATTTGTCGAGACAAAAGCAGAATTGCGTCATGCGTTATCTCCATTTTGCTGTAGGCGAAACTTAGCATGTCAAAACTCGCCCACCTCTGACAGGCGGGACCGGAAGTGACAACAATGAAACTAGTACCACATGTATATTACGCATTAAGCTAACAAATCAATTTTTAGCTGGAGAAACTATGTCTGTAAAAAAGTATGATAATTCTTTATTAAATAGCCTCGTAGTAAGCCAGGTGAAAATAACATCTCATTCCAAAAATATCTTTAACCTTGATCTTTTCTAGGAAGTTAATAATGGAGATAGCCTGGCTATGGATGTTTCACTGCAAAGCACAAGTTTTGACATAGTAGCTCAGAGACTACCACTCTTTCTGTATGTTTAATAATGCCAAGCAGAGGCTCAGGATCAAAATTCACACCTTTTAGGTTACCTGTCCTCTATCTCGTGCCTTTTGGCTTCAGCTTTCAAGGTACTGGAACACTGAGCAA
Organism: Metallyticus violacea; assembly: GCA_030762175.1. Lineage (NCBI taxonomy): Eukaryota > Metazoa > Arthropoda > Insecta > Mantodea > Metallyticidae > Metallyticus > Metallyticus violacea. The sequence goes on from CM060843.1 coordinate 43,863,174, forward strand.
ATATCGCAATTTTCTTTTAGGGCCTGTTGAAATTGTCATACTAAATGTATGTATTTAGTTTAGAACTAATCTTGACAGCACCAAGTGGCTTTATGGCATCTTTGTTATCAGAATTCTTTAACATTTATTTCAAACATTGTTTATATCTTATATTAGTAAAATACAGTCTACGACTGAGAATTATGCATATGTTTTAACCAATTATTTGAATGTCCTAAAATGCATATTGCATTACGGTTTATTTCAGATTTCCTGGTCTTGTAGAGCCCATTACTGAAAAATAATGCAAAACATTCATTCATATTAAGTTTTCTATTACAGATATTCTCCTAACTCAAGCAGATTATTTAAAACTACCTTTGAAACTGAAGCATTCCATTTGCGTCATAAATAAATGAGTAGACAATGGACTGAAAATATGATAAATAGGTTCAAAATTATCCAAGATGTATAGCATTATTTTACTTGCAGTCTAGTCACTTTCCCTTGAAATTTATGCATTCTTCCCTGAGAGTCGAGCTCCCCGAAAGATTATTAACTTATGTCTTTCTAGCAAGAGATCGCTAGTCAGTCTCCACTTAATGTCCGCAGATTCGCGAAAAAGAGGTAGTGATCAAAGCACTTAATAATCTGGAAGTGTTTTCTAATCGTCCAGATAAACGCAATATTTTTCCTGATACGATACCTTGATAGAAGGGTTTTTACTAAGCTGAGCTTGAGATTATTTAAATAAAAGTTTTGCCCAATTTTTGGTCTGAAAAGTTTTGCCTTGATGCTACAGTTTCTTTTTGGCCCAATGATAAAGGGTAGTATTAACCTTAGATTTATTTGGTTCTGACCCTATAAAAAGAGGATTAGCCTCTCTTTTGGCAAATTGGTCCCTTCCCTCAATGCGTGCAACACTACAGTGCCAAGAAATCCAATAGGGCTGAACCTGATTCCTGTTGGAGATGGATATCAGAGCAAGACATTAGCACACATTAGCTTGTGGATTTAAGTACCAAGAGTGTCTGTGAAAATGAGAATGAATATTCAATATTTCCTCCTCAAATAACAAAACACAGGCCAGTACAGCGCACAACAAATGTACTTTATTCAAATTTTTATGGCGGAAACAAAAAACTTCTTTTATGGAAATGCATTCTCAAGACATACAATCTCTACTACAAGCTTACTGACATTTTTTGGAAAATTCTTGTAATATTTTTTATTCTTATATCAAATTATTAGATTTGCGTTTATCGATCTTCTTTCACGGGCTCTCAGCTCGGAGTTATTTCGGAACTGTAATAAACCTTCCTGTAAACCGCAGTTACAGTTGAATAGTTTATTTATTCTACAGGTCAATGTGATGAGCCAGAAGAATTCCCACGATATTCCGTTACGAATGTTGTACCGCTGGTAAAAGTATAACAGACATTCATTTTAGGAAATGGGATTTCTCTGGGGCTAGCATCTTAAGATACATGCCGTTGTTATAATATTAGCATCCAGATCAATATACATAAAGGTGTATATTTGAAAAGGTAGAATTTTCATGTTTATGGTAAACGCTTAGCTGTATAAGCCTCCTCTATGATTAACAAAGCTAGAAAGTTCGTACTGAAAGTAATAGCGAACTTCGAAGTCGATTATACAGGAGCAGAGTAGTGTTTGAAGCTAGCAGACTCGCACAAAAACTTGCAAAGTTACCGCTGTCAGATGTCAAACAAATGTATCTGAGACAACATAATTTAGAGAACAGTGGTACCAAAACAGTTTTACTTAGTTATTAAACCTATGGCTGGGACTGTATATAGTATTAAAGTTAAAGAACTATAAGCACGTTCTAACTTAAAAAATAATGTGCAGAAATAAAATATATTTGTCTCTAGTCTTTTACAGAAAATAATTATCTTTGTATTTAATCTTCAAAGGAAGAACTATTTATTGATCAATAACATTCATATTCTGAAAATGAACATAACATAAAATGAAATGAACGGATGAAGTAAGATGGGTTCTATCTGGATATCATTGTTTTAGATTATAGTAAATATTAACTCCTTATCAATACCCGTTTCGCTTTTCCCCCTCTCTTACCACGATAGGACATTGTGAAATGTGTGTGGACAAAGTTTCCTCATGTTTGGGAGTTTTAGTCATTTCCGTACTTCTGTACTTTAACGAGTGATTGCTCTAAATTAGCCATTGTCAAACCGTGGTTCAGGAGCCCCGGGGGTCCGTGAGGCTTTCCCAGGAGGTCCACGAACTGTTAACAGTATTTATTTTTGAATATATAAAGACAAATAATGAAATATAACAAAACGAAGAATGTTACAACTTTAGGCTATGTGTTTTATTAAGGCAAAGTCATTTAAAATAAAACTACAGGCGACTACTTGTTCCGGAAGGAACTTTCAAATAGTAAGCACTCGTGGTACCATCATAGTTTCCCAGGCATCCTTTGGTAGTGAGCTTGCATACTATGGATTTTTCCGGACAAAAAAGCAGATAAAAATGCTCTCAATTATTTAAAAATGTAAAAAATCGTTTGGAAAACCTATAATCAGAACTCAGAATACAACTTTCTTCCATTTAGCCAGATCCAGATATATCAGCTTTTAAGTAAAATACAGTATAATCTTTCATTCAAAAATTAAAATTAATCGAGTAATGTCATGCCATCGTATATTTACTAGCTATTAATGTTTAATGCGTTTATATACTTTTTGAATGTAATATACATATTTTATGATTATTACTATTGTGCATAAGATAACACTACAATAATAAGATAAATGTTTTTAACAAATGCATTTATTTGTGTAATTATGTTTTTAAATTTTGTAAGCTAGTAATGAAAAGCTTTACTATATATATGCATATATATATTAAATTTTTACTCTACATATTAGTATTTTCAACTTTGAGTTAAACCTTAGGGGTCCGCGACATTGAGAGATTAATAAAGGGAGCCCACGGCCAAGGAATGTTTGGGAACCACTGCTATAAACAATTCTTCAAAATTGTTTCATTCTGTATAGTGCGTATACTATAGCTGCTTTAGCAGTCTTATCGGCAGAACTGACTACCTTAGTATCCAGATCGTTTAATTGCAGTGCTTTTTATGGTATCCTGTGTAATACATTACGGCCACTAACGACGTTCTCTAAGTTCAGACTGACTTGTGGTGATATCTCTCTGAACTCTGCAACTTTGTAAGGGGCTTGTACATCTGCGCTGTCATATTATATTACTTCTACCACTATAGAGGACACAGCATGGGAATATTATATATCTTATATCAAACTGTAAATGAACTGCTTGACTCCATAAGTAATACGACTGAGCTTGTGCGTTGTACAAATATATGGCCATGCTAACTCATCCTCAAGAGTTTGTATGTGCACAGGGCAGAATTTCCTGCATCGAGCAGTGGCACGGCGTCGCCTACCTTCTATTACGCAACGGAACACAATTTCTGGATAGGGAATTCTGCGCACCTGCATCAGAAATAGTGTCTAGTATTTCTCAGCTTCTTTAGTGTGGGAAAATCTCTAGATCTGATTCGGACAATTGCGGTAGTGTTTGCGCTGCTGAGATATGAATTCATTATATGGAACACAGTTTTCACTTCTTTCATTGAAAACAGCAAAAATGTAATACTTTCCACTATAAACAGAAGATGGCCATGCATCATTGCACAGTAGGGAAAGAAACATTGCCGCTGTTAGTTACTGAGAACTCCACATGAAGAAAGTAAAGTACCATCAAGAAATTGTAAATGTCGTACTCTTTAAACGTAAAATGTTTGCTCAATAAAAGTTGAACCAAAGAGGGAAAGGTTTCATTTGAATGAGACTATAAACGATACCATAAAGAAATGCTTTTCCAGAAAAAAAGTTAAAAACTTCTCAAGCATTGCAATTTGGGGGAAATATGTCGAAAAATAAAACACTTGTGAACTATAACAAATCATGTTCTTTACTTACCCAAATAAAACAATATGTACTATCAAGAATTTAATTCTTTAATACTGATCACTGACTCAGCATTAGTGCCAATTAAACCTTATATTTTTAAGATAAATAATTTGTATATAACAATATTCATTGAGTTTTAAGCACCTTTACCGCGCCAAAATCCTCTTCGTGTTTGTTTATCTGGTCAGTTGAACATACAGTCCAATAAGATCAGGTTGACAAGTTAACAAGCGCTAGGAGTTATCAAACCGAATGAAGGTTATTTCCGATCAAACATCATTAAAATTATAATACACTTAATCATTGCAAACTACCTTCCGCCATTGCTGTAAAACCAGATCAAGTACTCGGCATAAGCTAATTAAAAAATGAAACGTAGATTTGACTTTCGTTGTTGCTGAGACGAAAGGTAATTTATTACAAGTGTATGTAGAACTTGAATTAAATTGTTCTTCTTGTGTGTCTTTGCAGCTGTGTAACAACCGGATCTCTGTTACGACTGGAAGAGTATAAAAAAAATTAACAGCAACAAAATAAGAATAGTTGTCATAATGTTGCAGTAACAAAATGAAGTTTCGAAGAAATTCTTGATAGGTAAAGGAAAAGGACTAAAGAGCGTTGTTAACTGGACAACAAAAGCGAGGTTAGAGACATTTTAAGGGCCCTGATGAAGCCACAATTGTATATTAAACCTAGGTTAGCTGCAATTACGAGCATATAGCTCTTGAAATAAAGATGTACTTACAAGTTTTGGGAACAAATAAATAAAATTTAATTTATTTTATCTAAAAACGTATAATGACATTTTTCAAATATTCTTCCTGCATGTAGTGCAATTTTATTTGAAACTCTAGATATAGGCCAAGTTTTTCAAACCACATTCCACTGTTTTTACTTTATTTATTTTGAATAGTTTTTTTATTTAATTTTTCTGTTAGCCCAAAATAGAATTTTCACGTAGTTCTGTTTTAAGAATACCAAATTTTATGAAAAGTTTAACATATTCATGAAACAATAATAAAGGATATTGTATATTTCATTTTGTGATTAATATAAATTTACTGCATGTTTCATTGACTGCTTTATTTATAACAACCAATGAAATGTGATAAAATTTTGGATTTCAACTAGCTAAAACCTTATTGTAATTTTTATTGTAATAATTGTACCGAATGGATGACGTGACATTTCTTCTCAGTGACGTCTACTCTTATTTTCCCACAAATCCGTGAAACAGAATACATTAATCCCAACAATTATATAAAATGGTAAAAGGAGTAAGGTCATTAACCTCTCTAGTGAGTGATTCTCATATCATATATATTGAAAGCGGCATTTATGAAATTGTATTCGTATATAAGGAAAACCAATACATAAAATTGGGCATGCTTAAATCTCTCTTGTTTTGAAAGCTGTATTTATGAAATTGTATTCGTATATAAGGAAAGCCAATACATAAAATTGGGCATGCTTAATTCTCTCTTTTTTTTTCTAAGTTAGCATTGGTAAGTAAATTTATTTATTACAATTGACTTTCATGAATTCCAGACCCACCATCTCTGAATAGGCTGATATTCATATATGTTAATTTAAAGCTTTCTTAGAATTATTAATATTTTTGACCAAATTTAAGAATATATATATATTTAAAATTTATTCGTGAAATAGTCCTAATAAAACCACTTGAAGTTCTGGGTTTTCTAGATAAATTCACGAGCGTAGCGAGAGCATCCTATGGCATGACTATAAATAAAAGCTCTTATATTTGAATATCAAAATAATATTATGCACTAAGTTATAATATTATCTGAAAAAATAACGTTCCAATTCTAGCTGTAGTAGTTATTCATTTGCAAAATGTTTATTTTAAAAAAATACGTTCAAAGGAAATATTCAATATATTATAACCCAACTAACATTTAATATATCGTAGTGTATATTATGATGGTTTTTCTAGGCCTTCTTGATACATTAATTATCCAACTTTCTCTCTGAAATTTTTTTTATTTCTCTGTCTTGTTGTATCCATAAGCTACATTTTAATATTAGTTTTGAGTTTCTTCTTAGATGAAACCTGAAGTTTATTTAAAACTGAAATGAAATTAACACATCTACATTAGGTTTATACACCTCTTTGCTCTTGTTTTCACACCTTTTTTAACCTTTTTTTTTAAAAAAGGCATCTTTTTTAGTTTAAATTCTAATTTTAAAAAGAAAATCTAATGAAATCACAGCTTAAAAAGTCACTGTATTTGATTAATATTTTTATTCACTTCCCCTTAGCATGAATGTGCAGTACAATAGTAGTATATAAACATTTAATAGGAAATGTCATAACATAAAAAGAATCATTGTTATAGTAATATTTAATTAATATTATTCTTTAACTATTTTTTTCTATTTACTACACTTTCTTGCATTTGTGCAAATGAAAAAGCAAACTAAGATTACCTCCCTTCAAGTTATATTCTTTGTTTGTTCTGAAGGTGATATGATCTACAGCAATGTCTCGCTCATTGTTCACTCTATAAAATCCAGCTAATGTTTATTGAAACATCCACATTGTTAGAAGACTTCAAACGTGTATCAATGGTTGTAATTATGAAGATATCAGAAAAAATTCCATATATCAATATCCTTCTCTGATTTCCTCGTAAAATGTAAAATGAGAGCAAGAATGGACTGGTTAATTCCAGTATTTCCAATTTCGGACAAAAAAAACTCAATATCCGTGTCAACGCTGCCCACGGGTGAAATTTAAATAGATAAGAACAGGTTACGGACGACAAATTATAGCGCCTTACATCATAAAGTATTTAGTTGAATGCAACTAGAACAAAAACTCTCTTAAATCATCTAGCTATGCAATAAATGATATCTGTGTTAGTTGAATATTTGTGATGCTAATGGAGGGTTTGGGAAAATGAATCAGATTTAAACGGGAGCAGGCTACCACTACTTTGTTTTATTTTAAAGTGGCGCAACAAAACTGCTACAGAAAGATTTCCCGTTTGTAACACTGGCATCTTGACAGTCTAAGAAACACTTTGGTGCAGTAATCAAACTCAGTCATAACGTGCAGTGTGATGTTGTTTTGAAAAGCAGCTGAAAGGCAAAATCGCTTTCAGATAAGTGATGAGATAGCTGAACAATTAAAGCCTCCTTACTTGTTAACAGTTAGAACACTGGATGCGAGAAATCCTGACTAGTGGGCCTTCTCCTGACTAGTAGGGGAAGGGCAAGAGGAACTGAACCTTTTATTTTAAATAATGTATAAATAAAAGGAATGTCGATGTATAAACTGACCATTTTTCTTCATGAAAAGCGAGCAGCATGTTCTATTCCCTACCTATTAGACTGGGTTAGATGAAACTAAACAGAATTTCAGGCACGGAAGCACGACGAGGTCATTTTGCAACTTTCGGAAGAAAGGGCGTACGAAGGGCAATAAGGTTTATGGGGAGACAAAAACAGTTTTAAGTGGAATCCCTATCATTCCCAAATTCCTTTACTGTTACGATGGAGGTCCCCCCATTATCGCAAGGGCTGCTGTCACATTAAAGGTCAGGGTAGTTTTCCAATTAGCAAAACCCTACTATTGCATACTGCTTAATGCCAACCCAGTCACCCGGCCTTGTAACGATGAAACGATAAAATGTGAGGAAATAAGGGACGGAGGCATTTATGGAAAGTACAAATCCATCACAACATTCACCTCAGTGACCACCATGAAAACACCTACCGCTTGAGCCACCCCACTTTGTACCCCCTACCTTTAGCCCAAAAGCTGCATGCCAACGAGTGTATTCATCGCGAATTTGATAAACACTTCTTTCTAATATTTAGATTATGGTATAAGAAGACACTATTGAGGAATACATCACTGTTAACAGCCAGTTCATTTAATTTATTATTATTATTATTGTTATTATTATTATTATTATTATTATTTATTGTTGTTGTTTATGCCTTATGATGTTCCCAAATTTACGATTTTTGGAAACCTTGTTTCAAGTTGTGCATTTATCTCTTTTTCTTAAAATGAAAGTTTATCTTTGGCATAAACAAAGACCATCACACTATCCTTTGAATAGTTTAATCAAAAAATTGTTTCAGTTGTACTTGTCGTCATATGCAAAATATAAAGAAAGAAGAGAAACGCAATGCTTTGTCAGCTGAAATGGATTTTGTTAATGCAATATAAAATATTAATCAATGAAAACATAAGAAAATAATCAAACAATACAGAATTAAATAAACTATGTGTGAAAAAAAACTCTACAGTGTATTACAACCAGTAAATGAGAACCAAATGGTGAAATACAAATGAGAAACAAGAAAACTGCGAAAACTATAACTGTGGAAGTGGTGACGCCACTTGATATGTCTGTCGTCTATATAAAAGTACGCACACTAAAGGCAGATATTCTTCCTTGGCAGTAAGAATATCCTACCTGTGCTTCACAGCACGCTAACTACATTTAGTTTCTAAATTATGCATATTCTTGTCATTTCTTGTATCTTTATTGTCTTATTTCTTCGCACAATAAGAAACTGTAAGCAAATTCAGATAAAATTTGTAGGTTTAGTAATAGCTATATATATAGACCGTGTGCAGCCCGCGAAAGATACAGTGATAACATTTTACTTCATTTTTTTTTTTTTTTTCCATATTTCTGCTCCCTGTGTTATGCATATTTCAATTATACTTAAAATAAAGAATGTTTATTGAATAAAAAATAACTGAAAGACTTACATGAGTAATGAACAGATTCTTTAAAGAGTAGGCAAATGAGTGCTTTACAAATATTCAAAAGCATCTCATATTATTTCTTCCATGCTTCGTTTTACACCTAAAACTCTTGTTAAAATATTCTTCTTTCTACTTGAGGAATCTTATTTCAGTCAAAATGTCGGTATCACCATGCAAGATAGATGTCTGTTATAGTATTTTGTGCCATAAATTATTTCTCATTCTGTTCTTTTTCTTTCATTTAACTCTATTATAATCGCATATATTGTTATATAAGCGGATAGGAAAGAAATAAAATACATCCTTTGGACTAGCAGGTAATGAAATAAAGGTTTATGAACTATATAGGAATGAACAATGATGGCCAAGTTGAGGGTTAAGTCTGCTCTTTGTTGTTTATGGATAGCATTCTGGACAAAAGTCCCACCTTAGACATAATTTAACAGAAAAAAAATCCTTGGGCAGATCTTTGGAATTCTGGATTTTAGACACGTATAGAATACTCTTAGAGCATACATACGTATATACAAGTTGTGAACTAGATGTTTATGAAGATAAGTAACACACTCAGGAAGGCATAACGAATTTTTTTTCTCTTTTTTTTTCCGTTTTGCCTTCCTGTGTGTGTTATTTATGTACATTAACGCCTAGTTCACAGTCAGTGTATACTTGAAAAACGCATTTTTAATGCTACTTTCATTGAGAAATCTATATAGAGGTGGCAGGTAGGTAGGTAGAAGACTGAAATAGTGACACAGTTATTTCGAACCGCTATATATATATTGGAGTTGATAAAACACTGAAACAGTTACACAAATGTGTAATATTTCGAATATGTGTTCTTCTTCAAAGACAGAAGACAAGTTCTCTGTTCTCTAGTTCTGGATATTTTTATATATACATATATAAAATATATAAGACGAACAAACCGCCACGGGTGGCCGAGGTCGTTAAGGCACGGACTCGTGAGCGGGAGGTCTGGGGTACGATTTCCACCAGGACCGTCCTACCTGACTGAGGTTTGTGTTAAGCTACAAACTTGAGTTATTGCACCAGTGCCTTATCATTAAGCTATCGTGTTCTTGCTGGGAGTTACCACGAACTTTTTTGAATTTTAATATCCTTGAAACCTTGTAATATGTTGATTCTATCAGACAACTCGAACATTGGAGTGCTTTAAAATGGAATCAGAAAGAAGAATGTCGGTCCTGGTGGTGTAGTGGTAACCATACTTGACATCTAAACCCAAGATCGCGGGTTCAAACCCGGCCAGGACCGATGGATTTTTTCGGGCGTAAAAGTCCTAAGTATGGTTTCCTTCGGAAGGTAGGTAAAGCCATGAGTCCCGCGTCGTAGATTTACGGCACGATAAAGAAACTGAAGCCTGAAAGAAGAGAACTCTGAGCAAAATTTGTCGGCCGTTTCATGCCCTGATTTGAATGGGACGCTGATGACCCGAGCTGTTAAAGAGCGTCCATAAATTAAATTAAAAAAAAATAAAAGAGAAGAGAAGAATTTAGAGGTCATGGTGGTATTCGATCCAATGTTCTTTAGCTTTCATGCGATTACTTAGTCTATTAGTAACTGACCCTTTAAAGAGTTTTAAACGTATTATTTACACATTTTGCTTTAATCCATACACGTTAAGATAGTTTTGTTCCGTAAATATACTATTATTTGTTTTATTTTATAAATATAAGTATTTGCTTCTTATATTTATTACGGGATAATTTTTCCAAAGCTATGATAGTAGTATTAAGATACAAATATAGAGCTACGCTTAAGTTTTAATTCCTGTTTTAATATTTTAATTCAGATTGCCATAGTCGCCTTAGGAGTCGTTTTAAGATTTAACACGAAAAAAATGTGCAATAACATCAAATATACTTTCATTAGAATTTCTCATGCCCGGACTGCTAATGAGTGTTGTACAGAATAGTCCGTGTAATTTATTTTTGTTTACAAGTACGCATGTTCAATGGGAATCCAGTACCACGCGCATATTACTGGACATCATTATCGATGACCCTGACATGAAGATGGCCTAGGCAACAGATATGTAGGTGAAAAGGTTGCCGAAGTGGACACACTGGATTCTACTTTTGATGTAATCGTCGAATACAGCTGTTTCGAGACTCCATACACGTTCTATGGTCATGCCCTTTAGTCTATTAGCGTTGGATATCGCACGAAAACTCTTCGCAGTTACTACATACGTAGCTGTCAGATTGTATGGCCTGTTTCGGAACAACTTTCTGCTCATCCCAGGAGAGTTCCGGGTGTAATAGTTCAATTACGAACAACAAAACTGCAGAGATAAAACGCATGTGACGAATAAGAGCTATCGACTTTGCAATTGTAAGGTAAATGAAGAATTACGATGTAACATTGTTACTTTAGCGTCGGGTATTATTATTATTATTATTATTATTATTATTATTATTATTATTTCAATTCTTGTTGTATTTAAGATGTGTGTTTTAGAAAACAAACTTATTTAATTGTGCTAGTCATCCCATGTTATATAAATGTAATAATTCGTCGTGCAGAGCTTATAAACGTTTACATAGGCAGCATTTAATAGCAAGGGTAACGTTTTACAACCTTCAATTTAACCCGAAAATTCTTAGAAAATGGAAAAATACTCTTAAGGGTATGAATAAAAATAATGCTCAGTTTAAGCATAGTACATTCTTTATGGTATTATGTTGTAGATGCAGTTCTCATGATCTATTAACAGACAGGACATCAACTTTTTACATTGGGGAAAGAGAAAATAGAAAGATGGAACAAACTTTGAAGCCACAATAATGAACAACTGCCATACGACTTTATATTCTTCCTCAGCCTTTTTGCTTAATCCCTTAGTTTTTTGAAGCAGAGAAACATTGTGATCTCCAGTTTGACCACGTGAAAAAATCTCATCCCAATGTTCCTTCTAGATTTTCTTAGACTTCTTTGCCCTATTCAGATCTACCTTATTACATAGTCTAATATGATTTGAGTTTAATAATATTTAAATTGATATTTAATGTCAGATAGTAATGAGAAACTACAAATTTTTTAAATATTTGCAGAAGGATATTGAAGAAAAAACCAGAAATATCAACACATTTATATTCCTAAAGGTTTCCCTGTAATATAATTTGTCCAAAGTGATGGCGTATTACATTAAAAAGAATTGAAAATTCCTAAAGGTACCAATAGGACATATACATATTCTTCTTCTATGGCGCTACAACCCGAGATCAGGTCATGACGCAGCGACCTCTACTTCCTTTACCTCTATCTTACGATTCCATTGATAGAGGGCAGTATTGCAGGGTAACATGTGATAAGCATGCCAGTCCCCCGCCGGTCGTATCATGCGGTTGCATAGGCAGCTCCCCAATTATCATCACGAGCCCGGGTAGACCATCTTCCAGAAAAATTCCTAAGTATCGGGAAAATCGAACCCGAGTCCTCCCGGCCAGCAGTCAGCAACGCTAACCAATAGACTAAGGAGGTGGTCTATACATATTAAATAAATTATTTGTTATAACGTGTATGGATGCTTTAAGGGACATAATAATTAATTCAAAATATTTATATTTGAAATTTCGAAGTATTTTAAATTGTTTTATTGTTTCTCTCGCTCCTATAAAAGCGCATTATAATAATATCAGATACTATGCATGATTCTTTAAAGTAGGCAACTGTTAATTCATGGCTCAATACCTATTCGACTACAGTTCACCAAAAATCTAATGTGGTATTAAAAAAAAAAAAACAAACAAAGGCAGTGTCCTGAGTATATATGATCAAATCTGCATATATTTAATAAATATATATTTAATAAAAGTATTTAAATTGGGTCTACGAGGTAAAGTATGGTTACCACTAGACCCCTAGGACCGACTATCTATTTTACTTCCACTTCTCTAAGACTGTGCCTTTTCCAGCGTTAAGCCAATAAAGTCTGAATAGCTACTAGAGAACACATTAGCAGAATATAGTCAGTAGAAATATAATGATAAAATTATTTACTAGAGAAGACTGGATAAAAGATTGCTAAAAGTCAATAATACGACATACTATGTACATGTTTACAAACAGAGCTGCAGGATACGCCTGTCACACAGCACAGTGGCTGGGGAGTAAAATTCATCCAGAAGTTAACGCAGCACGTTCCATTTCCTTCAGAATGTTGAAGTAGAAATCAAATAAGACTGATAGATTACAGATGTCCGCTTGTCAGTATGGAGCAGACGTGCTCTATAGTGGACAGTGAACTTTTCATAAACCTAAACACGCTGGTAATAGAAAAGAGGCTAGAACAGTGCAAGACAAATCTCAACTTGCACTTACAAACGTGTAAGTGAACTGAGAAATGAATTTGAAAATGAGAACGTTTTGATTTCAATCTACGAAACCACAGATTCCGAAGGGCGTCTTGTTGTCAAGTGATTATGGATAAGTTGAATGCAGAAGACGCCGATAGGCCCTCCTTTCCAATCAATATGCGGATCATTAGATACTGCTGATATTATTCTTCAATATGAGAGTTTTTTTTTAACAAGACCATGAATAGGCTTTTGCCATTTTGTTTGAAGTATACAAATGTGTTACTATTTGTGTTACGGATGCTATAACTTATATGGCTAAATACGCAGTGCCTTAAAGAGCATCATCCCAATATGATACATATAACATGCCTTGTACTCTAGTACATAGGATTGCTAAATATACTTATAGCTAACGTTGAAATAGAATTTCATAAGACAGCAGTTCGTATTTCCAATGTCTTCCTCAATCTTCAGTTGTTAATATGAGGCATCCTTTTGTAAGTAATTTATTATCAATCAATTTCTTTGATTACCCAACAGCCTACTACTGTCAAAACTTCCCTATCCCTTTACCACCATATACTGTGTAACAAAATTTTCTTGTAGCTGTTTGTAAATATGTACATAATATGTCGCGTTGTTGACTTTTAGCAATATTTTTTCTAAAGTCCAATAATAATAATTATAATAATAAAAATTGTTACAGTAATAAAGAAAGTCCGGCAAAATATTGCGTAAAATAATTTACAAAATAACTACTAGCTAAATATAAAAATAAACAAAATAAAGCTAGAATCCGAACCTTGAGGCAACCATTATGCATAGAAATGCAGAAGTTTAAGTAAAAGAAACCTGACTGCCGCAACACTTGTATCCGTGACAAGTAACACACTCTTTAATTATAAAGTGACGGTGTGTTTTCTTCTCTCTAAAGGTCTTGCATTTTGTATCTTTCAAACAGCAGGTTCTAAGTAGCAGATTAAAAACTTGCACAAGCATGAGATTCTTGAGCCTTAGCTGTAAAGGTCATGCTATTTCATGTTCCTCAAAGAAATGCAACTAAAACGGTGAACTTTTTATTTTCCGGATTGGCATTCCGACATTCTTAGGTTAGCCGCAACCTTATGGTTTTCTGCAGTGAGGAGAAATAATGAAACTTAGTGCAGAGGACAACGGCTTTTCTCGAAACTTGACATTACTGAAGCGAGGTTAAACTAACCTCTCCTCAAGGATGTGATATAAAATGTTTTTACAACATACTGCTTCTAAGGTATTCAAATATTTCTAAATATCTTGAAAACTGCATGTCAATTTATATTAAATAAATGCGATTGTGAAACTATAGTCATATAATTAAATTACCAGAAATTAAATATTTGTTTAAGTAATAATGTTAATGTGTGACATTTATCTCCCAATATTTCAAACATCGTGAAGTTGCATTTTTTATGAAGAGAAATTAATAAGGAAGATAAAGGGCGATATTTTTATGCTTGTATTAACTGTAATTGAATTTACACTTGGTAATATAATCAAGTAATATGAGCAAAATTTACGACGTGAAATAAAATACCATTACATAATCTATAAAACCAACGAGTTTTTTTAACAGTGTTTAACGCCCGTGTTTACTACTGTGGCATCACAGGCTGTGGACACTGATGGCACATGGGACGATAAATCCAGAAAGGATTTTTTTTATAGGAATGAAGGATTCTAGGCCTAAATTTAAGGTACAGCCTTGACATTTGCCATTTATGCCTGAGGAAAACTAAGAAAAACCCTCTGCCAGGGGAGACGGTCATGGCGGAAATCTAACCCTAAGCCTCCCGCTCACGAGTCTATGTCTTAACAACTTCAGCCACCCATGTTGGTCATATGTTAAAAGTATAGTGATGATATAGAACGACTACGAAAATATATTAAATACTCTATAAGGGGAGATGCTCTTCCTGGAAGGCTTAGTAATAGATTTGGAAAGCTAAATTTTTAAGCATTACCTCAAATTAAAATGTGCACTTCAATGTAGCTAATACAATCGCAAACACATTTGAATTCAAAAATATATTGCTCAGAAATGAATTATATCCGGTCTCCTTTAGCTTTTTACACAAATCCATATGGGGTAAAATTACCAAAGAATCAAGTTTATTAACTGCTCTCTCATTATTCGCGTTTCATGTACGTTACCTTGCAATTTTGTTGTTAAATATGTCGGCATGTTCAGCTTTTTGCCAGTTACAAAGACCACCGTTTTAAAGGATTCCTGGTAATTTCTGTTTAAGATGATGAGCACGTTTTACTTAAATTGAAAGTTGCGTGTGTGTATGTATATGTAACTGTATACTTTAAGATAATAAGACAGTTAAAATAATAATCCTTATTAGTTCTTAAGCCTTTAAAATGAGTGCTGCCAAAGAACCGACAAATACATTTGATTGTATAACATTGGAATTAACTTATGGTAAAATGAATGACAATCATTCCTTAAAGAAATATTAGGTGACACATACAGTTATTTTTGGCCTTAGTCTGCAAAAGAACGCAAAACTGCAAAAATGCGCTAATCTACCAGTAGGTAAGTTCCCCTTGCTTTTTTTTTTTTTTTTTTTTTTTGCACAACTTTGATCAATAATAATGTGCACAAAGCTCATCACGGATTAGATCCTGCCTGTTCCAATCTCACATTTTTGTTTCTATCCATTTTTGTTTCTTTTTGTTTGGTACTCCAATTGCTCTTGTTTGTTTCGTGTTATATGCAAACATATTTTTTGGTATTCTATTTTCTAGCTTTCTTTTTAAGTTTTACCCATTATTTTGTATAATTCCCTAATTGTTGTAATATCGGTTGCAGTATTAATTATTTTCTCATATCTACATTTCTTATAAGAATTTTTATGCAATGCTTGATAGATTGCGTAAAGCATACTTATGATTCTTGAATTTTATTCTCTTCTTTTCTTTTTAAAGCCCAAGTCTCACTTCCATAAAAAGTAACTGGCAAGGCTATGACTGTGTAGAATTTTAATTGTGTGTTATTTCTCACTTTGTTTTTCAAAGTATTTCTAATTATTCCACACGCAGACCTGGGAACTTTCGTATCTCACCTAAACATTGAAAGTGTGATGATTTTATTATTTTTTCTTTCATCACAATTTTTGTTATTATTAGATATTTACCTCAGAAAGCCATTACTTTTGTTTTAGTCTTTGAAATTATCATATTGTATTATATTTATTTTATTTAGTTGAAATGTTGCTTTTGTAGATTAATAATAATTCAATTGTAGGAGTAAGACTTCTATGAGAAAAAGTTGGAAAGAATGAGGTGAAAAATTTAATTTCTGAATTTGTCTTCCTAGTCAAAAATGAATACTATATCATTTGAAAATAGCAAAATATTTACTGATATTTACTGTCCTAACCATAGTTTTTATTTCTTCTTGATTTTCCATTTACATCTATTATCATTTTTGTATTCATTTATAAACTTTTTATGATTTTTTTGAGATTCATCCTGTTTGATATAATTTTTTCTTTAATTATAAGCGGTCTACTATATCAAAGGGTTTTTCTAGTTCAAGATATGCCATATGTGTTTCCAAGTTATATTCTCTTTGTTTTATGTAGTTTGTTTTAATAAAGTTTTATCCATACATGATCTACTTTGTTCCTTACTAATTTTTTTATATTTCACAAAATATTTAATCTAGAAATAATGGTCCTTGCTTACATCTTATACATTATATTTAGTAAGCTGTAGTTTTTATATTCGTTTCATTGTCTCTTTTTTAAATATAGAGATATTTTAAGCTATTTCCAATTCATTTGAAATTTTCCTCATTCTCCAACACATATTCAATAAATGTAATAGGCGTAGTTGTAATGTCAATCTTTCATACATCCAGTCTTTCCATTGTGTGTCTGTTCCTGGAGTATACACAAAATTTAGTTTTAATTTATAATGAGTTTTAACCATTGTTATAGGAGCAATTTCATTTCCCACACGTTTAATCAATAAGAGTATGCACAAAATAGCTTTAATTTATTATAAGTTTTAACCTATGTTATAGAAGCTGTTCAACGTGGTATCTGTGTACCCTACAGTACTTCAATAATGCACTATAATTATAAATAATAATTAAATAATACTATCTCCAGCGGGAGCACCTGCACTGGAGAAGGAAGTTGTAACGTTAGTGGTAGTAGTATTGGATGTTTATTGTAGCAGTTTCAAGGTCCACACAAGTAAGTATAACTGTCGTAAGGGCCTTGCGGTCGTATATGCTAATATCGTCATTTTAACAATCAAAGTATACGAATCTATACACAAACATACATACCTACATGTATATATATACAAACATCGATCTACCTACGTGAGTAATTTTATAAACATATATACAAACACGAAGAGAACCCTTAACTCTGAGCCCCCCTTTCCTTTTATGATCATCCTCCCCAACTCCTCTCTCTTCTCTTTAGCCATTAAACATTTTTGTCGGGCCTTCGCTAAAATGTTCCCTATTTGTATGTGTATATCTCATTACACCAACACGTAATTAGGTAAAGGAGACATATTAGGGACGGTGAGGCAAGAACCTAGATGGAGCCTTTAACAATAATTTCAGATAAAGTACACCGATGAAGTTCCCTCCTAGTAGGATCACTTTGATATCAGACTGTCTCAACGCACATGGCACCAGCCCCAATGAAATAAGTTGAAATGGAAGAGTGGAAAATTCATAGAAAGAAAAGATGCATTCTTCCATCCATCAATGACTGGCCCCAAAGGATTTGAACCTGTGACCTCCTGAATGTGATTCCCAAGGATTATTCCCTACGTCACCCACTCTGAACCCTGCAACAGTACAAAAACTTGAGTATGCTGATCTCTTAACCGCAAACACAAAGAATACATAGAAACAATGTTTGCATTCGTAATAACAAACTGCAGCCGTCAGTGCGTGAACTGTTATGCCCAGTAACTGGCGCGGCATTGGCCCAGCGATTTTTGCTCTCAGCTGCAGACATGGGCCAGTAATAACTATTAATAATGCCTATCCTCCTACACCTGTAATGAATAGCGAGTAAAACGAGAAATGACATTTCCGCCGCAAACAGTAGCTGCTCTCCGCTGGCGTAGCACAATCGCCAGTCCCTTTTATAGCTTAGGTCACGAGTTTTCAGTTTTAGTGCAGGTTCAGATCTAGGCATTTGTACCCCAACGTAGCTTCCCCTGAAGAACGTTAAAATGTAGTATTTGTTCTTGAAGAAATGAACAATAACATCCCGAAAACAATGCTCCTTTTTCTAAATTTGGATATTGCACTGTGTCCCTTCCCAATGTGTGACAGTGTGCGCACCAAAAGTTGCCGTTTTTGCGGTGGAAATATAATTGAATCACCAGTGTAGAGCTATATAATAATAATGGTGGTAAAATGGGAACGTTCTATTGTAATAATAAACGTCATTTGCCATAATCACCAAATATAAAAATGCTATTAAAATTATTAAATGGTAATATAAAATACTATAAATAACTAACATTATTAGTTCTGAACTAATGAACATGGGATGTAAGTACAGCTGGCGTATAACATTTCTGTTTTATTTTCCGTCCAGAATGTTTCTTGCTTTAAATGTTGATTCTTCAATTTGACTGGATCTTTGTTTTGCCTAACTTTCTAAACAAATGTTTCATTTTTTTCTCGCTGGTATTTAGGTACTAAAGGTATGCCAAAGTCAAATATTATCCGTTAAAGGATGAATGTGCCTTAAGGCCAGCCTACGATCTGGAATATCTTGTAAAAAAAGATATTTGAGCTTGACGTGATAAGTAAAGCATAGAAACAAAAATGAAAACTATGATTGTACAAATAAGGTACTTGGGACTGTAATACTGTAATACATCGATATCGATGTTGTTTGAGTTACGAACTGCCTGAGATTTACCGTACGTAAAGTTAATATTTTGATTTTTTACTGAAAGTATGAAATGATACTTTATTTAAAGCTGATTATAATAAACAGTAAGCCTTGTAATGAGAGATGTTGAAAATTATTCATCTCATAATTGCCGGTATCTGCAATTCATGCATTATTTAACTTTTCTTCCAACATTGCGGTTCGGAACTTGTTTCTTGTCATTGAGAGATCTCTCGCAACTTTTTAACAAATTGGCGAACAGTTATTCTTCCTGTTTATTGCAAATGCATTACCATTTCTCTACAAAAATCCGTTTTCACGCATGTATCGTACATAAAAATCCGTTTTATAAGACAATAATAATGTAATGGCATATCTAAGGAACAATTAGCGCACTATTTACACACAATGAAAGCACAAATAACACGAACACACAACCAAAGCTTTCCTCAAACTAACTACAAGCTGCTACCTACAGGTGTATTATACGGCCTTAACGACTGGCCTCTCCTAGTACCCAGCCGTGCACTACCAACGCATAAGAGTATAATTATGCTATTTCAGAATAAGAACCAAAGTCACTAAGTCTATTTGGCATTCGTTTTTTGCGGAAAAGAGCAAAATGAGAGGGGAATAATACATTTAAACTACCTAGTTTGAGCTTAATTCCACTAGAAATTAAGTTGTTATATCAAAATGTAACCAATTGTATGTAAAGTGTGGTTGGTAACGAGAGAGGGGGAAAAAAAAGAGGTAGGTATGAAGAACTGTTTGATAGGTCAATTAGATATTATGTTACTTTATAATTAGATTACAACTTTTCCTAAACTATTACAAGCAATACGTATAACAAAATATAAGTAAATATTCTTAATTAATCTTTGGCTATTAGCGTAATCCGATCACACATCAACTAAAGTAGAGAGCGGATCTTATGCTGGAAACCTGTTTTCATGAGCAGAAAATCACCGTCTCTCGATAGAGTCTGGAATTTCTCTATAAATGACCACATTTACTGCAATTATGTTCCTCGGTCAAGGAAATCTCAAGATCAAGGCTCCCTTTCCAGAACGAGACCATGACCCTGGCTAGGGATTACTCTCTCTGCCGCAGGACTCTCCGGTAGCAGAGCTAACTGTGCCGCACCGTAATCTTGGTTTTTGCGCAATGTCCTCTTGACGAAGAAGAAACATTTCTAATAACCGGTCTCTTCTACTTCCCCTACTGTATTTCTAGGTATTCTGTCAACATCCACATTGACAATGCACAAAGTATTGCTTATCTTTTCAAGTCCTCTTCTATAATCATTGCATCAATTTTCTGGTTCAGTCGCGAAATCTCTATTGAATAAATACTGCAATCTTTTCTATTCATGTTATACATGTTCTGTATGCTTTAACAATTACAACTTCCACTTCAACGAAATGTATTATTTTAGCCGTTACTCTGACCACATGCCACTGATGAGAGTCATGTTGCATTATAATTCAATTCTGATACTATATTCATAATTGTGTAAATTCCATTACTCTACTAGGGCTACTGCTGCTCCATTTAACTGCAGCAGTTCAGCAGTTCTAGTCATCGCAATTGGTTCTCAATTCAACTTTTGGTTGGATCAATAAATGATTGTGCTTAGTTGTTATGTTATTTGAAAATTATCGGGTCAATTCTCTATTAAACGTTTTTCTTATTGCTTTTATTTTTAATCCTAGGTTCAAAGTTCTCTTATCTAATTTATTCAATAGCTCTTTTGCCCAAAACCAGTTATCTATCATCCATTAAAAAGCTAATTTTAAATGTTTATACTCTCAAGATTTTTTAGTTTTTGTACTTTCAGTAAAAGTTTTTATCATATTATACAGCCAATGCTCCAATGCTGTAACAGTTAAAATTACCAACTTTGGTTTAATATAGAATGGGATAATTTTATATATTTAAACGGTTACAAATTAAGTAATTTTGTATAATATATAAAGAAAATTTAATAATAATTAAAAATAAAATACAAATTTGCAATTTTTCATCATCAAAATACGTTAAAAACCAACAAGTACTACCGCTGCAATATTGACAACATTATGCAGAGATTAAGATAACCTATTTATGAATGCTGTTTTAACATCTCAGATAATCAGCGTGCATTCAATTCAGGGTGTGAAACTGCCGATAAATTTTGCTCATAGGCATCTTCTTTCAGGCTTGAGGTTCTTTTGGTGTCAAAATAATTAGTATGGCTTCCTTTGGAAGGGAAGTAAGGCCTTGTCGTGGATTTACGGCACGTTAAAGAACCTCAAACCTGAAAGAGGAGGCCTCTGAGCAAAAATGTATCGGCCTTTCCACGCCCTGAATTGAATAGGACACTGATGACCCGATGTGTTAAGGAGCGTCCGTAAATAAACCAAAGAAATAAATAAAGTAAATATACGACACGGAATCCGTGACTTTACTTCCCGACAGAAGGAAGCCATACTTAGGATTTGTACTCCTGAAAAAAACCATCCACCCTCGTGGAGACCGAATCAGTGCTGGCACTGGAAAATAAGCCAACTATTTGTTTGAAATAAGAAACGTTTAGGAATGATTGGAATAAATTTAATGTATAATTTACTAATTTATTTGCAACTATTAAGGGCGTCTAAAGAGAATATATGATACACATGTTAAAGTGGTTTTATTTTGTATCATAAATAACTATTAAAGCATTTTCCTTTATATTTTTTGTTTCTCAGTTGTTAAAAATAGTGTTGCATATCTGCTGCATTGTTTTTATTTTAATTACTATAAAACGCTTCTGTATGGTAAATTGTGTATATTTTATAAGCACATAAGGAATTGTTTATTTGTTAAGATTAAAAATAAAGCCAACTATAAATTTAATATGTGCCAACTCCAAACATATATTTAAAACACCTGCAGTTTTCTGCAGTCTTCACCATATTTTCTTGTTTTATTTTCTATTTTTATTTTAAAATGCCAACTTTTACAAAAGTTTGAGTTAATTTAAATAGAAGCAGCTGATATACTCTTTTGATTGATATCTCTCTTAACGCTACACTATCAACCTATTCAAGAGCTTTTATTGAGTCCAGTAAGGTCATATGAGTGGGTTTCTGAATTCTGTCTTTTTTCTATACTCATTTTCTGTAATGTGTTATTTAAGAAAACCATTCTTAGAGCCTGGTACTAATTAGCTTAGTTTAATAGCTATAGTTTACATTGTTGGAACTTCCTGCGTATCTGCTTGCCAACTAGTGGGCCAGAGTTTAATTTCAGATTGAAATAAATGAGAGTCGAAGGTTTAAATAATTTAGAAAACTATATGAGGTATTTGAACATTTCTCTTTAAGGTTACTTTTAATTTGTTATTCTTCCTGATTCTTTTGCCCTAAAACGCATTGATCTCCAGTGTACCTGCGATACTGTTCAGAGGTAGCATGCTAATTGTACGACACAGGTTTCGGTAATCGTAGGAATGAAACCTTGAGCTTTAGTTACGCACCACGTAATTTAGCACTTTCAGAATAAGCACCACGCATGAGGTTTGCTATGGGTCAAAGGGGGTCGCGAGAAGTAGCACTTTGCTTTAAGATTGCGCATTCACTGCGTTTCAGTACACCTGCATGACATTACAATAATTATTAGGACGTATAGAGCCTGTAAGCAACAAAAAAGAAAAAAAAAAAAGCTTGATCTACTTGTGTAAAGTAGTGATATTAGCATGGGAAATGGCGAAATGAAAATAGAAAATAGTAATAGTTTCAGAGGAATTACCTACATACCTAAAATGTATGAACTTTTTCTATGTAAACGACATTAAGTTTAGTAGATAGCGAAATAACCTTCATCTTATATGCTTTGAAGCAAATATTTTAAAATTAAAACCTTTTGTGATAACTATAAAAAGAAGGTGTGAAATCCTCGCTGGCTATGTATATCATTTCGTTCCCGAAATTCATATAAATGCAAGGTTATACAAATGGTAATCTATCATTCCTCGACAGGTACGTTAAAAATAAGATTATTAAACATTAACTAAAAAAAAATAGCAGATATTTCAACCTTTGCTTTGATCTCATTATTATTATTATTATTATTATTATTATTATTTATTAATTTCTAAAGGAAATGATTACTCATCGAGCAGGGTGGCTCAAGCGGTAACATAAAACTCGCATTCGGGAGGCCTGAGGTTCAATTCCTGCTGGGCCTTCGGTATTTTCATGGTTTCTCCTTAGGCGAATTCTGGAATAGATATTTACATTCCAACAATTTTCCGCTCTCCCTTTCATATTATTTAATTTCGTTGGGACCGCCAAGGGTGGGCGAGGTCGTTAAGGCGCGGACTCATGAGTGAGAGGTCTGGGGTTCGAATATCACCAGGACCGTTCTCCTTGACTGATGTTTTTTCCCGGTTTTCCTCAGTCCTCATAAATGGGAAATGACGGGGAGGTACTCTAAACTGGAACGCTTCCTTCTTTAAAAATTCTTTTCCCAATATATCATTTCATTTCATGTATCATCAGTGCCCACCGCCTGTGGTGCCTCAGTAGTAAAAACGGGCGTTAAACACTATTAAAAAAAATTCGTTGGTTCTATTACAGGATCGAAAGTGCAGGGCAAGGTGGATTGGCGCGATATGACGTAGCTTGCGCTTTCTGAAGGTTTCTGCTGCGGCGTATGGTATAGAAGCGGCCCTTATGGGGGCTCGAACTACCTGAGGAGACTTTGGGGACATGTTAGGCACCCTGTCTATATCCACGAAGTTACCGCCCATGGATCCTTGCTGCCTGGTGTCTTCCCCACCTTATCTCTCCCTCATGGAAGACATGGGGGATGTAGGCACAAACAGCCAGGCATGAACAAGGTTCAATTACCGAAAATATTTTCCTCCATTCCAAACAATCCTATCTAATGTTTTGCACGATTTTGTCTGTTAACTGGTATGCTGGTGCGTGTGTCATCTTCAGTATCCTGTTTTTTGTAGCTTTATTTTTATATCTTCTTGTATGCTTTAAAAAATGTAAGAGACATTCCTTCTACTGTAAGAGGAAGGGGAAAAAACACTCAGAAACAGTCTATTGCGCTTTTAGCCGGAGTACTCCTATTTTCTTTTGTGTAGCTTCCCATTCGATTTCGGCCTAGAGCAGCTGCTGAAGAGTTAGCGGAATCTTTTCTCACGTAAAGGTCAACATTGTCAACAGCGTAACATCTGGCAGGACTTGATGATGCTGAAGCAAGATTCTCTGTTTAGCACGAAGCAGTTCCGTTATCGAATGTAGTTAGTTATCCGTTTGGTGGACAAGCCAGCCGTCCTTGAGATTCGTCAGCATACATCAGGTGCCATAATGCCCGTATCGTAACCAAGCAGCAGAAAGCAGGCAGGTTCCTTCGAGAACATCGACCCCAATAGAGGAATGGCATTCATAAAGCTACTGGCCAGAAGGCATCAGATGTAGATGCGATTGCTAGCGGTTGCAAGCAATAATAAAACCAATTATAAAGACAATTGTAATCAAAGTGATTAATTGGGAACTCTGAATGTTTCTAGTGTGGTGAATAACTATTCCATTCCTTTGTTATTTAATATATTTGATTCAATTTTTTTTATTTTATTTTTTTTTATTTTTTTATTTATTTTTTTTTTTTTTCATTTCTCTTTCACAAATGACCAGGATTTCGTGTGGGCTTGCATATAACATTTGCATATTGATTAAATTATTTTTTTTTCGTTTACTTCATTAATATTCATTTGCTTACATTTATTCTAGTTTTTTCTTCATGCACTTATTTTAGCACTTTATAGCTCTTCGTTCCTCACGATTTTAATTCGTCATATAATTGAAACTTCATGAATGATATGGCTGTGGACACAAATATATTAATGAAAGGACTTATATGCATTGTATAAGCGAAATAACTAGACAAACTTCTATGCGAACAATTCATGTATAAAGAGTGAATAATGCACCTTGCCGAGTAGTTGGACTGCTTGCCTCCACTGAGGGGGCCTGATTTGGTCTCAGCGGCTGTTAAGTGGAATTTATGACGAACAAAGGACGCCTGGGAGGTTTTCTCCGGGTACTTCAGTTTCCCCTGCATTGCTCCATCATCATTGCGGAAAGCAACGGGAAGCTACCGCAGTATCTGCTCTTAGAAAACATGCCATGATTTTTAACTCGTTTTTACTCCTGAGGCATCACAGGCGATAGACGCTGATGATATATGTGATGAAATGATAAATTGAGAAAGGCTTCTTTTTTTAAGGAAGGAAGCGTTTCAGGCCTAGTTTTAAGATATTTTCGTAGCATTTGCCATTTATTAGAACTGAAGAAAGTCTAGAAAATCCTCAGTCAGGAAGAATGTACTGGCGGGATCTCCGCTCGCAAATTCATGCCTTAACTATCTCAGTCATTCGTGTCTACACACGACACGATGATGCTTGATATGTAGTGAAGGACCTGCCTTCGAATGAATGAATGAACACAGAATGGAAAAAACTTAAAACCGACAAACTTTGAGCGTTTACACGGGCCGCCAAAATAAATTTTCTAGTGTGATATTTTCATATGAAGATTTTTCAAATCGGTAGATGGATTATGCGTTCTTCAGATGCGACCTATTCCAAAGCTCGTGTTTTTTTCAAGGTCTTGATATATATTAAGTAGTAGTGTGTTTATTTACAGAATATATTTGTTACAAATCTACTCATCCATGTCGCACTGGTGCTGGGACAGTACCTGCTTTCACAGTACATCAAGAAATACGTGAAATGGCTCAAACCAATATTAAACTCTTAAAACACAACATATAGTAATTATATAAATAAATGGAAAAAGAAAAAATATATTAATAGAAATATTTTGTTTTAAATACATAAATAAAATAAACAGTAAAGAAAACAGTACAAAAAACTTAAACTTCCTCATATATATGTACAAATATTTAAAAAAATTATTGGAACTGGTGTTCCCCTACCCCTTCCCGGTTGTCTGCCTCTTCCGACCTGGGCTGTCCCACTTGATTTAAAAGTTTACCTACTCCCTCCTCCTCCTTTCTATTTGTCAGCAAAGTCGAGCATTGCCTCTGCCCTTTGCCTCCGTTAACAACGAGTCCGGTAGATATCTCTTTCTCCATTTTTCCATTCTCTTGCAGTACTCCAGAATATGTTCCTACGATCCTTTCTCTATAGAATAGATTCTCGTATCCTCTCTGACTGTTACTTTAGTCATTCGCCACGCACCTAACCTAAGCCAAGTGAGCTCCTGATTACAGAATTTAGCCCCTGTTTGGATGTAACGCTCCAGCCTCGATCCGATTGTCAGCTCAGATTTTAATTCCAGCGAAACTTTTTCTGCACACTCCGAAAGAATCAGCTGTCTATTAATGCTGGAGCGAGCTAGGTACATGATTTGTACGAATGATGCAGTGAACTACCACTAGCAAGCAGCACGGAGTCTTTATCAAGGATACGCCAATGACCAACGTTTGCTTCTGTGTATCAACGTCTGTTTGAGATTAACTAGAGAGGAACGAGGGAGCACAGTGAGAACTGCGCATTTGGAACAAAATGTGCTGCAGCCAAGTGAAGCAAATCCTTCCTTTGTACTCGTGCAATGCAAACAAGTTCCATGTATATTCCAAACGTGCTTCATGACAACAGCGACATTTATTTCACAGGTGATGCGTACAAGTCCCGCAAGCGGCAAATAACCGAAAGGGTATCTAGAACCTTGTAGAGTGTATTCTATATCCCCATTCAGTGTAGATCCTCATTTGTGAAATTATTTGTAAGCCTGTCAAGTGAGGTTGCCACGGCAAACCAAATCTAGCCATACTATGCCCGCAAAGCACGGTAGCGGAGGATTGCAGTAAATTCTCAATTGGTGGCCTTTTGTTATGGTGACTCTGGATCATTGTCCGCCACTTAGAAATGAAGTAATGCGAGTTACAAATCTCTTGACCCTACGTTGGCAACCTCTGTAATAAATGATTTGCTCTACTGAAGGAATGGTAGCTTCGATAGACAAAGTCTCATAGGAAAACATGGCATTAAATAAAAGTTTGTTTTCGTTTCTTGTGCAGCTCTCTAAATTTCGGAGGTTTCGTTTTTTTCACCTTTATAATAAAATATTTAATGTTTATTCCGATTTTTTTTCCAAAAAGCTCAACAGTCTCTTGTAGAAAATAAATTGTGCGAAAAATGTTCATTGCCATCTATATGGATAAAGAATTTAATAAATACGTCTTGATCCTTTCCGTTCCGATTCGTTCTTGAGTGAACGGTTTTTGTGTAATTTAAATTTAAATATTACTAATTTAAAGTCATAATATGGACAACATGCTACGGGTTTGCAACAATGCAAGTGGGATATTTGCGTTCGTGTCCTTGTAGTAATATTAGAGGAAAGCTACTTAGGTATGTGCTATTTGTCAGTATTTTTGTTTGCAGTTGATATTCAATGCAAGTGTGTACCACATATCACAATACAGATTAGACCTTGGAAACGTTGCCAGATCTACAACACTTTCAACATTACTTGCTAATAACCGTGGGTTTAATCACAAAATGTGCTGCTCAAAAAATTAGAGTAACATATGTTTAAATCAAATCCCCAAAATAAATATTGACATAGTGTAATTTTTGACGGTCAGATATGTTTTCAAATACTGCTTAAAACTACAATAGAGTTCTTCTAGCATTTGTTAGTTTTCTCTGAATAAACTAGTGAAGTTTCAAGAATTGTTGAAACCAAAGTGAGTGAATACTATTTAACTTTTTTAAACAAGTTTTAGCAGCAATTTATGGTAGGAAATTGTTATTTTGTGATCTCTGAGGCTAATGCGAGCAATGGGGCATTTGAATGAAACAGCAGTCGCCCAAACAATTGCATGGAGTGATGATGGCCATTCCATTCGCTTTGTCTCCAGGATTCTTCAGGTTTACCCTTCTGTCGTCCATAGAGTTTGGAGGCGATACATAGAGACAGACGGATACAAGAAGCGGCCCGGACAAGGACGCAAGAAGAAGACAACAGAGATACACAATAGATATCTTGTCCTATCAGCTTTGCGCAGACGCATATCTACAGCCAGAGATCTGCAAAATGGTGTTCGAACAACAACTGGAGTGGTGATTGTTGATCAGACTCTAAGAAACAAACGTGGAAATGCAGGGTTGAGATCTAGAATCTCCTTTCAAGCCCCTTATTTGACACGTCAGCACAAGCAAACCCGACTGAGATTTGCTCAGAATTATCCAACTGGCAGCTCCACCAATGGAAGGCTGTTCTCTTCACAGATGAGTCAAAATTTCGTTTGACAGGTTGTGATGGTCGCGCATGTGAACGTCTTGCTCCAGCCGCCATTATTGAACATGAAATTTGGAGACGGTTCGATTATGGTTTGGGCTGGCATTACTATTGAGCCTCGGACAGAGTTCCTTGTTGTTCCACTATTAAATCTGTGATATTAACATGATAAAGTGCATTAAAAATGAAAAAGCATTTTTATTTTCTTTAACATAAGGTAATGCTAACAATTTTAAATGTCTCATAATTGTTGTTTTAACAGAAAAGCATTTTAAACAACTGTGTTCATTTACTTTGATATTCATATTATGGATTTTCTCTCAAACTATACAACCAGTAACACTAAACTGCTACAGAATGGAAAACTGCTGTATCGGCATGTAAAAGATTTGCATAACACGATTAATAACCAAACGAACTTACTGTCATCCTCTTATGTTCCAATTACGCCAAGAAACGTTTTTTGTAAGCACTCATTGCAGTTTCCCTTCCTGGCCCAGAAAATTAGCTTGTTCTACAGAGGATGATAAAATCTGGTATCTTAAAAGCAGTTTCTAAGAAACCTGTTTGTATGTCAATGAGAAAGACATGTCTCATTAACATACGGAGATGTTGGTATATTCTTAAAATTAAGCAGCGTTGCTCTTAAGTGCAATTAGTTATGCTTTATTTTGACCAAAACGTGACATTTAATGTTTTAATGTTTAAGTACTGTAGTTCAAATAATTTAAGATATGTATACCATACTGCGAGGGAATAAGGATATTTTCTATTCTGGTTTACAGGGAAAAATGTGTTTCATGTCATTTATTTATCATGGCTTCTATTTGTCTTCGTATGATCTTTCTGCCACTTACCGATTCTTTGCTACGTATCTGAATCCGCCGGTTCTAGCCAGTGGTACATAATGCATTATGAAATTCATTTCTTATTATTCTAACATTCAAATTTTCTTTAATTTTATAATAATTTTGTTCTTCTATGCATAATGTTTCTTTATAACCCTATGCATTGATATTGGGCACTCAAAATTCTACGCTACCCATTTAAAGTAGTAATAACATTGTATTTATTACAGTGGTACATATTCGGTACAAACAATTTTAATAGCTCACTGCCCAACCTAATGTGCGTGTTTTTCCGTTACACTAAGTGTGTTTTATTTAGCTCAAAATGTTGCATTAGAATTCATAATAAGAAATAAACATATTCAACAGCAAAATAATAAATTAAAATACACAATAAAAATATAACGAGAAATATCAGAAGAAATTTTAAAAAATACTAAAAACACAAATAAAAATATTTAAAAATCCATAATGGATGTCGCACAGTTTGATTCGGTCAATTTGTTTCTCCCCAACCCCCTCGCCGGTTACCAGTCTCTACAGATCTGAGCTGTCACACTTTCATCAGAAATTTACCAAATATCTCCTCTCCTTCCTTGCCTGTCAGCAAAACCCAGCATGACCATCTTCTTCTGTTCGATCCTGTAAAGGAATGCGATAGATACTTTACCCTCCATTCTTCCGTACCTTTACGTTCAGCCAGAACATGTGTCCATCATTTCCCCTCTTCACAGATGGACAAATTCTCCGTTCATATTCGTCAGTGATAATCATCCGCCTTTCCCCTAATCTGAGCCACGGGAACCCTGTCTAGGGAGTTTAATCCCTGCTTTGATGTACTGCTCCATCCCCATTCCGATTTTATTATATTTCCAGCGAAATCATCTCTCGGCATTGCGTAATTGTCTGCTCCTATCCATATCCCTCAAGCAGTTCCTGACCCTCTTCCATGCGCTCTTTCAACCCCCTGATTCGCCATCCAAATGGAGGCCAGTCCCTATTTATTTTAGTCTCTTTCCAAATTTGGATGTCCGTGTCTTTTTCCCTCCCATCCCCAGATGTTTCTGATAGGACATTGCCCTAATTAAAGTTGGGTTTCCATGAATAATTTGCAGGCAGTACTTCACTACTATGATTTTGCACTTTGTAGTCTCGTTGTAGGCCTCGAATTCTCTCTTAATTCCACAGTTCGCTCTACTTGTATGTTTTTGTGCCTCTTTTATATGTTTTCAGGAGTAATAAGCAGCCAGCGCTATTTTTTCTACAGTCAGGAAAATTAAATTTATTGATAGTTACATTAAATAGATCAACGTTAGTCAAAAACCATTCTCGGAGTTTTAGCATAATTTTTTATGCCTCCAGCGTTAAATTTATTGTAATATTTTCGCCATTAGCTGCAATTTACTGAAAATGGCGACACTAGCAAACGAGAATACGAAAACAATTTTAGGTGTTCGCATTTCATACCAGAAAATCTGTATTCTGCGTTGATTGTTTCCGATGGGAAGAACCCATTAACAGACAAGCCAGTCCTTGCAGCGCATACATAATTTAATCATTCTTTTAGTGCCTGCTTAAGGCAACATTGATAGGTTAGAAAAACTCTGAGATATGATATCTGGGCATGTTGACATTGTGGCTGATGCCTCACCTATAAGAAAACCTAGTTTCTTCTTCCATCAAGGTAGAGCGCCTCCACACTTTCATCATGAGATCCGCAGCTATTTAAGTAAGGCTAGGTTTGAGAGTGATCAAAGCACTCCACGTTCACTTGATTTGCCTTCTTGCGTCTTCTTGTAAGAGTGCATTTATTCTACCCTTGCTTTCTGACCTAACACGTCTGCAGTGTAACCTACAGTACGCACATTAAACATTTGTAGATGTTAAAAACAAAATTTACAGCCGCAGTACCTATTGGTGTTAATTATATACTTACAGACCCAATAACATGCGGGTAGTGATATCCTAAAATCCTGGCAACTTTTTGACCAATTGTATATACTTTAAATTTTCCATCTTTATGCCATCAATATGTAAAGAAAAATATTTTTACATTCTAATAAATAGCAAAACTTTATTATTTTTCCATTTAATCCCTTTGCCTTGCGATGCAATTCTCTTTTCTCCCTCTTGTACAATTGGGTATAAGTGGATAGAAATTGCAGAGCGCTCGGTTGTTCGTCTAGAACGAAGAAAAAACTAAGAAACTTATTCTGGAAAACAAAGGAAAGACAACAGGTAAAATTGCACAAGTAATGTCAGCATTTCACCCTCTGATCCAAATAATCTTGGGTTTCTTAAAATAACAGTGCATCAGCACATAACAATGACGTCTTACTCTGATGGCATCAAGAAGTTTTTAGTACTTTGATATTTGCATTAAGATACAGAAGAAATGTAAACGGTATGGAAACTTTTTGAAGAACTTTATTTTACTATCTTTGATTTAAATCTTCAAGTAGAGTTTTCTTCAGCTTCTTAGAATCAACTCTAATGAATTCTATGATAGACATATTTTACTATTGCAACTCCCTTGATTCTGTATCCACCTAATTTGGATCATGATGACTTAATTGTATTTAACCATTCAAACACATTCTTTTCAAGCTCTCTAAGCTATGGGTGTACTTCAGTGGTTTAGTGCTTTCCACGAACATATTTGAAGATTATTGTTCTTTGTTAATGAATTCATCTATAGTACAGTTTTATCCTTCAATTCAAAAAGTTAACTATGTCTTCTACTGTTTCCTCAAGTTCTTTTTCATCATCTTCGGTATTACACGCTGCAAAGCCTCCTCCAAAAATCCATACTGTGACAATTTTGATAGCAGGAACGCCGGCAGTGAAATCCACAGAACTATTATAATTTGGTTGCGTGACAATTAACCAATGTCAATATTTTTGTTTCATGCAGTGACATTCCCTGAATTATCATCAGCTACCACAGCATTGAACTCATTAGCCTGTTCCAATCTCTCATGTTCTTTATGGATCACATCTTTTTTATGATTCCATGATAGTGCCAATTAAACTTTACTTCTGTTATTTTTTCATTTGAAGCTTTTTCCTTAATTCTATATTTTTCTTATAAAAATGTATTCCTTGATACATATTTTAAAGCATTTCATTTCGGCTATTTCCGTCGTGTTTCATTAGTGCTTCTACGGGGCCAAATATATTTCCTGCACTAAGTGCAGGATGCCGTGTTGTTATTTGAGCATGTGATTTAATCATCGGTCAAATAATTTTGCACATCAATTTAATACCAGTCTGTTCTGAAAAGTTACGTCCTCCTCTTTCTCGTTCTCCTTCTGTAGTTATGCAGCTGAAAGGATATTCTTAATGTACAGACTGATGTTTTGAATAAAACCCAAAGAATCAACAATTTCAGCAATCTTCCAATCTAGCATGCAGTGAAACTCCCTTTGTTGGGTCATCCTCAAACAGGTTCCCTAATCTAGAAATACTGGAGCTCAGACACTATGTAGGCTTTCATTTTGATATAGAGGTTGACTTCCTTAAAATACATTAAAATATATTTCTGTTCACTCACACCAAGAGAAAAAAAAATCCAGCAATGCTAATGATTTTCAGTGGTCCAAAGTGTTTATGAATTGATAATCAGAGAAAGACGGGAACTTGATTTTGACGCTTGGCCAATATCCCGGGCTACATATATGCAGGTGTCGTTCGTTTTCTTTTTCTCTAACGCGTTTGATAAGAACCTGTTTTCTGTTCCAAAAGTTGCTCTTTCTCTTTTAAGCTGACCATGACCTGACAAATTAACAGTAAAATTTGCATTAATATTAATAATCTAAATGTTAATGGGACGTGTTACTTCCTGTCATCTGGAACACACTTGGACTGTCATCTGGAACAACTTGTTATATTATAATATAACTATGCACATTATTTTAAACAAGGAGAATGTCGATCCTGGCTTTTGTGTGATTTTAAAAATTGATAAAAATTTAGGATACGCAAAAGATTGTTAAAGATTGTCAATGTTGGCAATATATTTTGGTTTCTTGAATAGATCGGTGTGAAATTAATTACACATGCCGAATTTTGTTTTCATTATTTTGAATGTTGGAGTACATTTCCCTTAAATACAACTCTTTCTAAATAGAAAGGATTTTTAATGTTACTTCAGCTTTAATTAAAATCAAATACAGTAAGGTTATTTGCATTAAAAATCAAAAGAGTGCGCCTGCTGTACTGGAAGAACCCAGTCGTTCAGGCCTGTAATGTATGTTCAAGTAGCCGCTTGTATTTTGCGGTAGAATTTGTTGGTGAGTAACTGTGCGTTCGTTTGTTATTTGGTTTTTTGATTGTGTTTAAATTGTGTGTTAATTGTTCTTCGTTAGTTATGGCACTATAAATATAACCTTGAAGAATCTTTTTATATATCATACTTATGCGAAAAGAATTTTGCAGATCTATTCAATAAAGGAACTTTTCACCAACTCCTTAAAAAAATTACGAGAAATAAGATCTCTTAATGACAAAAATATTTTCGAGACCATCGTGTTCTAACAGAAAAAGTTAGAATTAGGAATTTCTTGTGCAATTAGCGGCAACGTATTGCCGCTGAGGAGCATCTTTTCAACACTTATAACACAGATTACTGCTTATTGTAAGTTTTAAATACTGTCATTTTATGCTTTCAGTAAAAATATAAATATGAAATAAAAATTCGCAGCAACTTTGTATCCCATTTATGTTTTTTTTTTTATTATAACATCATGACGCTCTTAAATTTAAAGTTCTTTTGAAATACTCTAAATTTATTAGTAGCCAATCGTATATTTTAAATTATATTTTTAAAACTGTGTCTGTCCCTACAGCATCTAGTACTGATTTTGTATTTGCATGTCGCACATGCAATTTCTTTTCGTATTTCAATTACTAATTATTTTATAAGCGAAGGACAGCATCTGGAAGGAAGTATCATCAGTTTGTCCAGGAAATGAATCAAGAACTACAAAGGAAAAGACATAAAATAGAAATTCAATATTCAATATTGCAACAGAGTAGTTCTAAATGTCTGAAAGTAGACATTATTATGAGATAGCAAACTGTAGTGTCACTCTATTCGATATTCATTTGTAATACCTCTTTCTCCGAGAGAGGCAAAACTTTCAGAAGTATGCAATCAGTTTTCTAACACCTAAGGCAAATATTCTGTGTGAGAAATACCGGGTCAATTATATGGCCAATCTCTGACAGCTGGTGCGGGCTAACCTGGTTGCTTTTGAGAGACAAGTAGAGTCTCAAGGCCCACATACTGCCTCAGTAATATTATATATATATATATACGGTTTGAGATGTAGCGCTATTCACATTGAAAAATCGATGACGTTTTGTACGTCCTCTTTATTTAGACTTTTAATGGGTGTCTTTTGCGGAAAGCTCCTTTTATTGTATTTTTTTCTTTTTCTTTACACTTGGTCGGACTTTAAAACATTCTGCTCTTAAATTTCGGTGCGGTATTTAGCTTTATAGCTGTTAAGTGTACTGACGAAATTATTTCTAAGGTATGTATGAGTAGCCGTTTAAAATAAGAACTACTTTGTTTTAAAATATGGAGAAGTTTAAACTGTAAATTATTTATCTACGATTCTTGAATAATTCAACAGTGCATATGATCAATCAACAAAGACTTGACACTTAGATGATCTGTTTACAGCTTATGTTTATGTTTAAGTCAGGTCTGTTGCTGTACAAAACGCGAGCGATACATTCTTTCCGTTTAACTCAGAAATATTTTTAATAGGAGTTATTACCCTACAAATTCCACATATTCACATTCCTGCTACTTTTTGTATGGAACGCACTGAAAATGTGAATCTGTGAACAGAACTATAGCGTTTTAGTTATAAAGTTTGTCTTCCCACCACGTCTCAGCTACTAAAGGACGGTAGATCAACGTTTATCATGTCTTTGAACGTACCTTTGTGAACATTCTATTCCCGGTCTCACCGTAATATATATTTATAAGCGAAAATGACTAGAGTAATGTAATTTTAGTGTAATAATTTTAAGTACAAAGAAGCCCTTTGTGCGGTTGCTCGATTAATTCAGAGCTTTCCAGATCAACACCGCCTTCCAGAATTCACTGTATTTTGATATATGAAAGAATAAGTACTTTTAACAAAGGAAAATTTGAACGAAATGGGCGCAAATCTTTAATTTTTCCAACATAATCACTCTCGAAATTAACATGCGGGATTTCGGAGTGTAAAGGTAAATATTAGCAACGAAATAAGAAATACTCTTGTCAAAATCATTTAATCAGAATACAATATGTCCATTTAGCCTAGAAAGGAGGACATTTCTGATTTTTTTTTTTTTTTTTTTTTTTTTTTTGTAGATCAGCATGTATTACATAAGTTTTAAGTATGGCGCCGCCGACTGCTGTACTTTGAAGTCGAGACGAGAAACACTCTATGGGCGGACAAGGTTTATAACTAAAGCTTAAAGCTTGGTATATAAGAACGTAAGTTATCACAAGGAATATATTTTATTTATAATTACAAAAGGAAGACAAGAACCAATTAAACACTCTATAATCTTTTAAACAATCATTATAGAGATTTGGTTTTTTACGACCTAACAAAATAGTATATATATATGATTAATTTATAATAGTTTTTAATATTTCTTATATATTTTAATGAATTAAAAAGAAAAAAAATGTTACTTTATGGAAAAATGAGTTAATTTAATCCCAGGACTATAAGATTTTAAGAATTATTAAGAGTTTCCTGTCCTGATTCAAACTTTAACATATATTATTTAATTTTTGGTAATTATCCTTTCAATTTTTGGTCCTAGTCATATAAATGTAACGTCCCAAATAGATGAAAAAAGGGAGCTGTTTTTCAATTTTATTCCTCACACTAGTTACTCTTTAGAGACATCATTAATCAGAAAAGAAACATTATACAAACAGAATTGTACACTTCGGCATCGCAATTTAGGTAATTAGTATCGCTAATAAGCATTTTTGTTTAATTAAGATGCACAGTTATACTGTTCACTATCGCATTAATTATTTTGCTATAGCGCTCCTCGGCGAAAACTGCATCCTCATTAAATGCGACTGTGTACTGACTATGTAAACAACTGATAAAACACTGAAAATCATATTGAAAAATATTTCAGATAGTTGAAATGCTGTTTGCATAAAATGTTCTGTCTACATTGATTAATTAAGCTAATAACACTA
Organism: Metallyticus violacea; assembly: GCA_030762175.1. Classification (NCBI taxonomy): domain Eukaryota; kingdom Metazoa; phylum Arthropoda; class Insecta; order Mantodea; family Metallyticidae; genus Metallyticus; species Metallyticus violacea. The sequence continues at coordinate 43,899,534 of CM060843.1, forward strand.
AAATATGAATTAATATATAAATAAATGAAAGGAACTTGCTATAAAAGCACATTGCAGTATATAATGCCTGAACGACAAAATGGGGTTCAGTATTTTTAAATAACAAGGGAATAATAACTAGCATATATTAAAGTACTATTTATGAAATATAATATATGCAATAACCATTTTGTTATACATAAGATCATAATAAAGTCCGTTTGTAGTTGAGAGCCCTCAGACATTTCAGTAATTGAAAAAATGATAGCGGCCTGAAAATAAATACTGTTTTAGACTTTTAGGATTAAGAGTGCGATGAACGTATATGTAAGCAATCTCCCCATATAATTATACGAGCAACATTTTTATTTTTTAATTGTTGCAAATCTAGAAATTCAAATGATAACAAAGAAATATTTTTGAATTATTAAAGGCGTGATGGAAAAAAATTCAGAGGAATGTAAATTGCGAAGAAGTATTCTCCTGTAAAATAACACCAAGCAGAAAAACGCATCAATTTTGTATGTGTGTGTGTGGGGGGGGGGACTAGAATCGATATTGCAATAATGCATTCTAAGGTTTCTAGAAAAGGAAGCTATCCTTCAGTACTAGGAATTAATGTGAAAGTTATAACTTATATAAGTTTGTGTATGCTTCAATTCCTGTTATTTTAATCAATAGTAGTTTACAACCGTCGTGAGATAAGACCTCGTTTAGTCTATATGGAAGTGATGTGACAAGAGACTGGCATGTTTGCTGGACATAGTTCCTTCAAACCTCCCTTCTCTTGCTCTTGGAATCGGGCATTCCAAAGTCTTCCTATTTATGCAATGGCGATGTCGGGAATATAATCCGCATAATACAACTTTTCATTATGTCCGACGAGTAAGGTATGATGGTAACTGTAAATGCAATGCTGACTTAGCGCGGTAGTTGCTGTCTTAATTTGAACCACTAAATGTGTTTACCAACAACTCATACTCTGTGAAGATCAAGAGTGAATTAAATCCGAAATGTAGCATGTACTTGATTTTTTTTCATCATAGCACTGTACTAATAATTTTAGAAAGGTGATGATGAACTGATCTTGGAGATGAATGAGTTTAATTACCAACGCATTAGACTCTGGTAGGCACTGTGCGTGCATGTGTGTCGACAGGCATTATTACATTATTTTTTCGGTGTTAGTATGCCTGTTCCTTTACTACGTAGCAACTATAGAGACAATGGAACAGGTTTAAAACTTTGTCTGAGAAATTCGCTGGTGGTATATTTTGTTTAGCTATGCAAATTGTTATGTAGCGGACGATAAGAAATTTGGAAGTTATCGATGAAATTCTTCTTAATGCTGGATACTGTAAATGTTTAAGTTCAAAGATATTACAAGAGTTTTAATGAGCTTCTAAGCCGTGCAATGTTATTAAAATTCATAATATCAATTACATTTTATGTTCAATCTATCTACAAGCATTTATAAGGCCATTCCGAAGTTGTAATGATGGTAATCTTTATGTCTTCGCATATTCCGTGCACCTTTTATCGCAGAAGATCGCGTAACGATCCATTTAATCTGGAATAAAATCAGTAGCTGCCATTTACAGTGCTATGAAGTGCAGTTTAGCGAGAAAAAATGCGCATAACACTTAATCTGAAGCAAATTCAATTTTCATGCAGATCTGTGGAAGAATTGATATTCCTACCACGCGAGAACGCCTCCCGTGTTATTACATTCGTTCTTTGAACTCCAGCAAGGCCGGCTCGAACAATAACTGGAACATCAAACAGGTTTTATTAGCAGCTGTCAGTTGTCTCGTGACGAACAAATATCTTTTTAATATGCTCTGAAAGCAGACGCTCGTGCAGAAGCGCGGCGAGTCCTGCAACGGCATTAGTGGCTCCAATCACTGTCCTGATTGAGATATTGCCTCCTGCTACTGGCTCAGTGCACACGCTGAGAAAATGATACCTGTCTTTTACTGGAATCCTACCGGTTCAGGCTTTGTGCCTTTTGTGCGTGATGGACAAAGCGATCACTCATGAAACATGTCAATACTGAGAGCTAGAGGGCTATAGGTACTCTCATAGAGTTCTAATTATTTTGCTAGTTTCAGACAAAAGTTCAATAAATATAGGTTTTTGAGGGGGTAATTAACAGGTACTAAATTATGCCAGAAATACTTTTAATACTAATTAGGAGAGCGACCTTTCAATTCCCTAAACCCTACAACCAAGATATTGAGCTAAATAATGAATATTTAAGAAAAAAACTATGCATTCTATCATATTGTAACAGGCAAGATGACGCAAAGGTATCAAGGCACTATAATGACCAAACCTATAGTGAATTATGCGTTCTTATTTTCTCTGTTTTCTTACTATATAGTTCAGCTCGCTAAAAAACATTATTTTAATCCAAATTGGTGAATGCTTCCTCAATGAAGTTTATGTGCTTTTGAAAAGGCCATTAGCCACACTCTAGACGAAGGTATCCATACATACCGGGGCATAATGTGGCGGCGCACCAGGTGCTACACGTAAGTTTCAGCAAGTTGTACGTATACATCACGTATTCTGGAAGCATGTAATTACCAGGAATATCTAAATAATAATCTCCAGCTAGAGCATTTTATTTATTTATTTATTTATTTATTACTGCATCCATGGGCAAGTTCACTGATTCTCAGATAATTTTAAACCGACCTCCTCCGACCGAACGCTGTTACTCTCAGAAAAACCTACGCGATGACTAAAGATGGTTATTAAAATTGATAGTCTGTGTCATTTACTTTGTGTGGTTCCTGATATAAATGAGGAATATGTATAGTTAATCTTCTAATCGGCCTCACTTTCTTTGTCTGAAGCTAAAAATATAGTGCACGCATTATCAACTGGAATCCATTTTCTGATATGTTTTATTTCATGTGCTTAAAAGTAGACATTGCTTAAGTTAACCAGTGTGACTAAATATGGAATAATAAAAATAATTTTAATGCAAGCTAAAGGTAATATTTTTCAATAATGAAGACAACAAAGGTAGTTAAATTAATAAATCTTGTGCCAAAATTGAACACATTAAAATAAGCTAATCGTCTGGCTCTTTCTCAAAGTCAAATTCCTTTTATATATATATTTGTTACATGTTTTAGTAAAAGTGCAATTTCTGTTAACAAAATTGCTCGATTCTTCCATGGCCCAATGATAATTTAATATGCTCCTTTTCTGAGAGAGTGGTCCTTATAAATTTAGTCCGTTGCAAAGTTAAATCTTAAAAGTATCCCTTAAGTTTAGAATATTTGCATATTTAGCTTCATATATTATACCTTCAAATAATCTAGTATTCTTTCATGAATTAATTTTTTATTTCATTTATTAGTACTAAATGTTTCATGTGGGTGTTTATTTTATTACATTTAATCCATAATTGCATTGCCATGACTTGAAATTGGAGCTGTATTGCATCAAAGTATCCAATTACTATTTAAGACTGGTTTAGAAGAGAGAAGGCCTTAACATCTTAACTATTCCACAAAAGGAATACACTTAACGATAATTTTACATAATATTTAATAGTATTAATCCGGTGCCTCTAGAACATTCTGCGCAATGCCACATATAAATGTAATGTTAATGATAATAATTTAGATTATTTTAATTGCTCCAGCTGTTTAAATAAACGTTTTCTTTAGTTTCTTTACAAGAAAGTCCATTGAGACAGTATTTATGGGCTTCTACCCTCAAATTTAATTAGAGTGATTATAGTATTTAATTTTGTGTAACTTTCTTATCATGCGTGTAATATAATTTTATTTTCTCTACAAGTGTTGAATTATTGTATGTAAAATGTTACTTTCTTGCCAGGGTACAGAAACCTAACCCAACCATAAAATCTGACCTGGAAATTTCTGTTTCGTATTGTAACAATATTTGTAAAGGTGACCCAAACAAACCGATGATTTCTGGAGAAATTTCTAAAGGAGAGCCCTTGAGTAGCATGTTTATTTGTACTCTGTTAGGAAATTGGAAATCAGAGTAGGCATAATAAAGCAATAAATATACAGGGAGGAAAAGACAGGCGGATAATCTCTTCAAGGTAAGAAGCTAGCAGCTTCGGTTGATATCTACATGTAAAAATTCACGTAGGCCACATTTATTTAGTCTAGTAATTTTGGGGCCAGCAGTCAGTTTTGCAAGAGTATTCAGCGGGGAATTATCAGTGGAAGGGCTTTCTCAGTTCAATTTAGTTAGTGGAAAGCTATAGTCAGTCTTGAAAGAGTATTTAGTGTGGAGTATTATCAGTGTGGAAGATAGGCACGGTCAGTTCAGTCCCGTTCATTGAGAGAGTATTAAGTTGAAGAACTTTATTAGTTGAGTTCAATTGCGTCTCAGGATTAGTTGATTTCAGGATCAGTCTTTATCAAATCAAGAAACGTTAGAGTAATTGTCATAGTTAGTGCGAAAGTGGCACATATTCTCCAGGAATTAACGGCAGTGCATTTTATGCGGAATAGTTTATGAACAATAAATTGTGTTTCATATCTCATAACGAGAAATCTTATCGATCTCCATATACTCCTCCTGTAGTCACTGGACCATAAAAATATCCAGCAGCAGATTCTTAACAACCGGGGAAAAATATAAGTCAGCATACATATCATCGTAGAGAATGAATGAATGGTGTTTAACGCCCGTTTTTACTACAGAGGCACTACAGGCGATGGACACTGATGATACACTGATGATGAGATGAAATGATATATTGGAAAAGGATTTATTTTTAAGGAAGGAAACATTCCAGGCCTAAGTTTAGGGTACCTCCCCGGCATTTGACATTTATGACAACTGAGGAAAACCTGGAAAAAACCTCAGTCAGGGAGGACGGTCCTGATGGGATTCGAACCCCAGACCTCCCGCTCACGAATTCGCGCCTTAACGACCACGACCACCCGTGACAGTTATCATCGGAGAGGAGGAATTAACATTTACCCCTGATATTTCATAAAACCTATCAAATCAAATTTCATTTTCCATATTCTATCCTCCACTCTAAATATTTAGTTAATACCCATTTCTTTATTTCAAACCGCTACACCATGTGGAGTACACACACACACACACACACATACACACACACACACATATATATATATATATATTAATGAAAAATAAAAATAAAGAAACACTATTAACAATGTAACAAATTAACGCTAATAATAAAAGTAGATAAAGATAAAACACAGAGTCACACTTGAAATTTATTATTAGCGTTAATTTATATATATATATATATATATATATATATATATATACATATATGTAGAGCCATTAAAGTATGTGTCGGTCCTGGTTGTGTAGTGGTAACCACACTTGTCTTCTAAACCAAGGTCGCGGGTTCGAACCCGACAGGATCGATGAATTTTTTGGGCGTAAAAGTCCTAAGTATGGCTTCCTTCGGAAGGAAATTAAAGCCGTGGGTCCCGTGTCGTATATTTACGGCACGAAAAGGAACCTCAAGCCTGAAATAAGAGGCCTCTTAGCAAAATTTATCGGCCGTTTCACGCCCTGAATAGAATGGGACGCTGATGTCCTTGATGTTAAAGAGCGTTCGTAAATAAATAAAAATTAAAATATATGACGGCCGTATACACGCCATATGCGTCCTGGAGGAACGCAACTGCATTGGCCTGTACTCCTTACGCACTCCTCCCTACTCCACTTGGTATTGACGTCGTCCGTTATCTTAGGATCGTCTAAGAACACGCCGCATGAGAAACGGATGCATGTACAACACTTACTTGTCGCAGTAAAGTCGTTCTGGAGGTGACACTATGTTTAAAATGGTGCAGCATTTGACTGTAAAATAATTACTTTTTTTATTCTTCTTTCTATAGGTTATTTTTACGCCCCTTGTACTCTAAGAGAAATAATTGTAATTTTTCCCAATGCAGCTTTAAGAAGGATCGCTGCATAACAACCTATGAATACATTTGAAACCAACGCCATAGTGTTGGTAAAACACATTTTCAGAGGAAAAACAATGAAATAGGAGGCACTCTAGAGCGATCGGCACAAACAACAGTTAACTTACACAACATACATCCTTTATTTTCAGCAAGAAATGCAACAAACTTGCAGAACTTAAAACAACACAGGTATACACGTGTTCAGACTATTCGAGAAGGTGATCCGATTCAAAAAATGAATTAATGCAAAAAATTCTTAATTCTCCGTTTCCTTTCTTCACAGACAATTCATGCTTTAATCTTAATGGGGATATAAAGGAAAATTATTGTCGGTATTAGTCTTCAGAAAAAAATTATTAGTTTTGCATTACCCTCTTTCCCGATATGACCTGAAAATTAGTATTTGATGTGCAAAAGTACAAGGAGAATAATTGATTGAATATTTTTAACGACACAATAAATGCGTATTCGAGTTAAATACTAATCTTGTCAGTTTCTTCAGCAGCTGATAAAAAATGAAAAATTGTATGGTTGGCTACATCAGACTCTGCACCGCATATACGACTCAAGAGACATTAAATACAATGAGTGAGATGTTTGATGGTAGAACAATTAGTGTTGATTTGTGATTTTTATTTATTTATTTATGGGGGGAAAGACAAAATATTTGCTTACATTTCTACGTATTAAAGAACCTCTAGCCTAACATTGAACATTAAATACAAAGAATGGGATTAGAAGATTGCATGACATGTTTTCGCGATATGATAAGAGCAGGAGAAGGATACGGTTACAATCCATTTGTGCTTCAGACTAAGGGAGCATTTTACTTGCTGATGCTCGACCTGTTGTATAGGAGCTAAGCCCCATGCTATGGCTGCCACTTATATTAATGATGATCCTCAATAAACATTCTGCAGTGCATGTGAAGATATCTGCAGACTATCAAACCGGTAGCTAAATAACGCTAATAGGGGATCACGTGATCAAAGTTATATTACCTAAGAATATCTTATCCTCGGCCGTCCAGACCGGACTTAGCACTTCCTAAGACGCTGAGTAAATTCTGATAGAGACCTATCCCTATCCCTTTCAGTTAACGGTTCTTTGGAATCTAAAAGTTGACACGCTGACCACCAGATCATGGAATAGTCTAAGACTGCTTAAAAGGGTGTATAAATATGTCATCTGCAAGAAATAATATTGTGTAGGTGCAGAGAGTATAATTTTATAAAGTATTTTCTTCCAAAAATAATATTTGATAAGGAGAAAAGTGAAATTCTGTAAATTAAAACAATAATTACATTTTATGGCCAAAACGTATTTAGAAGCAAAACTGCCCCTCTGAAGGATATTGAATTGCAAAAAATTAGGTCATATCGAAAAAGTGGAATGTTGTATATGTGTAAGAATACGAGGAAACTTCGCTAATGAGAGGAAGAACAAGAACTATCGTAGTAAAGTGCTCTTGCAAGCGGCAAATGTTTTATCCTCTTAATGTGTTATCCTCTTCCTTTATTGCGACACTTGAAATGCGAAAAGGAGCGTAAGTGTGGAATTAAAAGTAGCATTCTCTAGACAACTGCTCAGTGATTGGTGCTTTGTTCTTTCCTTTTCTTCAGTAATCTCCCGCCAGCTGTAGGTAAATAAGTCATAAACATATAACCACCGCTCGACTTTCAATAGCACGCCTCTTGCTGTCTTTTGCATATTTACACTATTTTCCACGACACGCCCTTTAATTCCTATCCAGTCACACGCGCTAGGAGGTCCAGGTCGATGCTCGTTCAGATTACCTCTCCTTTGACTACACCACATTACAAAACCAGTTTGCATGGCATATGTGGCCCACACATGTTCGCAAAATTGCAATTAATTTCCTTCCTGCAGCAGTAATCGGGTCAAACCGCACATATCAGGCATGGGCCTGCTCTGATCGGACTTGCAAATTTTAATGGTATGATATAACAATTATACACTACAGCAACGAATCAGCTCAGTGAGCGCAGGTCCCGTTCGGCCGCTCTCGAAAGAGCAAGGTGTCACTCTGCAAGAAAAGGTGAGGCTAGTGATGGAATTTCCGTAATGAAACTATCAAATGTCTTGCACGTCTGACTAGAAATGCTTAGGAAGCGCCATAACCACTCGCTTAACATTTTCGCATGCGACAAATAAACCACCCATTATGGAGGACTACGAATCTTTGTTGCAACCGACGAAAAAGAAGTTTTTTCCTCATGGAGGACCCTTCATTTCAAAAACTCTTGCCGTTTCCCTAATTTTCTAAATAAGTCTATTATTATTTTACAAGGTGAGACTTTAAAAAAGGATTTTTTTTTTTTTTTTTTTTGCACTCAGTTGGCGTTCGAACTTGATTAACCGGCTGTCAGTACATATATCATAGATAAACCCTCGTACAATACAAACTACATACCGAGTCATAAAATGTTTTGCCCTGAAAGTTGGTTTTATACTACAGGGACTGGTAGCTAGAGAAATGCGTTTTTCATAACAGTAACATACTAGTCGTATAAGTTAATATAAAAGTCAGTCTAAGCTGCGTTGACAAACTAAGTGGGTATGTGCGGACGGAAACTCTACACATCATAGCAAACTTCAGTGATGGGTATTTTGATTACTAGACAACACTTGCTCATCAAGATTTTTTTTTACAAAAAATATATACTCATTATACAATTTTTTTTCTCCTTTGACTTTGAGTTTGCATAGAGAAACTACTTGTGCCAGTTTTTATAGCGTTTTAAGTACAAACAATAACAGGTGTAATTATCTAACTTCTGTTATAATGCAGAACTGCAGGACTGTTTTGTTTGCATATACATCTTGATACATAATGATAACCCATTGTGAATCAATAACGTGTATATTTACTAAAAATTTGCAAGATTTTTTCAGAAATTTAAACTCTTTCTGATTTATCTTGGGCATAAAATAAAAATGCTACCTTATCAAATATTACAGGATGCAGCAAAACTGACAACACAGCGGGATGGAGGTAACACATGACTGGACGCATTCGTCATCATATTCCATTAAGTTTTACATCTACTTTAGTGCTATTGTAGACCATAGCAGTATTATAACACCAGCTTTTACCGACATTTCCGGCAAATAATACTTCTTCAAATGTATAGGTACGAGAATAGGTTCATAAGTTTCCGGCATGATAGAGACGAAAACGACATTTCACTTTTTAATATAGTTACCCTTTATTGCAATACATTTCTCACACCTTTGAATTAACATTTCAATCCCCCCCCCCAAATATAAGTTAGAAATCTTGTCTGCAAAATGGGCCTAAACACCATCCATCACTTCTTCGTCACACTTAAATTCCCTTCCTTGAAGGCCCTTCTTGAGTTTAGAGAAGAGGAAATAGTCACTGAAAGCTAGATCTGGGTTGTAGGGTGGATGGTCGATGTCCTTGAGGTCATATTTCTTCATAACTTCCTTTGCAACAAGAGCTGTGTGCACAGATGCGTTGTCGTGAAGAAGGCGTACACGACTGAGATTTCCTCTCCTTTTCTCTTTGATGGAAGCACGTAGTCTGTTCAGTAGGACAGCACAGTACTTCCCATTAACTGTGGTGCTCCTCTCCTTGAAGTCAATGAAGAGTATTCCTTCACAGTCCCAAAAGATTGTGGCCATGATCTTCTTGGATGACAGAGTGATCTTGGGCTTTAGAGGCGGTGCTTCGCCAGGTTTATACCATTCCATTGATTCCCTTTCGGACAAAGGAACATAGTAGAGGACCGTGGTTTTATCTTCTGTAGCAATGGTTTGCAGAACTTCTCTCTCGTTGCCACGGCAGAGCTCCAAAAATGCCTGACAACAGATGACTCGTTGCTGCTTTTGAACTGAGGAAAATAGTCTAGGCACTAACCTTATTTATGCTTAAATTTTCATGAATAATTAGAAGGATTGTTGTTTTAGAAAGGCCCAATCTTGCCGCTATTTCTGCAACTTTTTAGGCGCCGGTCTTCCATAATTGCTCCTTCCTCAAGAGCGACATTTTTTTCAAGATTTGGCATCTCCAAGAGCCAACCTGCACGCTCTTCGTTTTACTTTCTCGACCCATTCGAAAAAGTTTGGTTCATTCTTTTACGGTAGAATATGAGGGGCGTTCTTCTCCATATACACCGTCCAATCGCTGTTTAATTTCATTTGGAGTAAGTCCTTTTGTGAAGAACTTAATAACAGCTCGACACTCTATTTTGAACATTTCTCAATCTGCTACATATAGCCTTCTTTATGCAACTATATCTGAAAAACTTAGCACAATGGAGCGGAAGTTACAGCTGGAATTATTTACTTAACAGATAAGGTATGACACTATATAAGGATTTTGTGAAGGCGATAATCCTTATCGGCAAGGTCGGAAGCTTATGAACAAGTGCAAAGTCTTTTAAAAATAAATTTACTGTTCTTTCAGAGCAAAAAATATTGTAAAATTATATAATATTTGCATTTCTAAAATCGTTCAAAAATAATATGTACTAGTCCATTAAGTGTGCAACAAAATTTTGGCTTCGTCTCATTTTTTCTAATTATTTATCGATTCTGTTACACTGCACTTACCGCATTCGAATCATTATGTACTATTTTCGCACATCTGTGTGGGAAGTAGCTGTTTCTATAAATTATTAATATTAAGGAAGTAGTAATCTTCCAAAAATGGAACTTAGCATTCAGAAACTGTCACAAACAGAAATAATAAATGTCAATCACATTTTACAATATTAAAACCAATGGTGAAATAATTCAATCATACCTGACTTCTTGTTAGTTTTTATATAGTTTTGACACAAATATTACTATTTCGTATGTCTGCTCCTGAACTCTTCTAGAATCAGCAGGGAAAAACTTATTTGGCTTCTATTATAATTCCCGAAGAAATATCATTTCTTGAAACAGGTATTTTCATTGAAATTTGTCATGTTACTTATTACAATATTGATAATCGTTCCATCATTCTTATGTACAAGCACGTATAACGTCATAACATTGTCTTATTATGACCTATCTTTTTACTGAATTTATTTCAATAATTTTAATTACATCAGTTAGAGTTTAAGCGAGCTAAAATTATTGTTCGCGTCACCTACGAAAGTATCTTTCCCATATTCGTTTCGGCGTTCTGGATCGGTTATTGCTCTGGCCGTCAAATCTCATTCGTAAGGAAAAGCATTTCATTCTGTATTGGAAACAAAAATAAACAAGTATTAACAAACCTTTACACATATTTCTCGATTCATAGCCGCCGTGATTTTGCTAAACACTGAGTGAACGTGTCTCTGTGAATCAATCAGGTTGTCGATGAGGCTCGGCACGAATGAAAGAATATCGGAGATCTTCTCCAGATAGATTATAATTGTCTTTTCTCACCGCAAAATCTAGCATGTTATACATTTTTTTTTCGCAAAAAGAGCACCTGCATACGATATTGTTTCTTCTTGAAGTCCAAAATAAAATCACTTGATGGAAAGGAGATTTTTTATCTTTTCATCATTGCTAGCTTTGTTAATAATTATTAGCCTGATTATGTCTATTGCCCTCATTGGCGTTTTATGGAACTACTTTTCTAAGAAATTTGTCCTTCTACCGTAGCCATATTTTAAACACCTAATTACGCATTAGAAACTAAATAAACTATTAAACATCGTTTTTGAAGTCTTCTGTTTCATTCACCTTAGCTGGCCCTTAGTGTGAAATATAATCTGAAAAATAGCTATTAAATAATAGTGAACAGAACCTAAAAGTGTGAATTTAGTATTAACTAAAAGAAAGTTTTAGCGATGTGGGAATGAAACGTTGAACTTAAAAAAAAAAAAAAAATAGTAAGAGTAAGACTTTAATGATTTACAAATTTAGACAACTATATACTGAAATTTCAAAAACTTAATTCTCAGAAATAATATGTGTGTGTTTTTGCTACATGTAGATTACCAGTGTCATAGTTTTGTAAATACTGAGTTATTTGTTATAAATGTGTTAATCTATTGAGAATTTTGACGCTGTTTTAAGGAATAAAATGCTAGCTAACTTACGATAAACACTTTGTTCTGAATACCTTGTAAATGTCGCAAAGTCAGCCTTTTTCTTACTGTATTACAAATATTTTAATTTCTAATTTTGCATTATTGTAATGCATTCCATTAAATTTTAGTGTTGGTTCATTTTTCTTCAAAAGTTTTGCTCATACTTGGCGTTTCGTGAGCCTAAGGCATTTTTATTAATAAAAACGGCATATTGAGGAACTCTTTGTAAGTAAAAATCGTGAAAAAATGTTTCTAAAAATAAAGCACAAAGGCAACGCATACTTGTAAATAAATCTATATTTATTTAATATGATTTAAGGAAGTCGCAATCAACAACTTTGCATTATAAATAAATTAATAAAACAAAATAGAAAGGCTAAATATTTTTAGTTTTTAGAATCATTTCACTATCATTTGCCTTAATGATAGAAAGGAAGAATAATGGCTACCTATTTTAAGATAATGAAAGTTCATTAAAGAGAAGGGGTTGAGAGGGAGAAAGAGAGATTAGATGGTAGGGATGGGGAAATCTGGAATTTTACAATGCATACACTTTACGCAAACAAAGGAAAATTAGCATCATTACTTCATAGTTATTGTTATTATTATTATTATTATTATTATTATTATTATTATACCTAAGACCTACTCCAAAATCAGATCGATTCTTTATTTTACAACGCAAAAATATAAAGATTGGGTCAAATGTGTTTAAATCCCCAAAGATTTTATGTTCCAAATTGTTAACATTTTCTCAAAATTCAATACTGAACAGAGCAGATGTTCTGCTCAGGTAAGACATGTTTATCATATTGATTCAAAGTCTCTCTTAAAATTACGGAACCCGAAAGGAAATATTTGGGCGGGAAAATATGTATCTATATATCTCTAATAGGACTAACAAAAACTTCTAAAAAGCATAAAACTCATAAAAGGCAATTAGATTGCAATATAAGAAGTTCACACTAAAAACCATAGTAAGATTAAACACTAAAATCACGATATTTCGAGCGTTGGCTCTTGAAAATGTGCTGAGAGTAGTGTTTAATTTTATTATTGGTTTTAGTGTGAGCTTTTAATGTGTATATGTACATATATATATATATATATATATATATATATATATATATATATAGGTATACACAATTTTAGATGGACGCATTCAATTTTATCAGATCGCAATCTTTTAATTCATCAAATATAATTTTAATGGGTATCTTTCACTAAAAATTAGATGTCCCAGAAAGAGCCGGTTTGAATAATGATGATAAATCTGCATTTAATATATTTTCATATTTGATAATCCATGATGTCTCCTTGGAAATGTCTCTTATACATTTTTGGCTTTTGACAAATATTCACATTGCCAGAAGGAAAATGGGAAGTGCGAAATTACATATGATAGGTGTGCCTACCAAGAAAGGTAAAAGAAATGCATAATTTGATGTGCAGTCAAAGAAGGCTTCAATAAATTTGAATGCATCATACATTTCGCGATCAAAAAGGTTATTCGTAGCGCAGTCAAGCGAATCTGAACGACTAAAATGTATTCAACAGATGCAATGTAACTAGATTAACTTCTTGTCCAAAAGAAAAGAAGCAGCGACATTATTTTTAACACAATATAAAGCGCTTAAGAAGAGCTGGTATTGGATAGGACAACACACTGACAGATCAGAAAACATCTATAACATAGTTATGCTGTTTGAAGGAAAAAAACTGTTTTGCAAAATAATACGTGAAATATCACCTTAATGAGAACGTTATAATTTATACAATGCCTTCATGTTGGATAGACGCAGCTCAATTTCTGTACTAAAATTCAGAAGTTAAAAATACTTTTAAGTGTCGAATATATTATGCCAAAACATCCTGTTCTGTGTTACTAATCTGCAGAAATTTGTTTACTTTCAAACCAGATGTCAAGAGTTTTATGATCCTAGATTTTTGGCCATCACGTTAATTGTGGAGTCCGTTAGAAAAGATCATATTGCAGCAGCAAAATATTTCTGATATTAAGATTTAGAGACACAGTCAGCTAATTAGACAGCGACCACAGCCACAGGGAACTGCAGAAAAATGCGGTGACAAACTTATCCATACATAAGTTTAATGCTCAATTTGTATTTATTTTGTTGAACCTTTCCATTAGTTTAAAGTTTGATATTTTATTGATATGTATGTTATTATTAATTGTTATTTAGTGCAAAAACTAGGTAAAATATTATTTTAGCACATTTTTGTTTTGAACAGTATAATTTATAAAAGGAATAAGTTGCATTAACTAGTTTTATTGGCGTAGACATTTTGGAAGACCAAATTTATTGAATTGTAAAGTTTCTTTTTGACTCTATGTCTATATGTGATCTGGTTTTCAAACTAACCTAAAGTCAGAGTAAGAACCAGGGGCAGAAGACGTTTGCATTCACTTTCCAATAATATTACAAATTGTTCTGAAGTGGGTGTTTGGTTGCTGGTACACGCATAATAAAACTACATCACTAGCAGAATAGGCGGATCAAGTCAAGGAATCTTCTCTCCATGCATCCCTTCCCTTCTGCCAGTTATCCAAGTGGGCCCATTCCACCCTCCACTCCCTAGTCACTAATCAATCAGCGCTCACATGTTAATTGCTGTTCACAGAAAACAGTGATAGGCTAAGGGTAACAATATGTGACAAACGAAGCAGGGAGGAACTACTCCAAGTACCGTCTATTCCAAGTGAAAATATTATAGTAATTTTTCATTTGGCTACGCTTTGCTTGTGTATTTGAGTCTCAGTTTGTTTAGATTGAATTGGATTGTTAAGGACAGAGGACTATACTTCGTTACTTCAACCCTACTCACGGCTGGCCGTTTGTGCATACACTCCCTTTTGGGCACCTCCGGGATGAGGAGATGTGGTGAGAAATATATACCAGGAGGCCAAGAATCACGGATGGGGAGTCCCGGACGGGGTTGCTGCTTGCAGATAGAACATTTCTGCGCCGGTGGAGTCCCCCCAAGAAGTTCGAGTGCTTCATAAACGCGTCCATATCTGACGCTAAGATAAAATTTTTCTGAAGCGCCAGCACATCTCGCCCTAGCGTTTTTGACCTTATAACAGATCCAATAGAATGAAATGAATGAACTGAATGAGCGGAAAATGCATGAAAATGAAATATCCATTCTAGCATTTGCCTAAGTAATCACGGGAGGAAAAAAAAAATTAGGTCAAGAGGGCTCGTTCCAAGAGATTTAAATCTGGGTTATTCCGAATACGAGTCCCTAGCGTAACTTTTGAGCCACTCAACTCGGTTTTCGGTTATGCTCATGAGAAACAAGTTGGGAAATGTGATTTTTAATGTAAGAAAGTTTGTGATACCTATAAGAAATTATCGAATACGCAGTACCTTAAGACTTAACGATGGCATTTATTCCAAAGCAGAGCAGTTATACACACGAACAAATACTTCAATATAGTGAAAGTCATTCCATTTTGAAACATAAGCGTCTCCCAAAAGAGAGATTTCGATTACCAAAAAAAGTTTCCCTGCAAAGAGCACAGAGATAAGTGGTAGAGGGAGCCCATCGCATCTAACGCTCCGTGACAGATAACTAAGAGGTTATTTGGACGTCTAATGATAATTTTCCCAAGGAGCTTTTTTCAGATATGGTGTTCTTGACGTGTTGTAAATCTACGACAAGAGACCCACAAAGTAGTGAAAGACAAATAGGAAAATGGTAATCGTGAATAAAAATGTATTTATTCATGAATATTAGAACTATAATTGTAGAATAATAACATTTCAGATATACTATTGTGGGTTATTCTGTGGCTCAAATCAGCTATGAAAAACGTGAACAAATATTTCCCAAATTCAGCCAACATAGTGTTAATAGGTGATGGTAATTATCTTCAATGTACCAATGAAATAAAAAGTACGCTTACAGAAACATGTTCTGAGTATGCATTATGTAGCTATTGTAATATGTCTCTGTCTTTCTTGTGTAGCCACCAAAAATATTTTATTTGCAAGCTGCAGATACTGGTTAGCTGTGAAAGGAACACAGATGTTTCTCTCTGTCAAGAATATTAATTAACTTCGGTGTAAAACAGGCCGCTGTTATTGAAATTGAACATTCAAATGATTTACAGCTATTCTAATACTTCGTTCTTAATAACATCATTAATAAGCAATAAGCACCTGCTATGATACATGCGCCTAATACAGAGTAAAATATTGCTGTGTTGTATAATGATCATCATGGGCGAATGGAGCTTATTATCGGCTTCTCTGTGTGCAATGATTATTTCTTTGTTTGTTTAGCACGTCTTTCCTATAATTGGCAATTAAGTGGAAGATAATAGAAGTTTATCTTTTGTTGTTTCTGCCGTCCATCCGCTTTGACAGACATTTGCTATCCAAGTATCAGCATGAAGGAAATGTCAGGTGTGATTTTGTTTTGGGCTGACATTTGCTGATTATTAAAAACCAAAAATTATGCAGTTCAGAAAAGATATGCCATAATCATAAATTTGGAAGCAAGAACAGAAAACAAACATAAAAACCGACTGAATTATAATTAACTTCACCATAAGAAGGAGCACTGTTGCCGCTATCAGCTCTACAAGGTTCTAGTTTTTAGGAATTCATATACATTTTATCTTCAATGATTCATTCAATTGGCAACGCTGAAAGCATAACATTAGTAAACGAGATTCAGAATGTTTGATGCTTTGGAAGGGTGCACAGTCAATCAATTCTGGGCTCTGATCCTGAGGTTAAAGAGTCAGCTCAAATTCTCGCTTGCTTTGGCCTCACAGCATTTGGAGTTACCTAAATGAGATAATGAATACATGAAAACTACAGAACTTAGCCGATGAGATTATACACTTAACGATCAGTAACGGTAATGAGCAACTGTAATGAAAGAATTTATTCACGTCGGAAATGAAGGTTCTTGAGTGATAGCTGTCTAGTTCTTTTGCAGCAATCTGCAGAGTATTTTATAAGTCATTATTGTTCCACGTGTGCAGAATTCTCAGCCAGAGGCTCGTTTAATTCAAGCAACAAGACCAAGCAGGCTGTTCTAAGCGACCAACGAGAAAATTTTTCTTTTAGCATCCAAGTCCAAGCTAAACATGTCAGTGCAGTGCTTAATAAGAACTGTACTGAAAAGTAACAAACTCGTTTCAAATAGTACAAAATAGAAACTAGTTTTACGACCACCCATAAAAAGAAAATTTTAATTAGGATTACCCTGTTTTTCCTAACGGATTTCTGCTACAACTAATTTTGATTGATAGATGGTGGTAGGACAATGAAAAAACAGATTATAACTTAATTAGTTGCAACTGGGATGCGAAACGTGCAAAATAGGGATAAAGAACACTTCTACCCTATCTATTTTAGACGAAACGATAGCAATTGCCATCGAGGGCTAATTGTAGTTTGGTGTAATCTAATGCAATACAGAACACTATAATAGGAGATTAGAAATGCCGTTTAATTTGTGTCGTTCATGTTCTGAAGAGGAGCGCTGGACCTTATGCCTTTAACCAGTTCGTTAGCATTGAACTGAACAACTGAACATAATTAACGAGCGTTTTTTTCAAAATACGCTTTTAATAAAAACAGCTTTTCTGTTTTATTAGTGATGTAGGTTTATTACTATCGTAGTTTTTGAACTGCATAGAATGGTCCCACTACACTACTAAACAAAATATATATATATATATATATATATATATATATATATATATAATATTTAATTAAATTACCAGTCCTGAAAATTCCAGGTTTTTTTTCAAAACCTGATAAATGCAGATTTATTTTTTCATGAACGTGCAATAAGTTAAATTTTATTATTGATTATTGCAGTTTAAAGCTGCTATTAAGTGCAAACACATTTAGCTAACATATTCATTATAAAATATAATAATGATATTATTATTATGATTATTATTATTATTATTATTATTATTAATGTATAGAATGTGTTGCCTGTGAATTTAAGGGATAAAATATGTTTGTTTGGTAGGTTTGGTACAAAAATAATTTTGTAATACTGAATTTTTTAAAATTTGCATTCGGTGAGCATGGTTTAATATTTTCTTACATTCTTAATAATTTAAAATGCTATTTAGTTTATTTTATGTTTAATAGTTTTTATTAAAATAAAGCAACAAATATACTCGTTGCCATCTATCCTCAAGTTCCACACATTTAACTTCATACTTGTCCTAGCACATCATTATAATACTACTTTGCAATTTTTTGGAATTTTACACTTCATTATATTTTGAACGCCCTTTCTCTTTTCTTTGCTCCCATACTAGTCTTTGAAATAGTTCGGGATAGATCTCCAGTCAGATTTGACTGGAGAAAAAACTTTCATTAATAACCCAATAACTAAGAATTTCCGATCCTATGTTTATATGGACTTTTCTTTCTTGTTTTGGTGTGAGAAATTCTTCACCGAAGTTTGCAAAAGTCTTTCTGAAACATCCTGTACTTAATAAGGATTGGGAGGAAGGAAGCGGGGCAGGTATTGTTAAAATATTAACAGAAAATGTACAAATAGCAGGCAGGCTATATTATTTATTATAAAGCATGCTCCAACTAGGGAGGATAAATAATGCGAAGATTAAGTCTATTATGCTATGAAGGTGAAATATGGGGATGGGGGAGAGCTAAACATGTGGATAAAATTCAAGTCAATTTTTAGAAAAGGGTTTCGCGCTCTTCAAAGGAACGTCAAACTGTGGGGTCATGAGGGAGGTGGGTTACTATTAAAATAAAGTTAATAATAAATCAAGTACGGTGAAATATTGACTTAAGAGTAATGCAGGGAAATCAGTCCACACTTCGCGCTAAGTACTATAGACACCAGATACAAAATTTAACACCAACGTTTTGGACTGTAGAGTTGCAAAAAGGACTCAAGAGGTACTGGCCTGGGCTCAATATGACAATGAGGTAATGAAAATAATAAAAACATATGGAAGAAGGTTAGGACAAAGCTAGAATATCAGTAGGCAGGAAAACGAGGCAGAATGTAACACGAAAGTCTCCTTGTGTCTATCGAATGAAATTAAATTAACCTGGGGTAAAGAGGTTTCTCTCGTTCTAGAGAGAAAGGCAAGATCAGGATTGGATGGTTTAGACTGGATGGTTGGAAAGCTAAAAAAATCCGATAGTTTTGGTAGTATGATGATTATTATTTAAGGGCGCAAAACTGCTACGGTCATTAGCGCCCAAGTTCTAGTAGAGAAACTGTCTATTTTGAGGAGGGGAGGAGGAATGATTACATATTTTAGGTGAATGTACCCACTGGGAATACCAGAAAAATAATTTAAGGCAACTGGAGGTCGATTGGTATGCCGGGACCTGCTTGGGGATAATATTGATTTGTTTAATTTGGGCATTTTCCTAACCAAAGTGCGCGAAGCTAGAAGCAATTTATTTTCTGGTTAGAACGTAACAAATAGTATAATTGTAAATAATATGTACGTTGTTTCCAATCTTACTCGTATCTGTAAATACCTTTCTTCGCTTTTTAATTATTTATCTTTCTAACTGTGCATCATATTTAAGCATGTATGGTCGACGATCCATGCATAAAGTATATTGTAATATATACATGAGCTTGTGAGAATTCAAATACACCTTACTATTACTACAATCTTTGTCCTGGAAAATGTAACAAACCTGTAAAAAGTGGAAAGACGCAAATCCATTCAACTGAAGCCATTTCTGCTGTCATGTAGATGAAAGATGAAAATAAATTTAATAATAAAGATCGCCAGCATCGTTACCAGTATCACGTAATAGTTGCTATGATGATGATGAGTATTATTGCTTAAGGGCACAAAACAGCTATGGTCATTAGCGCCCAAATAGTTGCTATGCTATAGACACTAAGTTATTAATTAAAATTGCTTATATTTAGCCCAAAAATTAGGATTACGTCTCTACAGTAAATATAAGCTTTGTGGTATGGTACTTGTATATACATGCCTATTACCTTAAGAAGCAAATACATTACTTTGTAAGAAGCAAAAATCGTCTTAAAGTCAGAATAATCCTTCTATAAACTTCTTGAATTGGCGGGACAAAAGAAATAGCATCTCATTTAGTTCACCGATTTACTATCACTTTTATGAGGCTTCGTGCGTGTGTGTGGAGCTGTCGCCAAATGTCTCTCTATGTACTCAGAGCTTTCCTCTATCTGACTACTTCCTCCAATTAAGTTGAAATTTTGCACTCAATAGTCGGTACAACTTAAAATGTATCATAACATATGTTGATTTACTTTAATGGCGGCAATATTTAACAGCTCTATAATGATATTAAGGTTGGAACAAATGTTTTTAATATACAGTTAAAAACATTCTGTTATCTAAAGCCAAGTAAAACCATGAACAGCTTTTAATAGTTTCACCAGACTGTTCCTCATTTTCATTAGCCATTTGTACTTCTCATTTAACAACGGTCTCGCGGAACAGATTAATGGGCCTGAACGAATTTAATTGAAGCGGACAATAAATATCGTCTGCAGTATATTTGGCCTGCATTTGCAGATGAGCGTAACATGCGCTGGGTTAAGGTCACGCCATCTCCTGTCATAACAACAGGCAGTACATGCAATGAGGATTGCACTTGGACAGTCTGTGCAGTTTGCGGTTACGAAAACAAGCATTATTTCTATCTTTGTGTTATTGTAACTGAGTTTGCAGTTAACAGATCAGTAGAATTCAAGCTTCGTGTTATTACGGACTATTGACTTATAGTATTAGTGTGTTTGTGAATATAATTTTATTGCAGTGTCTTGTATTGAAATGGTAGCACTAGAACAGGAATAACCGCCTTATGTAGAGAAACCTAAAGAAAACATCAGAGCAGAAGCAGGAAGAATTACGGAAGCAGAGCTGCTGCGAGCGAATGTAAATTTAATTACAAGAGGTCATACTCTTATGACAAATGTTAGTACTCTTTATTAAATACAGCTAACGCCATATACATCAAAGTTGTGCGAGGGGAACTTGTCCAGTGACGGAGCAGGCGACCTTGATTTCAACCTCGGACGCTAGCTAAAAATAACTCTCAGTAAAGGCAGTTTTTAAAGAGGTACCACTATTACCTTAATGTTTCAGAGATGTACATCGAGATAGTGTATCTTACGCGTCCTATGTTTCCCACTTATTTCTCAGACAGGGCATTATTTTTATGTTTACAAATGCTTCTTAATTTCTCCATTTTTCACTTCCATGTCTCTTATGTGGTAAAACAAATATACCACAAACGCCTTTCCAATTTTCTTGAACTTAGGTATTCATGTCCCTGGTGTGGCAGATATTGTAGCTTCTTATGAGGGTGGGCAGTTGCTACGTCGATATCTGATTTTATAATAATCAGCGACAAAAAATAGTTCCCTAATCATTATAAAAGAAGCGACGAGGTTTGAAGAAATCATAGTTCCGTCGCTTGTGTACAGGTGGGAACCCTGGTTCCTTTTCTTTGCTTTGACACGGTCGGAAGGGGAAAGGAGGAGAAACTGTGTGAATTCTCTGGAGTCAGAGCATCGGATTCTGAAATATAACGCATTAAAATGAACTCCTTGTATACTTATTCAGGCGGAAACAATATTGCATATTCAGCAACTACTCAACTAATTACAAATACTCCTCTTTGGGACTGGTAAATTTATCTCAGCGTCCCTTCTTTTTTGTTTTGCGACTAGCAACACCTCCCTGACTGAATTATTCTAGAGGAAGGTGATCATTTACAAGCTGCTAAGTAACATCCAAGCGCTGGGAATGTTGAAATATTTCCGAACTAATTTAATATGCAACCATAAGCTTCTGATATGTAAGTGTTGTGTTTTAACTGAGAAGCATGAATAGTTTTAAAATGTTGAAATATGAATTGAGCACTAGATTGTCTCAGAATTCGCTCTCTAAATTTGCACTATTCTATTCAAAGACAAATCTGAGAAATAAACGTAAAACTAGTCTATCCACTAAGTGTGGTTATTTTCGTGTTATTTGAGTACATCTTTCCAAAACAATCTGCTTTTATTATATGTGCAGACCATTTCTCTCTTTCCGGCGCCTTTCAAAGTAATATGCTAGATGTTTGAAACTAAGGAATACTTGAAATTATTTCCTATAGTGCGTATATATTCACAATGACAAGCAAAGCTGTTCAATCCTGAGTATTAACTAGCACATTGTATATGCCTTATTTAGACTGCCTACCATAAATTCACTTGAATGAAAATATTTTCGAGGTGGTAAACTTTGTGGTACTTTCAATGCTCTAAGTGTAAATTACTAAATTTGTTACTAAATCTTTTAATATTATAATAAACGCATCAGAAATGTCTTAACATGGTCAGAAATAGATTATGTGAAAGAACAAAATGGCAGAAAAATGAACGTTTGTTACAGTCACTGAAAAAAGTTTGAAAAACGCATTAAATTCAGCTTCCCCTTCCAAAAAATGTCAATAATATTCTTATGATTAGTGGATATGTTTGGTAACACGAATTCTTTTAAAACGTTAAAGTTCCAACATGTGCTAAAAACACAATAAAGATGCGCATAGTCTTTCGCTATAGAGACCGAGCAGCACCAAATCACTAACTTCTGAAACCTCGCGTACTCTCTAGTTGTTTCACTGCACTCGTCTATTTTGATATCACGTTAATGATAGCGGCTCAATTAATTTCCAGACCGCTGCTCCTTCCACATAAAGTACCACATGCTGAGTCCTCACCGATGTGGGCGGTATTGTTACTCCTTCAGCTTAGGCAATACCTCGTAAAACTGCGAGTAACGGTACAGTCTAACTCTAGGCGCTTAAATGTGATAACGCCACAATTAAACTTATAAGTTTTGGTTATTGAAAAGGATTTTCTCTTCTGCTAAATTACCGTATTCGTTTATGAAAATAACAGAAAATAATGAAAGTTAATTGCTGGTTTTTTCTTAGGATGGTTTTCCAGTTTGAGCACATAAAGAATAGCAGCAATATCCTTAAGGTTTATAGCTGAATGAGAATAACTTGTTATAACATACTTTATCAATTTTGTTCAAAATTTTGACCAATATTTCGTTTCTAAATGTATTTAAGGAATAATACTTGTGTAAATGCAGCTTATTCTATATTTTCACTTTTTTAATCGGGGTATGCGAGACGATTAGAATCTGGAGGAAAACTGCACAGACAAGCTATGTAGTGTCATATACTATTCCAATAAATATAAAAAATTATCGCTCATAGTAACCGGAGTCAAGCTTAGGACATGTTACAGTTACTTTCCATAACACAATTTGCATATGAGGCAGTTGGTTTTTGCAGAAATTAAACATTGAATCATATTTCTTCTGTATAACAGGCCTACTTATAAAATTTATTTCGTTTGTCAAACCAGTTGTCCTCGCTCAGTAAATGAAAGAAATAAACAAATATGAAACGTTCATCTGCTTAGGGTGGTGAATTTTCAGTTTTTTTTTTCTGTTTTAATACAAAACCGAATGTAAACCGACCGTAAAACAGATAAATTTTAAGAAAAAAAAAACAGATATACGTATAATATTATGCCATATGTTTTTCAAGAGACTGTTGAATCCTCTCTGCTGATGCCCCTTAAGGGCTGCGTTTCGGTGGATAGAGCGAACGTTCTTTGAAGAACGTAATCATATTTATAGTTTTAGATGATTTTCTGTTCCATGTCAAGAGCACATTCTCTCAATTATGCTTTAATGTTGGCCAGCACGAGGTTTGTACTTCACAAACTCTCTTTCCTTATGAAAGGATTTCACCAATTTAAAATCGAGGATATAAAAATATACTTAAGTTATTCTTGATTTTAATCCAATTTTTGTTTAGTGAATTAGCATTGGCCTAATTACCATTTTTCTCAGAAAAATTTGGATGAAAACTTTATTTTAAAATACTTGACAGTTATGTAAGTATTGTAGAAAATATTAAAATAAATAAACATTGAATCTTTCCTGGGACTATTGTGTGAATAACTTCTCTAGGGATTCATGTAAAAATTTCTAGTCAGTTTGCTGATAATATGAACAATATATCTGAAATTCAGATGTTCATAACTCCTCCTCTATGGTGCGACAGCCCAATATCGGACTTAGACCTGCCGCTGCGTCTTCTACCTCCGTTTGGCGATATAATTCATAGAGAGCAGTATTGTAGGGAGGCATGTAATGGCATGCCGGCACTCCGCCAATCACCTATTACGCAGCTTTCGAGATCGAAGATTACCACCTTCTATCAGGCAACTGCCCAATTTCCCTCACGAGACTGCGTGAATCCCGTTCCAAACCTCCTTAACTTGCAAAATTACTAAGCAAATATCGGGGATCAAATGACTAGCAGTCAGCAATGTCAACCTTGACAATGGGGCCGCCGAATGTCCATACATAGGTATCGAAGTTTCTAAGCACTGAACCCAGAATGAAGTGAAATGAAGTTATGTTGTGCTGGACTTTAGAGAGCAGATAGAAGGGGTACAATAAATCAGAGCTACAAACAATTTTCTCCCCTTACGCCTCACACTCATCAGTTCTTATTTACATCGGTGGCTGAAGTTTTGTCCATACTTTGTATTAACGTGGTATCATAGTTTGAGTGTTCCCAACTTTGCATTAAGTGCTTAAGAATTCCGTTGCCTATTCATGAGCTAATAACCTGGCTGAAACGTGATCGCGATATTAAAAAGTTATAGAAGGAATTGGTTGTAAAACAATGATGACTTCACTGTACAATACATGTGCATTTTGTCCTTATCATTTTTTTTAAATCTTCTGAAAATAAAAATAAAATGTGAAAAGTTTGCAAATGTAGTGAAAGGGGGAAATATATATATATATATATATATATATATCATTCATGAAACAGTATATAATGTTAAACAATAGAGAGAAACTAAATAACACATAAGTGGGGAAAAAAAAGTTGAAATTGAATATGTAACTAAAAGTATTAAAAGGCAAACAATTGGGATACTATTAGAATTCCTGTGTTGTCAAAGAATTTAGAAGTACACTACGCTGCAGAAGGTGGAAGAACTTGTCATGTTGGCATCATAGCCATAAACTGTTCGCTTTGAAACTTCCATATGCCAATCCTTGGAGATGAATAAGGAGAAATAAAGTATTTACAAACTGACCATCCCACCGTTTCTCTAAAAATGCTCCTTTAAGGGCCTGTTTCTTTTGTTGTTTTTTTTCTTGAAACAAGAGAGTAATTGGTACCTGGGCCAGTAAATATAAACTACCAAAAAAGTTCAAACATTTTATTGTTTTATCTATACTTAAATATTTTGTATTGATTATAAGAAATCATTTATATGATACGCGTAGTACTTTTGTTTTCATTTTAATAATTTGTTAATAATTTGTTCTTAAAATTGCACAATTTGATATATTATGTTTTCATGCAAACCTGTATCTTGGGTCAGGTAAATCAAATCAAATCGCATTAAAATAATCAGTGCTATTACATAATTACTGAATAGCCAAATTTACAAAAATGGCTCATAAATATTGGTCTTAGTATTTAGTACTAATATGCTCAATTAGCAAGAATGTTCTTTACTAGGAGAAAATTCAGTCTCTATAGTAATTATTGTAATACAGGAGAAAGAAGAGAATAATAAACAAATTTATTCTAAAAGTACCTAAGTTTTCTTACTACTGTCACATTTTAGGAATATTTTATACTATGAGTGTTCATAAAACTAAAGCGTGAAAGGATTCAGTTGGTTTTATATAATGCAGGATTCTACAAAATGAAGTATTAAAATTAACTAAGAACGGAAGTTACTACCAATGTCTTGTACTAGTGTTACAAGATTTGAAAATTTACAAATAATGGTGGCTATCAAGTTCTTGGAATAGAAATCCTATTAAAGATAGTAGATCGTACTGCAAAGCTCTCAATCATGGCCTCCGAGGAAATTACTGTATATGGAAACATTGATTTATTTTATTTGTTTTATTTACGGACGCTCTTTAACATCTCAGGTCATTAGCATCCCATTCAATTCAGGGCGTGAAACGGCAGACAAATTTTGCTCAGAGGCCTCTTCTTTCAGACTTCAGGTTCTTTTTCGTGCCGTAAATGTACGACACGGGACTCGCGGCTTTACTTCCCTTCCAAAGGAAGCCATACTTAGGAAAAAATCCATCAACCCTGGGTCGGGTTTGAACCCGCGATCTTGGGTTTAGAAGGCAAGTATTGTTGCCATTACACCACCAGGACCGACTATATGGAAACATGAAATCACATATGAGAATTATATGAATCTGGCATGTTGACGTCTGGATGAGATATACAGTAACGAATGTTCTATTTAATTATTTTCAAATAAATAATATATTATTAACCTAAGTGGAGGTAGAATTTAGGCCTATACCCGTTGTATTTCAACAAATGTCTGTTAGGTTGTAGTTGGTTATCACTAACACTCATTCACCGCAGCTTGATGAAAGCCGGTGATAAAACTTGATTGTTAAAACTCCCAACACACGTAACTGGAGTTAAGTGGTTAATATAGTACGGACATGAGTAAAATCAATAAGTGCCGCTTCTCATGCAAAGCCGCCCGAAATATTTCGAGAGATTAAGAAGGCAGCCTTTTCAAGCCCTTGAATACATTTTGACGCGATGTCAGTGCATCACCGGAAGTTGTACGACAC
Organism: Metallyticus violacea; assembly: GCA_030762175.1. NCBI lineage: Eukaryota > Metazoa > Arthropoda > Insecta > Mantodea > Metallyticidae > Metallyticus > Metallyticus violacea. The sequence continues at coordinate 43,926,245 of CM060843.1, forward strand.
GAATTACACTGTAGCATTACTACTGTTTCACATCATAGGTAGTGCAGTACATACAAGAGACCATTACAGCGCATTAAGAAAACTAATTTGGTTGATAAATAGCTCTGATACGTCTGCCGGTCTCCCTTGTGAAATTACTCCTGTCCAAGCGACACGTAACCACGCCTACTAACATCTTGCTGACTTGCTCTTTCTTACATCTCTTGCTAGTATTCAAAGTTCGGCTGGGTTTTTACATGAGCTTTGACGTCACTTTGGGATGCTCCACCCTTATAGGTAACAAGACTGAAAACGGCTGCATCCTCGTTCTAGTAGAAGCACTTTCACAGGCGTCACTTCCGTGGAGAAAATAAGTGTGTTAGTAATCGCTAAGAAAATTAAACGTTCGTTTTCAATTTTAAAACCAGTAAGAGTTTATAAAGATAGCCTGCCATAACTGATTTTGTAAAAATACATGGTGATAAATTATTGAAACGATTAGTTGTTACAGAAGGTTACAGTCGTATATAATGATAAACTACAATTAGTGATAATTGAAGGAGTAAAACCGGTTGAAATCTGCAGGAAAATGTTGAGCAAAGTCCATAATTGAATATTACAATTAAAGCATCCTTTGCCAGTTTTCTATAACTGAACATTAACTACAGCAAGGAAAACTATGAACAGATGAGAATAAAAATCACTGAAGCTTGAATTAAAGCCAGCACTTTAATGTCTTTATGTGTGAGTCTGCAACATAATAATACACGCAAAACACGTGTCAAAATGCTTGGATAGTGAGCCAACTATTATTCTACATTTGCTTCCGTCATTGGGGTAAGTACTTACCTGATTTATATTTGGTAATTTGTTTCGTAATTTGCCTACTTATTAATCATTTGTAACTTGCTTTATGATGACAGCATGGAAGCCAGTGGAGGAATTTTGGCCGGATAACAGGTTATTTTAATATGTGATGTAGTAATTTAAAGCCCCCATATTGTTTTGGACCACGCCTTTCCTGTTTCGGGCTTCTAAGTCCTTTCACTCGAGGGATAAAAAATCCTGCTGCTTTAAATTATTTTGCTTGACATTCTCCCCGTATTTTTTCAAACTTTTTAGCAAGAAGCTCTGAGAGAATTTGAGTTTAAGAAGCAAACGCCAATGTTATTTTGTGAATGCATGCAGCATTATAGGCAGAATAATAATAATACTTTATTACCTACTTTGGATTGCATTAAAGTTGTCAAGCATAAATTCTGTAAAATTTCCCAAAAAGTCTTATGTTTGGCTTATATGTGTGTGTATAACTTAAGTCGCTGTCATAAATAAGGCTCGTAATACAACTTTATAATGGAAAAAAAAACATCTAAAAACCTTTATCACTGTAATAGTTTTCGAAAAATTCAACATTTCATTCCGAAAATGTGGCAATGTTGTTTAATGTTTTTCACGATTAATTTATCAATTTATAATGCATTATTTGCAGATACTCTGTTTGTTTGTATAACCTTATTGGGAAAGCAAATAACTAGCATTGCTCACTTTTTTAAAATCTTTGATAACAATCTAATATAATAATAGTAATACGTTCAGTACATAATATTCTCAGGCTCTTTTACGTCTAAACGCTTCGAGCTACGAAAAAATAGCAAAGGGCCTCATTTGTTCTGTTTCTGTTTGTCCACTGTTATAATTGGCATGTATGAATTCCGATGCATTGACATATTACAGAAAATGAAAGATAACGCAGAAATGTCTTTTTTGACCAGACACACACACACACACACACACACATATATATGCGTGTGTGTGTGAGAGAGAGAGAGAGAGTAATTATAAAACGAACAACCAGATCAGCCACCAACAAGTGTAAAGAAATAAAGAGTTCTAACAATAAAACAAGAATTGCTACTAAACTCAGTATTCAAATGAACCCGCTACTGCTCTTTTTTTTTTTTTTTTTTTTAGTAGTGTTTAACGCCCGTTTTTACTACTGAGGCACCACAGGCGGTGGACACTGATGATACATGAAATGAAATGATAAATTGGGAAAGGATATTTTTTAAGGAAGGAAGCGTTCCAGGCCTAAGTTTAGGTACCTCCCCGGCATTTGCCAGTTATGAAGACTGAGGAAAACCTGGAAAAAACCCCAGTCAGGGAGGACGGTCCTGGCGGGATTCGAACCGCAGACCTCCTGCTCACGAGTCCGTGCCTTAACGACCTCGGCCACTCGTGGCGGTCGCTACTGCTCTGAAGATGGCTACCGTAGAGATAGAAGAAACTTTTGGGAAGGTGCCGAGTAGACCATGACCCGCAAACCGGGAAAATATGTACATGTAATATTTTAAAATACGCTTTAAAAACATTATTTCGAACTGATCAGTTCTTCTTCGGATAGAAAGCTAATGTAAATGTAATGTAAATATATAATGTATACATAAATGAAAATGAAAAAAAAAACAATTATAATAATGTAACTTTATAGTCGAAAGGTTTGGAAACTGAATATTATCTTTAATACTACCCTGAATAAATAATATAAGCTTTTATCTACTTTATTTCAATTTTCTGAATGGCTGTTAAACAGTGATTAATGAAACACGTTTAAAAGTAATTTTATTAGTAGGTTTTCTACTCATGCTGTGGACTTTGTTTTACAAATATTCCGGCCTCAAAATAAAGTGCTATTTTTAATGCGTGTTATAAATGTTTACGCTACTTGAAACTTCCATATAAAGTTTAGCATAAATGGATTCGCACGTGACAATGGATATGTTTTCAAAAGCAAAATTTTCACGTCGAATTATCGAATCAAAACGCAGTAATAAGGACCGCAGAAGCGTCAGAGTTTCCGCTTCCACAGTACATCTTAGCCCTGAAGAGATTCATTTGTTTTTCTTCCTGTTCCCATTCCACTGAAGAAAAATGTGATCTGTAATGCTGAAAGGCTCTAATTAGATTGGGGTTTTTTGCACAGCTCTCAGGATGTTTTTGCTCTATTTCGTAGTTCAAGTTTTAGAATTGAGGTTTGTGTCCATGTCAAGGAACACAATATAGTAAACTTGACCCGAGGCGCGAAGCCATGATTTTGCCAGTAGGTGGTCCAGGCTATACTAATTATCAATCGAGAAGATAACATGGAAGCACGTTCCATTATAGTTCCCCTACTCTGCGCATGTTTACAGTTAAGAATCGCTGCAAAAACTGTTCCACATATCAATGTGGCACGGCAAGATAATTAATGTAAAGAAAGATCGATTGCTATTGATTGCTGTGTGAGGAATAGTTAGAAAGTAATGATTATTTACAAGACCTTGAAAACATTCTTCAGTTATCCCTGTTACAGCATTTTGCAGGTTTCTACTTACATATTGTAAAAGAGAGGTGTAGATGGCTAGAGTAGTTTGATTATTGTTGCAATCGCCACTTCAAATATCTTCTTCACTTCACGCTGGGGGGGAAGAAAAAAAAAAAGGATTTATTGTGTAGTGAAACAAAAATATTTTTTGCACACACGTTTGGAATAAATTATCAACACCAGTACAAAACTTCACTCTATTATGTAACTATCAATTATAAATATAAGCATGCATTTTATACCTTCACCTCCGGTCTAGTGTTGCATACTAATCCGTATGTCCTGGGTTCGATTTCCGGCCAGGTGAAGCTGTATGGGCAAGTTTTTTTTTTCGCAATATTTCCTTACCCTCGGAAGGAATACCAGATAGTTGAGCTCATTTGAGTCATCATTAATTAATTTCATCCACAAAGTGTGGTTACTCATAGTTTTAAGAACCCCCCTAGTACATCATAACCATATCACCTTTGCCATGATCTGCATTGGGACAACATATAGGCATCCTATGGGCGCTCCGGCCTCATAAGTTCATTACTATACCAAGAATTTCATGGGAATGGGATGGCATTGGAAAAAAATTGAATGGAAAGTTATAATTTTCAGTCGTTATACATGTTTTTTAAATCTTTTATAAGTTGATTAATTTGTTCATAAATGCACGGCTATTCAAAAACTAAAGGCATATAATCTTGCCAAAAATGAAATTTATAAAAGAATAAAATACACTGTTATCCATTAATATATGTATTTATTTTACTTAAGAAGACATAAAATAGTAATATTGAGGCCATTTCCCCCCTGTTCTATTATTAACAGTCTCTCTTCTATACTGCTGTTACAGATCAAGATTCATGTACAAATTACGTGATATCTAGCATATTCTACCATTACAACTTTCATACCAGAGAGACAACAAATAGAGTCATCAGAAATATCTTAAAGTGCTACACATGTACAAATATAAGATAATAATATGTTTGCATGACATAAGGAGTTTTCTGCAACTCTGTTACCAGATAATCTTCTGAAAGGTGCACCATTATTGCATTTGTTCCTTTGTTCTCATGCCTTCCATACTTGTCCATGTTACAAAAATTTGCTCATTGATTTTTGTTTCCGATTGATGGAACAGGTGTACAATTTGTGTAGACGCTTATGACGTAACCATTCTGGTTTGCTCGCTCCTGTCTCTGTTTCTAATAGGAGAGATCGCTTCGGTTTTTGAGGGTGAATAGACATGTCTCGGCCTTGCATTTAAAACTAGTAGGCTCAAAGCCTTCTCAGATCCCCCGACCCAGTGATCCAGGTATTATTGCGTTTTTAATACTCTTTTGACATTGGCTTAAAGTTATATTTTGCTATTTTGCTGATTTAGTGGAATCTTGTAATATAAAGTCATGTTCTTGAAATAATTAAAATTTAAGGGCGCACTAGACGTCTTCATTCGTTGCTTAAGTGCTAGATTTTTTTAAAGTGTTTAAGCACGGTATTTTTTTTTCTCAAAGTGTTAAAGAATTATTGTATATTAAATGTGGTAATATTTTATTGCTTTTCGTCTTTACACAGGAGTCACTTTTAAGGTGAATGTCATTTTACATGAATAATTGCTTATTGCTGAATGAAACAGATTATGTTTCTTTTTTTCCTCTCTCTCTTTTTTCGCACTGAATGTACTTTATCGGCAATACCTTTTTTTTCTCTCTCTCCTTCCAGCATACTTCCTAGTGTATGTTGAATATAAAAGGAATATAGTGATGTCATCGCTTTCCTATATTTTGAAATAAAATTTAGTAATAGGTAAATGGAACGAGTTTAAAATCTGGGACATAAGCTCGTTACCGCAATTAAAAAAAAACATTATGAGTATATACAACAACACTAATGTTTTTAAATATTAGAATAGAATTCTTAAATACTATTAATGGCATGACGTAATGCAAAAAATGTATATATTTTCTCTTATTGCAATATATCTGTTCTGCAACTCAAAATTTGGGATTCATAAACACTTACCGAAGGACTTTATACGAATGGAACTTTACACATATTAATTTAAACGTCTATACAGGTACGGAACATATTCTATTAGATGTATTTTACCATATTTTATCCAATCTAATAATTTAAATAGTTTATGAATCTAAGGAAACAATCTCAATAAAGTATAGTAACATTTTACAGACTAAAAACACTACGTTCATAGAGAAATTATGTTTTATCCTTCATTATTTATACCTTAACACGCTTATATTAAGTCAAACCATAGAAAGTTATTTTTAATATTAGCAGATAAGCTTCAGTTTCTGTCATATTAATCTTAAGCATTTGAACGTATGCTTTACAGTACAAAATTAAGATTTTAGTTTATAAAACTACATTTATAATTTCTAGGAGTAAGTTTAATCCCGTAGTTTTAAATTACTTGTAGTTTAAGCAGAAGGTAATAGCAGTATGGCTATTAGCAGCAAGGAAGAGAATTATATCCAGGTAATTTCCTTCTAGAATTAAAATTTACGGATCTAATACAAAGCATTGTATGAGATTCTCAATATTAACTGTAGAAAATCTAGATTTGTTAATACAGTTATAGAATCTTTCTTTTCCCACGTTTAAGGCAAGTCTAGAAGTAAGATATACTTTTGATATCATCATCTAGGCAGTATGAGCACATTATACCAGATGCTGAAAAAAGTATGTACAAAAAATTACGCTTACAAAGGGAGATTGACAAATTATTTTAGGGTGGGAGATAATGGTCTCAGACCTTCAATATTCAGGTACAGGCATCGATATACCAACTTCATCAATACGTTGCGATGGCGTTCATAGCCACTGTGACTCACTGTATATGTCTTCATGAAAGCGGTGTTTCGCTGGAATAATATCATGTATTTGAGAGAATAATTTTTTGTTTAAGGTAAGGTTGTGTTTTCAGGTCTCTTAATTATACCTAAATAAATGTATAGCTTTCAAAAAAGAGTTCGATACCATTTTTGTTTCTATTTTTGAGGTTTCCCCCTTCTGGTCATAAATTCTTTGTACATTTTTTCGCGTCCTTGTATGTATTAGGCACTTGTTGGTAAATACAAAATATCTCTAGGTGGTATGCGATCATTTAATATTAACAATTATCTTAGGTGGGAAACCAAAATTCAGTATCTTTAGAATTTCATAGATTTATCCCAACTTTCCCTCCATATTTCACTTTTCTTTTCATTGCTTCGTCTCATTCTTCTCAACCTAGACCTGAAAAATACCCTTCCTTTCAAGGCAAAAACCAGAGGTCACAAAGAACCAAATTTGCGCTTTAGGGGATGTTCACGGGGCACGAAGGCCGGGTCATTTTGCTGTAATATACCAGTAAAAATGCACGTTACTCAACGGTATCTACTGCCAATTGAATAACCCTACAGAAACGTAACTGTTCACCATGCTCAGGCAAGTCCCATTGAACTGACTGTAAATTACACCGACGGTACGTGACCAACTCCCGAAATAGTTATACTGATCTGAACATTTTCGTAAATTTTTTATAGTTTTCTGATGTATGTACTGCAAATTATTCATGATTTAATGCCCAGAAAGTCATAGATTTTGTAGAGCTACTAAACTTTTTATTGTTGTCCATCGATGAATCAACCTTATAAAAGGAATAAAAAAAAGAATGAAGGACGCTAAGCTGAGAAAGCTGTTTAAAATTAATAAAGAAAATGCTACAACTAAAATGCGCGACAGAATTGCATGTTACAAGATGCAGTGTTTTATTTCAAGCTTTAAATCTAACAGTTCGGCGCGATCCCGCTGAGTTATAAATGGCGTATCCGGAAACATAAAGAAGTATTTGTGCCACGTACTAATAGTAACTACACTGCTGAACCACTTTAATTTAATTCGCTGCCATCCATCCACAAAAGCCCTCCCCTACCTGGGCATCTGTCAGAGACGAATGGGATCATTTGGGAGAAGGAAATGGGAAAGCACGGCTTCTGTACGCATACCGGTTCTAACTTACTTTGCATGCCTTCTTTACAATTCGCGTCATGCTAGTATTGCAGTTAAAATTCCATGTAAAAAGAACTGTTGAATTGCAGCATTCCACGGAAATGTGTGTGCGGTTAATTGTTTCGCTAATTCTAAAGCAATTTCCGAGATAACCTCCTGTACAACACCAGCATTTGATAGCCTTGCAACAGCTCCAAACCTTCAACGATGATGCTAATTCCAGGAAGTAAAACCTATTAACTCCTTTTTATGATATAAAGTGCAATTTCGAGAAAAAGCATTAACACTTTACAACCCTCCTTGGCTCTTAATTAGAAAGGTATTTTTGTTATGCCCATCAGTGCTGGCAAAATATTTCATTAAAATTAAAAAAAAAAAAGTTTAGTACCAGTCTTTAATACAAGATTAAACACATTTCCTTTTTCCACATAATTTAAAAGTTTCACATAAAATCATTCTGGGAGATACATTCTTTTAAAACAATGTCTAAACATTTGTGTATTTAAGAATATAACTTGAGTGTAATAATATTTTTCCCGGTTTTCATTTCGGTTTTTCAGAAAGGAGAGTGCAAACAAACATTGAATTCAAAGAAATAGTTAATAACTGTAAAGTGGTGTATTTTGGAAGTGTTTGTTAAAATAATTACAATTATAGGAAAATATTAATTAATGTAATTTATACATTATATATAGTATTGCTTGTTATAGTAATATAATATAAAAATTAAGGACAGTTAATGATCAGAAAGACCAATCACACGAAACTTCAACCTTACTCATAGTGACAAGAAATGAGATGAAACTTAAGGCAAGCCTGTACTAAAAAGTGAATATTTTAATTCTATAATAAATATACTTAAACTTTATATATCGTTAGCTTTAATAATATTACATTTGCGTCATTTATTATAAATATAAGAACTATTTATGGTAATATGTGGGATGAAATAGTAATATTTTATAATAAAAATTTTGATTCTAAATAATTATAATAATGTAATGGGCAAATACCCATATTTTCCTTATATGCAATAATGTTAAAATATCACTCCATATGGACCCAAGGCTCTCGGATTCAGATCGGACTGGTGTCGCTGAATGATGCTGGACATAGAAATTTCGAGCGCAGGTCAATCTGAAGGGACTCAAAATCGTAGATTCCGATCGTAGATTTACAGCACATTAAACACCTCTATGCCTTAAAAAAGAAGAAGAAGAAGAAATCTCTGAAAAAATGTCGGATCTTTCACGTCCAAATAATACCATAGTTTGATGCCAGATGGTAGATGTCTTATCTACTCTCAGAGTACCGTAGGTACTAAGTTTAATTGAATTCCAATGCAGAGAAATGCAGAACACCCCACAAAGCTTGGTGACATAAGGAGAAGAAAAAGAAAGAAGTAAAAATCTCACTTGTTTCTTGCTCATTAGAGTAGCATTATTATATTGTAAAAATAGTTTTCAAGTAACGTTTGTATAAGAAAACTCTTAAGCTTTGAGTTGTTAACATAACTTTTTCGCATATTTAGTAAAAATTTGAGTGACTAATGTGAAAAACTGCAATGTGAAACTCTTTATGTAATGCATATTTTAAGAAATAGCAACACTCATCTAAGTGTAAATATATCTGCGGTTTAACTAAGAGATTAGATCAACAGATTTTATTGTATTGAACGTTAATACAAAACTCAAAATTCATAATAATACAAAATTAAACATTTAAAATATTTATTTTTATCGAGTTTTAAGTAGTTTGGAAATAAAAACCTGGTGAATGTAATTGCTACCAATAATATATTTCTTCGAAAGCTGGAATAGTTCAAAATAATAGGGGAAAATTCTAGCCTCTCAGAAATTGAATGGTAGAGCACTATCAGCCTTAAGCATTACTTTAGCTCGTTTAAGAGTATTTTAGGTTAAATTTAGTCTACTTTTTGAAAATTCAATTCTTAGTTTCAAATATTGATAAATATTAACTTCCTAGTTTCACAATCTATATAGTTTTTGACATGAGAGATCTCTGAATCTTGTTTAGACCTATGAGTGTTATAGAAACTACATTTTAAAGTGTCTGTTTATTTGATTTAATTTTTGTTACTTTTTACATTCAAATTGCAAAAGTTTATATTGCTAAAATATAAGAATCCATTATAGGAGAATGTAGCATTAAAAAGCTTAACTTTTTTTCTTCAGGCAACCAAAGTAATACAAAGTTTTACATGGCATATCAGCACGAAATTAACAGGTTAACATTTTTATTTTGTCAAAAGTATAAATTCTGCATTGTGTGGGACTTTTAGCACATTAGCATATGAGTAAAAATATGCTTCCAAAATTCATTAGAGATTTGAATAATGAAATCAATCAATATTATAGTACAGAGGCCTGTGATAATTTGAAGAACTTTGCTTGAAAATGCAAGGTTAAGAACATTTAGCTTTATGGCAGCTGCCCAGATGAGAACTGATCAATTTTTAAATCGAGGTAAGTTTTATTTGAGCAGCGTTTTTCGGTGAAGAAGATATGTGAGTAGCTTATAAAGAAATTGTTATATTTTGATAAAGAAAAGGATAGGAACGCTGTTACTTAATTATTTAAACATAGGTTGGCTTTATAGCTATACTTATATTTTAATTCTAATTTATAATATATCATTTGGCTATACAACCGCATAAAATCGAAATTATTGGTAAATTCAACAAATGAGTTTCTGAACTGAAATATTAGAGCTCCTTAACAACCCGAAGGATGCCCATCCGAAATGCTTATTTTATTCTGTGGGTACTGTTTGGAGTCCGTCCATCGAATGGACATCTGATGTACTATAGGTAGTTTCTCTGCTCTTCAAGGACCCCTAATAAGCTCTATGCGCTTTGCCGAAACAGATACGAGTTTTCGCTTTAATAATTACACTGCAGTTTTTTGGTTGAGATAATTATGGAGAGAAGCATGTGCTTCTGGAAGAATTTTAAAAGTTCCTACTGAAAGTATGGGGACCGGCTTGCGAACTCGTCTTAAGAACCTCTCGTCCGTAATCTTCGATTGGATGTGGAGGGTTATTACGTATATAATTGCATACTCCAGTCCGTTTACACAGGAGAGCAACTTAAGGAAGATATCGTCCTACTGCTCCCAAAATACACCATCGATTTCTTTATATGACGGAGTCAAATGAACAACAGTCATGACCTAATACTGCTACAGGAACGTGTTATCTTAGAGTGTTGGTTTCACTGTTAAAATGTTTCACGTGGTACGTGCGATTAGCATTATTTTGTTCTTGCTATAAATAAATGAAACAAAGTAATCTATCGTATATCTTCTCATCTTCCTGTACTATTCAACTGTTTGGCGTGATGGAAACCATATCTCTCTGGCTGAGCGTGTGACAATTAGCCAAGCTAACTTTTTCTGAAGATCGAGGTTCATTGTTAATGGTTTTCTAGTCAAAAGATAAATTCTTAGCATTATAAGGACATACTTAAACAAAGTACTAATAACAAACATGCGCTTTTTCAGATTAGAGGAATAATTTTACTCTTTGACAATGCTGGTTTCACACGGCCAAAAAATAAGGAAATGAACAGATTTCGTTTAATTTTGTAATAGTGTTAAAGGCTCATTTTTAACTGCAAAGGCACCAAAGGCGGTGGACACAGGTGATACAAGAGATTAGTAAAGGATTTTTTTTAAAGAAAGAAAGCATTCCAGGCCTAATCCTTGGCAATTTTATAAAGATTGAGGAAGACCTGGAAATCTGTTAGAGAGATTGTATTAATGGAAATTGAGCCCCGCTCACGAATTCGTACTTTAACAACTTCTTTGTATTTTAAGTGTGAAGGAAATTCTTAAGAAAGTAAAAAAAATAATGGATGAAGCGATGCAGAGGCCCAACGTTATTTTAGTTTTCAGCCAAAAAGAGAAAAAGGAATCCGGTATGAATCTGTGATTGTCACAGGGGGTAACTTGTTAACTGTAGCAAAATAGGAAATCTTTTCAATAATTTTCAACATCACGAGGCATCACAAGTGGTGGACACAATGATACGATAAATTGGAAGAAGGAAAGCGTTTCAGACTTACCTTCCAGGCCTCTGCCACTGATGAAAACTGAAGAAAGAAAAAAAAAATCAATTATTTCCAGGAGGACGATTTTGACGAGAATCAAATCGCAAAATCTCCTGTTCAAGAGTTTATCCATGCTTGACAAACTCGACCACTTTATCGACACTTTAATAGCGACGATCCACAATTACAAGGTACCTATACATTCGTAAAATCTGGAAAAATAACATTATATCAAATATAAAATGCTGGCATTTCTTGATTAATCATGTTAAAATGAGAGGATAAAGCTATTCATCGCACCAAAGAATTGACCTGCAAGATTCTTGAGCTAACTTCTGGCGCCAGTAGATTTCAGAAACAGTTGAAGTAAAAACAATTAATTGGGTTCTTCATTACAAAGCATAACAACGCGATAATAATTTGTACGATGATTAAAAATTACTCGTACGTTTCTTAATTTCGTACCGTTAATTAAAAGCATGTGGTATTCATCATCGTAATCACCTTGACCGTTACGTCAAGAATTAAGCTACTTAGCTCATTAAGATTTCACCAAAATTTAGTTCCACCCGATAGTCCTATCATTTTCAAATGTACGCACATTTATTTGTTTGTATATGATTTCCTGTTCCGATTTTTGGATCAAAGCTTATCTTTTCACCAATTTTTCCTTCATCTTCTTTAACTGTTTACCCTCCCCCTGTATTAGGACTGACTCCCCCTGGAGCTTTCACTTTTAGGATAGCTAATTATTTCTGGACACATAACACACCGAGGGACTCCTTGCATGGATGATCGGTTTAATTAAGAAACGCCTCTAAAACATTTTAACACAGAGAGATGGAATGAAAATGAATGACGAAATGGAAGTGAATCCATGGCAGAGAAATACTAATCCGGTATTTGCCTTGTCTGAAAATGAGTGAGGAAAACTACATCAGTTTGTAACCATACTTGCCTCGTAAACCCAAGATCGCGGGTTCAATCCCGGCCAGGGTCAATGGATTTTTTCGGGCGTAAAAATCTTAAGTATGGCTTCCTTCGGAAGGGAAGTAAAGCCGTGGGTCCCGTGTCGTAGATTTATGGCACCTAAAAGAACCTAAAGTCTGAAAGAAGAGGCCTCTGAGCAAAATTAATCAGCCGTTTCACGTCCTGAATTAAATGTCCCATGCTGGTGACATGAAATGTTAAAGAGCGTCCATAAATAAAACAAATTAAAAAAGCGAATTGAGGACCATTATATTTATTGCTGTATTATCCTATCTTTGTTTATACTTATCTGGCTTATTGTACATCTAAAGTTAACACGTTTCCCTCTATCTTCCTGTTAACATTTATATTCATTTCTCTTTGTCCGAATAGTTTCATGTCATTTTTATATTCTTCTCTCATTTTACATTTAAAATCTTTCTAATTAATATTTCCCCACCTAAATTCTCCAATTTTTTTTTTTTTGTCATGCAGGTTCTCTCCATAACTTTGTTTGCTTGCAGTATAATGACAATGAAAATCCATAACGGTTTCTCCACACTTTGGACATTTTTCTATATCTTTAATTTATCTTAATCCTTTTAATTCATAACTCCAGTTCTAGCCCATGCAAACCCTTCCCGACCTGCCTGATCACATTGTTCTATATATTTTTCCCTACTCATACTATTTTTATTTCCTTATAAAGTCTCAAAGCTCTTTTCTCTCATACTACTAAATATTTCTTCAATTTCAATATCTTCCAATCTTAGTTTTATTTCTCCCTAGAAACTTCTGTGTTGAATTCACTATTTGTTCACAAGTTCCTCATATCTATGGGTTGCAAAATTTCCAGCACTTTGAAATACCATGATCCTTTCCACTCACATTTCTCTTGGATACTGAAACATTATTTAATAATATCACTCTCTTCCAATACGGTAATTCTATATATGTATTTCATAATTCTTGTAATTATTTTTATTTGGTGGAATGCCCATCTAATTCTAGCTGCGCTACACCATTTGGCGATGCTATCGGTAAGCCTAAGATCAGTTTACAAAAGTTTCTATTTATTTTATCAACCTCTCTCCATGCCTCCTCTACACCCCATATTTCCAGCTGGTTAGAGTACACAATAGCGTTGATTTTTAGACTTCTTAACAATGCACAATCCAACAACACAAAGCTAACCTTCTTTTGATGCAGTGGTGGTTTCGGTTGTTTGAGGATACATTCAGAGAACGCCAACTTGTGATCGTGAAGTCTTGGAGTGTAGAGAGTCCCTTCTCACCACATGTCAGTGGCCTATGAAGAAAGATATCCTTCTGCTAGCATGACAACAATGCAAAACAGGTGTAAACTGTCTTTTTGCTTGCTGTCCACGCCCTTACAATTGTTGACTGTTGTTCTTATGAAAACTCCTTAAAAGAACCCCGTTATCTATGAGTATTGTTGATATTCCTATCCGTGGCTCATCCTCGAGGATTTCGTTTCCTTGACTTGGAAACCATCTTTGCGCTGCCCTTTCATTCATAGCATCAGCAACAAAGTGTAACTACATTGTTTCCCAATTTAAATTTGCAGAGCATACAAGTTTGTATTATCATCTTTGGAATGCTAATGTTAGACAGTGTACTCGAAGTACTGGCTAGTAACATGAACAATTGAACCCACCAGCTTGTCTACCTCTCGGAAACAATTCATTCTCTCTATGGCTTTATTTGTAGTTCATTTAATTGTAGCCAAACTTTGCGAAAAAAGACAGAAAGTATTTGGTCAGTTGTTGTATATTCACTATATGAATATAATGAATTTATTTCTTTGTTTTTATCTCAGGATTTGTAGTAAGCAAAAAAAAAAAAAAAAATGTGACCAATATAAAACAAAAGCCCCTTTTGATTTTCATCATATAATATTTATTAAAAACATAAACAAAAATAGTCCAATAGAAAGGTATTCTCTAAAATGTCTTTTAAAAGTATCGTAATAGAATAGATGATGTAGCATAAATTAATTTTACTACATTCAACTGCAATCCTGTAAAACACAAATAAATGTTATATATCTTACACCAAAATGTAGAAAAGTAATGTACATTTTAAGCTAATACGTTCATTCTCTACTTATAGAGTCAATTTCTATTTTAATGTCCAAAAATTCAATAAAAAGCATATCTTACAAATTGTTATATTGCAAATATTATTAGAAGTTGTTTGTATAAACGTTAGGACTTTTTATGCCTAACGTAAAGCTTTTGTGAATATTTTATTCCGAGTGTGTTTTAAACTTGGTTTGTTAAAGAACTGCAGTGTTTGAACGCATAATACAAATCAGTTTTAAACAGTTGAGAACAACATTTGGAGAGGTATGAATGATGACAAGGGTAAACGTAGGCTAGATGTTTGACGCCTCGCCGTTGTAACGTGACCACACATGAGATGGAGGAAAATGTTTGGAAATAACGGCCAGCGTTCTCCTCACTATCCCTCATCACCTAACCACTGGCTACAGAGGACGATAACCGCATAGCTGTAGGCTCTAACCAAAGCTTATGATCCTAGGTACACTTCGGCAAGTCAGTCTGGAGTCTAGAGATTACGCGAGTTCATAAGAGATGCGGGAGGGGGGAAACTGTTCAAATAACGCTGAATGACAGGCTGGTACAGCTGCTGTCTGAGGAATACAAATAATCTTGTAGGCGTTATTTGAAAACAAATAACTCACCAGGCAGCTTCCTGTTTGCATTCAGCTTGGACATGAGCAGTCAAACACTTGGAAGTAGCCAGTAACAATTTCTCTGTCGAAGTTTGCTCTCCCCTCCTCCCTCCAGCACACACATACCTCACAGATAATGCTTCTCCAAAGTACAGCATGAAAAGATAATAGATCTTGAAAAGGGATATTTTATATAAGCTTGCCTCAGAAATGTTCCATTAACCATCCATTAATTTCGTTAAAAATACTTAAGTGCAAGTAAATGGGCGCTAATCATAGTCATCAGGAACTATCATTGCAGGGATTATGTCTTTCAACTCGTCCGACCTTCATCAAATCTGACCATTCCATCTCATTCTTCATTGCCTCTTTGGATGACACCCTTTTACTGTCCTCTTCAGGAAAGGATGTCTTAAACTTTTTATTGAGTATACCTATAAATGTCACAGCTGCACAGATCATCCACCTTTCCCTTTGTTTGACAATTCATCTTTTTTTCAAAACACTAATCATGTATTAATACCTAATATGGACTTTTATTTTCTAGCAATCTCTTTGGTTTTCAGTTCGTTATGTAACTTTGCTTTTTGTTCTGTTACATTCAGTTTCATTTATGTTTGAACCACTCGAAAGAACGCATTTCTGCCGCTTCAATTTGTTTAGTATCTTACTCTTTATGACCATGTTTCACTTCTGTATAACAGACACGGTAGATCAATATCAATATACCAAGGTAACCATTTAATTTTCGAGATTCTACTAAGCAGAAGACCTTAAGTCTCCTACTCTAATGTTTCTTTTCGAAAGAGTCTTCCCCATTCTCGATACAAAGTTGCTTTGTGGAAACAGCCACGCTTCCTTGACTTCGTAGAATGCAATACTTCTTCCGGACACTTAGTTAGACACTTAGATGGCCACTTGGTTTTAGTGACTTTTATCTCCCTATAAGTCATTCCACGCATCGTTCTTCAATATGGTTTCTACACGAGCGATGCTTTCATGTGCGACTACAGGTGCTGGACGTCTCCCATATATGTCGTCTTTCAGGGCTGTCCTTCATCGGCTAAACTCAGCAAACCAGTTACGGAATTTTGTAACTCAAAGAGCAGTCAGAGAAAGCTCTTTAATTTTTCCAGTCGCTCTTGTTGGCTCAGGTTGCACTCATATAGTAAAAAAATTATTGCATTTAAACATCAGACAGTTTGCTGCAGTTGCAACATTGGGTGCCGCGCGTTAATCCGCTATGGTTAGTAATCAAACCACACTTTCCAGTGCAGCAAACAGGAAATTTATATCTTTAATATTTTCTTTAAATCCCTAATATTAAATATCGACTCGCGTAAATGTTCTGTCTTTCTTTCAAAACCCTATTTATATGTCAAACATACTTTGAAATATGGGATCATACAAAGGCAACCACAGCAAATATCCTTCACGTTGAACACTCATAATCTTATTACGATGGAAAATCCTCCCTAGCATCAATGTTACATGTTACACAGCTTTTTGCACTGAACCGAAAATGAGCTTGTCAACAATCCTTGCAATGACAAATTTGATTTAAAATGCACAAGAGAAAAAAAGATTTAGAAAAAGCTATTCCGAAGACCAAAGATATGGTTGAGGGTATTCTTTCTTTCCATGAAATAATTACAAATAATGATATTAAAGAAGGGTTGTTTACGACTTAAGGAAAATCACATTTAACCCACTTAACATAGTGTATCTGACGTCACTTTCCTCTGAAGAAATATTTCTCCACTCCTTACAAATCGCCTGTTCTGAGCGCTGACGGTACAAAAATCCATCAGAGGACATCAGGTGAACTCAAGGGAATATCGCTGAAGGATGTGGTGTAAATTTCTGATTTCTGCTTCTTCGTAAAGAAATTTGAGAGTGGAACCGAAATCATGACCCATGCTTTATTCTGTTGAACTCAAGACTTCATTTGTATTCGTGCCATACAGCGCAGCGTTACAAATGCGGTGAATTGCAGTAAAACTTCAGTAAAACTAGCTTAGCTACATGGTAAAAAGTTAACTGTATCCCTTAATCCCTTGAAGAAAGTTACCCTACATACATAGCAATAACTAAAACGAATATTTACCGCTGCACAATAGAAAATTACGAGGGTTTGTTGCAGTCATACCTCATCTAAAGTAATCATGGATGTTCATCTTTCTCTTGACAGATAATTCTCATAAACATTTGTGTGACATTCTGAAATGTTAAGAGGTCAAAGTTGTGCGCTGTTGTTTTTGTTTTTCCAACATCAAATTCCGGTTGCTGATAGTGTTGATAATTGTTAATGAGCTGTTAAAGGACCTCTATGTGTGTGATGATTCTTTGTATGAATGAGTGACTGTTAGAACCCAACAATTTCATTTTTCTGGAGTTCAGCTGGTCACTGGAAGCAGTTTGCTTATTTCTGGAGCTAACTTAATGTAAACCTTTCTCCTTTTATGCAACACACGTTATCCCATGCTTTAATACAGTTAAATTTAGCAGCAAAGTAACTACAGTATACATCGGAAAGTGTTTTGATAATTCCAAAATGAGTTTACTTGTTCAGATAATTGCAGCTAAACCTCATATTTTAGATATATAGTTATTTAATGTTCGTTTATTTGTCATTCATACTAACAATAATCCTGACACATGCGCAGCTGGATTATTTTGTTGTAAATCGTACTCAGAGATCCCATATAACACTCCATACTGACATAATTAACCTATTTTTTTTTATTTCAATGTATGCATTTTATTTTGGAATATCTAATCTAATACCTATCTTGTATTACATCTAATAGATCAAGTGTATTATAAAAACGTGTATTGTCCATTAGACATGTGCACTTGTTGAAGTTTTATTGCAATGGTGCACTAAAATAAATGCACCACCACTGCCGTCACCAGCACTATTATACTTTGATATTCACGAATGAATTAATCACATAATGGAATTATTTATGAATAGATTTACACAAATGATTCAGATTATATTATATTAACAATCACTATGCGATTTGTTGTCATAAAAAGAGCATTACTAAATTTTTTTTTGGTGCTCGGCACATATTTGGCTTCTTAAAGTTTTGCTTTTAGGTTTCACTTCTGTAATACCTTCATATTTATCATCCTTAGCCAGGACATTTGTTTTCATTCTGTATCGTCTGAAGTTCGGGTTTTTGTTTAAATTCTACTGTAAACGTATTATTTCTCTAGTTTTCAGTTTCTAGGGACTTGTATATTTACACCTTCTATGTTTGCACATGTGCACACAACACTTAATCTTAATCACAATATTAAGTAGCAGGCCGGAGTGTGGAGAATATTGTCAATATGAAAAGAGAGATTTTTGGTATAAGCCCTTTTTTTATGTATGCCTTTTCAATTTCGTATTAATATTTAAAATATGCAACTTATTGTACAACTTGATTCTGTTAAATATTTTACATATTATTTTTTTTTCTTAAACGTTATTATGGTAACTTTATTAATGCAAAAATCGTTTTCTTCTTAATAGGAAAGCAAAGAGTGACAGTGATAGTGATTACTGCTATATAAATTTTGCATGCTTTTTTTTTTTTTTTTGCAAATTTTCAGTGTTTATTTTTATTACTTTATATGTCATGTTCTTGTTAGTGCTTTTACAATTGTATGCACTATCTATGAGTGTATACAGGACATTTGGGCTTATATGGTAAGTAACCTGGGCTCCTTTCAATATTTTGATGGAATTTTTAATAATCAAACTTAATTGTATACCTGCTTTTATACTAATAGTGATGCACTAATCTACAAAAGCTACTGGAAATGTCCATCTTGCGTTTGATAGTATGCTTGCCAACTCCCTGACATTCAACACTCCAGATGGTCTACGTGTTTGCTGACAGCTAGTATGCATTCACTATCAACAGAAAATAGACCTAGCAACACACAAAATAAGTTCGTATCTGCCACAGTGAATACGCAAACAGATATGTGTGTGTGTGTGTGTGTGTCTGATATATATATATATACATATACATATACTGACTAACAACAAGGGATACAATAAAATGGATAGGTAAGGTGGAAGTATATACACATATGTATGCGTATACATCGAGTGTTCCATTCATCATGCTCATCCAAAATTACTTTTTTTTCTGATGCGTCAAATGAAAAAATTGTTTCAAACAAAGGTTTGTAACACTTGAGGGAGCTCTTTCTGAGGGTATATATTGATCAAGAATGCATACCAAGAGCTATTTAAAAATGTAGTACACTGTACTTTTTTTTTCAAGAAAGTAGCAGATGTGCAAACAGTAAGAAGTTCACAATTATTGAAGATTTAACCGGACTGTGTTTAATGCCTTGGTGGTACAAATTTCTTACCCAATGTAGGACTGTAGTAGAGATGTGTGTTTTATTTATGATTTCCGATTCATGTAAACACGTGTGCCCATCTCGCTCACTCCTCAAACTGTCATTGCTTTAAATTACACACCAGTGTACTGAAGTCATTCCTAATTGAAGTTAGTACTGCACTGAGCTATTGTAACTAAACTTTTCTTACAGATTTACACGCATGAAGAGAAAGTAGAAATGCTAGTGTTCTACCGGGAATATAAGTTGGCAGATAATGATTTATTCCACACATTATTGAACAGGCTGAATTATGTAATTAAACAAATACTCTATAGTGCTATTAAATCAAGAAGTAATCCATTTATCAATTCCATATCTATTGTTTTCTTGACTAAACTTGTACATTGTGATGCATTTCGAAATACTCTTATGGAGGTTAAGTATATTTTTTTAATAAAATGTACATGTCATTAAAAGAAAAACTATTTCCATTTCGTATGCCCTACTTCAATGGAGTTACAAAAAATATACCCTCACCAAGAACTTCCTCATGATGTTAAAAAGCTTTTGTTTGAAACAGTTTTACATTTGATGCACCAGAAAAAAGTTATTTAGGAGTGAGCAAGATAAATAGGACACCCGGTATATAAATGTCACCGCTACCTTCAATATATAGACGAATAATTTTTGTCTGTTTTTATGAAACTTAGCAGTTCATATATAAGTTAAGGCACTGGTTTAACGGTATTGAAGCTAGGAACCAATAAAATAGGTATTTATTATTGTTTAGTTTATGGGAAGCTAATAATGAAAGCATTCGATTTCAAAATAACAACTTCAATTAACACAGTGCTTTCTAAACTAACCGTTAACTGTTTGTTACTCAGGAACTAAGCAAGCATTTTCTTTACATTACTCCGGCGGCGAAGACTAACACAGAAAGAACAGTAAGTTATGAAGCTAAGAGGCTCTCTACAGTTTACAACTTGCCACAATCCTTATATGTACTGCTACGGAATATCCCTGAGCTAAAATGTAAACTTTAACGTATATCACAGTGGTGCAGAAAACATTTTGAACGTCAGAAAGCGTTCAACAATTAGCATCGGAATTTTACCGCTTACATTCACCTGGAAAGGTTAGGAATGAGATTATATTAAATGACATGAATATTGCCCTTCTGGTAATAACTTAGATACAAGATGACTCAAAAGGAAAATGGAGAACGAGCTAATGTTATGTGACGTAGCTATATTGACCCAGGTAGGTAAAAATGTTCATAATGCATGTGGTACACACTAACGTTTCACAACCGTAATGATTATAGGCATAAATAACATGAACACAAAGAAGCCATAGAATGTCGTGCATATACATTTAAAATTCGCATTTCTACTGCGTTCCTGCTTTGTTATTCTTAGACATAAAAGTTAAGCAGGCGTGACATCTCTGGCAAGCCATGTAAATGCGAGTTTATGACGCACTTGCCAAATTTCCTTTTACAGTTCCTAGTTGGGTAAATATTTCATAAAAAAACCCCTACATAAATCCGTACCCAACTAGATGAAACGGTATCAAAATAACTCCAAGCAGAAAATTAAAGAGGAAAAATTAATATGGTTTTCAGGATAATTTAAATCCATTTCTGAATAGGTAATAATAATGTTATTATTATTATTATTATTATTAATCATCTAATGCAGTAATACATGTCATAATAATATTTTAAAAGTTTGAAAATACAGCATAATTCATTTGTCTAAGTTTCGCAGAAGTGAATCTAGGGGCGCCTGGGTTGCGTGTGTTTTGAATGAGTAAAAACAATAGGTGTCAAATCGGAACTCATTTTTATGTTGTAGCATCAAAATTCCCTAACACAAAAGCATTGAAATTGAATAAGCCGTATCGTTACATAAAACTACTGTTTTCGTGAAATATTTGGTGAGCCATTGAAGACATGATTGCATGCAGTGCATTCAATTTACTGTTTGTAACTAATGGCCTGATGGAATTACGTCGCCCAATCTGTAGACAGAGGCCGTCGTTCCTGGGCTTTAAATGAAGGACAATTCTTTCCTGCCCTGCTGGGTGACATGTACGCCCTCCATCCTGAAAATAATATTATAATTCGTAAAAGACAAAATTATGAAAAGCGCACATTTTACAGCAAAACTTAGAAAACCATTTGGAAATTTTAAGGTACAAAGAGTACAGGCAAGTACCTCCAATATAAACAAAAGTCTGTAAAATAATTAAATATCTGGTCTTCCACCAAAAATTAATATAGCTACTAGTATAGATAGATTATTGGAGAGAGTACTAAAGAATTATGAAAATGTCCGCCTTCCTGCGGATCGCTCTTACATGAAAATAGACTGTTTGGTATCTCGTGTTTTTTTTTTCATACAATTTGTGTATCACTGGTGTCAGTTTAGCGAAACAAAAATAGATAAATATTGATCTATTTTCAAACTTGCCTTTTAAATTACCAGGAAACGCTAATCATTTAAGTTATCTTATCACTTAATCGTGATTCCGAAATTCTAGCTTAAACGTAAATACTAGGTTAGGTTTAAATTTAAGTTTGCATTGACCGACAATGTTATATTAGTTTCTACCAGTAACTTCTGCATTCTGTTCACTTCTTAAGATCTTATTGAAGGAAATATTATATTCATACTGAAAATTCATAAAGCAAAGTTCACAATCAATTATTTTGTTGAAATATGGCGGCTATCGCGCTTAGACATGACTGTAGAGAGGTCTTGTAAAAATCTTGGAGCATTTTTGTTTACTTCTTGAATAAAGGCATTAACAATTTGCGATTTACAACTACAGTGTCACAAAGAAAGCAATGAAAAGTTTCAAGGTTTATCAAATGTGCTTATCCAGTACAAAAATAAGATTCATGAATCACTGATAAGGTATACTGACCCTTTTTATAAGAATTAGAAAAATTGTAAATTTTAAGTAAACGTGTCAATTAAAATTGATATAAAAGGAGGATTGTACTCTTTACTGTACTAAGCTCAGCTGCCTCAAATCAACGTTTTTATGCAAAATACAAATAAAACATGAGATTTATAATTAACAATGACTTGATAACACACTACAATACTTCATCACAGATATTCATTCACCATGAAACAATAATTTTGCAAGAAATGTTAAAATCAGCACAGTCTTTTATATTGCATTTTATACTTTCTCCAAAATTTTAGAAAAGAAAATTTAATATTAACTGTTTAACCTCAAAGTTTAAAACTGTAAAAAATTACATTTTAGGCTATTTTAGACGTAACTTATGAAATATTAAAATAATAAATTTATTGACTGTAGGATTGAACATTACTGAATGTATTTCTTCATTTATGGTTCTTTAGACGTTTGGTATAACTAACCTTATTATTTATATATAATTCTCATTCTTTCATTGAGGTATTAGAAAATATTAATTTTTCCCTAATTGTGAAATCTGAGGGGCATTCTTCATATTTTATACTTCAAACATTTTTTTTTTTATTTACGGACGCTCTGTAACATCTTACGTCATCAGCGTCCCATTCAAACCAGGGCGTCAAACGGCCGACAAATTTTGCTCAGAGGCCTGTTTTTTCAGGCTTGAGGTTCTTTTTCGTGCCGTAAATGTACGACACGGGACCCACGGCTTTACTTCCCTTCCGAAGGAAGCCATACTTAAGATTTTTACGCCCGAAAAAGTCCATCGAACCTGGCTGGGATTGAACCCGCTATCTTGGGTTTAGGAGGCAAGTATGGTTACCACTACACCACCAGCACCGACACAAACCGCCAGGGGTGGCCGAGGTTGTTAAGGCATGGACGAATCCCGCCAGGACCGTCCTCCTGACTTAGGATTTTTCCAGGTTTTCCTCAGTCTTCATAACTGGCAAATGCCGGGGAGATACCCTAAACTTAGGCCTGGAACATTTCCTTCCTTAGAAAAATAATAAATCCTTTCCCAATATATCATTTCCTTTCATGTATCGCCAGTATTCACCGCCCGTGGTGCCTTAGTAGTAAAAACGGGCGTTAAACACACATACACACACACACAAAAGGACCGACATATATACTTCAGACATAAATCACGAGATAAGAAATGTTTAAAGAAGCAACCAATCCGAAGATACTATCGTTAATACTATAAGAAAAATATCCGTTTATTTTCTGAGTCTAGTTTTCACTATGATTCTGTAGATATATTATTGAGGAATAAATTATTGCCGTTTCATCACCTTTCATAGACTGCTTCTGAATAACTGCGTAGAAATCTTTCGACTACGTGTGCAAGAAGACTAATGGTGAAAAAATATCGCTATGTAGTTCTGAATTTGCTAATCACATTGCAGCCAGATATGCTTCTTGATATATTAAAACTTTGTAATATATCGATGTGTAACATAAGTAAATAATTATGTAGCCCTAAATGAAAAGTTGTACAATTCAAGAAATTTAAATTAAACCAATATCATACTGAAAAAATATTTAAAACATCTTTTAAGTTGTTGGTTCTTAATTTTTGATTGTGAGTATAAAACAGGTTATAGCTGTCGAATGTATGGAAAATCCACAGATTGGCTATACACTTCATGATTAAGTATTCTACATTTAAATTCTATTATATTACTTTAGATTATACTTAAATTAATTTCATTTGCAATCTTTCAATAATATTAAAAGAATGGTAATAAATTATATATTATAAAATTTTGTAATATCGTGAATAGCTAAAATAGGTTAAAATGAGTGCTTCCCGCTTACGAACTATTATAAACAAAGTAAAAAATCATAAGTATAAATTCTTGATAAAAAGTAGGAAAATTTATATGAGAATTATACAATGATATTATGATGGTCTAAGGCAGCGGTTCTCAGTCCGTGCTCCATGATCTCCAAGGAGACCACTAGGCTTTACAGTAATGTCAACAGAATTTATTATTATATGGATATATAAAAACAATGAATAACGAAAACGAAAGATGATACAAATTTACTATCTGTATTAATTGAGGTAAAGTAACTTAGAATCAAATTGAAGGCGTCTATTTGCTCGGAGGGTACTTTCAAATAGGTAAGCCGAAAACGTAGACCAGACAGGATACTCATACGGAGTGAGAAAAAATTAAAATAGTACATTTTTAAATTTTCATTTATTGAGAAAAATGGTATACAACTATATCTTTTGTCTACGCAGTCTCCGGCGCAGCAACTCATACACTGGCTGGTGTTCCTCTTCATTCGAACATCCATCTCTACGTCTTAATGATGTGAGCTGAGCCATGACTAATGCCCAGAAATTGTGCAATTTCATCCACCGTCACTCGGCGCTTTTCCATCACTAGGACTTCAACTGTTATCATATTCTCTGGCGTTACAACACTGGACCCGGCCGAGAAGCATCATGCCATTTTTTTAATTTTCTACTCCATTTTAAACTCTCTGCTGTAACAAACTTGCATCAAATATCAATGAATTTCGATTTCACACATTAACTACTCAAAGTCTGGAATTGGGGCGGGAATCGTTAAACTTTGTAATGCAAATATTGGAAAATGTGCATTTATTTGTTCGTTCATATATTTAAATTATGTAACCGGTTGATAAACAAATTTAAAAAAGTATTTTAAACATATTTACGATTTTAAACTAAGAGTTAAATATTAGGGTTCCGCGATAACAATACATTTTTATAAAGGGAGTTCGAGTTCAAGGAAAGTTACGAAGTTCGTCTCGAAAAACGTTTACCAAAGATTTTAAATATTTGAAATATAAATGAGAACGCGAAAAAATCTTATGGGAGACGGTCCTATCAGGAATCGAATCGCAAAACTCCCATTCCGTAGTCCGTGCCTTGGGGATCCTGGCAACCCTTGTAAATAAGTTGATGCCCAGAACGGTTACAGCTAAACAATGCAACCTTTGACTTTCATTAGACTTTGTAGATTATAATTATTAACTTTGTTTTTGTATTATCTAATTGCCTCTTCTGTAGCAAAAACGGGCTTTAAACATAATTCATTCATTCATTTGCCTCTTAACTTCAGATTTTATTTCACCACATTTATAGTTATATTTATATTTTTTTTTTTTCACACGCTTTAAGATACTTCACTCTGTTTATATGCAGTTATGTATCGTGATCGCTAAGACATGAACTTGTGCACCAGAAGTCTGATTTTGAATCCCATTAGAACCCTTGCTCTTTGACTGAATTTCTTTTTTACAACTTTTCTCGGTCGTTACTGGAAAATGCTGTAGAGGTATACAAATTGGATTGGGATTTAGGGGCTGAAGAAAATACTTCCGGATTTTAGCCTTGCTCATAGCTGACCATTCATACCCCGGGAGAAAGGTAAGGAAGATATCGGGCGACCATATCCATACGGTGACTGTACGTACGCAAACGGGTTCCCTAGTACATTTCTAGATAGAACATCCGACGCCAGTGGAGCCTCTCCAAGGGCCACTTCCATACAGTCAAAGTGCAAGCCACCTTCGCACTGCACCAGCCCAACTTTCCCTTGCACTTTCGACCCTGTAGCAATGAAGTGAATATGAAATAATGA
This sequence comes from Metallyticus violacea, assembly GCA_030762175.1. Lineage (NCBI taxonomy): Eukaryota > Metazoa > Arthropoda > Insecta > Mantodea > Metallyticidae > Metallyticus > Metallyticus violacea. The sequence goes on from CM060843.1 coordinate 43,952,283, forward strand.
AACAGAAAATTCCTGGATGTAAAGGTCCGTTCGCGCATTCGACTAAGCGACCAGTGGAAACCACGAAAAAAATCAAGCACAGGGTGGCGCCCTAAGGAAATTGAATTCAAATGCAAGTTCCTAGAGTTATTCTCTGATCTAACCCGCTCGGTAATATGCCCACAACTTAAACCTGAAAGATTTATTTCTCAAAATTTTATTTTCTAACTATAATTTTATCAGTGTCCTATGATGTTACGGTAGTAAAACGAGTTAAACTCTATAAATAAAATTATGTTTATAATGTTCTAAAGGAAAAAATATAAAAACAAATATAGCCTATTGTGTCCCTTAAAGGGCAAAGGTCTCCAAACGAGTTGGGGAAGTTCGCTTTTTACCCTAATTTTACCCTAATATGAAGAGCTATTTCACGGTAGTTGTTCGTATGCTGATCTATCTGGTTTGTTCTTTGGTACACTATTTCTCATTGCACTCTTTATTCACTGCACAAATGTCTTCTAGAGAAAGTTCCATTTTTGTCTTCCTGTTGCTACTCTCCTGGACTTGCATGCCTTTGAAGATTCATTTGATTCTGGTGGCTAGTTATGCGACGTCTGTTGTCTGAGATAACTAGTGTATTACTACTATAGGTAGTAATACACTATTATTAAATATATTAAATATATCATAGTATTTTCGTCACATATATCAGTTGTAAATATTAGATTGTTAATGGTCGTTACAGAACCATTGCACAACTCACTAATTTATTGTAACGTATGTGAAAGTCCGTAGAAAACCTGAAACATATCAGTGATGAATAGATAAAGGAATCTAAGAAAATTCCATTTACTCTACTAGAAGATCCGAAGGAGTAAATAAGATAGTTTTAAAAAAAGAATAATAGAAAACCAGGTTATGTACTAAATGCTACATTGCCCAACTGATTTCAGCTAGTTCAACATCCAATGTTTCTTATCCCCCCCACTTTGTTGTACAAATGGACACAATTAACGAGGTTTTGGATATATACAGAGAGGTTGACAATCTTTTGATTTGTATAGAACTGGTAAAACACAAGAACTTGTTTCAATAAAACTAAGACGGGAGATGCGACATTCTTAAGGACGGTGTTGGACTATGCGTTTACTTCAAGTGTTTGTGCAGATATACATGCGTACATTCTCTTCTTTATACCTTGTAATTATGTGAACAACTAAAATTCCGTTACTCACAAAATCCCCTAGCGCAGAATGGCATGAATTGCACACGGAGCACTTGGTGATAATGTTTACGACATCGAAGACATGTTTCGATGACGGTAATTACGTGCTTAAGATCGCAAACTCCGGTACTTGTTTCACAGTTAAGGGAACGCTGAGTCAGTGAGTTCAGAGACCTGGGGGCTAAATAAATCCAAGAATGCTGTTATATCGGGAAGTGAATGCCAGCAGTAGGTTCGCATTTCCTGTACAATGGCGCAACATGCACCTCTGTGCATCATTGTCCGCTATGGGCTGTAAAAACGCCCTCTTAGAGAACCCCGGGGCTAATTTCACATTAACGCGACAGCTGTTAGGCAAACGAAGGTAAAGTCTGGCGTTAAATGGACTCAGATTTTTACAGAAATTAAGCTGAAATGTAACAGTTTGTGTAAGATCCATGATAAAAACAAAAAGCTGAAATATCCTCCTCAATTTTATATAATTAAACAAAAGCTATAAATATTTTTAAAATGACGGAATCAAACATTTAAATCACCCCAAAGACACAAGTAATTTAAATACTCACATACGTTGCTAACAGAAAGTCAATAGAATTTAATGAACCATGTTGAAAAAATGAGAGCATCTGTCGCGTAGTAAACATAGGTAAATGCTTAATTATTAAACTTTCACATGTTGCTTAACCTAAATTAGAGAAGAGAAAGCAGTGCACCTGAGCCGTGTCCTCCCCTTACACATAAAAACAATGAGGGGAGCCAACATAAATATCGATATGGGGAATTTTGTGGGAATAGTTTCCTTCTTAAAGATGCTATAAAATTAATTAAGTCTTGATGAAGGTAACAAGTTTTATATTTAAGGCAAAATTAAGGTTGCCAATCATCAATAAATGCATTGATACAATTCATATTCAGTAGTCGGTTATTGCTACTTACACTGCCAAATATTGTTTGTACAATAATATAGCTAAATATCCAATAAGTAGCGAGAGAAAATGTTCGTTTTGTTTTTCCCTTCATGGGAACCGGACCGGCAGCTAGAAGTATACAGTGCAGTTGCCCATACCGAGCCCTTCGCGCGATCGACGCAGCACTGAAAGTAATCTTTAATTGCTTATTCTTCTGTTGCACATATAGGATTAGTTATTGAGGGTTTAATAACTTTAAATAGTTAAGTATTTTATATATTTTCGTTTTAATAATTGCTTATGGAATGTGTAACTTTTATACAGAAGATGAAATTTCTCCTTTCCGAATCGGTTTATTTGTTCTATTGACATATAATGTCTGGTCTTACTTTCTAGTCCAACACTGATCCTGCTGCTTTGAATTTAAGCATTATTTTGCCAACCGTAGATAAATCACGTAGGTGAATGCCCAGAAAACGTTCTTGAAATTCTGCATGACATTAAGCATCTGATTTATTTTTCAAAATGTTACAGAAAATGTGTTGTTTTGCATTAAATATTTGATCCATGGCAAACGGAAAACGAAAAGCAATAATACTCCTCACTTTTACGAACCTAAGCACGCATTACCCAGCCTTATTAACGGCAATACGTGCCCTTTGCTGTCGATATATACAGATGCCGGTTTCGGACCCGGTCCGCGTTTAGGGGAAACGAAATGAAAACCCGAAACATAAAAAAATTAATTTAATTAAAAGTAAAGTAAATTTATAAAACGTCGAATAAAGCAGGTATATTAATGATATTCTTATTGATATATCCGAATTATTACGATAAATGCTGCTTTATTATAATTATATTAAATTAGAATTAACTAAAAATATTTGTAGTTCTTTATATGCATCGGTTTGTAAACAGTAATTGATTTATTAAACAATAATTCACGCAACTTTAATCTAAATTGCGATATTGCCCGACAATCCTGACATTATTCGGGAATTGCGTGAGACTGAAGATTTCAGACCGGAGGCGCAAGCAGGAACTTTCGTAACCTATTGAACCTCCGGGAGGAAGGGATAAGAAGGGAGGCCAGTTTATGCGGCAGTAGGTTCAGATGCAATTGGCGTCCTTAATGTTCCCCAATTCGTTTTCTCTCTTTGGTATGTTACGATTCCATTGGATACACGAGAGGAAATGAGGAACAGGGAACCTCGTGGAAAGTAAACACCCATCTCATTCTCCCAAGTAATCAGCAAAAATTACAAATAAATAAATAAATAAAAAACAAAACGGTGAGGATGGACGTACCAAGGAATTTTCTACGTGCTATTTCTTTATTCATTTTTAACCATTTTTGTTTCAATGAATTCAATGTTCATTATCCTGATCCTGCACATCCAAATATGTGCTCAATGCCCTCTTCATTTCCCCAACTGAACTCTGCCTTTGCTGTAGATCCCATCTCGATCCTTTCTTCTCCATTCCTCTAATTTATCATATTTATAAATGTTGCACAAGTAGCGGAGGCACGCTCTATGTACATGCTTCAATATCTTGGTCAAGTTCATATTGAAAAAATGAATAGCAGTTGTCAAAGTGTGATATATTGAGAGATTGTATTAATTTCAGTTTGTCAAGAAGACCATATCGAGTCATCCAATCATTTGATGACCGACGCAGCAGTTGCTTAAGCCGATAAGCCATCGCTCAAGTCGGAACGTGCGGGCATTACAAGAGTCGGTAGAACTACTACTATGATAGTTTAATAAATTCTAATACACTTATAAAACAATATAAGGCTTAAAGCATTAGTTTAAATAACTTCGTAGCCCTTTGCAAGAACTGTAAGAAATTCCTGCTTGCTGAAAAAGACGGCTAAGAAATTTTATGGGGAAATTTTCAGGTGGTGTTTAATAGCAATATTAATTTCTGTGAACAATTACATGTCTTCTTCGTTTTGCACCTTGAACACTCCCCATTTTGCGAAATATATTAACTAATTTATAAATCGCATTACAACTTGGAACTCGATCACCTGGGAATTTCTCTTCAAATATCTGCTGACAGCACGATCGGACTAGGTACGGACAAACAAATCAAAAAATAAACCCTCGTTATCTATATTTGCCATTTGCAATTTGGTATTCTTAGCAAGCTTTATTATAACATAAAAAAACTACATCTAATGTCACTCAGACAGCACTGACTTTCGCTTATTAAGGCTAACTAAACCACTTATTTGTAATTCCAGAAAAGTTTGCCTTTTAATTCAACTATCATGTAATAAATGATAAAGTACTTCCATATATCTGTTAATCACTTAGACGGCTATCTTGGTTGTAATAATATAATAAAAAATTTCAAAACTTATGCATAGAAGCATAGAAATTTTAGAAGAGTTTAGAATACACGCACGATGTTTAGAATACAAGAGTTTAGAATATACGGGAAGCAAATTCGATTCTAAATAAGTAATGACCTCCTTGGCTTAAATATAAAAGATGTACAAAAAAACTGAAAAATTATAATGTTACGTGCCCTTTACATTCATTCAATTGTAAAAAATATATAGTATTACTACTTCATTTACACTTTATTAATACATTTTATATGAGAAACATACATTTTAAAGGTTAAGAGGTCATATATCCAGGTGTTGAAAAGACACATGTACGAAATATAGTTTATGTATCAGATAAACCAGTTCCTACAGCTTAAAGAAGCCACGAAGATGAAGAAGCACCCGTAAAAAAAATGTTAACCCGTCCACAGATTTGTTAAACTTCCACCTTATGCCACAACACTTGATTTATTTTATAGATAAGGCGGATTATAAAGTAGGTGTCACTTTGCAAGTGTGTAGTGGCAAATCATAAGATGCATTGCCCTGTTATTGGGTACGATTTCATCTCTTATGTGAACCTCAGAAAAACGTTCTGCACTACCTCGGGCAGTATTTTTATAGCTCGTCCACTCTACGAGATGAAATTAATATATGAATAAATTATTAGGCTCTTCATCCACTGTGTATCATTGGTGGCATTAATAATAGAGTTCTAAATTGCACTATGCAGATCATGCCTGCATACCATAACAAAACTAATACTGTGTTACAGTCTGTTTTTTTTCCTGTAGTGAAAATGTATTGTGTTTAAAGGATTTTGTAATTCTAAATTCAAGTTTGAAGTAAAAATAGTATATCAGGGGTAGTACGTTATAATGTTTTTAATAATTTCTTATCTTACAGAAATTAAATAATTGTTGCTTCAACTTATGTCTGTTTTGGGAGTAAAAATACTTAGTATGGATTCCTTCGAAAGGGAAGCAAAGTCATGGGTTCCTTATCGTACATTTACGGCACGTAAAAGAACCTTAAATCTGAAAAAAGAGACCTCTGAACATAATTTATCGACTGTTTCACGCCCTGAATTGAATGGGACGCTAATGACCTGAGATGTTATAGAGCGTCTGGAAACATACGAATAAATAAATAAACTTATTTTGGTTACTCCCCTTTCATACTACTTATTTAATTGTTAGTTGGACTGTTTCTGTACATTATTATTTCAGGCGATGATCCTTGTTTGACCTTGTAAAGCATTTAAGTTCATATATGAAATAATTTGTGAAAGGATATAAATGGGAAAGAATTTATTTATCTTTCAGAACAATGTCCTTGATTTTATGCTGCTAAGATAAAAGAGAGTGTGTTTATTCATCCTTAAATAAGAAAATATGAGTACTTATGATAGCTCAAATGTTCAACAATTTCTAGCAGAGGAATAGATAAACCTTAGACGTGTTTTAAAAAAAATGAGACAGAAATTTTCCTTGGAAACAAGTCTCCAAAGTGTGGGGAATTTGTGAAATAATGTTGAATGCTTATTATGATTTAGGGTGCAATATGTCACGTAAAGTGCAGTTACTTACATATCAACTACTTTCCTGAGAGTTGCAGGATATATCAGACGAAAGGCCCAGAAATTTCACAAAGACCTACAGAGTATAGAAAAGCAATATGAAGGGAAGTGGATGTTGGCTGATTTGTGCTGGAATATAATGAGAGACATCTCAGGGCGGATCTGAAATTCTTTTTAAACTTGTAAAGACCTACTTAGGTGTCTTTTTTTTAAATTTATTGTATGCTTATTAGTCAATATAACCTACCTTTGAAAAATGTCTTCTTATCTAATACGAGGCAAATTCGAAAAGTAAGTACCATTGCAAATATTGCCGCTATATCACTGCAGTCGCGACCTTGTGAGTTCTCGCTGATGTCCTTCATCCTTAGTAAGCCACGGACACCCATGGGAGCAGGTCATGCTTTTTCCTCGCTGTTTTCTGAAGGTTTGAAATGTTCAAGTGAACCCGCCCACTGTGAGATCCGGTATGTTCGTTTTCTGCATGTAAGAAATACGAAACACAAACACTAAAGATCTGCCATTACAATAACGTTTTTGTCGCGATATGCAGAGGAAGGTGATTATCTTTTTAACCATATTTTCACTGATGATAAGATATAATTGCCCCATATGACTCTTGAACCAAAGCAGCAGTTCATAGAATGGAGTCTTACAGCATCACCAGTCAAGAAGGAATTCAAGCAGTCAATTTCAGAAGCAGTTGTGCAAAGATTATTTTAATAGTGTTTAATTCCCGTTTTAACTACAGAGGTACCACGAGCGGTGACGCTGATGATACATGAGATGAAATGATAAATAGGGAAAGATTTTCTTAAAGGAAGGAAGCGTTCCAGGCCTAAGTTTAAGTTACCTCTCCGGCATGTGCCATTTATGAAGACTGAGGAAAACCTGGGGAAAATCTCAGTCAGGGAGGACGGTACTGGTGGAAATCGAACCCCAGACCTCCCCCTCATGAGTCGGAGCATAATGACTTCGGCCACCTGAGGCGGTAGTGCAAAGATGGTTTTCATCACAAGTGGGAACATTCTTTAATTTTGGGATACAGAAACTGATGCCACGCTATGACAAATGCTTGAACAATGTTTGAAACTATGTAGAAAAGTAGTCTTGAGGTGTGTAGAATGCAATGAAAATAATAAAAAAAAAAATTGTACTTTTGGGTGTTAAATCATTTCGAATACGCCTCATTTGTTGCCAGAAGGTTCAGAGTTACTATAATAATTGTAACTATAGCTTTAAATTTAAATATTAATCCTTTATATTAGCTATATTCATGATCACCTCTATCAAAATATTGAAACTAAAATCAAAGCCTTTAACGGAATAACTGTATAACCATTAACGTTAGGAAAAATCCAAGCGTATATAGGAATTTAGCTTTAAAATGTCTCTAAGAATCATATAGCACGTGTACATAAAAATCAAAGTTTCATTTTTTTTTTTGTAAAAGTGTAATCCACGCTCAACAAAAGTATAGTTAATTAAACTCACATACGTGTCTTGATATCTGGAGTATTAATCCCTAAGTGTTGTAAAACCGGTCATATCTTCTTGGGCAAGCATTCAAAATAAGAAAATGTATGGTTATTTATGTCTCTGTCAATATTCATGTAGAATTAAACAGAGTTTTAACTCGTTAGTCACAGGGGATTTATATTTCACGAGGTAAGATATTTCTGTAATAAACCAGTACACTTTTTCTCAATATTCGGACTGAAGTACTTTATTATTTACAACGAAACACCTAAAGGCACATTTTGCTTATTTTTAAAGTATACACTGAATCAGATTACCTTGTAGTCAACTCAGCAGTTAATGCAAAAATTAAATAAAGTGACATAAATAATACTACAGAATATTTAACATTAAAGTCCATATCACGTGTATATAGATATTTTACTGTTAAACAGTGTTCGACAAGAGGATATAATTTATTTAAAAGCGCAGCATTATGAAGGTGTGTTACGAGGTAACATATGACGGTAAACTAATTGAAGAAATACCTAAGCATATTCATCAAAGAAATTCAAAGTACGTCAACATGTCAACAGGTAAAATACACCCCAACACACATTTTAGTGCCTTAAAAGCTAGATCTAATTTGTATGTACTTGGAGTGTATGCCTCTTCAAATTTTAAATATTTGGAATTTAAAGTGTCATTGTTAAGTGATCAATAAAACTTAAATATAATTACAAACAAAGAGATTTCGATAAAATTTTATAAAGCATAATAGACTTACCCTACTTAATTCTTTGGGCATCTCGTGTATATTCTACTCTTACATGAATTTGGAATAGTTTCTCATGTTATTTCACACGATAGAGGGAAAATAGATGCTTTTGGTAACTACGGAATAATTTGAACTATATCTGCAAATAATATAATTAATATAAAGAAGTGAAAATTGACACATCAGAAGGACTGAAGAAAAACGGTTGGATATTAAAGTATTTAGAAAGAAAATAATATTCAAGCACTGAAATAGTTGAATTAGTATCACTATCTACAAAGAATGCCAACAGAATTAAACATTCATCAAATAATCAATTGGACTTCAAGGAAGTCATGTTCCTGATAATTCCAGGACAAGATGTAAATATCTGGAAGAGAGAACGGGCAGTCTCGAGCTAAATCCAGGCGGATGATGTTGCCAACTGAATTGCCTGATTAGCATTCAAGTTCCACATTTGGTCGGTAAATAATAGTACGTTCTGAATTCAAACATTAGTCGGGAGTCTAAATTTCTATAAATATAAACAGCTCATCTAGTTCTGAAAAGTCATGAAGGAGGGCACGAGGGCGTCTCGTAGAAGGAAGGGAGAAAACGGAAAATTTATACCACCTCGTAGTTGTAAGTCAGTTTGTTTACAAAATGCGGTTGTATTAGTATTTTAACCACTCGCTAGTATTTTAACCACTTCGTACTCTCGAAGCATTTTACCTTCAAGGTAAGATTAAGTGACATGCGATTACCTTATACATTCAAACTGACTCACCGTAAAGTACGAATAAATTTGATCATCCAGTTTATCCTACAATATCTGCAACAAATTCAGAGGAGAGATAGATCTCATAAAGAGGAACATTTTTGTAAAACAACCTGTTAGAAGGCATGCATCATCGAAAGAAACACGGGTGTTGGGGTTGTTTATCAATTATGATATGATATATTCGATTATTCTGCGAGTAGCCTTGGGACAGATACAAAAGGTGTTCAAAGTGTCTACCCTGAACCTAATTACATTCATTACACCATCCTAGCAGTGTCTATCGGACTCTGGCATACATTTCGGGGCCTCTGTCGCACTTGATAAAAAAACAGTCAGTATTCACGCAATCTTCTGTCTGTATACAACACTATACATACTCCCAAAGAAAAGAATCTTGGGACTTTAAATCAGGTAGTCGTTTTCTCTAGCCTCCTCGGAATATATATATATATATATATATATATATCATGTCAGTAACTCGAGGAAAGCATAGACAGATTGCGGGTTTACACTTTCAATGGATGCTTACATTAAATTGCACCCCAACGACTACACAAAGAGGTGCACGGCGAGGACAAGGCAGTATTACATGGTTTAATGTTGGAACCAGTACACATCAAAAGAGGTGCACAAATTCTAAACAACGCATCGGAGAACATGGGTTTTACTCATATAACATAAAAATGTTCCTCTTTGTGGGGTATTTCTTTCCTATATGTAACAGATATCCTGACTCACCTGTATAATAATATATTTTTGAGAACAAAATATGTAGAATTCTGTAAACGCAATGATTATCAGTAAAAGCAATAGCGTATTTCATGTAAATATAAATAAAAAGAAGCGTAAGAGGAATAAAAGCTAAAGTAACATAAGTAGCAGTGAAATAAACGCTTTAAAGGAGAAAATATTGATTTAATGCTATAAGTTTAAAAGTAAGTTAAAAAGGGACACCTCCACGTCCTGTACATTTGTTTGAAATCGTTGATATAAAACATTACTGACAGCAACATAAAAATGAGGTGTGCCCCAATCAGCCACATAAAGTGAACAAAATTAAATGGTATTACTTAGTACCATTGAAAAAACTGGAAGTATAATTCCCCTGTCAAACTATAAGAAAAGGCAAAAATAGAGTACCAGTTCGTGCAACATTATTTATTCCTGCCATAATAAATGATAATTTGTTGGTTGTGTCTTGCTTCCACAGTTGCATAATGATTTAAATCTATCATTTGATATATAGTATAAACTTTATTTACTTCAACACTGGTAAAAGTAACTTTATTAGGGAACAGTGTGGCAAATGAAAATGCTGGTCTTGAGGACACATTTGCAGTAACCAGGAAAAAAATCCTTTTTAGGGAGAGAAATATACTTCACCAAGTCTGTGACATTGAAAATAATATGGAAAAGGTTGAACTTGCAGGGTTCTCTTTGCTATCACGTGATCTACATTTATTGTTGCGTATCCTCAGTATGACTAAATTCGGTCCTGGTGGTGTAGTGGTAGCCTTACTTGCCTTGTAGACCCAAGATCGCGGGTTCAATTCCAACTAGGATCAATGGAATTTTTCGGGCGTATAAATCCTAAGTATGGCTTCCTTCAGAAGGGAAGTAAAGCCGTGGGTCAGTGTCGTACATTTACGCCACATAAAAGAACCTCAAGCCTGAAAGAAGAGACCTCTGAGCAAAATGTATTGGCCATTTCACTCCCTGAATTGAAAGGGATGCTAATGATCTGAGTGTCCCTAAATAAATCAAATAAATAGTATGATTAATAATATGTACTTTTAGATCAGCAGTTCTGATATTGCGTTTTAAATCAAAACTCTTCTTTTGAATAAACCAATTTCCATAAAATGAGTATGTATTTTCGGAAAATTTTCGTTTTTTGTGGTGAATACTGATTATGTTAATTTTAACATACAATCATAGCATGTTATGCGAATCCTGCATTATTAATCCTCAAATCACCGAAGGCTTTAAAGTTAGTCTAGTATACCTTTTTAATTTAATAGTGAAACATGGTCTCATTTTTATGGGAAACTCAGAAGAAAATAAGCCTTTTTTCTATTACAAAAAAATGGAATACAGATAATTTTAGATACTCATAGCAAACATTTATGCAGAAATCCGTTTACGCGTTTAAAAATACCGACTATTCCATGTGAATAATACTCTCTTGTTGATATTTTATAACAAATAAACAAACGTAATTCACTAAATCAAAATATTCATGCCAAATTTAATTGACCAGTTTCAACACTATCCTGTTATCAAAAATAAGTTTATTATGAACACATTTTAATTTATAACGCTCTTCCCTAAAGGACAGCTAATAACGGCAAGTATTTCAAAATTTCTCTTAAAAATACACGTGTAAAAGGCTTACTATTTTTTAGATGATATGAATGACAATACTCTATGTTAATATGTAAGTTTTCTATACAGTTTATAGGAATCTGTATATAGGCATTATACTATTCCTACAAGTTTTGTATATAAGTTATATTAATTTGTATGTAAACAGGTATGTAAGCATATATTGTTCTTACATATGTACAGAAGGGTAAATAACTGTTGTAACTGACAAAGTCTACGTTCATAAGTCTCAATGATTGTTGCACGAATTTACAGAATGTTCCAAAAAACTAAGCTGAACAAACAAACGACTTACTTCTATACACGAGATGTAAGTATATCATCGTAATTACATCTATCCAGTAATACGAAATATCTAAACGATTGAAGATGAGATTAACAATTTTATCAGAATAAATGATAAAATGCACAATAGTCATCGCAGAACCTACAATGCACATTTACAGAAATTTTTAAAATGTTGTCAAATTAGTGCGGCATTGGTGATGATCATCATGGGTGAAAAAAGCATAAAACGTAAAAATTAGTATAATTCTAAAAGTAAATGTAATACAGCTTACGTTTATAATTATGGTCATTTGTTCTTTCTTTTAGTTCTCTATCCAACTTCAAAAGACATGAATTAGTTCTGAGAGTGAGGTAAGCTTTACTGCTTTAAAGTTTTGATAATATCAATAAAAATAAAAACACAAATTGTTATTTACAGCTGTATTGCTGAAAATAGTGGAATAGCTAAATATTAATATAATATCAATAATCATAAACATAAAAATAAAACTATGCAATATGTTTTAGAGAAAATACCCTTGAGATGTTTTGCTCTCTAACTTTTAATAGACAAGACTGTTTTTCGTGCATACGGTTATTACAGATTAATTAGTTGTGATTTGTGGCTTTCTGTTACATTTCTCGTTTAACTGCCGTATTTATCATCTCTTGTAGCTAATTTTCCGACCTCTCTCAATAATTCATGCCCTATAGCTTTATTTTGTAGTCCAGTGTAACTTGAAGATTCGAAAGATAAAATATGGTGTTTAGAATTCTTATGATTCAACAGGTTTGCGCATGCGCATTCAGCCACCTTGTCCACATGCTACACAGCCGTTACATGTCCCGTCTGTCTGGTTAGACTCGTCCTGAGTAATAAAACACCATCGTAGACTTCTTCCTGGAACTTGCCGCAGTACAGCTGGAAGCAAACGCCAGAGAAATATTAGTTCATTAACTCCGGGTATTTTTCCTTAGTTGACTAGTTTTACTGTTTTAGGAGATTTGAACTTATAAAGTGATGAGTTACCTGATTACTGTTTATATACTTTTAGAATTGCAGTTTACATAGGCTCTTTATTTTGATTTATTTAGCTTATTTACGGATGCTCTTTTAATAAACACACATGGGCTCTTGTTTTGGGGAGTATTTTTGCTCAAGTATTCTATAGATATATGTATAAAAGTTGAAAAGGCTATCTAAAAAAAACTCTTTGGAGTAAATATTAGCTAATAAATGCAATTCGCAGTACTTAATGCAGCAAATATTAAATTTGGATTATAAAAGAACACGATTAAAATAAATATTATCTATTGTATTAAAAAACTCGCACTTAAAATGGAATGAACAGCTTCCATAGCTTCATTCTTAAAAACAAACAAACAAACAAAACCGTAGCAATTTGAGCAGGTTTGTTACTAATCAGTTTGAGAATAGTTTGGAGTACTGTGAATGGATTTTTAACGCGTGTTAACACCACATTTTACATTCTTACTGGTTCCTAATAATAACTTCAGAAATTGTAGAGAAATACTAACCAAAAAATATGAGGTAGGTATTTTATAATGCACGAAAACAAATAAAGATGTCATATGGAAATTTCAGGATTTCTAGAATATGTCCTTACCGCTCACACGGATTTTCGTGTCTCGGCAGTTCTCTTAGTCGGTCGCGGCTGTTCTCAGACTTCGCTTCTTAAAACTGTGTGTAAAATCTTATCTTATAGCAAATGCTGCAAAGTCTAACTCCCTCAATTAAGCAAGTATTGTTCCGGGTAAACACACTCCGATTGACACCAATGTAATGTTTCTGTTTCAATTCATATGTTTTCATTGAATTCTTCCAATGTGTGAGGATTTGTTTTGTACACTTTGTCATTTCAAGCTATCCTACAAATAAAAATCACAGACTGTTGGTTCTTGGGAGCGAGAGGACCATACACCAGCACTCTGTCTTCAAACACTTCCCTAATTTTACCCATGGACTTCTCTGCTGTGTAAGCAGTGATGGAATCTTTTTGAAATTATCCATTTGATTTCTCTTCTTTGTCAGCTGATTAAAAGTTGGGTCAGAAAATCTAACCGGTTGTGCGTCTTGCGTTAACCGCGACCAGACGGTACTTCTAGTATACCCTTTGAATTTTCAGAACACCAATAACGAGCATTGTGAATGTTCACACGACATTTTTGGGTGGCCGAGGTCGTTAAGGCGCGGACTCGTGAGCGGGATGTCTGGGGTTCGAATCCCACCAGGCCCGTCCTCCCTGACTGAGGTTTTTTCCAGGTTTTCCTCAGCCCTCATAAATGGCAAATGCCGGGGATGTACCCTTAACTTAGGCCTGGAACGCTTCCTAAAAAAAATCCTTTCCCAATATATCATTTCATTTCATGTATCACCAGTGTTCACCGCCTGTGGTGCCTCAGTAGTAAAAACGGGGGTTAAACACTATTAAAAAAAATTGCACAAGTGCTATGGGATCACTTTATATTAGGCAATGGAACTTTATACACTAGTAAGGTTTGAGCTTCACCCATTTTGTTGCTTCATGTGCAGAAGACACGGAAATCCAATGTGTGCTAATTTTGGTAGTGATTTCGTTGGCGAACGTTCAAGATACGTCTAGTTTCGTCTAATTTGTCTGCTCTTAAAACTGTATGTTTTCGCATCTGCTTCTAGTTTTGCACTGAACCAATAAGTATCAAATATATTCACAAGTTTGTGAATTGCAGTCATGGAAGGAGGCAATTGCCCAGGGAACTTCCGAATAGATTCCTCACAAACGCGGCGAGCTAATTTGTAGTTGTAATAGCATTTACACATAAAAAGATTCAGCTCAAAAGTCTTCGCAAACGAACTGGCCTAAGTTTTAGGTACTTCCATGGCATTTGCCAGTTATGAGGATTGAGGAAAACCTGGAAAAAATCTCAGTCAGGGAGGACGGCTCTGGAGGAATTCGAACCCCAGACCTCCCGCTCACGAGTCGGCGCCTTAACGACCTCGGTCACCCGTGGCGGTATTCTCAGGGTAAAACCGTTAAATACCTGCAGTAGCAGCTATGAAAGTATCATTTGATTTACGCTAAATTTCCTATATTTAGACTTCGAAATTTCTACTGTTAAGTAGTTTTCCTTCAACCTTATATATTTAATTATTGTTAACGCTTATCATGAGGTCCTTCTTTTGTTCGTCTTGCTCTTTTCTCACAGTCTCTCCTAAATCCAAGATCGCGGGTTCGAACCCGGCCAGGACCGATGGATTTTTTCGGGGCGTAAAAATCCTAAGTATGGCTTCCTTCGGAAGGGAAGTAAAGCCGTGGATCCCGTGTCGTACATTTACGGCACGAAAAATAACCTCAAGCCTGAAAGAGAGGCCTCTGAGCAAAATTTGTCGGCCGTTTCACGCCCTGAGTTGAATGGGACGCTGATGACCTGAGATGTTAAAGAGCGTCCATAAATAAATCAACAAAAAAAAAAAAACTCACAATCTATCCATTTTTCCCCTGGTTTTCTCCATCTGCTTCTCCCAACATCTCATTCCATCATCTTTGGTATTCTATCCGTCATTTGCTTTTCATGTCCAAACCATACTGTGTCAAATGTGTTTTCTTATTGTCCTATCTTGATTTTTCATTTTATAGCTAATAATTTATCGCTACTTGTCTCTCTAGTGTCAATGCTTCTTATATATATTTTTTTGTTTTTCCTGTTTAAGATATCTTATTTCATAATACAAAATTTAGTACGCCATTTTTGTATTATTTTCTCCATTTCAAACATCTTGTATCTCCAACTTCTAAGGTTAACCGCAAATATTTAAATATCTTAACATTTCTGATTTTTTTTCCGTTTCAATTATTAGAAATATCCTATTTCTGCATTTTCCCTATCGAATATAACGTTTATATTTCACACCACATATTATATTCTTTTTGTACTAAAAGTTTCTAGATACGAGAGTTCGATAAATTCGTGCAAAAATTAGACGCAACTTTAGTAACTTTTGTATTTCTCAATAATCTCCTTCCCAACCTTACACTTGTTCCAGCGATTTTATAATTTGTTTATTTTATCCATAAAATGCGATTTCTTCAGCTCTGAAAAATACGCAATTGTTTCGCCTCAACCTCATTCTTTCATTCCTCGGTCCTGGTGGTGTAGTGGTTACCATACTTGCCTTCTAAACCCAAGGTCGCGGGTTCAATCCGGCCAGGATCAATGGATTTTTGGGGCGTAAAAATTCTAA
Organism: Metallyticus violacea; assembly: GCA_030762175.1. Lineage (NCBI taxonomy): Eukaryota > Metazoa > Arthropoda > Insecta > Mantodea > Metallyticidae > Metallyticus > Metallyticus violacea. The sequence continues at coordinate 43,968,206 of CM060843.1, forward strand.
GTATGGCTTCCTTCGGAAGGGAAGTAAAGCCGTGAGTCCCGTGTCGTACATTTGCGACACGAAAAAGAACCTCAAGCCTGAAAGAAGAGACCTCTGAGCAAAATTTGTCGGCCATTTCACGCCCGAAATGAATGGGACGCTGATGACCTGAGCTGTTAAAGAGCGTCCTTAAATAATAGTAATAAAAGAAACGAATCAACATCATTCGACGTGAATTTCTCTCCTACTGACTATTCGTGTTACGGAACAGAAAGTAGCCTAAGGGAGCCAAATCAGGAGAATAGGGGGATGGGGAAGAATTTCATACCTTAAGCTCAATAATAATAAGGTCGCATTCGCAGACGGATTCTGGCGCGCTATCATGATGAAACAGGGTCGTTTTCTTCGGAAAATGAAGACCGATTCCTCTTGATCGGTTCGTTTAATTGCTCTAGTAGTATAGAGTAATGTTCACTGGTTATGTCACCCTTTTCCGAAAGGCCAGGTAGTTCCTTAGATTCAGAAATAACATATTTGTATTGTACATATACTATATATATATATATACATTTATTTATTGCATCACCCATTTCAGTTCAAATATAGATTTAATTGCAGCGTGTATAAATTGCATTCCACAGATAATGTAATAAATGTGTGTTTATGATTTATGAATTAATATAAAGTTTAAAGACATTATTGCTTACACTTTCAAGTCTTTCAAATAAACAATTGACGAAATATTGTCTAAAGTTTACCCTAAGATTGTATACCTGCAGTCAAGCAGTAATTGAACTTATGTACTGAATTCTTGGAGATGGCTGGCATGCGGCAGTTTTCCAGAAAGTACAAAGAGCAAAGAACTTTCTTGTGGTTTACGTAATCAAAACATTACAAAGAAACAAGAAGAAGAAAGAACAGAGGAGGGAACCTTTAAACACATTTAAACAGAGTCTAAAAAAAGTTAATGTATTTTATCACTGCCTTTATTTTCCATTTGTGTACTTTTATTAGAACAAATTTATTTATACTAGTAATAATAGACAATGCCTTTCTTAGGAAAACGAATTATCTGCACTCTCTGAATATTTTATTATGTTTCTTTTCATTTACTTAGGACTTGATTGTGACGAAATTTTTTTTTTTTTTTTTGTACTGCATAACATACAGGATTGCTATTACACTCTTAACAAAAAGTATATATTAAGTACCATAGCGCATTAATATAGAAAAAAGAGAACTTGGACTAAATAAATCTCCCAAGAATTCAATGCTGAATAAATTTAGGTAATGTCTTATAATATTCCCCATGTTGAATTTCTCACTTTAGTTCGTTGTAGCTTCAGTAAACAAATGTACTGCCAACTTCCGCTTATATGTGCAGCTGACCTATCCATGCTTCTCTTGCGGTTAGCATGTGACCATCCGTAAGGTTACTGAAATGATTTAACTTACTCGCGAAATGACCTCTCACCTGTTCCGCGAAAGCTAAATTCACATTGTAACACTTCAGAGCTGGGGCAAGATACAATAAACAAGAGTCTTGTAATTATACTTTTTCACCTTTACACTTACTGAGTAAAACGCTTGATGAATCTCGAAATTAATGGTGTAGAATGCACATACCTCCCAGCAGGGTACCAGCATCTCTCAGATGTTTTATCATGAACAGCTCGTAAACTAGGAATTCGCTGACTTCAGTGACGCGAATGTATGCACTTGAACAGTTTATGTATGATCTAAAAAAACATGACAGAGTTCAAGTCCTAAGAACTGATATACCACATCTTTGACGGTTATTGATTTGTAACGATATCTTCAATTGAGCTGTAAATTCGACCTAATTGCCTTTTTGCATAAAATGCATTTTTTCACACTATATACTGTTATCTACCAAATGGTTCAATAAAATGCAATACATGTGTTTTTCTTTGGTTACCACCCATTTTTCATTACAGAAAAATTATAATAACTTTTCCACAGAATATATCACGTGTTGACACCAATTAATGTTTTATATTATCCATAGCATTGTTTGTACTCAATTCGGAGATCTCTTGTGTGTCAACATGAATGTGAGTAATATTTATGCTCGCACAAAAGATGAATACAGCACAATTTACTTCGGTTTGCTGAATGCAACAATTAAAAGCAAGGAAATGTAGAGGGGGAAACAGGATGAGAGACATTGTATTCTGGTTTTAGGTACATGAAGCATGTACTTGTGTACAGTTATAGCTCTGATGATGCACCATCCTTCAACATTCTTTACATATTTACCATGGTAATGATAAATCTATAACATATTCAATTCTCAACGATAAAAGGTTGTCTTAGGATGAATCTTAATCATTGTAGAGTTCACAGCGGAGCGTGCATTTTGATATTACCAGAAAAATGACTCTGAATTCTCTGAAGGCTTTGCGGATGAAGAAATAGTATAGAAAAGTACATTTAGTAAAATTGAAATTACCTTGTTCTATTAATGCTCATATTTCTGAATCGCAGAAAAGGCTCTGGAGGTTACAAAGAGCATGGAACTCGTTTGTGCTGGTCATGGCGTAAGATTGCGTGCGGGTTTACTATCAGGAATTTCTACGGCTTCTCATTCTAATCCTTTGATCTGTGCGTGCTCAGAGGAGGACTTCCAAGAATGTTGAACATGCTGTGGTATATGTTCTGAAATTCTTCAAATTGAATGGTACGTGCTAGTCATTCCAAACTCTTTCAGAAGCAGTGACAATTAAAACATGCATTTAATTCATCTATAGTATTAATTTAATGAATCAAAAATTTTTATTTTCTTTTATTTCTACTTGATATTTCTACATATATAATATATTTTGAATTGCTATATAACAAGAGTTAAATACACGATTAAAACAGTGTAGCAATTTAACTGGTTTGATCTCATGTGAAAATAAGCAGCAGTCTTTCCGTTTCAAAATATGGTAAATAAAAAAACAATAACTGGAAGTTTCATGGTATAAGTGTTTATTTAGCTCAAGTTCTGGAAATGTAGGATGGGACTATAAGGCTCCATTAACAATGTAAATTAAGTGTAACGTAAAATCTAAATGCTATGTGTTGTAATGGAACCATTCACAACGAATCGGTAAACATAAAAATAAACGTACAATAAGACGTAAACATAGAAGCTTGCAAGGGCCAAGGTTTTGCGTCTACATCTAACTTAAACTTAAGAAATCAATCAGAGCACAGCTGCTCTGTTTGTAGAGCTATATGATAGAATTTATCCTTACACGAAGCATGGAAATCAAATGCAACTCTTGCTGTTACTGCTGCAAGTCCCGAGCCAGGAATTGACTTCCACAGAAATAGTTAGAAGGCTTTCCAGCGAATAGTACCACTTACAGAATGCGCTATAAATTTATGTTTATGAATTATTTTCTGTTAAAGGAGATTTGCCACGATTACAGTGATTTACCCATCCCTATCGATTTATATTTACAAAAAACTACTGGGTCCATAGGTTTCTAGAATTTACCCGAGGTTAGCGTTAGGTTACGTTACATATGAATTAATTGCGAATTCTAATAAGAGAAGATTTGCCACAGTTACAATATTTTACCCTTCTAACAATCCCCTATCAATTTATATTTAAAATTTACGAAGGATAAGCAACGTTACATTATGTTTAACAAAAAAACATGAAACATCCACACTGCGGCCACGCACAGTAGTTCGGCTCTCTTCGATGTCGCTCGGGACCTGCAGCAGCTAGCAGCAAGAGTTGCAATTGATTTCCGTGCTCCGTGTAAAGGCAAGTTATGGTAGAGAGAGCTGAAGATCAGTGACTCTGTAGACACAATGGCGTCAATGGATAAAAGAATGATTGCATTATAAGAAAGCTATCCTTGCTCATATTACTCCAAGAAAATTAGGTACTGCATTTTGCATGTGCATAAAAGTTACCGCCGTCTGCTCAGAAGCAGCCATTTTCAATCAGCTGTTACTTGATCTTCGCTTGTTCTCATTATTGATTGGCTAATACGTACGTTTGCGACTTTCATTGTGAATGCCTACATACTACTAAGTTAACGTGTGACGTCCTATTTGATTTTGTTACGTTTAATTTTCACTGTGAATGGGGCCTTAGGGCTACTACAGACATATTTCAGATTAAACCTTTGTAACTGTTTCTCGAAATTGGCAACGTACAAGTAGACAATATGCTCAAGAGATGTATGCTAATATTATTTCACAAAAAGCAAACGATTGTTGGCGTGCGCTATTAAAATGCCGATTTTTTTTCCATATTGTGAAATATGTAGTATATCAGTACCGTATATACAATGAGATAATTTGGCCTATGGGCAGGCAGAGAGTGACTGCTTATTGAGAGAAGCCTGTCATTAAGACGATATAATGCAGGTGCAGGTAGCTAGCAGTTTATTGATAGTTTGAGGGTGGTTTTGTCAGCAAGAGGTTGTGCATTCGTGTGTCACTCAGTGCTTTCATTGTATGTTAATTATGTGCTAATTGTTAGTTAGTTATGTCACATAATATAGTTTTGAAGAATGGATTTTTAAGTATGATAGATACATGAAAACGGATTCTTGCAGAGATACGCAAGAAAATGTGTTTCTGGCAGAAAACTGCTCGTCAACTTGTTAAAATTACGAAAGACAGGATCTCTCAATGACAAGAAACGTGTTTTGAACCGGCATCATTTTCAGCAACTTATAACAAAGTTAGTGCCTATTAATGTCAGTTTTAGATGTAGATAATTTATGCTTTGGATGAAAATCTAAATATTGAAATAAAAATACTAATTTCACTAGCGGGAACTCTCTCTTATTTTTCAGTTTCGGCGGTAGCACTTCCCAAATAAATAGCCGCGCTTAGGTGGCCCGTAACGCAAATAACCTCACTGTAGAACTCGTTAAATTACTTGTTTCTACACCACAATTTGAAAAGTATTGCATCTTGCAACTTAGGGAGTAATATTTAAGTGTAGGTATTTAATTACAATGAAGCAAAGTTATTTGATTTATTGATAAATTAACATAGGCAAATTTCAAGAAGTACATATGAAAATTTATTAATAATGAACTATAGTTTCCATATTTTTCTCAGGATTTTATTTATTGTGTATGCAGAAAATATATTTGCAATTATTACTTTTCTATATAATCTTATATAGAAAAGAGTTATACACTTTTCTATCATGACACGAAACTGAAATTTGAGCTTGGTAAAATCTGTCCTAGTAGTAACCATATTTGCATCATAGACCCAGCTGAATCGATGGATTCTTAGGTCGTAAAAATCCCAAGTATGGCTTCCTTCAATAGCCGTAAAGCTATGAGATCCGTGTCATAGATTTCTCGGCACTTAAAAGAACCTCAAGCCTGAAAAAGAGGCCTCTGAGCAAAATTTTTCGCCCGTTTCATGCCCTGAGTCGAATTGAACGCTAATCAGAGATGTTAAAGAGCGTTCTTAAATAAACCATTTAAATAAATAAGATATTGGTAGAAAACTGTCATCATGTTGAGACAGTGCTATTGAATGAAAGGCCTAATTCGCTAGCAATGTCTCATAATATTGTCTTCATCCTTATAGTTGTTCAGTCGTTATATCGACTGCATTGTTTGAAGTGACTGGTTTTCGTTGTGAAGCTCATCTATTACTTTTGTTCATTCATCAGATAACTTTTCATCTCCTTCACTGTTAATCTCTATCACTTGCTTTACGATTTTCTATGAAAGATACCTGTTTAGCTTATAGAAACGAATCAGAGAAGAATCGCCATGCGGAATCATGTTTGAAGTTGTGTCGCCATTGCATGTGTTGTGGAGGGATCTGGTTCATCGCAGTTTGTTGTATCATAAGGAGTGTGTACAGAAAATCCCGGATTGTCTTTGTGTGCAATGAAATTACTTAATTACTAAAGAAAGGCGTTTGATGTTTCAGTCCAATCATACAGGTAATATATACCCTTGAATGTTACAGTACACACACACAAACAGGATAGCTATGTCAATGATGCCTAAAGACCCCCCCACCAAGTTATAATTATCCAGCAAATATTAAAGTTTTTTGTGGTTAATTTACATTTTCGTTACACTATTGGGTCTTAAGGCTATTTGGAACAAGTCATGCAGCATATGGCCATTCAGAACAATGGTGTCTTAAATTCGTTTTTCTCCATCTCAGTAATGGGCTGGCAGAGCGAGAGGAGACTTGTAATTGTATTTAAAATTGAATTGGTGAATGGACTCAACACAAATTGCTCCGAGGCGCTTTCTCGCACTGAGTGTTCTAGATTGTCAAAAAGAGCTGTGATATTGCAAGTCTACCTCTAAATTGGAAACAGTGGCATATGGTCTTAATTTCCAGAAACTCTCATGTCCGCTGCACTGCTTGAGAATGCAGTCACAACTTTTTAATGCTAGTAAGTTATTAGGTGAATCAAATATAAACCGGATATTTTATTTTGCCGCTGGAAAGCGAGATATGCCTTTGAGACGTTACGCGTGGATTTTCTGAAGTAAGTGGATAAACCGGTTCGCCTGGAACAGCTATTTCGTTTGTCAGTAGCATTATGTCCGAACAAGAGGTACACCAATTTATTACGCAAAGTATTGTGTTTTTTTTAGCGTGGAAGAACATAAAACCGGTCGACATTTTGCAAATATTAAGGGCACACGCCATCTAAGACACAAATGTATGGAACAAAAGTTTCATAGAATGATGAGAAATTGTATAAAATAAAAATCACTAACATCTCCCATAACGCAAACAAACATTTGGGCCGTTCGGTGCCTTATCATGTGCGACCAATGTTTGACTATTTCTAAAACCGCTTCTGCGGTTGGTATACGTCATGGAAGTGTTCAGTTCATAATTTCAGGTGACTTAATAATAATAATAATAATAATAATAATAATAATAATAAACTTGAATGCCCCTAAGAAGGGCAAAGACCTCCTAAAGCTCTTATTCGCTAATGCGATGAACTAATTCGCATTAGGATTGTGTACAGTAGTGCTGTCTTATATGCTACACTTTTGTTCATCAGATTTCATTCGTTACGAAGTTGACGTTCAATAGTGTTCCATTTATTTCTGCTTCGTGCAATACTGGACCATTATGGACCTGCCTGTGTCACGTAGAAGTTTTTCCATTTCCGTCTTGGCGTGCCTCTGTGTCATTTGCCTAAGCGCATATCTCACATTGTGGTCTTATACATCCATCTGTCGTCCTGCATCTTTGCTTTGTGGCCTCCCTATTTCCATTTCAGTCTGGTAGCTTTTTCTGCGATGTCTGTTGTTGATGTTATTTGGGCTAACGCTTCGTTGGAGAATCTATCCTTTTTGTTATTTCTAATATGCTTTGGCTTATTTGTAGTGCATTTATTTGTGTATTCGTCGCCGACCACGTTTGGCACCCGTATAGCATTACTGGGTAGATGCAGGTTTCTAATGCTGCGAATTTGAGCTTTCTGCTTATTTTCCTGTCGGAGAGTATAAACTGAAGGAACCAGAAAGCCTTCTATGCTAGGGATATTCTTCTTTTTCCATCTTGCCCTTGAAGAAATTAACTGTACCTAATCATATGTTCTATTACATGTGGTGGTGTTGCTCCATTTACTGTGATTGGAGCTTATTCTATTTGTCATTAGCTGTGATTTTGTTTTACTCGTTGATAGGCCTCCCGTATTGCTTTGTTTGTTTAGTTGTTATAGTTTCGTTTGATGTTTTGGCGCATAGAATTACACTGTCGGCAAATCTTAGGTTCGTTAGTCTAATGCCATTTATGTTTATTCCGTATTGCCTGTTCCGTTTTCATTTTCCGGAATATGCTTTCCATTACACACTTGTAATACCAACAAGGCTCGGCAAGATGGGTGTTTCGAATGCTCTTTGAGGATCAAAATACTGCACGTAGGTGTTTGTTCAGAAATGTTTTTGTTTCGAACCGTAATCCACAATGAAAAATGGGTACATCACTATACTCCTGAGTTGAAGTAAGCTAGCATAAGTGTAATCAGCTCCTGTCAAAGTAAAAACTCGCCTGTCAAATGGGAATGTTTTCTTGGCCATGTTTTGGGACTCTCAAGGTATTTAATTTATATATTTTCTTCATGAACGTCGAACAATCAGTGCAGCTTATTACTGCCAGCTTCTACGTGAGGGAAAACATGCTTATCGGGGAATAAAACACCAACAACCGATTCGGGAAGCTGTTCTTCTCCGAGATAACATCCGTTCGCATAAAGCTGTTTTGACAAGGGAAAAACTCGAAGAAATCCATTGGGCAGCAATGGAACACCCTCTCTACTCATCGCCTTGAGATTGCCAACGTCTGAATATACATTGGAAGGTTAAAAATGTGTTTCTAAATTGGGAAACTATGAAAAAGTGTATGTATCTCATTTTTATTAATTTGATTTCAATAAATTACAAAAAAAGTCCATTTGGTTCGTCCTCGTAATAAATTATTGCTCAAATGAACGTTACTTAGAGTCGTTTTGCGAATGAATGCACACTGCCCGCCTCACAGCAGTACGCATTCGTTTTCTAAAATAGTTAACATAGTTGACTCTAGAGCAATACATACAATTAACACCAATGGGAATTTTGGAATATAAAGAAAAACATTAGTAAGGAAATGAGAAACATTACAATGATGGAACTTAACGTGTGTTTTACCAATACCGCATTTGTTTAGCTGAGTAATACGATTTCAGCTTAAGGTGAGCTTTTATTCACGATTTAGGAACCGGAGTTGAAATGTAAGCGCCGCTGTCTGCGTTGCAAATTGTACGGATAAGGTTTATAGCTAAAAACTCCTATATACAGAAAAACAGTCTATTCGCTCTCTCTCAAAATAAGCAAGCATTAATGGTTTATAGATATTGACATTTTCTGTTACTATTTGTAATAATTAAATTACGGTAGTGTACTTATTAGATCTCTACACGACTAGGGCTTAGAATAATTCTCAAAATGAATATTGGGTCAGATCTCGAGCACGAATTTGAAATATTTTTGGTCCTCAGAACTAAATAATTTGAGTTAGAATTAAATAAAACATGTCATACTACTCTAAAAGACAATTTAAATAACATTTTGTGTAATAAATTAAATTATAAACTTTATTTATTGAAACTGATTATATTTATTGTTTAGAATAAAAAATTAACGGTAGTTAAAGTAGAAGAATCTAGAGCTTCATATAGTGCACCTTTTCTCATGTTAAAATGAGAAGTGTAGTTACACTCTAATTAATGTCTTTGTTTGAAGTTTTATGCTATAATCAGGTTTCTATTAAAATGATGCTTTCTAAAGCTCTTGAAAAGAGCTCATTGCACTAGATTCTCTGAACGAGGCACTTGCCATGACCCAGATTTCTCTTCTATCCCTGTTTCTGCCGTAGTCAATTGTCTCTTAGAACTTGCTATGTTATTGAAACACCAATAAAATAGTTTTCGTGCCCCCTTTTTATTACAATTAATGCTCAGTTTGTAACCTGAATGAACAAGTAACGCGTTGAAGAAAATATCATGTGATGATGATTTTCTGAGCAGTTTATAGAGTATTATAACTAATTATTACTTCTCTTCAGATATGGTTCAGTATTGGTGCCAACGAAAATATACAGGAATTGCTTTCGAAAACATTTTCTTTGATGTCTTTAAATTAAACCTGTATTCCCTTTTCTATATATTCAGTTTATTTATAGCTTATAAAGAAATTTAATAGAATAATTTGAATACTTTAACCGAAATAATCAAATTTTAAAATTTAGTTGTAGAATAAATAAATTAATGTAATAAGTATAAAGAAAAATAAAGTTTAAACGTTTACTATAAAGGTTTATTATGCCGATTTTGGGTGGAATAGAAGAGAGCTCAAATAAGATTTTTGCTTAAGGTTACTACCTCCAAAAAAGGAGAAAGTAAACAAATCATAAACATTACAGTGAACTGGGTAAATCTGCCACTACTACAACTAGCATAAAATAAAATGTCTACTACTGCTAGGAACAAACAATAATGTTTTATTTAATTATCTACGCTTTTCACATAGACATATGAACGTAGAACTAGCCAAGTACAAAAACAAGCATAATAGTAACAACGAAGTGTAGAACATTTTATATGCACTATTATCACTAAGAGTTGATAACATTTAGCTTTAAAAATTATTTTTCATTTAAAAATTGTTTGCCTGAATACCACTCCTTATAAAGTGTACCAATAAAACACAACTGTTACATAAATGTTTTAATATGGTAGACAGAACATTTCTTATTTTGATACAATTATTATAAACCCCTTTTTTACAGCTAGCAAATGTTGCTTTTGCTATATGCAGCTTTCTCTTTTATTTAGTAATAAAATCGTGTGTTTGTAAATTATGTACCAAATTAACTTCATTTTTTTTTGTATAAAATTGATTCATGAGAGTGTAAATTCACTTAATATTGTAAAATGTTCATACTTCGAAACAGATTTTTATAAGAGGTTCTGTCATGCGAACGTGGCATTATTCTTATTATTTATGAATATAAAAACATTTTTACTATAAACAGAATACCCACAGAAAATAATGTCGTACTTCTTAATATAGCAAAGGTAGATAAAATAACAATTTTTCTAACTTTACTGAAGTAGATAATTAGTGCAAAAAGCTTTGTCAAAATAAGAGATTATAAGATTATAAATTTGGTTTCTGAGATATCCTATTATTTTTACAGTCTAAAAAGCTTTCAGGATCTAAAAATATTAATTATTTTTATATAAATTAACTTTTAATGCGGTGATTAAATGTCATTAAAATGTGAATGATATTTTGAAAATAATATGTAGTAATAGAAAAGTATTTAGTTCTACATCCACAAAAACAAATGTTTACAAAAATTTTGAATACTCTTAAGAGCAGCATTGTCAATCATAAAAAGTATGTAAAATTGTATTATATAGCACACTTACGTTAATCTTTATTCCTAGTATGAAACTATAAATAATAGAATTACTTCGCAAATGATTAAAATGATACGTTCTAAAATTATTGTTCCATAGGCTAGCATTAGATTAAAATTATTTAACGAACATAAATTTATTTTACTGATTATAGAGCTATAGTTACTAAAACATTATATTTATATAAAAATAAGCAAAAAAAGGCAGTTCTTTTATGATACTAATGGACATCTATAACAAGTCACACATGCACTATTTTTGGACAGCTGTTCAAATTTTAAATTAGAGATATTGAAGTAATTTATATCATCTTCTTTTCTCCTTAATAAAATATATGAACAGTCCAACGTCGTTTTTTCTCAATATTTTTAAAAGTAATTAGTTAATTGCCGTGTGTATATGGAGAAGCATACAGGAGAGGTTCCAATGAACCGGAATAAAATACGTGGGCAGGCCAAAAGCTAACACTGCAACATTAGAAACATCTTACGAAATAAATCCATAATTCACAAAATGCTATAAAGGAATGAGACGGGAACGATACTAGAAAGATCAGCGCGATTAGTTTATCTGCATATTGAAAGCCATAAGATACATACTTATTACGTTTACGTCCTTAAGGAGAATAACTTTTATTAGGAACCACTTTCTGCATTTTATTAAAAGTTTTACTACATATTATTATTATTATTATTATTATTATTATTATTATTATTATTATATTTTAAATACTACCACTGATGGCATTCAGAATTATTGTTTATAATCTTGCACCCATAACACATGTAATTTTTAAGGACGAACTTTCATATTAATAACCATTTATTACAAAGAAAGAATTTATCATAAATGCTTTTAGATAAAAAAAAATCACAAAATAGAATATAAAACTCGGAAGATTTAAATATCTTTTACAAAGCCAGGAGAGTTAATTTTTAGATAGGAAAAACGAAGAAAATGTTATGATTGAAAACCAGTAAGACTGAAAAATTTTAATATTTAGGATCAATGTAAGGAGCTGTCGGTACAAATACATCTAATAAAATAAAGAAAACAGTTGTATTAAGGAAGGATGGTAACGGATGTGCTAAAATCTGTAATATGGAATAAGGATATCTTAATATTATCACAAAACTCCTTAGTGTAGAATATTTTATATGAAACAGAAACTTGAACGTTTAATAGACAACAAGCCAACAACTTGTTGGCTACAGAAATGAGTTTTAGCGGAAGGTAGCAAAGAAATAAAGAGTGATGAAATTATAAATTATGAATATACACAATACAAGAAAATGAATGGTTTCAGCTTTTATGAAATTATGACTGATCGAGTATGTAATGAACTATTGATGGAGAAAGAGAAGTAAAAGCCAAAAGAATAATGGATATGTGTTGTGAAAACGAGAATGGCGAAGAAAGAATTGAATGAAAAAGCTAAGATAATGTTTAGGAAGAAAAATAGTGTATATAGATTAAAAAAATGAAATTTTAGAATAATTAAATTCTCTGCTGCCTGAATTGTTATTTTATTTAGTGCAATAAATATATATTACAATGGGATATCTGAAAACAGAACTTACACTCTAGTATTTGATATTATGTTTATGAATCCATAGAAATGCAAAATTTCATATCCATAGTAATCGTAAAATAACGAAGTGGGTTGGCTCCGTCAACGCTTTGGGACTTGCACTCTGTTTAAATCCCTTAGGACCAGCTATTGATCTTTTTTTCGTAGTTTCCCTTGGTTGGCTTCGGCGAAATTTGGGATGAATTTTTCCATGAATTTTCCATTTTCCCATTTCATCTCGCTTCATTCTACTGTTTGTATTGAAACGAAGCATGCTGGTACTGTGCGCGGTGTGACGGTAGCTTGCGCTTTGGAACGGTTTCTGCCCCGGCATCTAGTATGGAAGAAGCCGTTTTGAGGGGCTCGAGCCCCTTAGAGGCAGGGCTCTACTAACCGAAAAGAATGTTAGATAACTAAGTCCGTGCCTCACCGCCCGTGGATCCTAGCCGTCCAATGTCCCCATCGTCCCATCCGTTCCTCCCGAAGATGATCCCCACCGAGGGTGAAGGTACAAATGTCCAGCCCTTGAGCAAGACTGAAGTACCGAAATGTTCTGTTCCCTTCCTACCAATGACTACCAAAGCCGCAAACGAAAAATAACATACAATAGCGTTTTTTTTTTTTTTTTTTTTAAACCTAAACACTGTCTCCAGTTGTTCTTTCTCCATGGTAACTAGTTTTAAACATAAATATTATTTCACCTGTCAGCTGTTTCTCAAACCTAAAAATATGAAAAATACCATCTAATCAAAAGTATTCTCATACTTATTGTAGTTTGAGTTTAGTTTGATTGTCAGTAGGAAATAGTTTCCTGAAGACGCTCACACGCTTGAGTATACAACGCGTGCCTTTTCTACATGCTATACGTAACGGCACATGTTCTGACCATGACAAGGCACTTGTTGCTATAAATTGCCCCACTTACATGGTAACGGGCGGAATATCTCCACAAGATCTTGATGGCAGTTATTGGTTCTCTTTACAGGTTTTTTACCTTCTTTCGTGTACACAATTCCCGTTTTCTTTCATTATTTCATTCCTGCCACGTAACCATGCTCTCTTCTCACTAATGAATGGAGTCGGTGAAAAAGTTAAACGTGTTACCATTAGTGCTAACACTCGAATCTTGCGTTCATTAGTATAATTTAACTTCATGGGGTCGTTCATTTAGATGGGTATTTTTAATTCTCGCTTACAAAGTAGGGCTGATTAACAAGTGCAGTGTCATTAACACGCAATCCTAGATTTATTCTTCGCATTATGTTTTAACCAATTATTCTAAATCTGTCTTTCTTAACCATCTGCAACTTCTATTATTTTGAGGAGTTTGCTCCATTTTTTCCCCATAAAACTTAAAATCAATCATCATGGGCAACATATTGAGAAACAGAGAGGAATATACCTCACATAAAAACAGATAGGTAACCGTTAATTGTCAAGTGTGTTTTGTACACAGAATTCTAAACGAAGGCATTAAGGAGGCTAAAAGGACATTAACAGCGTTAACTGGATCAGTTCATGCTATAATAAAAAAACTCTCTCTCTCCTGCCCCTCCCCCTCCCTAACTGTTCTTTATTCAAGGTAAATAAATATAAAAAAAATATTCAAACTTGACAGACAAATGTTATGCAGCAATGCATCAATTTTTCACTAAAGGCCATAATTTTTGTGAATGTATTGTGTAATTTAATAATGTACTTTTGAAAGCGCAGCTTCTATACAAAGAAAAACAATCTGCTGTTTATTAACACGTATAGCCATTCAATGTAAATTCAAATTTTATATTATTCACCGATGATTGTTTCATATGTAGGAAAAAAATCTGATGTCCAAATTTTGCATGAAATTCTAAATACAATAAGTACAATGAAAATATACAAAGACAAAAAGTAACTGAATAGCATTTTGCAGAATTAATTGGATGCATATTTATGCCACAAGTAGACACTTGTGAAAATTTGGAATCTTGAATGGAATAAACAAGTAAGTTATGTTTCAGGAAAAGGATAGAAATAATTTTTATGAGAATTCTTAAAAAATGGATTCCCTCCATGTGGTCAGTGAAAACCATACTTGCTTGTAGACCTAAGATCGCTGGTTCAATCCCGGTCAGGATCGATGAATTTTTTCGGAAGGGAAGAAAGCTGTAGGTCGTAGATTTACGACAAGTAGAAGAACCTCAAAACTGAAAGAAGAGGCTTTTGAGAAAAATTTGTCCGTAGTTTTACTCTGTGAAATTAATGGGATGCTGATGACCTGAGATGCTAAAGAGCGTCCATAAATTAAACAAAATTAAAAACTTTAAAAAACGGAGTACAAAATCAAAATAATTGGCATATATATATATACTTGGTACGAACGTAACGGAATATTCAGGGATGTACTTGGTCTTATAGATTTTATCGAATAGAGGATCTATGAAAAGTGCAGCATAGGGTAGTAAAATTTGTAAACTGGGGAATGGAATATGGAAGGAAAAGTGATGGAATTAATCTGGGGGTGGGGGAGGATTCTTGAAACTATAAGGTGGAAGGTAGAGCTAAGTACTCTGTTCAAAGTTCATAAAGGACAGAAACCATGGAAAGAAATATAAGCGCGCTTACATAAACCGAATATTACAGCAAGGCAGATCAGTGGTTTAAAATTAGTTCTACAACTCATAGGACGGAAATTCTCCTTTGTGAATCGGACAAAGTTCGTTGGGATAAGATACCTGCAGCAGTGCTTACTAGCTCTCTCCTGACTGCGAAAATATTCAAATCAAACATATATAAATATGGGATGTAATGGTAGTATAAATATGAACATAATTTTTATCCGTACGTTTCATGGTCACTGCAGTTTTAATTGCAGAAGGGATATTTAAATGTAAATTTTACTGCCACTGGTCTTACTTCAATTTGTAGTTAATAAATACATACATAACATCCAAGGGACATTCAAATAATACCTGAATCACAGTTAACATTAATAAAATTTTTTGGTTATGAAGGAAACTTTTGAACCCCAAGTCAGAGCCTAAAATTCAGCGGTGCTTGAGGAGTTGCGTACTCACAAAGAGCAAAAATGTGGTATGGCCAGCTTCTCCAGACGGACGCGGTGTGAGCTGCTTTGCACATTAAACGGGTTTGGTCTTTTCATTGCTAAACTTCATACTTATTTTTATTCACCTGTCTTCAACGTTATTTGAGCTGCCTACGGAGGGGCCGAAACGTGTACGTGTAAAGTGTGATCCCAGAGATGGGTCCAGGTGTTATATAAGGTCCAGAAAACAGGTGGTTAATGACTTTACTCGCCGACACACTTGTTCAAAATGTGCTTAACAAAACTGGTATCCTATTGAAGTATTGGTCATGGTTATTTCAATGTCTCTGCAAAAGATGATGGCCAACAAACTGTTCTTTCATTTGAACGGCTCGCACAGCATTTTTGGTTCAACACCGTACACATGATGCTCTTTTAAATCTTCGGCTATACAAATGGCTATGCAATAAACTGGAAATTTCTGTATCAAAATGTCTTTCGACACCATTTTGTTACGATCCAGTTTGAATTCTGAAGCTACATTCCAGTTTGGATATACAGAAAGTGGATCATAACTTTCCTCTTTCCACTAAATTGGACTGTACTTCTATCCCAATTATATTTCTATCATTTAATTCTGTAAATCGCAAAATGCAATTTTTATTAGATAATTGTCTCTTATACTTACCTCGGACTCAGTGAGATTCAAACCATGGAGCTTCAGCTCTGAAGCCATTCCTTAACACAATATACTAAATAGCAAAATCGAAAATCGTAATTTAAAATATATCTAATTTATGTACGGTTAATTTCAATATTTGTAAACTATTTCAATTATTAGAGAAAAAGAAAAAAGTCAGGTAGTCACATATTATAAGTAAAGAAAGTGTGGAAATATGGACGTGAGAGGGAAAATACTAAAGAGTAATATCAGTGACTTAGCAACGTCCGATAGTATGCTTTGTTACTGGAAGCACCATTTTCAACATCGGTAAGTTTATTTAATAATGCAAGGAAAAATACATACAAAAAAGTCCGTCACTCAGGATCTGTGTAAACAAGACGTAAGTCGGACGGTATTAAAGAGCGCTAGAACAAAATATTGATTTTTTAAAATACCCCCGCTCCTAATGGTTCAACTTACCTTTTTTTCAGAAACCTTTTTTCTTATTTTATTTGAGTGGTACATATAGCGTTTTATTGCAAAAAAAAATACAAATATTGGTGCCATTGGAGCGATTTTTAAATTCTGGGCTTAAGTAAGCCTCCCCCCTCTTAATAGTTTGGTTTCGCTGATTTCAGAAACTTTTTTCTTATTTTATTTCAATAGAATATACAGAGTATCCTTAGGAAAAAACAAAAATTGCGGTCGCTAGAGCGTTGACACACACATACACACATATATATAATTTTTTTCGTCATTATTTTAATACCTAAGTAGGATCGATGGAGATTTGAACAAAATTTTCAAAAATGTTTTCATGGGTACAATATTCCTTCGAAATTCACTAATAAACAATGAAACAGCTCTAAAATGCAAGGGACAAGAAACAGTAGAATTATCCGTGATACAGCCCATCCACAAACTAACCCAACCAAACCTAACTTAAAATGGTAAATCATGTGAAACACTGCGCTATTTTATACAATAAAGAGCGCTATAAAAAACATTAAGGGAATATCCAAACAGAAAAATCCGAGGGGTAAAAACTATATAAACAGTAATGTTATAGTGACACAACGCATTCCCAGATTAGCTTAACCTATCTGTGCGTTGATAACTACTAAACAAAATAACTTAACAAAGAACGTAAGACCATTAACAAGTCCTGTCGGGTACAATAGATATTTTTTTTTTTCACAGTGCAAAAGTGGACATCGTAATGTAAATATAAGCAACTCATGTCAGATTATTTAATGAAACACAATAACTTACGTATACAGCTGATAGAAGTTAATAAATGTCCTTGGATGTGACTTGGCGCTCTCGTGTTTCGGGACCTATATTGATAAATTTCGAGCTCCATATATGACCATTGGCTACAAATTGGCTTCGTTATTTTCCATTAAAAGAGTTTAAAAAAACAGCTGAAATTAACTATTAAAGAACTATTAAAGTCGCTATTAAAGAAAACAACGCACTTGATTGTCCTTGAGTCTCTAGTGTTTTGATATTGCGATCGACGAAAAAATAGCAAATTCTGCCAAGGCATATAATCAGAAGACTGTGAAACTAAGGACTGTAAAATAAGTGTTAATGTGTAAAGAAGAAAATTATCTTGTCATTTACATTAAGAAATTTCTCTAAATTTCCAAACAGAAAGAATGTGTCAAAATGTGTTAAAAAAGGAACAAATTAACACAAATAATAATCACAAGATGGTCTCAGATTACAGTAAACTCAGATCCTCGAGTGGTACTTAGAAGAACTATTTCAGAATAAAATAAGAATTTAAATGTAATTCCCGTAAACTTTCCTTACAATATTGTAATAATTGTACATTTGTTTTATGAATACTTTACCTTTTCAAGCCGGCTAGCAACAACAAATGTCGATCGTCATTAATGCCAATAGAGAAGAGCCAAATATGGGTTTAAGACGATTTCATGAATAGAATAAGAATAAAAGTAATATATGTTTGAAATTCGCACACTTGTATAAAATGTTATACTTATGAATAGCTACCAAATTCTGAAACTGTGGGGATGAAATAGACGAAAGTCGACTGTTACAATCCCTACCATTCGATTTACTAATACTAACTGGAAAGAAAAAAAGAAAAAAAAAAAAAAAAGAAAAAAAAAACAGAGAAAACATTTTACATTCTGAAAAACGTGTTTATTAAGATTTATGGTTGCTTAGATAGATAATGTTACATACTTTACAAAGTTATTTTCGGTTGATTGTGTGAATACGCAAAAACAAATGCTTGAGTGTATACACTCTAAGTTAGTTAAATTTGCAATTGCTGAAATCACAGATAAGTGGTCAGTAATGTGTGCTCAGGAATTACATAGTGGAGATATAGAGTTGGCTACACTAACCACATGACAAATGCACGTCACATGATAAAACCGATTTGATGAAACTTTTGGATTATTTCACTGCGATATCTGACTGTGATTGGTCAAAATTCTAAAATTTGTTTCGTTTAATTGGTCGATTTTATGATGACATCACATAAGTGAAATGGTCTTCAGTAATACCCCCAGTGCCCATTATTTTTCTGTAATTTAATTGAGGTTGACGAATGTTTGTTGTCATG
This sequence comes from Metallyticus violacea, assembly GCA_030762175.1. NCBI lineage: Eukaryota > Metazoa > Arthropoda > Insecta > Mantodea > Metallyticidae > Metallyticus > Metallyticus violacea. The sequence continues at coordinate 43,987,000 of CM060843.1, forward strand.
AGATTGAAAGTTCAATAACATTATATAATAAGAATTATAAGGAAGAGAGGGATTCAGCAATATAATTGCAATGCGAGAATGTCAATATTTTTATGCTTTTAGTATAATCATTGAAGTGATTTGGTTTACCCGTTTCATCTTACTGAAAACATACACTAAGTATGAGGGTGAGCGTTACCGAGCTGGATGACATCATGTGAGCAAGGTGATAGGGTTCTATCTGCTTAATCTGAGTCAGAACTGATGATAGCTTTATTTTTTATTTATGACCGTTAACAATGCAGGCTATCATGATTGTTTTTGTGCATTCGGTTAGCATTCCTACACGGCTGCACTAGCATTATGTCAGAATATAGGGAAAGGCATCTATAGGAGCGGATGTGAACAGTTCACAGCGTTCCCACCAAAATCCACCAACGTAAAATAACGGGTAATAGATACGACATGACCTTTCTTTTTCTCTCTTTTTCCTCGCCTAGGTGTAATTCAGCGAGTTCTTAGAATTCAAATGACTTGCGATGAAATCCCAAACTACTTGATCACCCAGTTTAATAAACGTAATAAACAGTTTATGAGAATAAAAGCAGAAAAGCAAGGCAATATATATAAGAAAAATAATATAACACTATTAACAATGTAACTAAATTAGCAATAATTATAATATCAGAAAAGGATAAAACACTAAGAGAAAATCACACTTGTAATCGTTATATTTCGAATTACTAGAGTTCTTCTATAGCAGAGAGACCAACATTACCTTGGATAGATATCGTAGTATAAGATGTATTAAAAAACAAAGCTTAATAATAACAATAAAATGTATTAGAAAACGCAGAGAAAGTAAGAAATACAATTAAGAGAATAATAGACAAATAGTAAAGAAGACAACACGCAAAGCAAATTTAAATTAATAAGCCAACTTAAAAGTAACACCAGAAGTACAAACAATATAAATGAAAGATAATATAACACTATTAACAATGTAATAAATTAACAATAATTATAAAAGCAGAAAAGGATAAAAACATTAAGAAAAAGTCACAGAGTAGTAATTCTTCTATATTTCGAACTACTAGAGTTGTTCTATGGCAAGAAGAAATCTAGTAGTTCGAAATATAGAATTACAAGTGTGATTTTCTCTTAGTGTTTATCCTTTTCTGCCTTTATAATTATACATATATATCACTAATTATGTAAAACAAAAGATTGGAAAAAATACCATATACCGGTAAATAGCGCAAAAGGAGGTATCTTTGGGATTAGAACAAGGTATTTACTCCAAAATTTAGAAAGAATAACCAAATAAAAGGAAACAGAAAAAGTACATATTAAGAACACCGGAGCATGAAAGGCATAAAACTGCAGCAAGTCATGATGAAAGGAACTCGTTTTTCTAGTACTGGAGTAGCCTTTACATCAGCTTAGGATCTAAATATTATAGTAAATTATTACTATAACATGTGTGTTTTAATTTAATCTAATGCACTTAGAGTATCTTTAATAGTGACTCAAATGATTTAACGTGATCTTTTTGTTGTGTGGGTTGTAGGGAGGATGGAGTGATGGTGGAGCGCAATGAGGACGCTGCTCCTACTGGTGAGCCTCGTAGCGGCCGCGCATGCGCACGCCGATCATCCCATCGTCACCATCAGCAGACATCACAAGGCCGATATGTTCACAGCCGAGGGTAAGTTTCCCCCCCCCCTTATTGTTTTAGAAATTGTTTAATTACCTTAAAAATGAGTCAACGTTCTCCAAGGTGTTCGTGTAAAGATCGAGATCATGTGATGTAGCATACTGTAAGTGCTTTAGGTGACGTGGATTAGAGGCTTTTATTGTTCACCAACGATATAGAATACCTGGCGATGAGCAATTATAGAATAAAGTATATCTCTCAAATATTCACAGAAGATCGATTATACGAGGTGCTCTCCAGAATATTCAGGACTGGTGTTGCCATCTGGTCAAAAACTTACTTTGAGACTAATGACCGCCGTCATCCTCGAAGTAGTTCCCTTCCACACGTATACACCGGTCCCAGCGATTCTAACATTTTCTAAGTGCATCTTGGAAGGCATGTTCTTTGAGGGTGTTTAGCACAGACAACGTTTCTTCTTGAATCAAAGCTACTAGTGAATAAGGAATTGTGACAGAGCGCATTATCGTGTCGATAAACGTCACAGTAGTACGTGGAATTCACTGTTTGATATGGTGGGACAAATTCTTTGAGCACAATCCCCTTGGTATCAAAGAAAACGAGGAGCATGTTCTTGACTTTGCTCTTCACTTGTCTGTTTTTTTTTTTTCTTTTTTTCTTTTTTCTTCTTCCACTGGCAGGATTGTTGTTTTGTCTCAGGATCATAAGCGTACATTCAGCTCTCGTAGCCGGTAATGACCCTGGACAAGAAAATTGGGACATCGGATACGGCCCAACGAAGCTCCGTGCAAACTTTAACACGCTGCGCCTTCTGATCAGCAGTCAGGATCCTTGGCACAAATTTTGCGGCGACACGATACATGCCCAATTCATCAGTTAAAATTCGTTGGCATGTCCCATAATCAATTCCCACTTCATAAGCAAGGTCTTCAATGGTTCGACGTCGATTCTCACGAATGAGGTGTTGAACGTTGGCAACAATATCAGGCGTTGTGCAGCTGATAGGCCTACCGGTGTGAGCATCGCCCTCAATAGCTGTACGGCCGGCCCTGAACCGAGCATGCCACTCAAACACACTTGTACGGCTCATGCTTTGTCCCCCAAATACTAGTTGAATTATTGCGAGGATCTCCGTAGCATATGTCCCGAGATTTGCACAGAAGTTGATGCACATACCCTGTTCTAATCTTGGATCCATCGTACACACTACACGCAGAGCATCATGAAAAGTACTACAGAATCTCAACTCATCTAGCCAGCTGCATGAAACTTTAAACACTCACTCATCAGATGTTCTAGTGTTGCCACCTAGCGGTACAAAACTCTACTGCAACTACTGTCGAGATGGCAGCACCAGTCCCGAATATTGTGAATACCACCTCCAATGATGTTGCTTACTCAGGATTTCATTTGCTCTTATCCTAAATATGGATATTAATCATTTGATTCTATTTGGAGTATATTAATTCTGAACTGCGAAATGATCTTTATTCTCTAAGGTCATAGTTTAAGTTTCAAGTAATTAAAAACGTATATACCTAAATATGTATGCCGTTCTGATGATAATTGTGTGGTGTTTATTTGATCTTAAAAGCAATATATTTTATTTTAAGTAATTGGTAATTTTTGTGCTAATTTCTATAAGAAAGTAACATGTTTACTATATTTCGGGGATGATTTATGCTAGATGAAATTTTAATACAACTACTATGTGGTGGTAGAATTATTTACACTGAACAAATTCAAAAATAATGTTTGTTACAAGTGTTCTGTAAAATGCAAGTTTCCCTGCCAACGAAAACTATCCCAGGTATAAATATTTTATTCTTATTAATTACTCCTTTTGATTTTAATAGTTACAATTATCATTCTTCTCCATTTATGGGTATTTAATGTTTATTGCATAATCTGCTGTATTTAGAAGGCGGAATCAAAATGTTCTGATGAAATGACGGAAAATGTATATGAATAAGCAATTAGCATTAAAATATAATGCCATAGATTTAATCTTTTGTGTCATACTTTAACATGTTTTCCGTCCTAAAGCATAGTTATTTCTGAAAGTTCTACTTCATAGAAACCATCCCCCTAATTATGATATAACTATTTGTAAACACAAATAGTTCAATGAATTTTCAGAAACATTTTAAATAGTATAGAAATTAGAAAAAGTATAATTCACATTAAAAGGAGTATAAAAAAGCCTGTTCATGATAGTTAAAAATGGTTATGGATAAGTCTTCGCTTTTAAACATTTTAGTTAAAAAAATATCAATAGCAAAGGGATGTTGATATTGAAGAAAATATTTTTAAATAATGGGTACAAAAAGCAATACTTTAGTAGTAGGAATAAAGCAACGAATACAAAATATCTAAAGCTGCATTTAAATCACGGTTGATGAGGAAAGAAAGGAGAAATGGAACTTGGAGGTATCCCAAATAAAATTCCTGAGAACCCTAATTTGCAAAAACATAAATTTATTAAAAATACATGTTTAAAACTAAAATGGCAAACGAAATTTATTATTTAAGAAATACAGATGACAAAAACAATAGAAATATAATTATTTTAAGAATGATCTCCTCTTTAAGATTTTATAAACAGCTTATTTTATATATAACCTTTAGGACTAGTGTGAGGACCAGCCTCTTAAAGGACTTCAAGTAAAACGTTGTTATGGAAGAAAGTAAAATTATTAATGTTTAAATCAGACATTCAAGTGTAATCTTCACATTACAGTTTCCATTAATTCTTAGCATTCACTTTTTAATTTTGATCAATGAAACGATGAAATACGTGTAGCAGTTTAAAATAGCATGAAAAGTATCATTTGAACGTCTGAATTTAACATCTTCCGTTTTAATAAAGAACATATATTGAAATGGATTAAACATAAAAAACACTTAATCTAGAATGATACAACCTCTATGATTCACAATTATATTTGCCACTGCATAATTCATAAACACTGAAGTAGAGTTTCCAAATTGTTGCAATTAGTGAAACTGGGTGTGGTCATAGATAATGTAGTTGGTAAAGTTGTAACGAATTTTTCAAACGCACTGTATTTAAATGTCCTTCAAGTCCTAAACATTAAGGTACACGATATCCGGAAGCCTGCATATCAGTACTCAGCTACTGAGTTGAAAATGTTCATAGCTGCACAAGTATTTTATACTACACAGTTCAAATGAAAAAGAGAAGCACTTTTATTATAATTTAAGATGCCACACGCAAGGGCAAGAATATAAATGTATCTTAAAGAGCCTCAAAGTTAATTGCAATCTGAAATGAATGTGTAAACTTCTCTTGAAATAGAGCTGAAGTTTTAGTACAAGAAAACTATAACTTGCATGATAAGACTATCTGTAAGAAAATGTATGCGAAATACTTGAAATGTAAATGTCAATTGCTTTGTTTTATTATTTAGCATCGCTATCATTTTATACAGTAATTCTTGCAATACATAGCCCTTTATCACACGTGTAGTATGTAAAGTGTTACATTAAATAGGCAGATCAGACTTTTTTAACTAAGCGTCAGAAACGAGAAAAACAGAAACGTCTGAAATTACTAGCGGAGAGTTAATAAAAAGTAGCGAAAACATATTAAGGTCAATTTACTATCAACAACTGCTGCAGATAGTGTTACTTGGGTGATTTAAAAAGTTAACTTCGCTATAAAAATAACTATCTTTGCATTCAGGCTTATAAAACTATAATAATGCTGAGAGTGAATCAACGCGATCCTCCAGAGGTTTTCCACATCTATGGTAAAGTTTATCAACATTTTCTATCTTCATTTGTTTTCTTATTAGCTCCATTCAGTGCCAACTCTGAAATGTCCGTCACGCGGCATTGCGTAAACTAAGCGAATTCCCACCGAGTTGAATAATTTTTAATAAAAATTAATATAAAATCCAAATTATATCTTATTAATTTATGAAATGAAAAATAATGGCTTTACTGTGTGGTATTAGAACAAAAAAATTAGAATTCCTGCAACCTATATGTATTACAAAAGAGAAAACACATTTTTAGGATTATCATCATCATCATCATCATCATCATCATCATCATCATTATTATTATTATTATTATTATTATTATTATTATTATTATTATTATTATTATTGAGCTTAAACCACAAAAATTAATGGTATACTATTAATTAAATGAAATTCATGACCAATAATAGACAAAGCTATACGATATGAATATTTTAAACACTTTTAAATGTAACCAGGTTTATGAACTGAGACCTTGGTATCATCTTTACATTCGCTAAAATATAGGGAAATAACAGAAAATATCGAGTTACATTTAATTATTTAAGAAGATGATGTTCATATGTTTCAACAAAAAAAAATGTTACTATTTTGAAACAATTACAACGTACAAATAATTACTAAAAACAAAAGAAAGATACATCGATTTTCATTTGATTTGAAATTTAATTGAAATATAATTGTAGTAATAACATCTAACGCAAACCTTTTTCGAAAGTTAGTTCAGAGCGCTCTTACATACAAATATAATTCTCAAACATATATTAGATTAATATTTCATATTCCATTACGATGATTTTGTTTATGGTTATGCATCATTATAAATACAATTTATATACTGAATTAATTTTTTCCTTTTATTTTAAAACAATTTGGAGAAAATTAAAAGCTAGAGCGCTTTTTAAAAGTCGGTTTTCAGGTATACCTCTATTCCTAATGATCTAATTTCCTTGAGTTCAAAAAAACAATTGTTCTTATTTGATTTAAATTATATACGCCGAATTTTGTTGTGAAGAAACAAATATTGGTGCTGCTAGATAGCTTTTTATATTTTGGGTTTCAGGTTAACCCCCACTGTAAATGCCCCGATTTACCTTATTTTCAGAAAATATAGTTTTATTTAGTTAAATGATATATATATATATATATATAGAGAGAGAGAGAGAGAGAGAGAGAGAGAGAGAGTTTCGTTGCGAAAAAGAAAATATTAATGCCGCTAGAGCGATTTTTAAATTTTTGGTTTCAGGTAAACTTCCCTTCTAATAGCCCGATCTCACTGATTTTCAGAAACTATGTTTCTTATTTTATTTCAATGACTATGCCAAGTTTCCTTAAAAAAAGTTTAAAATAGCTTCCACTAGAGCGATTTTTTTATTATGTATATAAGGTTAATCCATTCCCCAATCGTCCAATTTTGCTGGTTAAAGAACTCAACGAATCATATGTAATTGATGGCTATATGCCGAGTTCGTAGAAAAAACAAATTTTGCTATAGCTAGAGCGTTAACGGACACACACTCGATCCTAGTGGTGTAGTGGTAACCATACTTGCCTTCTAAAGATCGCTGGTTCAAATCCGGCTAGGATCGATGGATTTTTTCTGGCGTAAAAGCCCTAAGTATGGCTTCCTTCGGAAGGAAAGTAAAGCCGTGGGTCCCGTATCATACATTTACGGCACGATAAAGAACCTCAAAGAAGAGGACTCTGAGCAAAATTTGTCGGCCATTTCACGCCCTGAATAGAATGGGACGCGCTGATGACCTGAGAAGTTAAAGAGCGTCTGTAAATAAATCAATTAAAAAAAAAGGACACACACACTTACACATATAAGTATATATATATACTTTTTTATAATTGTAGTTGCCTAATAGGTTCAAATGATTCAGATTTGAATATATTGTTCGAAACGCTATCCATAGGCACAACCGCAATAGCTTACATTCCTCCGATACCTGCTAAAATAAAAATAAATAAATAAATAAAAAGATTTTACGGTGCAAAAGCTTCAATCTTTTGGAATTCGCTAAAAAGCAAGTCATTGTATCGAAATATTTCGAATCACCTTCACTGTAGGATTCATTTCGAATTTCCTACCACACACAACTCCCAGGGACCAATCATTCACGTATAATGAGATGTTGGGCAGAAGTTTATCTCACTACACCTTTTAATACTAGAAAGCCAAACAAATGTTGTTGTTTCTTAGTCTTATATAACTGAATTTAGCCGCACAATACTCCCATATCTCAGAAATAAATTCCATGGGTAGAAGAAATAGGTGTCTCATTGTTGTGTGTTTTATATAGTTATTTAACTACTTAATTGCTTAATTAAATTAAAAGTTCACTATCTTAACAATAACCAACAATTACAAAGTTGATTAGCTATATCATATCAAAATAAATTATTTCTTGCGTTGGCTACACATTTGTTCAAATACAGCTTATCACCGTTTTTACGTCTGAAGCATCACAGGTGGTGGATGTCCTTGAGTATTCCTCCTCGTCCCAGCAAGATACACACTTGAGTATTTTCCATAGGAAGACACCTTGTTTAATAAACCCATACCATTATGGGTGTAAGCAAATACGCCTCTTACCCACACCTTTCCTCCGGCTAAGCTAGCACTGGTAGGGCGGCCTAATCCAGCATCATCTTCCGAACTCTGCAGGTGAGTAACCCGAGTTCTTATGGTAGTTCATAACCCTAGCAGATGCACCAGTACGAATTATACTCAATTACCCATGATTTGCGGGAACACACTGTCTCGCCGAGTTCAACCCATCCGAAGGGAGGGGCTCAGATGTACGGGCCAACATATTTCTAGTAAAGCCAGAAGTAACACGGTTAACAGGGTACGTGGAACTCACACCAGAGTATCTGAAGAGTCGTAACCCCCTTACGGAAAACTCAGATTATACAGGAGATGAAATTATAAATAGGGGAAAGAATGTTTTTTTAAGGAAATGAGAGTTCCAGCGCTTTAAGGTATTTCCCCAGTCTTTATCATTTTTGAGGACTGTGGAAACCCTGAAAGAAACCTCATTCACGGAGTACGATCTTAAGGGAATCGAATACCAGACCTCCCGCTCACCAGACCTCCCGTGCCAGAACGACCTCGGTCACTCACGTTGGTCTAATTGGTATTTGGAACTGTGCATAAAATTTACATTTTATCGTAATTTTAGTTATTAATTTTGTTTCGTTGTGTTAGAGATTGTGTTTTTTTTTAACACAAAATGGAAGATGTTTTAAAAGTATCAGTAGTGAGTGTATTTATTTCAGTGGCACCTATACAAAACTTCAACTCAATAAACAAAAATTAATTCAAATACCTGAAGTCTATAACATGTGAAAATACAAAGATTGATAACCTATGCTCCACCTATTTCTATTTTACCAAAAGAATGAATGAAAAGTATAAACGTCACGAGGGCATTTTCAAGTTCATACAGGGCTGCATTATGTCATAGCTGCTGTTGACATGGTAAGAAGTGCTGACTCCCTAGCAAAATGGAGCGAGCGGCGATTAAACTGAAAATGAACAGAATGCCTCCTGATGTCAGCAGCTTGGGGAAAGTGCTGTGTCTGAAGACACAGTAAAATGGTGCCGTGAGTTTAAATACAACAAATCAACCGGTGAAGATGAGCCTGGTGATGATCGTTGAAAAATTGTCGCCTCAGAAGTAAGGTACACGATTCAGTGTTATTCAACGAGTGACTGTCAATGATACAGCACAGAAAACAGACTGTTCATATAGGGGACATATATTTAAATCAAAAATTGTAGAACTAACAATTTACTGCATATTGACTACCTCGAACATTGACACGTACTAGAGGCTTCTTAAAGTTTTCGGCTTGACCAAGAAAACACAAATTTAAGAGATTTTTTAACATAGTAAACTTGTAAATCAATATATTTAGTCCAACGACTTTCACTTTTTTAACACTCCCAGTAAAAAAAAAAAAAAAAAAGTTTTGATATACTTGAAAAATGAGCGCATGTCTCAGCTTCAACCTCTTCATTTGACGTGAATCTTTGTCCATCCACCCATTCCAGGTTTGGGAACAAAAATTAATCGCTGGGAGCTAAATCCGGCGAATATGGCGGATGTGGAAGCACTTTTAAGCGAAGATCATGCAGTTTTACAGCAACAATCCCAGATGTAAGTGAAGGCGCATTATCTTGATTAAAGAAATCTTTCTTTTTCCAAAGGTGTGGACATTTAGCCTGAATAGCATCCTTCAGTTCGTCCGGTAGTGAAGAGTAATACTCTCCGGTGATGGTTGTGCTCATCTGGGGGTAGTTTTTAAGCAAAATACCATGAGAACCCCAGAAAACCGTAGCCATGACTTTTCCTGCAAATGGAACCGTTTTTGCTTTCTTTGTTGCACTTTAACCTGTTGCCATCCACTGTTTGGATTGCTCCTTCGTCTCTGGCATGTGGTGAGGAACTCGATTTTCACCTACTGTTATGAAACATCGTAGAAACTCAATGTAATAGCATTTAAATAATTCTAAATACTCTTGCAAAAGGTGTATTCAGATGCGTTTTTGATCCATTGTTAACAAGTGCGGAACCCATCGAGCAGAAAATTTTCTGATACCCAAAATTTCGGGTAAAATGAGGTAAAAATGGCATATTAAATTCTTTGTAATGTTAGCCAATTCGCATACCTTCGATCGGTGATCATTGAGTATGGCATTGCAAATTTTTGTCAAAATCTTGTGTGTGCTAACAGTTTTGGGACGCCCTGGGCGCCCATCATCTTGAATGAATTTCTGCGTTAGGCCGAGAACTTTAAGAATACCCCTCGTATTCAAAACGTTGTGTTAATATTTGTAAGGAACATTTGGGAAAATTAGAAAAATTAAAGATAGGAGGCTAACAGTGAAATAGTATCTAATTCGACGCTTTCAAATACGGTCGAAAAGGAATGGGCATACCACAAAGAATTGATAGGATGTCTGTCTACAAGATCTTTAGAAACAGAAAGTAAAAATTAAAAAAAAAAAAGGACAAAACTGTTATTAACATCTAAACACATACAACAAACGGAGAGATTTTACTGAGCCGTATACCCAATTGTCCTCAAATAACTGAAAGAGGCTACTATTTTTATTAATGACTAAGCGTGAAACTTTTTCTTTTATGGACTCGAGGTTGCCGAAGCATCAACTTAGTATAGGTGACTGTGAACGTTACACAGTAGTCCAAGATAAACACTACACTACAGGTTACCAATTGACTCACTCACTTTCGGCACTGTTGCTGCGACCTGACTGTCCGCAGTTTTAAGAGAAAGGGGAGTCTCTTTTCCGTCATGTGCAGTGCACACGTCAACCACACACTGATATCTTGTTTACATTGGAATCGTTTCATCTCTATTGATGACAAAGTAATTGCACTGTACGTCCATTAAATGATGTGAAAATGTGAATAGGAGAAGAAAAAGAAAACTAAAATTAGCTAATTCTAAATATTCTAAGAAATCCTCTACTGTTATGATTAGAGGATCATTCAGAAGCAAGCTTGTTGTTATAATTAAGGCGTTGTTTGAAGGCGCAGTTAAAAGTATGCTGTATGGTCACAGTTTTGAAATTGATCAGTTGTGTCAAAATTTGGAAGTTTAGAGAAGCTTATGATCTTCAAGTATATTTTCAAATATATACGAAATATTATATAATATTGAGAGTTAGTGGTTATTTTTCCCTTTTGAACATTGAAATTATCACAAGTAATATCATGATGCTCTGAGAATATCAGGACATGAAGTGATATTTATTAGCACTATATCACGGATAAAATACATTTTTAGACCACCTTTGTGGTTTAGTGGTGGCGTTTGGGACTACGAATCCGGAAGTCCTCGGTTCGAATCGCGTTCAGGTCAAGCTGTCTGGGTAAGTTTTTTTCGGGGTTTTCCTTACCCTGAGAAAGTAATGAATGCTAGATAGCTTTAAGGCTCCAAGGACTCCGAGCTCACTTGCGCCATCATTCATCCCTACAGACTTACACCTACAATATCAGTTCGCAAACTACAGACGACGCGAGAGGACCAATCCAATCAAAGCGAAAATAAATAAAAGATTTAAAAATGTGGAATAAAAATAACATGTTCTCAAATTTCGCTCACAAAATACCAATAAATGCACAAGTCTATTAATTATGTGACACGAGAATCGGTCGGCTGAAATGGTTACTTATTTTTCTACTTTTGCAATTTTTAGATATGATTATTAGTTGCTACGATTAATCGATTTTTGTTCACGGATTAGAGAGAAAAAGAGTTGGCAACATTGAGAACACAAAAGAAAACAAATACGAGAAATTTACTGCGTTATACGACTGTGATGTTTGCAATTCAATATTTCGTTATATTTCAATGTTAGAAAGAGTTATGTCACATAAGTGAAAGGGTAATTCAAACACCAAAAAAGATTTGATAAAAAGAAATCGAAATGCTACAGTGTACCCCAGTATTTTAACAATCTACAAAGTCAATGTTTCAAAATAATTATGGGCTAAAAATGGTCAGAGCATCCCTGACAATTAAATTATTAAACTGAATAAAAAATTAATATACATTATATGTTTGTAGGTTTAAAAACGATTAATTTTGTCTTCAAATAAAAACTATATTTATAAAAACTTCTATGTGCCAAGTATATGCATTTGTATTACAGTGCATAACAGCATGTATTAGAAATGCTTTTAAGTTTAGTAAGTTGTTTTAATTCTCTTTTTATTTATTTGTGATTTCTCAAATGTAACATAATTTTTTTTCAATTATTTTACATATTTAGTAAAAGTACTCATAAAATTCTATTGTATTATAAATCTGTACTCACATACAAGTTTGTTTGTAAGTAACCTCCAAACTTATGAGTGCAAGAATAAAATTACTTCCAATTTCACAAATGATGAAAAGAAGTCTCACAAATTACAGCTTCAAAGTTCAGACAGAGACATCGCAATAATGAAAATTCTTTGTTTCTATAATCAGGATCCTCATGCTCCAAGGATATTTGTGTTGGGAGTAGCAGTGGTACGGCAGGAGCATCGGATGGAACAGATTGCACTTGCCAGTGTCTTCCAAATCTTCCAGTTTTTCGAGATGATCTCAATATCTGCATCGACGATATTCACGGTAAGATATTTTAGTTTTAAATATTTATTTCTTGTATATTCTGCTGATGTTATATATATATATATATATATATATTCAATATTATTTCCCTAAGATAAATAATGAGAGTTTTTTTTTAGTGTGGCACGGGCAGCATACAAACTACATCGCAAAGTTGGCGGGCTTTCCCATTGCCTCTAAATCCGCGCGAAGCAAAGTGTTTCAAGCGGAGAGTTGTCAGTTCAGGTTTATTGTGACTGTGTTGTGAGTGGCTCAAAGAAAGGTGTTAGAGTATACTGTGCGATCTAATTGTATGTGTTTTATAATGTAAGCAAAGCACATCATTTTTGTGCTGAATAGGCAATATTAACATTGAGAAACACGATTCTATTTAAGCATTAATATTGAGAAACACGGTTCTGTTTATTGTACGTTTATTAAGTAATTTAAGTGGGGAATTGCTAATGATTGCTTAACAGAATTCCTAGATTCTCTCGTTCCTTCTATATTAGATTAGTAGAGAAGTTAAAGAACACCGCGTGGCTGTTTTATTTTAAAAAAAGTATGCAAAAACGACTCGTTTTAACGGAGGAGAAATATGAAATTTGTGCCTATTTAGAGGTTAGTCGAAGAGCTTGCTACAACAGACGGGAGTGTCAAAACCTTCCTCTTATAGTGTTAGAAAATATCTTAAACTTAAGTGCTATAACGTTGCCGTAATTCCCAAGCTATCAAAATAATTTTTGTAGGTATTTTCAACAGTCCTTTTATGATGAAAATTTTGATCCCGTTTATTTTCTTTACCGACAAGGGTTTTTTCAATGCAGTGGGTACGTTAACAGCGAAAACTGTCGTTCTTGAAGTGCTGAAAATCTGCAGAAAATATTGTAAGTCCATCTCCCCATGGAGTGATTTGTTCTCCATGGAGTAATTTGTGAAAGTTGAATAAATGTGCTTAGAATTATTGATTCATTTTAATGATAAAATTCATAAATAAATATTAGTTTAATATCTCCCTAATATTAGCCATATTGACAAAAAATAAGAAATTAGTTTCGCTTCTTTATAGAAGACAATTCTATAAATGTATTCAATTTATATATAATAAAAATAAAAATATAAAGTAACACTATTAACAATGTAACAAATTAACAGTAATAATAAAAGTAGAAAAGGATAAAACACTTAAAGTCACACTTGAAATTCTATATTTCAAACTCGTTGAGTTCTTCAATGGCAAGAAACTAGTATATATATATATATATATATATATATATATATAGTCTTTGACGAACAAATAGTAAATCGCGATATAAATGTATGCGGTTTATACATATAAATATCTGTGTGTGTATGTGTGCGTGGGTGTGTGTGTGGGTGTGTGTATGGGTGTATGGGTGGAAAATGCCCAAAAATATACGCTAGAAGAACTCAAGGAAAATATCAGGAGAGATATTAATAATGTCTTTCAGAAGGAATGGCATCTAGCTTCCAGGAGTTATAGGTATATAGAGCCCGGATATTATGTAATATAAAATTGAGAACTATATCACATTGCTTAAATAGGTAGATAAATATGTAACGAAGTCGTTATATGTAACATCAACAATTTAATTTTCTTACTGACAAAAAAAAAGTTTATACATATTATAAAATAATTAATTTTCATTCATATATAATATATTGAGTATTTACATTATCTTGAAGGTAATGTAAAAATATCTATGTTTTTGCATAAAACTTTGAGATTCAACATTTATTTTTACCACCTTCACTTGTCTTCTTGCCTTTGAAGAACACTAAGAACACTAATTTTTCGAGATATAACGAGCGATAATTCTATGAATGTTTATGTCTTTTATCTATTTTTGTTTCTTTTGTTATTATATATATACTTTAATTAATTAAAATAATTATTAATAATGTATTTTAAAACAAAATGTTTTGGTGTGTATATGAGCAAAAATGTCTTAAAATAATATTACCCTTTGTACTTGTGCTCAAACACAAAAATGTAAATTAATCTCTTCCTTAAAAAAAAAAAAAAAAAAAAAAAAAAAAGGCACATAAACTAATATTCCAAAGTGACAAACTAATGTATACATATAATTTATTTAATTAAAATTATTTTATTTTCTATTTCTTTAAAAAACAATGATTAATTTTATGACTTAATGTAAAACAAATCTTTGCAATTGAAGCCTTTAGTATCAAGTCTGTACTGAACAGTATTTTTACTTGCAAACATAACAAATAAAACAATTCGAGCAAGTATAGGTTTCGAACTTCGGTAGGTCTCATTGCTAGACACACTGCTTTTAAGCGCTCGATTATCAGTTTACGTCTGTCATTCAGAATTTTGTCTGACTGGCAAAGACAGAATGGGGTTAAAGGCCATAAGACCCGCGCACAAACCTATGCAATGAATTGAGCGCTGAACGAACAGATAATTAACAAGAGTCTCTTTCTCTCTCTTTCTGTTTGTTTTATGGTGTATCTATACTCTTATTTTTCAACCGTCAATAAGGTGTGACGGCTGCATCGCTAAACAAACGACGCGTCACAGTAAAATAACCTGCCGGAATAGCAACTTACAAAATCAATAATAAAAACATTATAGTGATATTAGTCAGACAATTGTTAAAAATAAAACGGAATAAATGATAGAAGCCATGAATATAGAAGCATGTATCGCTAAGAGACTTTCAAAAGTCTAAAAGGTGAACAGGAAGCAGAAAAGTTCTGATCGAACCCCAGTCACAACTATGGGATATCGCTGATTGTTACCTAAATAACGAAAACAAGTTGTATCGATTGTAAACTTGTTCTTTCTCTCTATATAACTGTTTTTTCTGCTTAAGGTATCACAACACGTTATTTAACTATTGCAAGGTCCTGCAAAGATATTGCTAGTGTCAATGATGGTGATTTCCGAAGCTGTCCCCAGAATTTGGAGACTGGATATTCTGTTTTACTGACCAAACCTTACGGCGACAGAACAAGCCAAGTGACACACAGTATATTTAGATTGCTGTTGCATTCCACCCAAGTTACCTTGGAATGTAAACCGCAGTGGGCCAGAAGTCCACTCGCAAATTAGGACCTCGGGCAGGCCGCTTGTCTTTTCAGACCCCGTGTGACAGTTTGTAATTAACCCCAAGTTACGGTTGCCGTTTTGTCAGGTGTGCCTCTAATCGTGGTCCAGGCAATAGTTGGACCGCCATTCTTTTTTTTTTAATGTTATGGCCCTACCATTACAGTGGCCGTTTTCTGCAGTGTCACGCTAGGTCACAGACCCGGAAGATTTTCTACTGGGATGTGCTTATGTTGTGATAACTTGCAGATACTGGTGTTGCAATAACCTTGACCGTTCGTTACGTTTCTTCGAGACCCCGCCTGGCTTAGAAACAAAAAGAATTGCATATGAAATATGTACTTTAGAGTCTGTTGGCTCTTATAGTTCATAGTCTATTTTCTTCTTCTGCCAATACATTCATTAGTTCCAATTAAATATACTTCTATTTCAACCATATTCTTCCCATATTTTAGAAATCTCGTTTTCTTCCTTCAAGTCGTCTTATATGTTCTTATAAACTAAATGAACAAACTCTTCCAACATTTTATGTATGCATAGAAACACATTTGGAATCCCTATAATAACAAATGACGAAATTATATTCTTGTTCCACTAGTTTTGAAGTTTTAGCGCCAGATTTAAATGACTATCTTCTATAAAACCGCGGGATCAGATTTGTTTTCCCCCGGAATGATATGTCTATGACGAGCCCGCCACTCGTTAACCGGCCAGCTGGGTCTCGGTGATTAGCTGGAGGGTAAAGCAAAAAAAAAAAAAAAAAAAAAAAAAAAAACATATATCAATACACGAACCAATTTAAGATGCTCATTACCTACCAAATTATGAAATGAGGTGCTGAAACTGGTCGCCTTCATTCTCCACACACTTTTGGCATCTCTTAAGGAAATTATTCATCACTGGCCGAGCTCATTTTGAGAAATCTGGATAATTTCCTGACAAATATTATCTTTGAGTTCTTTTATGGCGTGCGGGTTCGTCTTTTACACGGCCTTTTTTCATTTGCCCAAGAAACAATAATCCCAGGTGGTTAAATAAGACTACAAATCCCTACTATCAACGCTGTCTTGTGTAAATACATTATGAATGGCTCTCATGGAATTATTCGCAGTGTGAGTAGTGCATTAAACTGTTGAAAAAAAACATGATCGCGCTCCCTGTTAGTTAATTTTTTGAAAAAGGGATTAGTATAGTATTCATATAACTGAAAGAATCAACTGTATCCCCCCCCAAATAATTGGTCCTTAGATTCTTTCTCCATTGAGTTAACACATATGAATCGTATACAAAGACACGCTATGCCATTGTAAACACGAGACATAATACATTTTATATATACGGCATGAATTAAGAAACGAACAACACAACACACACCCGGGAACAGCTGAGCTACTACTGCGACAGTCAACAAGATCATCAAGTAGCTTGTTACTCCGTCCATGGTGAGACAAACGAGTGGGAACTCACTTAAGAAAAACACCGTGCCGCGGAATTTTAGTATGCTACAATGGTTATAAGCCAAACTCTTTACTTCTTTGGAAATGAAATAAACTGTTTTTCCAGCGTCGTAGATTCGCTGCACATAAAAGAACCTCAAGCCTGAAAGAAGAGGCCTCTGTGCAAAATTTGTTGCCACTTTCACGCACTGAATTGAATGGGATGCTAATGTCCAAAAGATATAGTTAGTAATGATAGTAGCAGTAGTAGTGTATTAATATTTATAAAATATATTCGACTCGTCCACGTCGCACAGATCTTGAAACCGTAGATGCTTTTACAATATACCAGGAAATACATGAAATTGCACAAACCTATATTGAACTCTTATAAGACAATATATATACTACAGTGAAATAAATAAATATAGGAAATAAATGGAAAATATGTATATTAAAAGAAAAAATTAGAAATACATAAATAAAATAATCATAAAAATAAAACAACACAGAAGTAAATAACTTATACCCTACACCTATAAGTATAAATATTTCCAAAATAATGTAACTCGTGTTCCCCTTCGTCCCTGCCTTCTCCGATCTGAACTGTCTCGCTTTGTTTAAAAAATTGACCTATTCCCTCTTCCTCCTTCCTATCTGCCAGCAAAGTCAGCACTACCATTGTCCTCTTCCCCCGTTAACAAACGAAGCCGGTAGGTATCTCTTTCTGCATTCTGTCGTCAACTTGGGATATGTTCCCAAGATTCTTTCTCCCTACATATAGGGCAGGTTGTCGTACCCTATCTGTTTGTTCCTTTGGTCATCCGCCACATGCCTAATCTAAACTAAGCGAACTTCTAATTGCAGAGTTTGGTCCCTGTTTGGATGTAACGCTCCATCTCCCACCCGATTTCCAGCTCCGATTGTATTTCCAACGAAACGTTTCTGCGCACTCCGAAAGAGTGCCTATTAATGTCCCTCAAGCGTTTCTTAATGTTCCTCCAAGCTTCACTCCTGTTTGCCCGCTCTGCAATCCAAATGCTACCCATTCCAACATTTTCCAGACCCCTTCTTAATTTTGAAACCAGATCTTCTCCGTTGCGGATCGCTCTAATTACTGGCTGATCTGTCTATGAACAATACGAAGCCAGTACACCAATGCTTGGATCCTGCATTCTATAATCTCGCTATAGGCACCAAATTCCCTAAAAATTCCGCAATTTGCTGTACATTTCCCATTTTTAAAATACCTTTCAGAAAAATCGAATCAATTTCTCTGTTCGTTCAAAATCCCAAATTTTGACCTCATAAGTCATTGTAGATCGTACTACTGCCCTATATACTGTATCTAACAGCCTATCAGCACGTCTGAAATTCTGCTTCGTATACGAAGTGATCCTGGGGCTTTCATATTCGCCCCATTAATGCGTTTCGCCCACCTTCCATTCATCGAGAAGGTTAGTCCAAGGCACAGAGATTCTTCACGTTATTTAGTGTCTGTCTTGTATATTTCCGTGTTCTGCTTTGCTATAAATATTTCCGTTCTTGAAGAAAGCGATTTCTTAAAAACGAGTAATGATAATAAAACATTTTTTAAACATGTTCCCGAACCCATTGAGTAATAAAACTACATGCAAGTTATCATAAAATGAGCATAGCCCTTGAAAATCTTCCTGTTTTGTGATCTAGCGTGACACTGTAATGGTATGACCATAACATTAAAACTAGAACAGATCTTTTGAATGCAATCAGTGTATTAGAAGTTTCTCTCTCCCTCTCGCTCCCTCCCTCTTTCTCTCTCTCTCTCTCTCTCTCTCTCTCTCCCTCTCTGATTTGTAATGATTTGAATAACTGAGTTTGCTGTCTTTTTATGATATTTTTCTGTAAAGAAGATTTGAGAAACTTTTTAAATTGAAAAGAACCATGATACCGTACATTTTAATAGCCACAATTGAGCTGGGAAATCAACAGGCCCATGGCCTCAATAATGAGGAAAGATTTATAGGTAATTCATCATTGGCTAAGTTGCCTAACGGAAACCACAAATGTTGCGGTCTGCGAGTGTCAAGTATGCAAAGATAAACCTTTGAGCCATTTACATTTGGTTAACGTGTCTATGTATGAGGTTAGTTCCTCAGTGCTACGAAATGGCATACAATAAATTTATTGCACGTTTTACTGTAGCAGCAACATCATTGCTTGATATTCCAGTTATTCGACTTCATAACCTTCGGCGTTGCACATGCATGTACATGATGCTTTGCATTTCCTATATTTTTTAATTTCTAACAAAGAGCATTAACTCTTGTTTATTTTCAATATTATTTTGTACAAATAAATAAATGTTGCGCAATGACATTACGTTAGCTTGCTGATCGACTGATATGACGTGTTGATAACACTACACTGTATACAGGCATTCAGCCAGAAATCAACACCTCAGATTGCACGAGATGTCACAGTTTTTATTTGTAAATGAAAATAAAATTTATTGATACTTCGTTATTTTTTATAAAACTTTTAGTCTTAATGCTAGGTAAATTCACGTTTATTGTATAAGAAAGTTTCATTACTTTAATGTATTTTAACGTGCTCTTGGGATTGCATTTGTAGCCCTACGTAGCAGGGAATATACAACTTTTTCATTCTTATGCGCAATCTTCAAGCTTAATGCTCCAGTTAGTCGATGTTTCTTTTTAATTGCATTCCTGTGTCAGGCACATTTTGTAAGAAACCTTGTCTGTGAAGAAGAAGAAGACGCAGCTACGAGTCGATATGTTGTGCCAATTTTGTTTTGAACAGCTTTGCCTTTTTGCTAATTGTACTATTCTGTGTGTTTTCCATTTTCATAATCACTTAATTTTTTCGTTAATTTTAATTATTTATTTAAACCAGTACTGAGAAAATATACACTGGAATTGACTCTGGTCACTTTTCACTTAGACAGTCACTACAAACAAGTAAATTAAAGCTAATCAACAGTTACTTAAGCTATACATTTCTTTCATAATTATCTAATAGTAAAGGATAATTATTTTTACTCCTCTCTTTTCATGATCTATTTCCATTTATTTCCCCTTTACACAAATATTATACTAGAATTTGTAATGTATTACCATTATCTGCAATATGAAAATGCTGACACTCTTTCCCTCATCAATGCATTCCAGGTACCCGCTTCATTTGTATCGCTTTGCATATTTCTCACTGGACCTAATTTCTTTTTTAACAGTTCCTTGTTACTATACAATTAATCAAACATCTGTTTGTACATGAATTGTCCGAAATTAAATTTAACCAAAGCAAGTCCTTTCACAGAATCGATGGTAAGTCTATTTCTCTTTATTTGCTCCCGTATGGGAGAAAGGAACATTTCAACACTATCAATACAATTAAAAGAGTTACATTTTTTTTCCGTGGTCCGTTCTTTAATAAGCTACCATGGTTCTTATTCCTGAATCTTTTGACTTTCATGTTTTAAACATGTAATTCTAAGTAGACAATTGTTTATAATATAAGGTATAGTTTTACTGGTACTATTAATTAAGGCAAATCAGTGTCCACAGCTTACCAAAGATATAAAATCCATGTTGACTAAATTTGTTGCATCTTTTTAGCAACTTTGTCAATTCAACATTTCCAGTATAATTATAATTTAAGGAAAGAATATATGGATGGATGGATGGATGGATGGATGGATGGATGGATGGATGGATGGATAGATGGATGGATAGACGGATGGATGGATGGATGGGCAGGAGTGGGGGATTTAGGTACTAGAGCCGTGCTCACGGATGGCCCTTTGTACCTACGCCCCCCCCCCCAACGGGAGCACCCGGATGAGTTGAGCAGACAGGGCAGCCAGAAAATACGGGTGGTGACTGCGCGGACGCATATAGGATTCCTAGCATGTATCCATATTAACCTTAGCCCCAACCTCGGAAGGTCCACTTCCATTCCAGAAGCTGAGGAAGAAATCTTTTCAAAGCGCCAACAACTATCAAATGCGCCAGCCTAACTCACCCTGGTACTTTCGACCCTATAAGGGACTGACTAAATGATATGAAATGCAAGAGTGAAAAATTTGTGGAAAGTAAATATCTATTCCAGCATGCGTCTAAATGAATGGGGAAATCAGAAAAAATTCAAGGTAAGGATAGCCGACCCAACGTGATTTGAACCCGGAACCTCCCGGAAAGTCCTAAGGAAAGGAAATCCGCAATGTTATTTTGTATTCCAAGCTAGTTATAACTGCTTGTTCAAAAGAAATAAGAAAAGTATTTATAGCCTTTCTGCTGGTCAGTTGTACTTGGCTGTGCTCCAGCTGCGGCTATCAACATCGTATCTCACTTTATTAAATGCATTTCAGAAACACACATGAAAAATGCTTCTAACGTACACTTAAACGGTATCGCTATAATATGCACCCTAGCATATGTCCCAGTTAAAAGTTAAGTGAGATGCTATTAAAATTCGAGTTTTCCTTCTGGACAAGCAATTTTACTCTTCTAGTATGTGAGCTTGTATCGCAATGGTGTAGGTGAACTTTTGTACGTCTTCTTTAAATTTCCTGCTCAGCCGTTGTCATACTCAAACCCATATATGATTATCACAAACATTCTGTAATAACCTATAAGTGTTCATTAAAACGACTAAACAGTTTCAAAATTCATTATAATTTATTCAAATTCATAAAACAGTTAGATTCTTATAATATTTACATTGAACTTTATATGAAAGTTTTTACTCTATTTCTCATTATAGAATGGGTTTTACCATCAACAAATTTTAATTTTAGTTGGTATAATAAGTATAATCAGGTTCTCTCCCATTCATATTGAGTGAAGTATGTGTTATATTGAAATATTAATAATATTTTCTCTCTAAAAATGTGAATTACCTATGATCAACGTATTATTAATGTAATGACTTTTTCAGCACCATGAGAAGGTAAAGAATTACGCAGTGATATGAAAAAGTTCCATGTCTTAGGCCTATAGCACGGTTACAAAACTGAGCACACAGATATAGCGAATGCCAAATGAATATCGAGAACTGAAGGCTTAATTGAATTCCCTTGTATAAATAAAATCTAAGTATTTGTAAGTTTACGAAGCTCTCTCTATACACAGCCTTAAAACTGCAAACACATTAAATGCTATCTCCAAATGCTCGTATTGTCACAGTCTGGTGTGTGGTAAGAGCATCCACTGTACACCCCATTGAGAAATGGTTCCTTTCCCATTAAACTGCAGTTGGACTCTTAACCTAAGTTTGATAATATTGACCTAAGGTTGATAATATTGTGACATGCGCATTGTTTGAATTGTTGAGGTGTGTTTGTTTATTGCTGAAGGATAATGTTCATTAAGGATAATGGCCGTTGATGGTGGTTGGTTATCGGAGATTTCCAGAAGCAAGTCTTATATTTTGATCTGATTCGTGGTTGGCAGTGCCCACATGTAGCACGTCGTAGCGGGTAGGATGTGTCGTTGTCATATCTTGTCTCCACCCAGAAGTGTGCAAAGCTGAACTCAATATTATACAATCAGGTATGCAGAAAATGTTAACACCCACTATTTGATAATCCGAATGTAATAAATGTTATAATGTATGAGGTAGTGTAAAAACAAGAAATATCTTCTAAACTTCCTTGTCAAGGGATCTATAATGTTCTCTTAGATAACATTTCATACGGTACGTCTTCGCAATGTCACCTAACGTAACATTTGAATCAAGGTTCTTGATATCCTATTGGCGGAGGCCCAAGGATGTCAAACAACGTAATAGCATTTTCTTCAAGATATTCAAGTAGATTTGCTCTCATAAGATAGTCGCGATCGTAGAAGAGCCGAAACATTTGGTATTTTAATAGTTTTGACATTCCTTCCCTCGCTCCAAGTATAGTGCGGTAGATTTATCACGACAACGACATATTATATACCAATTTTCAAAAAGAAACCCAATAATGAGCCTGACATTTCTCAGTCAGTTAAATATTAAAGTAGAAAATACGTTTTTTATTCAACCTTAAATACAGTATTAGTATGTCAGTTCGGGTGGTCTAGTGATGAGCAAAATTACCTTATAGATACAAGGTCGCGGGTTCAAGCGGATCAGTGTGGATGGATTTTTAGGGCGTCAAATTAGGGAAGTACAGCCGTTGATTTTGTGTCGTAGATTTGCGGTACGTAATGACCAGGATGTTAAGGAGCGTCCTTAAATGAAATAAACCTAAACATAGCCTCTTTTTGTATTAGGACTTGTAAACCCTGGGACTTACAAGCCAATGTCCTGGTCACTCGCCTATAGTCTGGAGTATACTAACACACTGAGGGACTTCCTAAATAGTCGAATGTCAGGGCCGCCTCATAGACGCGCCCGCACACAGAGATGGAATGAAGGTGAATGATGAAATGGAAAGTGAGTCCGCGAAAGAGTTTACCAAGCCGACATTTGCAATTTGGAAAACGGTGCATTTGTAATATATAATAGGAGGAAAAGCTCCTGATTTAACCTCTCCTTGTAGTTATTAATGTCTACCTTTTTCACATGCACTGTTTTGAAATGCCCCTATTTACCTGTCTACACGCTATGCTTACCATTCGTCAACTTGATATGTTTAACTTTTGGATCCTACGTGATGCTATCCTTGACTATAATGGCCGAGCTTATTCTAACCCTGCATTCTTTACAACTTTTGTCATTTGCCTAGCTCGTGACTCGTATTATCTACTATAGGCTTCAAACAGATTTTATGCATTTCATTTCTGAGCCTCGGAATAAACAAGTGTAAGTTGGTGAAACTTGTATGAATTGTGCGAAATGAATAAAAATAGGCTAAGGCGGTCTCTTATAGGCTTGCATACTGCAAATATAAACATTAAATGATTGACTTATTTTTATTTGGAAAGAAGAAAAAAATACAAGAAAGTTTAGCTGGAAAATTGAAATGGTCAATAAAAATATGTAATACATCTTGTTATAGGTTAGTTCAAACAAAGGAAAGAAAAAAGAAAACCAGAGATAAAATTGGCGACAAATATGCAAACCGTCGCATAGGAACATAGTAAATTGAGGTTTAGCTGCCTTAACATCAACCATACAGTGTAACTGTCCCTAAACTCTGCCTAGTGTTACAGTGTAAACAGCGGCAGATTTCTTCATTGCAGTTGCAAACTCTTAACTGCCCCTGCATGGCGTCATGTACGCTAATTTGCGTCTTGGCTTATACTGATTTCTTGTTGGCGAAGGAAGTGAATTGTTCCATCTCTGTTTATCAGGCTGGATATCTTGGCAATAGGTGTTTGCTAGTTTGCAATTGATACTTTGGTGTACTTTCTGCATCTTCTCTATAATTTGGTTGGTTCAATTTTCATATATTTAGCCTTTTACGGTACCATGTCATCTCTAAACGTTTTCTTTTCTTGCTATTTTTTGTTTAACTTACACTCTTTTAAATTGTTAAATTTGCCTTATATGAAACCTTTAGGCATCTTCGGCATCTTAACCTATCGTTGCTAACTTAAGGTGCGTTTCTGTAAGTTCCATAATTTCAAATTCCCTATTTCGAACATATGCTCTATAGCAGCCTGTGTATGTCCTAGTATATCAACAGTTACCTACTTATTGTTGTCTATATTGACGAATTATTTAATAATGTTGCGTATGTACCACAGCATACAACTGCCATATTGACTTTGTTGCATCTTATTTGCTAAGTTTTTTATAGTTTTAAACTTATATTGTTGCACATTTATAATTGATCTATGAGCATTAATTTACCAAATAGCGTAGTATAATTTGTACGAAGGAAAAAATTGTTAAATCAGACTGTAGTGCTTTAACAACTAGCATGATCAACATTTTTCTGTTAACGAATCTAAAAATATCCAAAATAATAACTAATAATTGGCCGATTGAATATTAATTTCTCCTTTCTAGGATATGATGTGTGCTACCACTGGGAAATAATTGTTTATGATAAAAGAGAAAAATTTAATAAGATTGCAGGTAGCATCTCCTTGCATTCCGTTTCTCAATGACCTACTTCAATATTTCGTAAGATTTGCTACTCCAATGAGTGTCTCTTTAATGCAGTTGCCAGAGAGCAAGGAAAGCTCTTACAAAGTTTAAATGTTGGATTCGTCTTGACTGTGTGAAGCGTGAGTAGATAATATCAGGTCGGTTTTTGTACATTTATTTGCTCAATTCTTACAATTACGTAAGATAATTCGAACACGTTGACTCCTCAGTGAAGGTAACCAAAGTTCATTATTGGCCTCACCTTTGACTGTACTTGTCAAATTTTTTGGGGGATCGAGGAAGATTTTTCCGATCGTTTAAGTACTTCCTGTTACGTTTCCTCAATAGTGATAATGCGTACTGGAATACCTGACCTTTAAGTCAAATCTCTATACAATAACAATGGAATATCCGGGAGTTACTGGTTCTCCTATGATTTCGCCCTTCCTGCCCTTGCGTCGTCGTTTATGCCGACATATGAAAATGAGTGACTCAAATGATCACTGTGCTACTGTTTATTCGCCACCAATTTTATGCAGAACATTGTGAATTCCTCTAGAGCTTTTGACATGCAAAATTTTAGTAATGCTGTATAATCTACGATCAACTGCCACAGTAACCGAGGAGACTGTAGATATTTCTAACACTTCTCACTTCAGAATGACCCACAGTAAGGAAGTAAAGTACTCCCGTGTTCAACTACAATTGACATCGCTCTGTAGTGCTGCCTCATTGTGCAATGTTTATGAAATGACCCTCGAAGAAAACGGAATTCATAAATTAAATAAGAATTAAATTTAAACAATTTGAGTGACCTAATAAAGGAATATAGAAAGTTCTAGACTCAGCATATAAATGAATGAAGTTCATATCCCTAAAGAGTAGAGAGAAGGAAGAACCCAGGCCGTCCACATTAGCGCTGGTAATAGACCTAGAGAATCAGCGACCATACGTACCATGTAAGACAGGGGAATGTGCTCGGCAGTTTATTACATTTTTTTAAAAATTAAATACAGAGTATTTTATCACAGTCAGCGTTTTTAAAAGTACTAGAGCATACCTTGACATAAAGTGTTAACATATTAATGTCGGTCCTGATGGTGTAGTGGACTTGCCTTCTAAACTCAAGAACGCGGTTTCAAACCCGGTCAGGATCGATGGATCTTTTCGGAGTAAAAATTCTAAGTTTGGCTTCCTTCGGAAGCAAAGTAAAGCCGTGGGTCCCGTGTCATAGATTTACGGCACGATAAAGAACCTGAAGTTTGAAAGAAGAGGCCTTTGAGCAAAATTTGTCGGTCGTTTCACGCCCTGAATAGAATGGGACACTGATGACCTGAGATGTTAAAGAGCGTCCATAATAACCCCCCCCCCAAAGTAACATATTAATATTCTTTCCAATTCTGTTTTTTAAACTTTTTGCATACTTTTACAGGAGTGATGCAATTTATTTCCTGTCCCAAACACCTGGTAAGTGCACGTTTATTAAAGCCCTAAGACATCCTCAACGTGTGTATTTAAAACCAGTTTTGATGTAACCGTAAATGTTTTGTACAAATACGAAATGAATGCAAATTTGTTAAACTTTTAAGCAGATGAACTAAATTTTGGATTACATTGATTAAGTACGTAAATAACGCATTAAAATTCCTTAGATGTCTGACGGAAGATTTAAAAAAAAACGCAAATACATTCTGGCATAATTATTTGAAAATTTTACACCGACAATAAAATCACAAAATAAATAAAAAGTATTAAATTAGTATGACAGGATATATTTTAGAGAACAAAATTACTTAGAACTGTTAGGTGTAAACTTAGTTATACTCATAGAAAACGAAAAACTTAAATTCTTAACTCCAGGTTGTGTTTCGATAACATTATCGAGTTGTAAAGAGAATTTGGAGAAACGAGGAAGACAATTATGGTCAAAGGATACCGCCACGGGTGGTTAAGGTAGTCGTTAAGACGCAGACTCGTGAGCAGGAGGTCTGGAGTTCGAATCCTGTCCTTCCTGACTGAGGCTTTTCCCAGTATTTTCTGAGTCCTCATAAATGGCAAATGCCGGGGAGGTACCCTAAACTTAGACCTGGAAGGTTTCCTTACTAAAAAATAACTCCTTTCCCAATATATCATTTCATTTCATGTATAATCAGTGTCCACCGCCTGTGGTGCCTAAGTAGTAATAACAGGCGTTAAACACTATTTAAAAAATGGTCAAATGATGGTTATATGGCTCAGGATTCAAATTTGCAGTTAAGTAATACTACAAAGCAAGCAGAAATTAATGAACAAACGAAAATAGTCATAAACCTACAACATCTGACATTCAAAATAATGAATAAATATTTTAAGTGTGTTAAAATTCTGAATAAGGACATTTCCAAAGGAGTGGAATCTAAAAGACAGAAACAACGGGACTGTAGTTGCTCCTCTCTCAATCTAAAAATCAGCATGCTTGCTAGTTTCCATGGTAAGCTGTTCTGTAATAGCAAATATATACTCAACCTATTGTGATCATCATGTAGATCATAGTTAAGAGGCTATGCAAAGCTGGCTCTCGCAAAGTACTGCTATTACCAGCAGGTAGCTATGACGGCCCGGTCGGTCACGCAGGAGTGTAACCTCTGATGTCACAGATTCCGCTTGACCCTCGTGGTCAGCCGGTAAATACGACGTGACCATCTATTAAATTAATTGCCATCTAGGAATGCCGGTGACCAAAGATGACCTCTGTGGTACACCGAAACATGCTGCATAGAAATCCTCGCCATCGTCTTACCTGACAAAGTCATTAATATGCAAGAAGTTATTACAACCCACTTTCGGAAAAGTGGTACAAACGGCACACACGAAAAGGGAGGGTCTGGTAACTTGTTATCTTGGGAAAGGGACGTAAGTGGGATTTCCGGTAGCTCATGCTTAAAATACAAGCAAGGGGTAAGGCTAGTGAGTTTTTGCTTGTCCATGTTCAAGGATTTTCTATTATTTAATTTTCCAGACCTATTTATTTTATTATACTGGTTATTAAGTTAAACTATAAAAATTTAATATTTTTACTCATGAATAGAACATACTTGATATTTTTTGTATCACGGGTGGCCGAGGTTGTTAAGGCAAGGACTTGTGAGCGGGAGGTCCGGGGTTCGAATCCCGCCAGGTCTGTCCTCCCTGACTGAGGTTTTTTCCAGATTTTCCTCAGTCCTCATAAATGGCAAATGGTACCCTAAACTTAGGCCTGAAACGCTTCCTTCCTTTTAAAAAAATGCTTAATCTATTTATCATTTCATCTCATATATCATCAGTGTCCACCACCTGTGGTGCATCTATAGTTAAAACGGGCGTTAAACACTATTAAAAAGTTTGTATATTTCAGTAGTAAACCATCTATCCAAGTTGTTTTAAAACCATACGCGATAACCTCTCGAACACAAGACAAATGTCTAGTTTTTCCCCACCTTCATCTACATATTTATGTGGAATAATTGTATACAAGACAAAAGTCTAGTTTTCCCCACCTGCATCAACTTATTCAATTCGAATGATTTTATACAAAACAAATATCAAATTTCCCCCTTCTGCATCAGCATATTCATGTCGAATGATTGTATACATTGTATACAAGACAAATATCCAGTTTTCCCTACCTGCATCAACTTATTCAATTCGAATAATTATATGCAAAACAAAAGTCCAGTTTTGTCCACCTGCATCAATTTATTCAAGTCGAATGATTGTATACAAAACAAATATCAAATTTCCCCCTTCTGCATCAGCATATTCATGTCGAATGATTGTATACATTGTATACAAGACAAATATCCAGTTTTCCCTACCTGCATCACCATATACAAATCGAATGATTGTATACAAGACAAATATCCAGACAAATATCGTGCATCAGCTTATTCAAGTCGAATGGTTGTATACAAGACAAATATCCTGCACAGCTTATTGAAGTCGAATGGTTATATACAAGACAAATGTCCAGTTTTCCCCATCTGCACCAGCATGTGCAAATTGAAGTTATATACAAGACAAATGTCCAGTTTTCCCCATCTGCATCAGCATATTCAAATCGAATAGTTATATACAAGACAAATGTCCAGTTTTCCCCACCTGCATCAGCAGATGCAATTTTTTTGATGGTGTTTAACTCCCGTTTTTACTACTGAGGCACCACAGGGGATGAACGTTGATGATACTTGAGATGAAATGATATATTGGGAAAGGATTTTTTAAGGTAGGAAACGTTTCAGGCCTAAGTTTAGGGTATCTCCCCGGCATTTGCCATTTATGAGAACTGAGGAAAACCTGGAAAAAACCTCAGTAAAGGAGGACGGTCCTGGCGGGATTCGAACCCCAGACCTCCCACTCTTGAGTCCATGCCTTAACGACCTCGGCCACCCGTGGCGGTGTCAGCATATGCAATTCGGATAGTTATATACAAGACAAATGTCCAGTTTTCCCTGCCTACATCAACTTATTCAATTCGAATGATTGTACAGCAGCATAAATCTCATAATATATGGGATAATACATAACATTGCCACTTACAACCGCGATTATCCGGGTATCTCAATCAAAAACTATTGTTAGGCAGGGTTGGCTGCCTTCCAGCTGGTGACGATAATCTGCTAAGTTGGCTGCAAAATCAACAGACTTTACCTTAGACCTACACCCACTTTTGACAAGGGATTTGAACGGAGCAGCAACATTACTTATAGTGTAGTACAGTCAATTGATTGGAATATGCTGGTGTACACTTGAAATTAAACAACTTATCGGGTTGCGTTCGCGGTGTAACCAATACTGATCATATCAAGGAGCAGTAAAAACTTTCAATATAAATCTGAGAGATATCCCAAATATTATTCTCAGTTAATTTTTTTGTTTTATTTACAGCCACTTTGGTTATATTGGTATTCTTGCAACATTTGTAGATTGTGGACTGAATACAAATAGGGATGAACGAAATGAAATGAAATGAACGCAAATTAGCTTGGAGTCCTTGCCGCCTTTCTGTCACTCACCTTCTCAGTGTAAGGGAAAACTCGGAATAAATCGTCAACTAGACATAAACGCTACCACTAGACCATGGAGGTGGTTCAATTAATTTTACTTTACTGCAAAACTGCCTATATGAGTTCAATGAACTTTTCCCAGTTCCCACAAAATGTTACGAAGTCTTTAGCATATTTTGTTCTACAAGAAGAGCCATGAAATGATTACGCATTACTTATATGCTTTTAAAGCATAGTTCGTTGTACTTTTTCAAGTTAAATCATACACTGAAAATTAACATTTGGTAAAATAACTAGATATGAAGATAGCATTCAAATAACAGCAATGCTTGCAGTTCTTCAACAATGCAACAATGAGCTCTTTAGTGCACTCAAGAGCAAATCGTATGCTACAGTAGTCGTTTTAGTTCGAAGACATTGTCTTGTGCACATGCAGAATGGTTTTCTTGCATTTTCAACCTGAACAGAAGTCTCCTTATAGTTATTTTCGTGCTCAGTATGGAAAGTAATATTTTCAATTAAATTCGAAAACAAGAACGCAAAATATAATTTCTGCACAAAGCGCGAACAATAAACATGTTTAAGCATAACTATACTGAAATTATAAGTAAATTTGTGACTTGAGTTTATTTAATGCTGTATTATTACGCATTTATTAGCTTTGAGTAAATTGCCCGGTTGTTCGATCACTACTATAATTCAACTGTTTCACTGTCTTTGTAGTTGGTAATGAATACATCGATAGCTGAGAGCTATATTGAAGAGCCTTAGAGAATAAAAGGAAATTAGCTTAGAAAACTTACTGTAGAGAGATGTTATTTGTTCAAGAAGTGCGGCGGATGAAATGAAAGATGTGTGTAACATTTCTTTCCCCTAGAGAGTAAGATTCAAACTGTTTTCAAGTTGATACAGGTAATGTTAACATATGAAGCTATTGTGTTCTGGGAACTATTCCATATTTGTACCGTAAAGTGTTTCCATATTTCTTTTATTTCAGTATGCATATAGCATGCTTTTTGTGTGGGATGTGCGACTGTGCATTATAGGGGTTTCAATATGCACAGTTTCCCCCCACCACCACATAGCTTTACTGTTCCAAATAATACAACGAAGTTTCATGTATAGTGATCATTTTGTCGTTAGAAAGAAACTCCGCATCTTCTTGGGACATTATCAATTGCATGTGTCATGGCATCCTGTTGTTCGGGAATCAGCAGTCTTGTAACCCGCCGTGCACAAACACTTCTCATGTGCAACTTTTCAGTTATTAAATTTTTGGGAATTTCTGAAAGTGTTCTTACTGTTATTGGAAGATCCTCTGCTACAATTACAACAGAGGTGTTAAATGTTTTCTTCCGTCAGAGCACAAACTGGAAATCCAGTCCAGTTTCCTTTAAATTGATTACCAATTCTCTTTAATAACCTTAAATCATCTTCGAACTGTGATATAGGAAAGAACAAACTCTTCATAGTCCTCCTGTAACGTTGCATAGACCTCAGATGAAGATTTATGAAGACAAAAACTAGAATTTCAAAGCAGCATGTTGTTCATCGAGTGTTATCTCCATTTTGCAATTGAGCAAGTCACAACTTGAACACCTCTCATAGGCGGGAACCTGAACAATGAAACTAACTACACCGTGTACATTACGCTTTAAGTTAACAAAAAATTAATAACTTAAAGTTAAGCACGATAAATTGTCAGTAAAAATTATGATTTTTCTTTTAGTTATACAATGAATCATTCTCACATTTTCTTGCTCTTTTTTACATTGATGTAGAAACATCAAACAGTAAACTTTAAGAAATCTTTAAGTCTATGACTATTTTCTGAATTAATTTTAAGTGTTTTAAAACTTAAATTATTCGCAGTAATTTAGCGTTTAATTAATTTCCATGTCTGCATATACTTTAACAACACTAAAAGATAATGTTATTTTTTTATTTTTATTTATTTATTTATTTTTTACAAAATAACTGTTGTAAAGTTTATTCAAATAGTAGGAGCTGCTAAAATGGTTCTTCAAAAATATTTAAATTTATTCAAATAGATGTATTACACAAAAATGATGGAATTCCAATATTAGAAGTGTTATTTTAAAAATTCACTGACAGAGTCATGGTAAACAATATTTATGTTTTATTTACTTGCTTCTTGTTACGCACATCTATTTTGTTGACCAACCAAAACGCGCGTGAGAGTTCTTTTGTTTTGGCTTTCTGTAACAAAAGCTTTAGGAATTTCGCGTTTTTTAAAAAATAAAATACGAATATAAGAGTTTAACCACCCGTACGACTCTGCTTTCCAAGGAATTGTGTTGACTAATAAAGCTTTTAAAATTATTTTACTTTTATACAAGATTTTTACTAAACTGTTGTACACTTAATCGACGTACCGTGTCAATTGAGGAAATTATAACGTCATTTGCATTTGTCGGTGTTAGCTGATTTGCATATGACTGACTCAAGATTCCATGTACAGTGATATGCATGTCTAAAGTACCTACATAAATCATTCACGTTTCATGTTTCCATGACGCAATTGCATCAGTAATGCTTCTAAATCCTGCCAGTCTTTGTGCACACCTACATCATGCTGTAAGAATAAATCCACATCTATTTGCTGTGTACATGTAACGGATAGCTTTTTAATCTTAGATATGATGGGTTTACTTGGCATTAAAGTTCTTATATTGCGGTTTATTTATATTTTACTCGAATGTGGACTTGAGGATATCCTATGTGTCATTTTCCAAAAATGAGAAATGGAAATTCAGTTATCTTTCTAAAGCTAATGAAAATAAAAGAAAATGAAACATATTTATGGCTAAGTTTGTTCAAAAAATCTTAGCTAACGTCAATAATTGTGCTCAAATTGCTTATTTGTCCATACATATATCAGGACCTCAAAATAACACATGAGGCCTATATGTATGCCGTAAGATAAAAAAAACACAAATAAATTAATAAACACTCAAAAAGTTAATTTGGCAATTGGTCCCGCGCTCGATTCACACTGGCATGTCTATGTGAGCGGATATTAAGCCTTTAGACCCATTCTGTTATCAATACACCGTACGCTTCTATTATTGCCCTCATTCTTCATGATGGATGAAATTAAATGCCTAGAGAAATTTTCAAGGAGGATACTTCAAAGCGTCCTGTGTATGTGCCACAGTTTCCCTTTCGTCCTCCGCTCTGGCCACTTTCACTCCACCACTTTTTTCACCTCCTCCATACATTTTCAATAGGATTCAAATCTGGAGAGCAAGGGAATCAATCAATCGCTATATCTTGCCCCTGAAATAACCAGTTTTAAATCGCTGACATGTGTTGACAGAATAATTATCCCATTGGAATTCAGCGATTATATCAGGATATTTCATCCTTAGAGAAGAAACCAGATGTGTTAGAGGATGTTTTTATATCAGCGACTGTTTAGTGTGTCAAGCCAACACAACACACCGAGGCATTTAACTCAACGCGACAAAATGTGACCTTGACGATAGAATTGAGCCATCGTATTTGTTCCCTTGGACGACAGGAAGAGTATCCCCCGGTGGAAGAAAATGTTACCTCGTCTTTTAATAAAGCTCTATTCTATTTGTGGCTGGCATTTTCTTCTGCAAAAGCAAGGTGAAAGTATGTGATCTTCTTTAATGCAGTCCTTTTTAGCAGTCAAAGAACCCTACGACATGGCGTTCAAACGACATAGTACAAGTAATGCGCTGTTCGACCGAGGTAAATGAGAATTACCTCTAATTGCAGAACTTGCTGAAAAATTTTCTGTCTGCTTCTACAAACAGAGTCGTGTCCTACTGAAAAATGGGCATGCGTTTTCGTTCTGAACCTAGACGATGGCTACCGCCACCGGTGGCCGAGGTCGTTAAGGCGCAAACTCTTGAGCGGCAGGTCTGGGGTTCGATTCCCGCCAGGACCGTTCTCCATGACTGAGGTTTTTCAGATTTTCCTCAGCTCTCATAAATGGCAAATGCCGGGGAATTCCCTAAAATTAAGCCTGGAACGATTCCTTTCTTAAAAATAAATCCTTTACCAATATATCATTTCATCTCATGTATCATCAGTGTACATCGCTTGTGGTGCCTCTGTAGCAAAAACGGGCGTTAAGCACTATTCATACATTCATTTGGACAATGGCTAACAATTCCTTTCCTGGATAATAGCCCCAAACTCGTGGCCATAGATATATTGACTTCAAACGATCTTGCAGTTGGAGAACAGAATAGTCTGCAATATTTCTGCAAGGAGCGATCTCCATTATTTTTCGTGTACTCTCAGGGCTCAGTCATTGAAGACTCAGTTTGATTGCTAACAAATAATCAGGGTTCAAGGCTGTTTAAATCTACAATCTTATTATTACCCACATGCTTTTATCCACTCTGCCACTAGAGCACACGGTTTAAACAAATGCATTTGCTGTTTATGACATAACTTAAACATGAACTGAAAGCGACATTAAAAAGTGTATTGTGAACCCAGTGACAGCGAATGCTTCTGAAGATTTCGTCATGGTTTCTGGCTGTTGTTCTTTATTAAATTTCTTTTTTGTCTTAGTGTGTACATATTCCCTGTGTTTGGTATTTCTCATTGTAAGAGCCTCCAAAGTCCTTCAACATCCACCTTGCACCTGAACTCAGGCCTACATAAGCTGCATCTTATTCACGTATTTAGACACCGTAGAGGTGATTTGCTGTCTATATGTCATCATTAAAAACAGTTAAATTCGTATCTACGATACATACAGAAGGGTCACTTAAATAGTCCAATAACGTCGAAAGTGCTGAAGTTGGAAATATGTGCATGTGGAATTGTGTTTTATGTGTATGACATTTCAATGACTTCCCACACAAATCCCCGTAAAGTTTCGACTCTTGAAGCCAAAACGAATATGTCCAAAGTTACTTCGGCACAGCGTCTTGTTCACATTTACGACCGGTAAGCTACAGTTGCTATATGCTTTTCATTAAAATTCTTTGCGGACCAGCGGCGCAAAGTGTCATAGATACAATGTCCTTCTAGTCTCTATTTATTTTAATCTCACTTTTTTCGAATATTTCAATTCCTTCTATGTTGCGGTTTTATTTCAGACGCTTAATAGATATTACTTTTTCGTCTATGTGTAATAGAATACCTGTCCATCTGTCGTGGACTGAGAGGATACCGGCATGGTGGCCGAGGTAGTTAGGTCATGGACTCGTGTTTGGGATGTCCGAGTTTTGACATCCTGACTGAGATATTTTCCTTTCCTCATAAATGGTAAATGCCTGGAAGGTCCCTAAAAACTTGTGTTAAACACTATTAAAAATAAACGGAGTTAATGCGTTTTGTGGCATTTTTGCGCTTATAATTGTAATATAAAATAAACGGGGACCATGAAAAAAAGATGTGATGCGCGCGACGTTCACTGGAAAAATAACGAACGAAATTAGCCCTATTTTGAATTCAGCTTTACCGAGTGTCACCGGCGCTACCCGAAGTTGAACTAAAAGCGAACCACTTTTATTTGTAAAATACATATATTTATAAGTCCTGGATTACTTAACATCATTTAGAACATAAAATTGAGGTGTTTTATTTAGATGAAGAAAGATAGAGAATATTAGAGGAGAGAAACTATTTAATATAAACAGATTTTTAAATTAAATGTAGTATAATATAAAACTCATTACGATAATTTCTGTTTCCTTACTCAACCTGCTGTTATTGTAATATAATAGTATAAATGTATGCGTGTATGCATGTGCGTGTGTGAGGTGAATAACATGTTTTTTCTTCCCCTTATATTTCATTTGTATTTTAATCCTTCCCAGCAAGCGACTTACCATCTGATCTATGTTTGCTGTCGTTATTTCTCATTCAAATAAATACCATCGCCCGAAAAGCAAGTAGAAAAGTATTTTCTACAACTTTATTTTTTTTTAATCGTAACGTATATGCCTTGCAGCACCGGGTTTAACATCCACAAGCTGTCCTATGTCAAAAAGAGCTTTACGAAAGTCTGATAAATAAAGTTAGTCAGGAAAATTAATGGGCAGTGCACAATTTCGGCATTAGTGATGCTTGGCTTGTTGCAGAAAAACAAAATCAGCAACATAGCATACCCGGAGGGAATACACAGGGTAAGTATTGATGTTACAGAATTAAAGTGTCCAAAAGGGAAGATAGCGGCTTAATTCAGGCAAATCTTCAAGAATACAAATTTTATGACGGTGATAGGCGAAATACGATTCGCTTTAAGATTAACGCTTAATTCTTCAGTTCTGCGTCAAAGAAAACTAGTTGTATCTCTTTAATTTTCCACAAAAGGTTTCATGATTAATGGAGAAGGCTGCTTTTTCAAAATACAATGAAAGAAGCAAGGTGTGTTTTTCGAAAAAAAGTTTTTACCGGTGATTAGCACACTAACTTTTTGTGCATTATGGGTCAAATTTTAAACCTTGAACGCAAATGTATGTATTTCGTTTCAAAATTTGACTAATGTGTAGAGTTAAAGTAAAATATTTTCTAATATTTATATTTTATTGCTACATTGCGGGTTTTCTTTTTTATTTTCTTTTTTTTTTTCTTTTTTTTTTAGCTTTAACTAAGCATTCGTTTATTTAATTCTCAAACATACATTGTTAATGACCCATTCTAACATAATTTGAACATAGAACATTTTGACGTTATTAATAATTGTTTTCTACACCTCCATTATGCACATAAATTTTATCTGCAGTTATTTTGTGTTACTCTTAATTACTATTAATTTCTCTTTGTTTTACAGTTACCAACTTTTCTATTTTCGGACGCTAAATTAGAGAGCAAATATGACATACTCCACCATTTCTATATAACGGATTACAATAATTTTTGTTTATTTTGAAATTAATAATGAATTTACAAGTTTAACTTATAATACTTAACTTCCTTCACAATAATTATAAATTCCATCATTAATATTATAATAAAATTTCACCTTATAATTCAGGAACAGTGAGCTCCCTTTATCGTGTTTCCGGATTTTACTGTCTACTTTTCTGCCGAAGTAATTCAATTAACTTGAATTAGTTTTATTCAAATTACTTATATGCTGGTTTAAATTTATAACATCCAAAGTTAAATCAACCGCTTTACATTCCTTTACTCTCGTACCTTTTAGGTTAACATGTACTGCTAATGTGCATTTTACCGCTAGTTATTTGAACAAAAGAGGATTATTGGAAACAGAAACTGATACAAAGTTTAGAACATAAATGCTCGCCGTGTATACCTCATATGCATAACATATTCGGTCAAGTGTCGACGGGTAATGAAGGGTGACAATGGCACTGCTGCTCATCCTAGAGAAAGTTTTGAAATTATGGCCCTCGATGTATCACACCAAATTTCTTCCAGTTGTTTCTTCATCTTTTCCTGCTACTTTCAATATGTTATGTGGAGGCTCAGTTTTCCATAATGTCACAAAAAACAGTTTCCGTTCCGATATCTAGCACATTATGTTTAATTATTGATTGTTAACTATTCCTTAATGGTTCCTAAATTATTCTATTTAAATCCCTTGTATAAAGAAAGAGGTTACAACAGATTTTACCATGTCATCCACAGAGAAAGACATCTATTGTAAGGAGAACAGAACACCGTGAAGCAAGGTAACCCACAGTTTGTTAAGTATATAAAGCAGGGTTACTTACTCCCGAAGCGATGTTTGTGTAGATTTGTGTACAATTTACTTTGGGGCGACCGGCTGTCTTTGCTTAACTTTCCGTGCGGTCAAGAGCTTTCAAGTGGCAAGACCATCGTCTCTTTGTTGAAGGCCGTCTCTGGAGGAATTTCCTGGTTACCAGACAAGCTAATTACATACTCATCATTCATCACTGGAACTGCCGGCTGAGCATGTTGCTTTTCAACACAATTCTCCAATTCTCACTCTTGAGCGAGAGGTTTGGAGTTCGATTCCCACCAGGACCGTCTTCCCTGCTTTGAGGTTTATTCCTTTCTATCCTCAATAGCAAATGCTAGAAGGGTAGCCTAGACTTAGACCAGAAACACTTCCTTCCTTAAAAAAAATCCTTTCCCAATTTATAATTTCATATCATGTATCACCAGTTTCCACCACCTCAGCATTTTATTTAGCACAATATATTACATTAAATATTCACAAAATACATAAACATATAAAATCAAAAATAAATAAAATTGAACCTATAAAAATAAAACAAAATAAATGCCAGAAGAACAATTTTTAAAAATATTAAAACACATATAAAGTAATCCCATTATGATCGACACAAGCTGGATTCAATCTATCTGTTTTTCCTCAACCCCCGCTGCAGTTATCAGCCTTTTCAGATTCGATTTACACCAGGACCGTCCTCTCTGACTGAGGTTTTCTTCAGGTTTTTCTCAATCCTCATAAATGGCAAATGCTGGGGAGGTACGCTAAACTTAGGCCTGGAACGCTTCCTTTAAAAAAAAAATCTTTTTCCAATTTATCATTTCATCTTATGTACCATCAGTGTCTACCGTCTGCGATGATGTCTAAGTAGTTAAAACGGGCGTTAAATACCATTTAAAAATAAAAAAACGTCTTTTCAGATCTGAGCAGTCTTTTTTTAATCAGAAATTTACTCCTCCCTTTCTTTCCTGTCACCAAAGACCAGCTCCCGTCTAGTGAGTTTATTCCCTTTTTTGATACACTACTCCATCCCCCATTCCGACTTTAGCCCCGATTACATTGCATTGTATGGAAATTATACCACCGAAATTCTTTTTCGGCCTTGGAAAGCAGTTTTCTCCTCTGTAGCGAAACAGCCCAATGATGACCTTGGCCTACCAGCAACCGCTATCCCCTGGACCCCATTCTAGAACCCCAAAAACTTAGAACATTGTACCGAAAATCGAACCCGAGACCTCTTTACGGGTAGGTGTTAAAATAAATAAATAAATAAATAAATAAATAATAATAATAATAATAATAATAATAATAATATAGCACTTCTATTAGGTAGAATGAACGAGAAAGTGAAACCTTTTTAATAATTTGTTGTCATTTAATTCACATTAATCATAAAAAAATATAAGATACTTTGCCCATAATCTTTGTGTGCACGTAGGCTGTATCAAAAAAAGTTTTACACAGTTGGACATCTTTCTATGTAGTCTCTAGTAGAAAGACTGTGTCTATTTAAGATAAAATTGTAATATCCTGTGTTTTTATAAAAAAAATAATCCGGCATTTTCACTTGAACATTACTAAAAGTAAGCTTTTAACAATAGACAATGGTATTAAAAACATCTAACTATAGCGATAAGTAACAAATTTCAACTGCAACTGACAAGCAATGCAAAGAAAATTCCGGCACTTAAAAACAATATTTACTTATTCAAAGCATTATTGAACGATCTACTCAAGATAATCCATTAGTTAACAAAAGCAAAATATTATATTGAATTACTGCATTATATAGTTTCCTTATAAATAGTAAACGGCTACGTAAAAATAAGGTTCGATACAAATTTAATTTTTTTATGTCCCTTACTTTGCTACACTTCCAACCTAAAATAACTATTAATAACTAAAATATTTTGCCTCTATATACTCTTACACTGTGTTGCAACAGTTTGTTTCCAACTGTTTTCTTTCGATAACCATGAAGATATCTAACGTAAAAAGGTGTAACACACTCATTAAATACTTTTTAAAACTGTTCTCTTTTTAACATGCTTTATGCATACTCAACGAAATTTAAAAACAAGAACAATTCACATGTTAATACTCTCTGCTTTTAATTACAGAAGTTTGACCCTGGGCAGTTTACCAGTCAATTTTATATTCGCTCCGTATTCTATGATGCTATAAACTCTAAAAAGTATCCTTTCATCGTCTTATGACCCCTGAATTGTAATCATGCGTGACATTAACTGCTCAGCCAAAGAATAGCAAGAAAGGATATCAAAGGAGTATCTTGCGTTTAACGCAAATTGCCTGAAGAAAAAAATAAACGCTACGAGATTTTTGACGCCTTATTTGGGAACTTTAGTGCCTCATGAATGAAGCTATCCTTATATTTGCTGTTTTAATTAAGACCCTTAACGAGACTATGAAATAAAAATGGAACTACAAGTCACCGGTGACTAAACAAAATTCCTGCGGTTGTGCTCACCTAAGTGCTGCCTAACTGCGATAATGTAAGTTTATAGCCGTCTTCCTTGTGCCTCGCTGTGCCTTCATTAAAGTCGTTCACTTAATACCGCCTATTGACAGTAAATATTCTCATGTTAAGTTCATTTTATATTTAAAGTAAACGTCACATTGAATGGCAATTCATTCGTTAGCAGCCTTTCAAAATTGCTATAAGGCTTTATAAATACTATCGTTTGATGATGCAGTGAAATAAGCTAATCGTGAAAGAATATGAAACAGAAAAGGCTAAAGAGGAATAAAATTATATGAGGAAAGAAATTTAGAAACAAATAAAAACATCCGGACTTAATATGCATATTCTCACAATTGTAAAAATAAATTTAAGTTAAATAACATATATGTATTCATATTTTTTCATGAAAAATGTTCCCTTCACTTGATTTAGTTCAGTAGGTTTGGCACTGTTTATTAAGAAACGTAGCAGATTGTTATTCAAACTCACAAATTATTGATGGAGCTATTTTTCATGTATTCGTGCAGCTTTAAGGGGTGATATACCCCGTTCTAATATACCAAAAGTAAAGAATATGTATCAATTCTCCTTTTTTTATGGAAACGTCAATACATGTAAATATTTATCAAAATATCCTGCATATTGATTTCAGGTTAGCTACAGAAGGAAAATAATTAGTTGTATATAAACGGTAGTGTGCAAAAATAAATATTGCTGTTTAATGAACAGAATACTTATTCATTTTTCTCTTCATCTCATTTTCTAATAAAGGTATTAAGGGTCTTGTTTTAAAATCATTTTATAATTAAAAAAATTATCTAAATGCGATGAAAAATGTTACAGTTTAAAATACCTACTTTATGTTTCACTTGATTTTTGTATCTTAGATACTAAAAGTACCAGCAAAGGCAAAGACCACTGTATTTCACTAGGGATTTAAAAACTATAGGTATTTACACGAAGAAAAGTTTACATAAAATAATATGATTAATAAAACGTGTTTGCTCTCAGTACTTCTATATGATGGTAACTTTACATTTACTGAATGACAAAAATAGTTCACTCTGAATTAGCACAAAGATCAACTTTGGTAAGTGTAAGAGAATATAAAAGAGGAGAGAGAAGAGGATATGAGGAGAGAAGAGAGCAGAGGATAAAAGTAAAAAAATAGAAAGGAGAGCGAAGAGAATATAAGAGAAGAAAAGAGAAGAGAAGAGAAGAGAAGGTGATTGAAGATAAAGAAGAGAAGAGCATAAAAAAGAAAATATATCAGAAGAGAGGAGAGAAGAGATGGCGAAAGAAGAGGAATCAAAAGAAAAGAAGTGAGAACAGAAGAAAAGACAAGAGAAGAGAGCTGAGAAATTGAGATTGGGAGAAGAGGAGAAAAAGAAAAAGAGGGAATAAAAGAGAAGACGCATGAAAAAGAGGGAAGAGGAAGAAGAGAGAGAAGAGGATAAAAAGGAGAGAAGAGGAGGAAATAAAAATAGGAGAGGAGGTAAAAGGAGAGGAAAAGAGAGAAGAGACAGAGAGAAGATAGAAAGGAAAAGAACAAAAGGAAAGAGGAAAGAAGAGCAAGAAAGGAAAATAGAGAAAAGATAACTAGGTTGGCAAATCTATTAAAAAAGCATTGCACCCAATATAACATAGAAGTATCTGTATTAATAACATTAAAAATGCTATAATCTCTTAGCAGTGTATAATTTTAGATGAACCAAGTTGTCTCAGACGTCAGAAAAGGTTTTGGGAAGAGCCGGTTACGCTTCTATATTGTGAATGTTGAGAAAGCGAGTAAGCTAATAGGAGTAATTTCGTACGGCATAATTAGTTTATGAACGTGTTTTTCACGTTCGTTATATACTGGGCACAGAAAAAACTGATCGCATGAAAGGAGGCCAATTTTTTTATGTTATTAGCACGCTCTTCACTGTATGTCACCGTGTGAGCTGTAACGCTGATTATTTTGACCCTTAGGTGAGATTTTCCATGCCTCTGCTTTCTCAGCATTCTCTCCAATGGCAAAAAACTGGACAAGGTGTCACTGTAGAGAACAATAACATCTATCATCTGTAGGCAGCAATATATCTTCCGGTTAAAAACAAAGACTTTTTACTCAACTGATTTAATATACGTCAGAGCTTCATCACAGATCTTTCGAGGTTAGGTTAGTAACGAGAAAAAACAAGTACAAAGCACGTCCCGTTGAAACATGGAGTAAACACATGACAGAATCTTCGGTCACTAGATACTTTGTTGTGATCTGGGTTATCGTATCGATCACATTTATTATACATAAACACAACTTGAGCATGAGTATTCCTTTGGTCTATTATTTTGACAGTAAATTGTTCAGTAGATTAAATGAAAATTGAAAGTTTCTTTTTCAATCAAATAGAAAATTTATCAGATTCTTGCTATAACAGATATATAATCTCAAAGTATAAACACATAACTAATATACAATTTAATCTTAATAATTTGAATATTTTATATTTAATAATTAATTCTCCATTGATTGCACTAATAGAGACATCTCGTTCGGATTTTGCTCTTGGAATGAGAAGGAAGTTCAGTTCAATTGCACAGTATATTTGCCGACAGCAGGATTTCTACTAGAGAATAAATGTGAAAACATCAGTTCGTAAATTTCATATTTATCTATGTTAATTTCATTTCGCAGAGATATTATGAGATTTAAGATACTAAAATAATGATTTAGATTTCTTCATCTCTAATGTTAGCTGAAGGAAATTAAACCTAAAATAAATCCAAGTTACTTGGAAAAATAAATCAAGACATGATATCGTATAGATTATCAAAATGAATCAGCGTATTGATGATATAAGCTCAAAATTGACTATTTAATGTCATTTTTATATTTTGAGCCATTAGAAGCAGAGCTAATGAAAAATAAGTTTTTCTCTTATGAGCATATCATAAAGGTAATGATGTCCTGGTAACCTAGTAATAACCATATTTGTTTCATAGATCCAAGGTCTTAGGTTCAAACCCGGACAAGGGTTTTTAAGTCAAAGGATTTTAGGGAGTAAATATCCTAAGTAGGATTGGAAGAAATTAAAGGTGTTGAGCTCGTGTCGTCGATTTACGGCAAGTAAAAGAACTCATATCTAAATGAAGAGGCCTCTGAGGGAAATTATTCTGCCGTTTCACGCCCTGAGTTGAATGGGATGCTGATGATCTGAGATATTAAAGAGCGTCCTTAAATAATAATAATAATAATAATAATAATAATAAAGGCGATGTAAACCAATTATATTTATCTTCTTTTTTGACAGTTTACTCTCCTCCGGTATAGAAATTTAAACCCCTTCGGACTTACAAGCCAAGGATCAGTGGCGTAGGGAGTTAAATCTCTGGACATACTGAGAGACTCCTTTAATGGGGAGTCAGTTTAATTCCAGGGCCCCTTGGATACTTCACATACATATAGATATGAATGAAGATAAATAATGAAATGGAGAATGAAATAAGCCTTTTAAAAAAAAAAAAAAGACTGAGGAAAACCACTGAAAATCTCAGTCAGGCAGGATTTGAATCTGGAATCTCCGAATACGAATCCAAACTTTACCGCTTAAGTTAACTCGCTCGATCCAAACCTGTTACGTAATGCAACAGCATTATGTGACGGAATTGGTAAACTTCTCAAGTTGAACTAAATATTTTTTTCAGTACTTTCCTCGAGAACAGCTTTTAGGTTAGCCACTCTCAAAGGATTACTGCGACTTAATCTGCCAGTTTTCTTGCGTCTTTTGTCCAATTGCTGCTCTGTT
Organism: Metallyticus violacea; assembly: GCA_030762175.1. NCBI lineage: Eukaryota > Metazoa > Arthropoda > Insecta > Mantodea > Metallyticidae > Metallyticus > Metallyticus violacea. The sequence continues at coordinate 44,031,103 of CM060843.1, forward strand.
TCTTCCTAAATTCCTCCTATCGTTAAGTCCATCTGTCCAGAATTAACGGAGTACATGCACATCTCAAACCCGTTCATTTACGTGCACTGATTCTGTCACGAGTTTTGTTTCTTAGTTCTTCTTTGTTTACTGAAGAACACTGATAGCTCAGTGTTATCTTACAGTTAGTAATTGAGGCCTAGAACGATTTAAATTGAACCTGAATCTGTATTTGTTGTAATGATAAGATATAAGCGTTTAAGAAGAAGATCTGAAAGTTCAAACTTCAAAAAGGGACCTATTTGTTGCTCCATTTTTCAACACATAGTGCAAAAATTATATAATTTATGCGTGTGTGTGCAAATTAAGGTTAAGGAAACCTCACCATCAAGGTCATTAGTACTCATTCATTTTTAAAGCAAAGTTTATGCCACAAAGTAAGATATATAATTACAAATAATGAATCATTGAGCAGTTAAACGAGTTTACAAACAGCCTTTGTAAGGACTGACATGAACTAACTCTAGAGCCCTATTAAGTACAGCAAAATAATTGAGAAATAATTCGCGTAAGTTATTAGACAATTGATATCTGTGTGGAAAAATAATCTAAGGAGGCATAGTATAGCAATACACGTTTCACAGTAAGAGGAACCTTGTAATAGTCACACAAAGGAGCTACGTTATCTCGAAGAAAGTAAACTCAGCTAAAAAACCAATGTACAATTCGCAATCGAACTACGTAATTTCTACTATTATTACTATTACTCACAGCCCCCAAGTTTGGGCTCCAGCCTCCTCTTTCTACTATTACAGGCGAGGTATTCCAAATTAAAATAAGATCTTTTGTTTCAAGTAGAGACTTCCAGTCTTAAAGAATATACTTTCATAAGGGAGGTTTGATATCTGACGATACAGACTCAACTGTGGGCTCTGGGAAATATAAAATTGCGGATTTAGCTGCCCCATCAGCCCACTCATTACCTCGGATGCTACAATGGCTTGGTACCCATGGGAAAAAAATATTAAAAATAAAGCATATATGTAACTGATCTTGGATTCATTGTGATGAGCACTATAAATACATATCTGGGAGAAAGTGTATAGCACATAAGCAGTCAGTGCAGATAAAAGAAAAGTATGTTTAAGAGATTTATAAATGGCAAATAATTCTGCAGTAAATACCGAAGCAAAGGGTATACACAGTGCGACCGGCAATGCTTTTATCAGCGGCGTAGGATTTTTCCTATGAGCGAGCCCCCACTCCTTTCTTGCTCCGTGGAAAGGGTAGCAGGCCTGCTTGCTTGTTGAGTTTGCTGACTCTCAGTCTTAGCGCAACGGTTCCCGGGTGTATGTTATGTTGTTCGTTTTTTAATTCGACAATATACACATAGTGTATGCCTAGTGTGCTTAAAACAGTACAAGTGTCTTTATGTACAATTCATAAGTGTTGTGAAAGAATAGGACCGTTTTTTTTTTTTTTTTTTTTTGAGCGTGCAGTTGATTCTGTTGCTAATATGAATACCACACTATTTTTTCCCCAGACAGTTAACCGACAGGACACATGATCATTTGTTTTTTCAAAAGAAAATACACAAGGAATAAATTCCATGAGTAATTCACAATGTGTTTCTATAAGACAAGAATTATTAGTAGGAATTTGTCCCTCTGTCCTCCGATTAACAACCTGCAATTATTATCCCTGAGGTAAATTAAAAATGACGTTTACAAGACGAACCGTCCGGATTTCTTAAAATTAGCTACAATGGTTATTGAATAATTTTCTAAAAAGAACCCCAAATGTGTGGATAATGAAGGCGGAAAATTTCAACACCTAATTTGATAATTTGGAAGGTAATGAACCTCTTAAATTGATTTGTCTGGTTAGTTGTTTTATTGTTTTACCCTACCGATAATCACCAAGACCCGGCTAACGAGCAGCGTGCTCACCCAAAGGCGAAACACTCTGGGAGGAAAACAAAACTGATCGCAGGGTGTAACATTATAATCTCTATAATATATATTCTGGAGAAATATCTTTCTTATATATATCCAGCATCATTTCGGATCCAGGGCAGATAGCAAAACACTGTTGTGCGATAAACATCGGTGGCATTAGCTCTTTTTGGACAGAATTTGCCTAAATTAAACTCTGGTGGAAACAAAGCAGCAGATTAATGAGAATATGTTTGTCCAAGATGATAGTGAAGAATATGTGGTGTGACAGTCTAATAGCACATCCACAGAGCAGAGTGTCATGTCTAATACAGAGAGGTGGTCCACCAGACCCAGCCGTAAAACTGATAGAATTTGTACGAAAAGCTCCCAGAGATAAGTGGATCCCCATGTGGTGAACGGTTTTCAACTTAAAATGAATGGTCGAGCAGAATAATAAAAAGTATAGCCATAACCTAGCTAAGATCGTAATATACTACGATAAAGCGTAACATTCTTACTCTGAAGGCTCCCAAGGAGATAGAAGAGAGGTAGTTTAAAATTAATAAAGAACGTTCACATTAACACGTAAAGAGAGGCGAGCGAACCAACGGATGTTTGTTACTAGGCACAACAATTGTTAACTATTTTTTATACAAAAAGGTTAAATCCCTATCTTCTCGAATTGTGAGTTCGGGAAGAAACATATGCTCACTAGGGAACTAGTTAGTACTTGCCGTTACGTTTATTTTTTATTTCCATGCCAAATACCTACGATTGCCATTGACGCTTATTGAGGACGGATTTTATTCATTGTCACTCTTCAGGATCACTGTAAAAACATTTATTATCGTCCTATGGTTTCCTAGCTCTTCAGGACGATATTGGTTATGAATCAGGAATAATATTCGCCTAACACATGGTTGATGGGGCATCTGACAGGCTCAGTACAGCCGAAACAAATTTACAGGTGCTAATCTCTTCAAGATTGGCACTTCAAAGATGACATAGATCAACGAACTCATTAGGATTCAAAGCACATACAAGCAGTGACCATAAAAAGAAATGAAAACACGAAAGATGACCGTTATTTTCGCTGGCATTCAGCTTCATGTTAGGTTGGATTTGATTGATACAGTGTGTCTTTTATGATGGTATGTGGAAATTGCTTCAAGGTGATGAAGAGAAAATGAGAGAGAACAGAGATTTTAAACTTATGGCATATAATTTGTTTTTTCAACTAAGGTTTAGAGAAACAACTGCAGGGCATAATTAGTGTTTTTCATCATTCGTTCAGCACATATAAAATGATTTAATGTGCTAAACATTGAAGAAGACAATATTTATCATACTATTTGTGTTCGTACTTCTTATTTGAGAGCTACATAAATAAATAGATACCGTTGCCTTTTGTAAGTGGAATAATAGGAAGGCGCTATTTAAGAACTCGCAGAAAATTGTCGTTTTTATATACCTAAATTTATTAAAATATTTATACGCACTTTCTGCAAACAAACACTGAAGAGGCTGAATTCATTTATGAGATGAAATGTAAAGAAAAATATGTCGTGGATTTAAAATTAGTCTGAGAAACCAGAATATTTGATAATATGCAATAATATTTTTTAACCTCCGATGGCGCACAACAAAAAGACAAATGTGAATCACAAAATGGTTTTATTGCCAGGATTCAAGTACGGGCACATTACTTTTCCATTTAGTCATGTGAAGATTAAGGCATTTGTCATATAGATAGACGAACTTTTCAATACCCTCTTCATAGAAGGTTGCCACCAGCATATGGAGATAGGTCTTCACGGCGTCTTAAGTTCTCCGTTGGTGCGGAAGCACTGTCCTGCCGAAAAAGTTGAAAGTCGCTTGGCGCTAGATCTGGGCTGTATGCGGAATGATCGAATTTTTCCCAACGAAATTGAGTAAGCAGCTATTGAGTTACCGCAGAAGTATGCTGTTTTGGTTGTCATGAATCAAAACAATTCCAGATGACAGGATACATATTTTGTTTTGAATGACTCCCAGCAGGGGACATGCCTGATAGTACACTTATGCATTGATCACAGTTCTTAGCTCCGTAAACTCCACCAGCAACACACTTTTATGATTCCAGTCATGGTCTTCCTGTTGCTGAAAGTTTGTTGGAACTTTTTGGATTTGTCCGGGGAATATGTGTGCATCCATTGTTTGGATTGTTCTTTTGATTCTGGATAGTCGTAATGAATCCACGTTTCATCCCCTGTCACAATGGAGTTTAAAAACTGTTTCCCATTATCAGCGCAATATGTGAGAAAGGATAAGGCTGATGCCATGCACCGTGCTTTGTGGCCCTCAAACAGTTTTTTTTTTGGGGGGGGGGAACCCAGAGTGCACAAAGTTTTGGATAACTTAGGTGTTCTGTAACAATCGCGTACAGAGCTTACCTTGAAATGTCTGGAAATTGCACAGACAACTCACTGATGGTAAACTTTCTCTCGAACCATTTGATCAACTAGCTGAACAAGGTTTTCACTAGCGACAGACCTGGGTTCTTGTCCACTTTCATCAAGAACATCATTTCGGCATTTTTTAAATTTCCATTCTACCATTTACGCGCAACACCCTCACTCATACACCATTCTCTTCTTCCTGTAAAAAACGAAGGACGCTTCCCAATTCGCACTTGGCGGGAAATTCAATCATGCCGGACATGTTGAAGTACCTGTAGCTCAGTTCCAACTGATGCATTGAACTTGGCCTTGGCGGACATTATGATGGGGTAGTAGCGAAATAGCACAGTGCGCAGATCCGCCTCCTTGAGCTTGTCTGGTCACGTAGCAGAGCGATCGGAGGTTGAAAAAAATAGCCCTCGTATTACAAAATTAAAATTGTTGAATGACTTAGGTACAACATTAAATATCTGACGCAAAATAAAAAATAGAATAAGAGACGGAAAGGGAACAATTGACAGGCTACGTAGACTCAGAATTGGGCAATATAAATATTTAAAATAAAAATAAAATACTTATATTTTGTTCACTGTTTCAGAGCAAATTCCTGTACTAAGCATAAACTTGGAAGTAGTTACGCAACAAACGTATTATTACCGCCACGGGTGGCCGAGGTCGTTAAGGCGCGGACTTGTGAGGGGAGGTCTGGGGTTCGAATCCCGCCAGGACCGTCCTTCCTGACTGAGGTTTTTTCCAGGTTTTCCTCAGTCCTCATAGATGGCAAATGCCGGGGAGGTATCCTAAATTTAGGCCTGGAACGTTTCCTTCCTTAAAAAATCCTTTTCCAATATATCATTTCATTTCATGTATCACCAGTGTTCACTGCCTGTGGTGCCTCAGTGGTAAAAACGGGCGTTAAAAACCATTCAAAAAAAAAAAACAAGCTTATTACTCCCAGAAATATATATATATATATATATATTGGAAGACAGATATATGTGGAAGGGAACGACAAAATGTGGATATGATAAGCGGTTAATATTTCATTAAACTTAATAACTAAAGAGAACTAATAGAGTTGGATATTTGAAAATTGAATAAAAAGAACAAAATTTTCACAATTTCCTTGTCATCGCCAGATTTCCTCCCATGGGCTTCATCTTATAAAGGACGAAGAGATGAAAACCAGAAGGTGCAAAATTTGGGCTGTAGGGATAGTGAGGCAATCCACAGAAATTTAGTGATCTCCTCTCGAGTGCATAGATTCATTCGTGTGTGTGTGCCTTAAAAACTTTGGTGACATCTTTATTGGGACTAATGCCTCTACCGCATGTCCAACTTCAACTTTTAAATGGTTTAACTACAAGGCAATATATTGATCAATAATACCATTCAGAGTTCCAGGAGAAATGGCCTTGAGTAAATCCATGGGGTTATTATTTTGAAGAAATGTTGTGATATCACTTTGTAGTCTCAGGCTCGAAGTGATGAATCTGTAATCTATAATGCTGAACAAGAGATGAAATTCAGCCTTATACCGTAACAGCGAGTGGTTGCAATATAGACGGACAGTTTCGATATTTATGCATTTTGATTATAAGAACAATTAGCATTAGAAACACGATCATTGTATGCTTCTTGTATTCACGTTCATTCGAATGCAACAATGAAATACTAACTGCAACTTAACATTTATTTTCATAGGAATTCGCAGTCTTTTAGAAGGGTGTGGATTGTGTATGAAAAATGTTATTGTACCGTTCAAAAATATTAAAATAAGTTCTGGCATATTTTCTCTAGTAGACCTTTCTTATGCTAATATTTACTATAAAGGCTCTTTGTTTGGTTCAAGGATTAAGCTTATGTAAAACAAAGATTTTAATATTATGGAGCGAATACGATCAGCATTGGTTCTGCAGATACATGTAATTATAAATCTGCATGTCTTGCTAATGCAGAGGGCGTTACTAGGTCAAGGAACTTAACAATCAGAGAAGCAGTACGGATATGATCATTCCAAATTTTACTATGTGCCCCACAAATGTCCCCTATTTTATAAATTACATTGTGTGAATGTATTAAATGTTTACAGTATTTCTCTGCTGAATTTATATCAAATTTTAAAACACAGAACTTACAGTATTTTTTATATTATTTAACATTGACAGACCTGTGATTGCAATTTAACCGTTGAGCTTGGGAATCTCCGAATATGTGCTGTGTAACGTTCAGTTAGTGTTCCCCAGGATCCCCCTTTAATGGTAGGGCGAGGACCATAAATGTGCCATAGTATTTATTTAATTTTTGCTAACGTCGATTATCAATACCACTGGTAGTTTCACTTTATGTTTCTGTAATAAAATGCCGGAGGATATGTGTATTTAATCGACTTATGAAAACAGTTTCCATTCGTTAAGAAACAATAAGAATATTATGTGTACTGTTTAAATTCAGTCCTAAATCTTTTGTTGTTCATAGTGGGAGAGTAGATTTGTTCCTAATTTAAAAACTGTTAAGCACAGGGCAGCAGATATTGTAGCTTCTAGCTCTAGTAATAAAGTTATTTCATTTTATCATATAAAGAGACATTCGATAGTACTCAAAGTAATTGATTATATCTCTAAATTAATTATAAAGTATTTGAAACATGGCATGCCTGTGAAAAAAATAAATCATAAGCAATTACGACAAATATACGAAGACTTTTCATTAAAGAGTAATCTTAATACTTTACAGGCATACTTCCCCGTGGTAAATTTTACCATATATTTTGTTAATTAAATGCGTAATGTACACGTTGTGTTTGTTCCTTTCTGTCACTTCTGGTTCCCGCCTGTAAAAGATGTGCTAGTTGAAACATGTTTAGTTCTGGCTTCAGCAAAATGGATATGATACGTCACCAACAATATGCTATTCTGAAATTCTGTTTCGTGTCGACCAATCTTCAGTTTAGTCCTATGTAATGCTACAGGAGACCCATGGAGAGTTTAATCTTCTCTATAGCACAGCTCCATTCCATTCGTGCTAACAGAAGAAAATCTAACAGCGCTACTGTCTTTGTGAGAGAGGATCGTGGAATAAAATTAAAAAAAAACTTTTAGAAATTATGAACATTTCTGGGTGCCCACAAGGGCTGAAAAGTTGCACATGAGACACGTTTGTGCAATGTAAGTTCCAAAACTTATTATTCCAGGATAAAAGAACGCTTACGTGCAATTTTGCGTGTCTTTGAAGATGGTGTTGCAGAGTATCTTTTAAAAATAATCCCTATCGATGAAATTTGGCTACAGCAATTCGATCCTGAGAGCAAACAACAAAGTTCCATGTGGAAATCTCCATCAAAGCAAAAGTGTGTCCATCTGCTGTGGCAATCTCATTTTTGAATATTCAAGGAACGGTTTACCAGCATGTCGTGTGTACTATAACCTGGTAATACTACAGAGGTGTCCCGAAAACTCTGCAAGATCCATCACATGCAAAAGGCCACATTTCTGTGCAAAAAGCTGATGGCTGCACCACGATAATGCACGCCCATGCTTGACCATCTATCCTACAGCCCTGATCTTGCTCCTTGTGATTTCTGTTTGTTTTCTCTACCGAAATTTGCATTGCTGGAAAATCTTTTAAACGAGTGCAGGACCTGGTTCGAGCAATAAATTCAGCTCTGTTGACAATATCTCAGACAGAGTACCGTAGTGGTTTTTACAAGTGGCTGCGCCATTTACATCTAAGTGTGGAGAGAGATGGAGAGTACTTTAAAGGACTGTGAGGATAAGTTTTCGAATTCAGTCCTTTACTTAAACTTTAATGTAACACTTGCAAAACTTTTTGAATACACCTCGTAGATATTCTAAGAATAAAAACTTAAACCTTGATGTAGGTTTTTCATGAGGAATAATGTTACTGAAGTTTTTTGTTTTAAGAGCCACAGTTCTTTAAATAAACATCTTGGAATTTCACCAACCTAAATATCCTATGGTTTCCAAAAGCCTACTTTTTAAATGTTGAGTTCATATATTTCAACAACAGGGTATTGCAGCAGCAGAGTTCTTACAACTTGAAGTGCTGTTCAAGAGCTATGTAACCGCTACTGTTGGAACGAAATCTACGAAAATAATGGGATTATCCAATAAGATATCAAGTTTTTATCTTAGTGCTAGCGTAATTCCTAAAGGAACCCGTTCTGAAACCAGTAGATGCATCTTTCAGGACCGTTTGACATATCACGTACTCTACACGAGTGTTTCAAGTTTTATTTTTCTCTAAACCCACAGCATTAGCCAAACTTTTAACTGTGCGTCCACATAAGCGGATGCATGCTTGTACCGTGACGAATTGATTAGCTAGCAAACTGGTTGGAAGTATTTTATATCTGCAGGGCTCTGATTTCTTCTACAATAAAATATACAGGAGACAGGCTTGTTTATAAAGTGGAAAACTCTGTTTTTACGTTCTTCATACTACATCGATCATGGCTTCAGACAGCTCCAGTTACACAGATCGGTAACAATCTTTTTTGTAAACGAGTTCTATATAATGATCTAGTGATTAGCAAATGTTGTGCCAAATCTCGGTTATAAAACCGAAAAGCTTTCAAAGTACGCGCTCTATTTTGTTCTTTTTTTTCAATAATACATTAACGTGTCGGCTTGTTGCTCTGCACAAACTATATTTATAGTGTAGAAGCAATAACTCAATTCACGGTAGGGCAGTAATATTTGAATAGTACATTTTCCTTGCTTCAGAACCTTAAAGAGGAAAGAGGTAAGAGAATTCTAATCTTTTATCATTTGTCATAATTATTTACAAAAATAATCCTAAAATATGTGAATTATTCTAAAATCTTACAAAAATAAACAAAAACTTTTTGCCGAAAACCTAAAGCAGTATTAGTTTGTATTCTGCAATGACATTTTGTGAAGGTTTAGCGTTCTTGTCAGCATTTAATAAGTTACCTGCTACACCACTATATGAAAATATTACTAACGAATCTTGAACAAAAAACTAAAAGTAACGTGTAACCGTAGACTATTTTTCAAAACTGTCAATCTGCTCTCTGGTTTTTTTTTTTTTTTTTTTTTTTTTTAATATTCCTTCCTTTGTACAACGCATCACACTGTAATGATGCACTTGTGAAGTAACTGCATTATGGTGAACATTTAAACTGGCGTGAACTTGTCATTGCATGTAAACATTTCTATACGGTTGAACAAATTCTGTCAATTGTTTTATGATGCTCAAATTTCAGCTTTGGCAACAATGCAATGTGCTACAAATGTTAAAGCGAGCATAAATTGTTGCCGAGAGTTAAGATTATTAAGATGACAGGTTTAAACATTGTTGCCAGATATGGCTACTTGTCGCCTTTTTTTTTATATATTTTCATGCCTAATGGCGACGAAAGGTGTGTTTGGCTACAGGCTACTTTCTGGTGCATTATAATTATGTTACGCTTTTTTCTGGCTCCAAAATTACCTCACATTTGTCACAAAGCAACGCACAAATATTAAACTATAAGCTTGCTTCATATGTTCAGCGGGCATGAGGTATCTGACTGTATCTCTTCTCCTGTGAATTTTCAATATTTACATAGGGTTGCATAAAATGTTTCCTACTGACATGGTTATGGGTTTTACAGACTCTGCTGCTTTCCCCAATCTGGAGCATCCTTGAAAATGTATACTGAAATGAAATTACTGCACCCAGAGTAAGCTCTTTCACAGTTGATAACATTATAAACGAATACTCTTGAATTATTATACAAGTAGCACCTAGAAAACAAAAAGAAATAAATAAAAAGATATTAGTTTTCCTGCTGGGATGACCACATGAAATGTTCTAGGCATTGCTTTGATATTTCGTCATTTGGGTTCTTGTCGATCATTGGTCGATCTTTAAACCAGATGTCAATAGTAGCGTACATTTCTGATTCGAATGTTTATTATTTTCGTTACCTAATTGACAGTCACTTAAACCTACCCCACTGTCATTAATGAGCCAAACAGTTGCTTTATCAATACTTTGTGCGATGTCCTGAGACACGCCAGTTATCAATGTAAAGCATCTTAAATCACTTCTGAACCACTTGGCATGAAGATATAGATGTACCTATTAAGTATGCATTGCCTAACTGGCAATGCCTAACTTGCCAGTAAGCAGTCAAAAATTTGGTTCTAATTATGGTCTAAAAATTTGCATAGTCGATTGGTAATTGTTCATAAAGGAACAGGGTATCCAAAAATGTTTTAAAATATTTATCTGCAGTAGATTGTTTTTAATTTCCGGTTTGAGAAAATAAACATATAACCGGGTAACACATTTTAAGTTTTAAAATGTCATTTTAAATATACACCCTGCAATAAACTCACGAGTTGTTCTAAACTCAGCTCTAAGACATCACATACCTCGAGTGAATTTGATTTCAGGTACACTGCATTATAATACATAGAAACATGCAACAATTAAACATTTAAAAAAATGAAAGCATAAATAAAATCTTAGCAACAAGAAAATGTTGAGATTTTGATTTGTTTTATTTAAGGGCGCTCTTTAACATCTCAGGTCATCAGCGTCCCATTCAATTCGGGGCGTGAAACGGCCGACAAATTTTGCTCAGAGGCCTCTTCTTTCAGGCTTGAGGTTCTTTTTCGTGCCGTAAATGTACGACACGGGACCCACGGCTTTACTTCCCTTCCGAAGGAAGCCATATTTAGGATTTTTACGCCCGGAAAAATACTTCGATCCTGGGTTTAGAAAGCAAGTATGGTTACCACCACTCCACCAGGACCGACAGAAAGTGTTGAGGGTCAGATAGATCGGCTATACGATGCTTAAGTTGGATTGGATTGATAGGGACGGAGGAGAATATTTCGGTACTTCAGCCGTGGTCAAGATTTTGTCATTTGTGTCTGTACCCCAATGGGTGTATTTCTAGAGAAAGGACCGCCACGGGTGGCCGAGGTCGTTAAATCGCGGATTCGAGAGTGGGAGATCTGGGGTTCGAATCTCGCCAGGACCGTCCTCCCTGACTGAGGTTTTTCCAGGTTTTCCTCAGTCCTCCTAAATGGCAAATGCCTGGGAGGTACCCTAAACTTAGGCCTGGAACGTTTCCTTCCTTAAAAATAAATCCTTTCCCAATATATTATCTCATGTATCATTAGTGTCCATCGCCTGTGGTGCCTCTGTAGTAAAAACGGGCGTTAAACACTATTCATTCATTCGAGAGAAAGGGACGAGTGAATGAGGGAGATACCGGCAGGGGAAGAACCACGGGCAGTGAAGACGGGTCCTTAACAAATGAATGTTTTCTGTATTTAAAAGATAAGAAAAACCACGTTAATGTTTTCAAGTTAAATGTCCCTAATGTTCATAATTGTTAATAAACATTTCTAAATGTGGTAGATGAACCTCATTATTATCCATTACTTAAATATACAACATTTTAGTTTATCTTATTCTTATAGCTTCTCAGAAAAGGTTACTTCTTTGCGCCAAACTGTAATTTTCATTAAAACGATTTTTAACAGTTCAGGGCATAATTAATTCTGCCTAAATTTTCTTTCCTGTACCCGTTTTATTTATTTATTTATTTATTTATTTATTTAATATCTCATCTTAACCTTCCTTAGTTGATGAATAGACAACTAGTTGAACATGGTACAATTATTATCAATCATAATTTAGAGCTTTTTCCGTGTTACAGCCAACTTTAAGCTCCATTTCTTTAAGCGCTAGCAGATCGTGTACAGCTATAGCTCCATTTAAATATAACCATATTTCTATATACAGAGCTTGAATTTTTAAGTAGTGTTCTACAAGTGACATAGAAAATTGGTTTGATGGCCTTCATAAGAGTATTGGGAATGGAATGCTTTTATTCGATATACCTTCGTAAATTCTGCAGTCTTAATTAAAGTCATGCCACTATTCCGGTCCCTTGGTGTTGAAGAACCTAAACTTCAGATACTTTTGTGTGACGAACAGGCCATACATGTACATGTTTAACTTACGGAAGTAACAACAGAGAGGATCGGTCTAGTGGTACATGGCTCGTAAACCCCCAAGGTTGTTCAAACCCGGCCAGAGTCGATGTATTTTTAGGACGTAAAATCCTAAATATAGTTTCCTTCGAAAGGGAAGCATAGCCATGGGTCCCGTGTCGTAGATTTACGGCTCGAAAAAGAACTGCAAGAAGAGACATCTGAGCAAAATTTATCGTCCATTTCACGCCCTGAATTGAAAGGGACTGTAATGACCTGAGATGTTAGAGAGTGTTCTTAAATAAATCACAGAATAGGATGAACTGAGAGAGATAGCTCAGGGGACTCGCATTCTAGAAGTTCCGGTTCAAATCCCTTGGGATTTTCGTGATCCCTCCTGGTCGCTTAGGCGAAAGCTGGCATGGTCTTCCCTTTATGCGAATTTTTTGCTCTTCATGTTATTTCAATTTTTGGTTCTGTTACTGATCGAAAGTGCTATAAGTGGCTCGGTGCTGTTTTCGGTGTGATGGTGGCTTGCGCTTTGAAAGGGCTAATTCACTTAATGTAATTAAATTCTGTGCTATATTAAAATGAAGTATTAAAAGTACAGTTCCCGAGATGAAGCTATATAAAATCATTCATTTTTAACACAATTTCAACAGTTTTCTTATAAAATGAAATATATAACATAACAATATAAACTAAAGAACAAAATAAGTCCCAGAACGGCAAAAAATAATAACAGAGATATACCCTGAATATCCTTTTTCCTTAATAATGAACATATTTCTTTTACATTACATGTGATATTTTTTCACACAAGCTATGTGCTAGGCTAAAGTTTGGAAACAGTCAAATAGAAAAATTCGAACTAAAGACTTGGATTGCAACCACGGATTTTCAGTATGCAGTGCCGGTGCTGTTCCATCTAAACTACCGTGTCCTGTTTTACCACAACCGCGAATCTCTCCCATGTAATTCAGTTTCCAAACGTAGACTAATACACCACATTTAATAAATATTAAACGTAATAGCCTAGCCGAAAGTACTTGCAGGTTTTGAATCTCTTCGTATATGAACACAGATTGGGGGGGGGGGAGAGATTCGTGGTTATGACGAAATTTCCTATTTGACTTTGATTCCAAAGATCTTCTGAACTGCAGACATAACCTCCTTAGCTAAATTCCACCGATCGCTTAATATACACTTAAGAAAAGAAAAGGCTATTAGAAGCAATACAATAAGAAAAATAACGTTAACTGTGCATAAAAATAATGAATCTCATTGCAAACACGACTATTATCTGTCAGCGTTTCTATTTTATTAGAACTACCGCGTCTATGAATTGCAAAACGCTTTCGGAACGGTTTGTGCATTTGCAAACAGTGTGCTTTCTTACGCTGCGGCGAGTAAACTGGCTCTATGCCGACGTTTAATGGCTGAAACAATTAGTTATCTATGCAAAAACTGTCTGCGAGCTTCCGTGTGGCGGCTTTTGTGTATCAGATAGTAATTAAAAGATAGCCATTGTTCAAGAGATATAATCAAAGTCGAAAAAACTTATGCTAAGGTGGTCTCTGGTGTTATGATAAACTGGATCCGGTTTGTGGGTGTTCTACATTAAAACTAGCGTTGAAAATATCTCATTAGTTTAGTTGAGAGATCAATGAAATAGAAACAATTAAATGTGATTTTCACACAAGCTGGAACTACTGATCTTTCGATTTATCGAGCAGATGCTCTTTCATCTGAGCCACCGTGACCCAGATGGGGAAAATTTAAGGATAGCGCACAGTGTCTGAAGACTGGCAGTGATCTCGCATTTGTTTCTAAATCCAATTCTGATTTAAGCTGTAAAAATAATAAAATTTATATAACTTATACATTATATAAAATATCATAAAAACGAAACAAATCACAGACAAAAATTAAAGAAATTAAAACTAAGTATCTAAAAAGATTATCAACACAATTACAATTCTTGCTCCCGAATATCAGCTGACATGATTTGTCATAAATAGTATGTTATATTATAAGTATAAAATGTTATACTTTATTGCATGAGTAAATGTTTAAGGAAATAGTGAATATTAAGAAACCAATAATTGTATACTATTTTAATCAATTTCAAATGCCAATTATAAATCAGAATTATAAATAACGTTAAAACAATGAAATTGTTACTTTTTTTATGTTTTATTTATTGTCACTTTGACCGCATTGCCTTCTCGCGACATCTGTAATAAGGTAATTTTATGCAGCTAGTGTCGTATCGTTGCATTTTACTAAAGATTTGACTAGCAATAAACACCATCTATAAGTATGGTATATCGTTAAAAATAAGTTGTAATATACAATTTAATTGGAAAAACATCCTAAGACATTAAGCGGACTATTGTAGTTTGTAATTATAGTCCTATACCAAATATTGAGGTAGTTTATTGTTTTAGATAATCTATACCTTTGTGTACTTTGTTGTTGATTTAAGGATGATCTTTAACATCTCAGGTCATCAGTATAGTATTCAAATTAGGGCGTGAAAAGGCCGTTAAATTTTGTTCATAGGCCTTTTCTTTCAGGCTTAAGGTTATTTTAAGTATGAAAATCTACGACACGGGACCCACGGCTTTACTTTCCTTCCGAAGGAAGCCATCCATACTTAAGATTTTTTATGCCCAAAAGAATTCATCTACCCTGGCCAGGATTGAACCCGCGAACTTGGGTCTACGAGGCAAGTATGGTTGCCACTAGACCATCAGGACCGATATCTTTGTATACGAGTCAATAAATAAAATTTTATAGTGTTCTCTTTTAATTCATTAGAAATCAACTACATTTTCCCATACCTTAATGTTTTAAAAAATCAATGTATACTGTTTTTGCTTAATTAAAAGTTATACATTTTTAAAATTACAAATAATTACATCACTCTGGATATTATTTTACACCGTTCATCACAATATTTAACGAGAAAGAGACACGTATGCAGATTTGCTTGAACCTCAGAAATTAGTGCAATGGATTTAAGCTCCATAAATAAAATGTTATATTTTTAGAACCATGGCAACATATGTAAATCTTAACTTCCAATATGGAGCATTAATTCGGTCTTTCGTTATGGATTTTATAGAAATTTGTTTTGTTTATGATTTTATGGTTAGTTATTTTAATTATAACTT
This sequence comes from Metallyticus violacea, assembly GCA_030762175.1. Classification (NCBI taxonomy): domain Eukaryota; kingdom Metazoa; phylum Arthropoda; class Insecta; order Mantodea; family Metallyticidae; genus Metallyticus; species Metallyticus violacea. The sequence goes on from CM060843.1 coordinate 44,046,615, forward strand.
TTTTAATTTAAATATAATTTCGTTTTATATACATATATACTGCACATTTCTTTAAAGCAGTTCAGTAACCTAAAATGGACACTAATGGATGAAGACAAGGAGAAATTCGACGATTGAAAGCTGAATTACTGTTATAATGGATATTGCATTCCCCACCGTAACCATAACGCACTGACCTTGGGCTACTGGGTCAGAGATGATTCCATGCAAAAAGTGCATGACCTCGATACTTAGAAGCGATTTTTTGAGCGCAACTTACAAGTGTTGCCAGAAATCACCAAAGCTGTTTGTGGGCTGGAAGACAGGAGAACACAGTAATGACCCGTTGTGGCGTCCATAATGTTAGGTTTCAAAATCTGATGTTATTCTTACTTTTTCAGCGTGGATTCCAAACTGCGGTTTAAGTTACAGTACAAGTGCTTCTTTCATGCATTCGCAGCTTCCCCTAAATTGTAGGTTGAGCACGCGAAGGAAAAGAAGTCATAACAGTATGTCAAGGCCAAAACACTTCCTGCATTCACTATAATAAACGTTTATGAGATGGCGTTATGGCACTAAAACCTGTCCAATAAAGAAATAATAATCTTTCGTACTTCATCCCAAGCAAGGGTCGTGTATATCTCGCAAATTTCACCGTTTAAGTCTCACTGGACGTTGATGTTCACCTTTGAACTTTAAAATGATACCAGCATAACCTTGCGAACCTTGCACGAAAAAGATGACTCGTTCGTCTTCACTGCCCACTTTCCACTTCCTATCCTTATCCTGTTTCTATTCTCTTTCTCCCTCCCTCACTCTGTTCCACTGTAGCACATAATTTTTTGCTGTATCCTTGAAATATTTAATACCTTTTATAAATGTTTCCTTTATTTGTCTCAATATGTTTTTGGGTTTCTAGTTTACCTATATACATAAACCCTGTCTTTCTCACTCTCTCTTTCTTAGACCCTACTCTGCTACTCTTTTTCTCATCTTCCACTACCTTTCTTACCCTATGGTCCGGTTGCATTAAACTCAGATATCTACTCATTAGCTATATGTTCTATAAAAGTTATCAGATATATAATTTGAATGAGTTTTTGATGGAAATGTTAATCTTTCGATAACAATCTATTTGAGAACGGAATCCAGATTTAGATGATAACGTACCTTTTTATTATCAGATGGCACTGTATCAGCAAGTGGCGCTGTAGCAAGAAATATCACAAGGAAAGCCTGTTTTGTTAACACAAATCTTTCAAGACCGCCTCGGTGTTATAGTAGTAGCGTTTTCGACTACTAATCCGGAGGTCCTGAGTTCGAATTCCGATCAGGTTAAGCTGTCTGTGTTATTCTTTACCTGAGGTGATGTCAGATAGCTTTAAGGCGCCAAGGACTCAAAGTTCATTTCCGCCATCATTAATTCATTTAATTTCATTCATCCCTACAGCCTCACACGTATATTACTCAGACATCCACACGTATATTACTCAGACATCGCGAGAAGACAATGCAGTTGAGGCGACAATAAATTTAAAAAAAAAAGTCATTTTTTTGTCATTTGTTATTTTGTGTATTTGTGTATTTGAGTATTTCTGCCTTAAAAGTGTAATGAAATAAGTAACGTTTCTAATAGTTCCGCATGCTTGGATAACCAAATCTTTCCTTAAATTCATCTTCTTCGTTAATGAATTATTTCTTGCACAGTTGCTGCTGTAGATGCTCAATTGTTTCTTAATCATTATAGAGTGGTGACGACAATGATGCATTATACATTCTAAAGGTATATAGAGCAAGAGAAACGCATTCTAAACAAGAAACAGATCAGATTTGCAATACATGCTTAACATGTAACAATGTATATTATCCTAAAGATTCATTAACTGGAGTGCCGGAACATTTTTTTAAAATTCTGGCATTGATTTTGGCACGCAACAAATGACTATATTTTTAAAAAAATGGATTTATTTCGTTACTTTGTTATTATAATTTTACGGCACATACACTACAGGTGCAGCCCTGTATATTAATCAAGGCTTACGAGAGAATTATCTGGTGAATTTTCTCGTGATAAGTTATCGAAAGGTTATCTATTTCATAGCTGCTATCTGACGTTTCAGAAACCGGTTCCTATGACAATTTATTCTTAATGCAACTTTGAACTCTTTTTCTCCCCTCTCTACTTCCCGCTTCATCAAATTTAAATATAAATATTTTTCTCTTTTGTTATCGTCTTATCTCTTTGTTATGTACTTGTTAAAACGTTGTGTTACTTCGACTGCATTTGTCTTACTGTGACTTGTGTTGATTTGTGGTCATGTGAAACTTAAGTGAAACACATTTAAAACTTTCATTTGCCAGTCGACTGCTTACCGCTGCGACCTCCTTCCCTCTCTCGCGGGTATCTTAGCCCCGCAGCACTCCACTTTTTAAAACTTTGGTATCGCAAATAAAATAATTGAATTCTGTACTCATCCTTCTTACAGACATTGTTGGAAAGTTGTCGAGTGGAAGGATGAGAACAGAATACGTCTGTTTACTTGATTTGTCCAGGTTATTCCCAAGGTTTAAAACGAAGTGTCGCCGTTAGTTCGCGTAAGCGGCCGATTTGCGAATGGAAGAGTAATGTAGTAATCAACTACTTTCTGTCAACCGAATGAGTGACTGAGTTCCCTAAGACACGGAGCTATTAATGAGAAATTTGTGGTTCAATCTCGCCAGGACCGTCCTCCCCCCCCCCCCTCCCAGGTTTTCCTCATTCCTCGTCAATGGCAAATGCCGCGGAGAATCCTTACGAAACTCTCCCCTAAGTCTCTTTCTAAATTATAATTTCTTCCCCTATCTCATTCGTGTCCACCGCTTATCATACCATAGTGTTAAATATTGTTCAAGGAAAAAGATGTTCCTTTGGACATAAATCACCCTATTTATGCTGTAGCTTCACTCTACTATCAGCTTTAGTAATTTTGTTGGTACATGACCTCATTCCATGGTCACCTGCCTGTACCATCTATTACCATCCATTGCAATTTCTTTTCTTTTAATCTGAAATGTTCTTTGGCAGTTCATTGTAGGGAAATATCCAATCGGATATTGCAAGGGAAATGAGGATTGATTCCAAAGCCGCCCAAATACAAGTTTGATGGTATGGGTTATTTCTTTTTATTTTTCCACTCCAGAAATAAACACATTTTTTCCCATTTATACTACACATACTTTTTATTAAGACTTTTCTTTTCGTCCGTGCAAGATCTGTTCATTCTTGTTTTTTGTTCTCTTCTCTCTCCTTTTTTATTATTTCAGAAATATATACTGTAATTACTTAATGTTAACCCTGCTTAATATGTGTGTATTTCCCTCTTTCTTAAGTTTTATATTTTAAATGTATTTAACTAAGACTGAAAAATTCTGTAGAATAAGATATTAATCATTACAGTGGAAGACATCTCTAAGCATGTTATGAATGAATAAATAATGGTAAATTTAACATCTTCAAATTTGTTACAGAGTGTCCATTGGCTCCCTTCGTGAGTGCCTCCACGGCGCAGAGGATTCCTTTTGTGTTCTTGCCGCTAAAAGGCCAAATTGTGTATCCCAGTGCAGAAATCAGTTTCGCAGGTAAGATGTGCCTATATTAGTTGATGTTCACCATATGGGCATCAAAGAAGCTATGTGGAGTCAAAGACAATCTTACCAGACATAACTGAAACGCATTTATCATATTATGAATCAATTAGGCGTTTATAAATAGAAAGTGTTGTTTATAATACCAGTAGTTTGGGTGGTATAAAATGTAACTTAATATTACTTTGCCTTATTATGTTTATGCTTAAGTGAATTTTACTTACACTTATAATTCTTTAAAATTATAGCACTTCTTAGAAAGAAGGTGTTTGGGAATTTTATAAGGAATTTCATTGCGGTCTTGCTATATCTAGTACATCAAAATAATTTAGAAACGTTTAGTATATTCATGGTTTATGATTTTTCAGGATTCAAATTATGTATTATATTATTTTGTCCTTCATTTTCTTTGAGAGCAGATTTTAACAGTGTGGGAAGTTTTGGACATAATGTAATTTTTGAACATTAAAGAATTTTAATAATAATTTCATAACTGTCGTAAAACGTTTACTTGTCGATTGCCTAGTTGTTGTATGGTGAATAAGTATTGGTTAATAAAGAAAGGAAACCGAATTATTTCGTTGAAATTACATTTTTAATGAATATTAAAGAATTTTGATTTATAAAGAAAATATGTGTCAAAAAAACCAACTCATTTGAAATGTGAGACTAGAAAAGACGAATACTCAAGGGACTTGATCATAATAGTAATCTTTTGTCTCACAACTTACTTATACTCACAAGAAATATAACATTTTTCACTTAAGTCGTCTGTTAAGCTAAAGTTTGGAATCAGAGTCATATAGGAAAAATTTAAGGTAACGGCCGGGACTCGAAGCACAGTTCTTTCGATCGCGCCGATGCTCTTACCATCTGAGCTACCATAACGGCGGATCGTCATCTGAATCCATGTCCTCTAAGAGAACTATACAGTTATAACCGTTGCAGAAATTTTATACAATAATTATACTTAAGTCAAGTCTTAATAAGTCCAATAAATAAAAGTGCACAACACAAAGTTGGTAAAAAGGCATACGTTCAATTAGCGTAAAGAATCGCTGAAAACTTCACTGGTTTTCGCTGTACCCTTCTGTATTTATAACATTAATTATAAATACCTATCAGCAACATTCTTTACAATACAAAACAACCTGAAAGCAACTTCTCGTTGCTCTACTATCGCTAAAAGCTATACAGTCTTCGAAGAGGATGGAACTGTGGCTAAATGCCATCATTTGTATCTCTTTTATCGCGCCGTGTTGTGAAGTAGATATCAGATGCAGTAATGTCTTCTTCCCACAACATTGACCGAGGTGATACAAAACAAGTTCCTTGTGCCATAAAGGAGACGTTAACCGTTTCGAAAGGTTTCGGCCTCATCATCGCGACCTTTGTGGGTTCCGTGTGATGTCCATTCAAGTTAAATGGTCGTTCACATTCTGACGTCTCTTTTACGCTAGCAAAACACACTCAGTGGCTCTCGGTGAAATTCTGGGCTGTCAGCAGAAAATATATTTCTCTAACGCATTCAGATTCTAAAAGCCTGTGACAGTGACATGAAAAATGTTATGGAGTGCCATTTATTTAATCTTATCAATAATAGCAGCAGCAAAAGTAAAAAGTCAATACACTATCGAAAGTAGTGTTAGCTACAGTAAAACTTTAGACAGCTGAAAATCTTTACATTCGTTCATACACTTGGATAACGCAAAGAAAGGAAACAAAATGTAGATACATTATTGATGCTTTTAACATTGGTGTTGACAGCTACTTGAATGAAAATTCCTTACGTTAAAAGCATAATGGAGGTTAATTTTCATCAGTAAGGTTCAAAGTACGCTCTGTCTGAATCGTTTAAAGAAAATTGTCGATGCTTACCTTACATTTATTCAGTGTTGACAATATAACGAAGAAAATGTAAAACAAATTAAAGTAACAACAACGTTTTTGGCAAGCCAACATTTTGCCTAATACGTGGACATTTTCTAATATTTATTATTAATATCCATATAACTATTTTTTAAACTTTTTCTACACAATGTTGGGTTTCATGTTATTAATTGGTGTATATCATCTTAGCAAATTCAATAAAAAGGTTCAAAAGTATAGATGATTACTAAATGAGACGCATAACTGTTAATGTCACACTTATTTTTTAATATTTTGTTAAACTAAGTGAAATAAAAAGAATTTCGATAAAATAAAAGACTATAAAATGGTACTACACTGAAATTTACTTTGTTCCAGTATGCTTAGCCTGACAATCGAAACGCCTCAATCGCAAGTTTTAAGTCAAAGCCGTTTTAGTTTAATAGGCCCATTAATGTTCCACACCACTTAACTGCACAAGTATACAGTGTGTTTCTGACAGACATACTATCCGGCTATAGGAACTTATCCCACTTGTTTATCAACGCATGTGGATTCAACATGGTGGAGCCCCGGCTCGCTTTGCACTTGGTGCTCTTGATTGAATAGGAAGAATAGGTCAGTTCGTTTCGCCCGATTTGATCCCCATTTTCTTTTCTTCCCCCTCCCTTTTCTTTTCTTTTCTTCTCTCTCTCTCTCTCGCTCTCTCTTTTTATGGTGTCTACGAGACACCTGAAAAGAGTGAAGAGGGTCTCTGGGCAAGAATCGTGGCTGTCTGTGACATGTTAGAATGACTCCAGGGTTGCTCGACCGGGTACGACAAAACTTACAGTGATATTGTTATGCCCGCATCGATTTAGCATTTCAAAGGAAATCATTGCAAACTGCTGCTATGCGATGCTACATGTCTTGTGGTGTGGTCGGCACATCCAACTGTAAAGTATCCAGTTTTCCCCATAGAAATAAATTAAGAGTGTCAAATTAGAAGAAAGGGCCAGTTTTAGATAATTCATATGAAAGAAAACAAAAGACTGAGAAACAGCTGAAAATATTTAATTAATAACTTCAAAAACATTACTTGTAAACTACTTGCATTAGAAACATGCTGTAAACGCCATTATTATTCTAATTTAGTCTAATTTCTGTTGTAGTTATGACTATTGTTACATTAAAATATATATAATTTTGTACTGAAATATTCGTTTTATTAATTCTCTTTGGGCTAGTTTTGAGAGCCCTTATGTGCCCTTCAATCTACAGCTCGTCAATATCAATAATAAATACTAAGTATAGGAAATATTTGAGTTAGTAGTTTTAAGTGCCACATCCTATGTATCTTCCGATAAACGAGCCATATTAAAATTCTTGTCACTTCTACCCCAAAATTTACCACTTATTATTAAGAAGATATTTTTGCAGCACATTAGGTGGGAAGGGGTTGACTTAAAGAAAGTTGAAAATAGAATAAAGAATGTGAAAACACGTATAGTTATTTTCAGTAACTTTACTCCTAAGTTAACCGCATTATCACAGTCTCCCCTAACAAAGAGGCGCATTGTTGCATGTCAAATTATACTATACTTTACAAGCTCCTGTAGGAAAGATAAATGCCAATTTTCATTAAAATGGTTAGATTCATTTTTTAGGTATTTTAGTAAAATAATATATAAGATTAAGTATTTATAGATCACTTACAAACTATACATTTTTTCTCCTATAAAATAAAATAAATGTACACATTAGCTCCTGCCATATCAACAGAATTTAAATATGAAATAATATGTAGTCATATTTATGTATATAATTGATATTATAAAATATAAACATTAAATGTCGTTTCTAAATCATAAAAGATTGGAAATGTTAGCAATGCTCAAATAATAAAATAATTTGATAAAGATATTGACGAGAGCAAGCCAGTTTGAATTGTAGATATATTACATAAAGCTTAAAGATTCTTCATTGTGGCAGTTTTTCGTATGAACAAAAAACAAACTAATATTAAAATAATATTTCATACTACGAAAAACATTGCAGTAAAGGAAACTGTACATGACTAAACAAGGGAAATTTATGACTCTTCAGGACATCCAGAGCGCTACTTAGCTTTCAAACTTTGAGTATATCTTTATTAACTCAGTGATATAAACAAATTTCAAGCAATGCATTTGTAATTTAAGATTCGAACGCACCTAAAAGCAACGTTGTTACGCTCCCTAGAGGTGCAGATTATGAATTTATCTGTTTTCATGCTTGGAACATAATTGTTCTGACTGAATGGTTTTTCAAGAGTAATATTTCTGTTTCTTTTTTGTTTTCCAGGAACGACGACGCCCATCTGCGTGGTGTCCGGAGCCCAATTCCTGACGCGTGGTGGATGGGTGGATCTGCACAATAATTCTTACACCGAACCTCCCTTTAGGCTCTTCCGCGATGAAGGGCGCACGTTTCTTCAGGTAATGTTCAAGTCGCGCATGCGTGACAAGTGGTTCTGGTCCCCTGAGAAACGATCAAGGTGCAACTTGCGGTGTTACAGCCGCTACTAAGATAGTTAATAGCCTTAGTGTCTTGCCGATACACCTCAGCTGAACACTATTGTGTAGTCCTTTGTTTTAAAACTAATGTGATATTCAACTGTCACCTAAATGAGATAGGCCATAGCCTTTGGTAGCTAAATCTTAAAGACCTCTTCAGACTGAGTGGAAAAAATAAATGGTAGCTGTAGCGTCTTACTTCAGCTTTAACAAAAATATTTTATGCATAATTATTTATTTTTAAAATCGCTAAGAGCTGAAACAGCAAGGAATATTAAAAGAAAAATAAAAATAAAAATGCTACAGATTAAAAATAAATTAATATTCAACGTATATTAATAAGTGGTGAAATGGAATTAATTTAATTATAAATTTATTTATCAAGAGAAAAATAAGTAAATAAATAACATATCCCTCTCAGCTTAGAAGCCTATAACTGAAATTTGATTATAAGAAACACGAATCTTCAATGTAAAAACTAGATTAAGTTTTCCTTAGAATATCCAGCATTAATTTGATTCTTATCTTATTCAGGAGAATTGTTAAAAAAATATTGCAATATTGCCAGTATATTTTATGATCAGCTTTCATTTTTATATCAAATGTTTAAATAGCCTGATGATAAAAACTATTTGAAGACACCACACTTTGAAATTTATTGAAATGCTAAAAGCATAAAACTTCAAAAGGGTCTCCACCTCTCTGGCCCAGGGCATTTTAGGTGTATTCCCCACAATTACATAAAAGCTTAATACAACAATGATTTTATACTAACCTTTATCTAAATTTTAAATAATTAAACAAAGTACAATATTTTCACCTTGATTTCATTAGACCCCATTACCCGGTTCATAAGCAGTTGCCCACTGGAATTTCAGGGGACCAAGCTCTGACCCAAACCAGGGAACTAAAATAAAATATTTCAATTACTCTACGTATATTTTATCAGCTAGCTACATTCTCTACAAACTACCTGTTCCTTTATATTTGAAGATATGGATAGCTGGAAGGTGCCTATTTTGTAAAATTCATTTAAATAAAGATATTTTTATTAATACATTAATTTGTTCTTAAACGTTATAAATCCGCGTGTTACATTGAATTTGTTAGCAAAGATCCTTTGTAACATATCTAATACATGAACATTTTAGAAATAGAAAAATTTGGATTTTACACTCCCTCACCGAAACAACGACATTCCTACCTATTCAATGAGTTGTTTTGTTTTTATTAGTCATATTTCAAGTTCCAGTAACTTTGTAAAGAGTTGGAATGAAACCAAATTAAAAATATAAATTTGTTTAAAAAATAAATAATGTGGTATTTACTTATGTAAGAAAATTCATTTAAAAAAACAAAGAATGTGATATTTACATATCTAAGTAGTAACGTATTCGAATAAGATTCAGAAATGAAGACAACTATTAAGACTAATGCCTTAAGCTACTTAAGTACTTTAATTCTTTTCAAGGAGTGATAAAACAACAAAATAATGGGATATAAAAATCAGCTCGATTTAAATAAATTTCGAAATAATTATAATTATAGCAACAAAAAAGGGTTAGACATTAAATTTCATTTTTCTATACAAAACCTGGTGTTCTTCTAATATAGTATTTTTAAACAATTTTGGAAGTCTTGAATTGAATGTCCCCAGATTTCATAAATTTATTTGGGTAATATCGTATTGTTTCCTTCAGTGGCTGGGAGAGACGGATCTCAGGCTTAATATGGAAGGACGTCTCATGCTGGTTCACCTTATGTGCAAAGATGTGGGTGGAGAAAGTGATTTCCATAGCAAGGGTATCTTCACTCCTTGTGTTGCATTCCGCATAGCCGGAACTCCAAGTAAGTTATCCAATATTCCTTTTTATGTTTTTTTTTTTTTTGTAATTAGTAGACGTACAGTATCTATTAAGAGTGAATTGTTTATGAGTATAAAAATCTTTTTATCTTTTGTAAAGGAGAACTTTTGAATTTTGGATAAAACGAATATAAAGCACACTGCACTACCAAATACTTTAAAAATAGATATAAGCTTAGCAATATAATAATAAATTGACTTTATTTGCATTAAAGTACATTTTAAAGATCTCCTTATTAACATCAGTTTCTGAGAATTTCGTTAAAAATTGAGAGAAATTTGAATGAGTCAAATATTTAGCAAAGGAAAAAATTACACAAAGTAATTATTGTAAAATGTATGTAAATTATATTTCCAGATTATTTTCCCATTAATTATTTTATTTTAAAAGTTATGCAACATTGAATGAAGTAACGTTCAATAGCTAAAACGAGTGTAGATGAAAAAGGAGAGTTGGAAGGTAGCAATGTGAAACCTTCCTGTGCATAATAAAAAAGATAACAGAGCTCTGGCTCTAAATTAGACTTGTAATATCACATTAAGATCAGGAGAAAGAAAGAAAGAAAAGTGGGAAACAAAAAATAAATAAATAAAAAATCCTGCAGATAGCCGAATGCGTTTCTTGTTCCCCTTTTAGTAACACTTTCAGAATGCTTGTGGAATCTTACAAGAGAAAACCAGATTTTAAAATAAGTGTCCTATATTACTATTTAATATAGGGTTATTGTGACAGCATTTAATAAATGAATGCATTCAAATTTATAAATATATCGGGTGTTAACGAACTGCACCGAAATAATTTCAGATACTGTAGAGATGTAGTATATAAGCAATTTGGTATAGTAAACATATGGCTTATCTATTCAAATTTCGAAGCTATGGCTATAGATTTCTAAAGCGTCAGTACGCCCTTGGCTAATGAAGATGTTCCTCGAAAGCGTAACACACGATAACGAAGGGAAGTTGAACGTATCACTCTGGAGCTATGATAATGACATTAGTTTGCAAGTAGGAGATTTGTTAATAGATATTCAGTGCCGCATTGTGAAATGATTAGTTTGAGATATGAGGAAGTTTATGGCACTAAATTTTAAAAACGCTGACAAGGAGCTGCGGAAAATCGATATTGCTATGCTCGCAAAGCAGTTTTAAAGATATTGCAAACTAATTTTTCACCGGTCTTGACTTAACACCGAGCTATCAGCATCTAATGTAAAAATGTTTAGCAAAATAAAACTGCGTTATGTCTAGCTGTGACCCATACATTGTCTAACTCAAATTGCTTGTATACGACATATCTACACTCTCTGAAAATGTTTCGGTGTAGCTCATTAACACGCATTTTAATTAAAGAAGAGGAAATACTTGTGTTATAAAACAATTAATATACTAACCATTAAATGAAGGTAATTAAATGGTAAATACGAATACTATTGAATAGAAGATGATCATGAGATTTTACAGGCATAATTTCTCGCGCTAAAATTTAACTTTGCAATATTTTGTTAGCTTAATGCGTAATGTGCTCGTGCTACTAGTTTCATTGCCACTTCCGTTTCTCGCCTGTGAAAGGTGTGCATATTAAGACATTTCAATTCCGCCTGTAGTGATATGGAACAATATGCTGCTCTGAATTTCTGCTTTCGTCTCAACAAATATTCAATTGGAACCTACACAACGTTACAGCAGGCCTATGGAAGTTTTTTCTTCTATAGCACAGCTCGAAAATATTTTAAGAGTGAAGACAATCAATTTCAAAGGAAGGTAGACTCCGCTTTAATTTGAGCTCTAGTGCAAAAAAAAAAAAAAAAAAAAAATATTTACACTGCTGTCATTATGAGAGAGGATTGTCCAATAACATTAAAAATACTTTCAGAATTTGCGAAAATTTCACTGGCTGTCATCCATACGTTGGTAACTGAAAAGTTACATATAAGACGTGTTTGTGCACGGTGGGTTTCGACCGCTACGAATGGCCGAGGTCGTTACGGCGCGGACTTGTGAGCGGGTCAAGTGTTTGAAGTCAGTATTTGTAATCGCCGGAAGAAAGCGGGCAACAGTTCCATCGCTTCAATTTATATATTTTTATATAATATATTTCTTAAGAAAAAGAAAGAAAATAGAAAATTCGGAAGGCTATATCGAGGGCACAGCCCTAAATTTTATGCGTAAATACATTTCCGTAATAGAACATTTAATTTAAGGTGTAAGAATGAAAATAACAATTGCATATAAACATAGGGCTACTCCCATTTGCACTGCGCTAGATTTGATCTCCTTGGGATTAACCAACTTGTATGCATTGGAGAGTAAAGACTGGGTGGCTGCATTAACCACCCGCTCTATCATTTGATACTCGTTGCTTAAGACCCTCTTCTATTCGCACTACATACGCGAATTTTCTCTTCACTCAACTTCAATCGAGAATTTTTTGCACTCAAATTTGTTAATTCCTGGTTTTTATTTAATTTAAAATGTAGTCTAACTCGTTACAAATTGTTTGACACCATTATAAACGTTCTATCGCTTTACATTCTCAAGTTACACTGCCTCGGCTGCCGCTCGACTCGCCAATTCGCAATTCAACATCCTCCATCCCATGCATTGCTGGATGACGTCACACGTTCCAACCCATGGTAACGTTTCATATACCGATTTTTGTCTATCGGTCCTGCTTCTTTCATTGGAATATGTTGCGCAGTTTAGAAATTATACTTACAAAAAAACTAACCTGAAAATGTTTAGGTCGATTATCTGGTTTGCCACCCTGAACCGATCTTATAGAATATCCACGTCAAACGCTGTATAGTTTCACTTGTAATTATAAGCACTCATTATTCTAAAAATAAATACATCACAGACAATAATGCACACTGTCTTACATCGCCGGTGGTGCCTTAGAAGTAAAAACGGGCGTTAAACACAATTAAAAAAAAAGGTCTTACTTGCTAGTACGATGGCGTTCAAACGCGTAACAGTAGACTCAAAAGTTCACGAAACTCAAATTGTGCTGGGATGCAAAGTTTCAACTTTACTATATTGATAAAGTCAAACGGGGAAAGTTGGAGTAAAGTCAACTTGCTTCAAACATTTAACTTCTGTAAACTTTCCATGTAAGGCTTTAGGAGCAATATAGAAAGTTCCAACCTACACAGCCCTTCCTTCTATAATTCAGCTATTGAATTTCAGAAACTAACCTGCATCTGGGTAGCTTATTTGCCTAAACACCTACAAGTGTGCATTGAATTTCTAACCTCCTCCGATTAAAGTTATCCTAGAATTGAAATACTTCTTTATTTAAATTTCATTAAAAAATTGATGAAAGATAATATTACTGTTAAACGGCCTTAAGATTAAAATAATAATAAAAAGACGAACACTTGGCAACCTTTTAATACATTTACAATGCTAAATTATCCTTACTAGTCCAATGTAAAATAGGTACATGTTCTATAACTGTAGGCATTTCATAATGAAGTGGGTGTAAACTTTTATTTTAAATTACGTTGCATTCGTTTTGTTAGGACCTAATCCAGTAGATCTTTTATCATAATCAAAACAAGGCATTTACAACAGAAAATATCAATGTTAACTTAAAACAATAGCTTTTTACATTGCCTGTACTGTCTTATGATTCACATAATATATATAGAACCCAATAAAAAAAAGGGAGTTATTTAAATAACTTCAAGAATCCCATGCTACTCATCACAACATTAAAACATACTAAGTAGTACAATACATCACAAAATTGGTCTGCAAATGTGTTAGAAAAAGTGATAAGTGATAAATATGGTGCCAAAACACCAAAGAGAACAAGTAATTGTCTTCAAAAACAAAATAAAAAACGCTAAAATGGATTAAGGGAAACACAACAATTGGGAGCGTTTAAAGCAAGATAATGCAAAATGCCAAACAGCAGTATGTTTGAATTTAAAAGAAAAGAAAAGTAGTCTAGTGTACAGGAAAAAGCCTGTTTTAGACTGTAGTGCTCTCTTACTTCAACAGAAGGTATTTGAAACAACATGTGCCAAAAATAGAAACATTTTTAAAGAGAGATAAAATAATGGTTTTGTACTTATCAAAAGCTTTCGAGCTAGAATTCCAGAAGATATGGAATGGTCAGAAATCGCCACTGTGCATATTGCATAAAGGTGAAAATCTAATAACAACAAAAACTTAATTAGATACATTAAATATACACCCTGTATAATGAATCAGAGCATCTATTAGATGTTCTCAAGAAAAGAAACCGATATTTCGATGGTGGTTTTGTTACAAAGGTTCAATTACCGGAAAAAATGGTCTTTATAACATTTTCCGCTTGATATGAGGCGATAATGACTGCAAATGACACGACAACGGATATTTCAATCGACCGCGACAATGCGGCCAGTCAATGATGCTGAATACCAAATTGGTTCTCTCTTTTTATAGTTGTTGCCTACATGAATTTTGGGTATTTTATTGGGCTGTTACTATAGCAGTACTCAAGACTACCTAAATTCTTAGCATAACCGAGGAAATAGGAACATTTAAAGTAGGGCGTATATCTCTTATGACAACAGACAGTAAATGCAAATAATAATTACGGCGACAATTTTCTTTCTCATAATTTTCATTAAAGTCTCTTAACGTTCAACAAAATACTTGTGTACGCAAATGATTATAGCGGTTTTAAACTTTTTTTTTTTCTTCTGCGGTATACAATATAATTTTGAATCATAAATTAAATTGAAGAGTAACTGTGGAAGTTTTAATTATACATTCGCATATTTTGTTTTGTTTTGCAGTCATGGTAACAAAATAAACAAAACATGGCAACTCGTGTGGAAAAAGCTTTTAGTGTCATGGAATTCGCGAAACATAATTCAATGATTACAGTTAAGCGGGCGTATAGGCGAAGATTTGACCCTAACGCCACTTCTGGCAACAACATTGGTAGGTGGTACAATCGAATCCAAATGAAGGGGTGTCTCTGTAAAGGAAAGACGCATGTGTCAGATAAGAATGTGGAGAGAGTCAGAACGGCTTTCGTGCACAACCCTAAACATTCTGTGCTGCGGGCGAGTCGAGAACTAACAATTCCAACAATGACAGTATGGAAGATGTTAAGAAAGCGTCTGCAATTGCTACAGGCCTTACATCCTGAAGATTATGCTGTCCGTAGAAACGTTTGCACAGAAATGTTGGAACAGTAAGACGATGAAATTCTTACTTGTATAATTTTCAGTGACGAGCGCACATTTCATTTTAATGGAAAAATAAGCAGACATATTTGTATCTGGAGGTCAGGGAATTTACGGAAAATTATACAACTTGTGCGGGATTCGCCAAATTTGAACGTTTTCTGTGCGATATCTCATCAACAAATCTAGGGTCCATTTTTTTTTTTTCCTGGTAAAAATGTTATTGGATGTATGTACCTAGATATGCTCCAGAGTTGAAGTTTAAAACCGCTATAATCATTTGTGTACAACCTGTATACACATAACGTTAAAAGGCTTATGATGAATTAAATCTAGTGCTCAAGAATGTCGTGTTCTGTTTCATGTCGTATCATTCCGAATAAACTTTCTGAAAGTATGCATATTCAGGTTTACGCTCTTTTCTTTATTTTAATGCAAAAATTAAACTGGCTTATAAATTATTAAACTAAAATAATTCTGGTATTGGAATGGCAAATACCATTATGAGTTAAGGACTTATAACTAGGACGAACAAAAGATAATCTCCCAACAACAAAATAATGCAACCTATACATGCAAAATTCTTTTCTCTCTTCCTCTGCAGAACTCAGATAAAACATCATCGAAAAAAATAAAGTTCTAGATAATAGTATTACTCAGCATCCTTTAATGTTCATGCAATATGCAAAAAAGAAAAATTCTTGAGTTGGAACCATCATTCTACTTGCCTGTAAGAAATCAGAATTTACTAGTATTATAAGGAGTCATTCTAATCCGCTAATTTCAAGGATGAAATTAATTTTATAATGTTTCATCCAACTTTTCTTCTCCCTCTTAGAAAAGACAGAAAGAGGAAGAGTGTGGGAAAAGGATAGAAACAATATCGACGTACGAAGGTTGCGTATGAATATTTTGCTACATCTTTCCGAAGTCAGGTGTAAAAGCTCGCAATATGCATCCTTCCTCGTGAAGCGGTTTTATATGCATATTGATGTTGTTATTGAACCGAAGGTCCACTTCATACTTCGGGTCATTCAGGGGCACGAAGTCGCCTTTCGTGTCTTATTGGTCACGGGAGAGGGAGATGGAAAGAGGTGGTTCAAATCACACAACCATTGAACACATTGATTTGTTTAATCACACTACACTTAGTTATCGGCCACCTGGTTCGTTATCTCTATTACCTTGATGATTCGTGCTACATATGCTGCATCTGTGTGCCTCTCGTCTACTGCCCCTGGTAAAATGATGTTGATCATCAGAGAACGAATGAACGAACTAAAACGCATCTACGAATGAGTGTACAGAAACGTATATATGAATGAGCGCAGGTATGACTGAACAACGTGCTTTTGCTAGGTTGTCCCTCCTTATATAAACGTCGGCACGTGGTTACCAAAACTCACGGGGTTTACAGCATAGCGCCCGTGGCTTCCTGAAGCTTTGAAATGTTTAAATACTATTGATGAGCTCTTGAGCTCCCAAACGCGCTTATTTTAAATTCATCGCCTCTTTGGCACCTTATTGGACAGCTCCTGATCATACGATGTAACGACTTCATCGCCGATACCTGTTCCCCTACCACCTTTAACGAATTTTGAAGTATTTTCAGCAACTAGATACAAAAGATCTATTGTTCGGCCACCTGCATGCACTTAGCTTTGTTACAATAGATAGACCCATTACCAGCAGAAGAAGCACAAAAAGGCAACCTTTTCCCTATTGCCATAGAGTCGTACGTCCAGGTAGCCATGCATACATTTTCTTAATACATAAAATGTTCCTGTTGGCTGACTACAAACATATGTATAAGAATTTGCTTCTCATGCGATAATAACGTTATATGATTTTTGTGAAATTTGCTAATTATTTATACCGAGCCATTCAATTATTTGAGGGCAGACGCGGCGGCAAAGGCAGCATTGGCCGATAAGCCATCGCTCGCGCCAACCGGGTTACACTAGAACCGAGGCGGGGAACACAAGAATTGGTGATATAGAATCTAGAGTGATAGTTTAATATACCTAATGCACTTTAAAAGTTATGTATTCCTTTATGTCACGCAAGGAACTGTTGGCTTCATTTTCCACACATACCTGAATGTGCGTAAATTACCCATTACCATTCTTCATTTACTTTGAGAAGTTAAATTGATATCTTGACGGACGTCATCCTTTAGTGTGTAAATGTTGCTAATTTATGAACCGCATTACTACTTGGAACTCGGTAATCTGCGAATTTCTCTTCATTAATACCCTGATGACAATACAAGCAAACTCGGTGCAATACATACAAACCATAAATATACAGTTGTGAAATAAGATAACTAGGTCTAGGATTTTCCATTTAGTATTATTCGCAATCTTAACTCTAGAATTAGTCACGTATTTCTTCATTCACTGAGTGGCCTGATTCAAGGCCAACGCAGTAGTTCGATAAGCCCTTCCCACGCTGACTCATATAGTCTGGCGCCTTGAGCGACGGCTTTTCATCGAAGTTGTTCCCGCCAAGGTCGGTCATGAGATAGTTGTATGACTCGATACTGTTGTATTTTAACAACACTTAACATTCACATATCACATATAGTTTAAAAACCACGAACGTGAAAATATCGAAGACTGAATAACGAAGAAGATGATGCAAGTGGTCATAGGCAGTCTTGCCATCAGATACATTATTTTGTATGCCAGAGTATTTTTGTCCTATTGATTAAAATTATAGCTTAGGTTTAAATATCATGAACGTTTTAAGTTTACGAATATGGCATAAGCCGTATTATGGAGGAAACAGATGTAAGCGAAGGTTGGCGTTAGTTCTAATTGTACGAATATTACCTCCACATTTCTCTCAACATATCCTGGTATTGGCGTTGCAAGCAGGTACTGTGGTATAATCAATTATGTAATTTATATGTCAAGACACTTAGTACTCATTATTCCCTCATGCTTAGTCTTTATTGGCAGAATTGACATTTGCAAAAGTGTTTATGCTCTGATAAAAATTGATCTAAAAACATGATATGGTCTCAATAATTTATTCAATAAGTTGGGAATGTTACTTTTACGAAAGTGCAATTCGCAAAGGAAATTGATTTTAAAGCAGTAAATTGTGTTTTGTTATATCTCTTATGCGCATTAACGTTGGTGTAAGAAACTAAATTTTGTGAAAAGTTGGATTTCTCTGCAATGACGAATAAATAGGTAGGTTTAAATAACCAGGAAGATTTTACACTGTATCTTAGAAAATTTTAAAACTATCAATATGAACATTTTGTGAAATATTAAGAAAACTTAACTAAAGATGCTCGGTAAATGTTAATACTCTAAAGAGCATAAAAAGTTTGTAATTTTTTTTAAACCGAAATAAAATCGTGTTAAAAAACTGAAACACTCTCACATAATGCATTTTTTGTTACTTAAACTGCAGAGAACATGTTATTCTTGAAAAGAACTTAATTTTCAAAATTTGAAAAAAAAAATTTTAATGGTATTATTTTTATCAACTAATTGTGATATTTAAATATTTATAGTTACCACACTATACATTTGCATACATTATGTGTGTGCAAATGTTCAACAAGATTGATCCAGCCAATCCTGAGAAAAATGCACATTTATGTCAAATTTTTAAGTTATCGGGAATTATTATTTATTTTTTTAAAAAACTTTTTATGTTCATTAGAGAATTAAAATTTACAGATAATCTTTAGTTAAGAATTCTTAATATATCATAAAAATTTCATATTGATTGTTTTGTAAGTTTCTGAGATGAAGTGCAAATATATATGCTGCATTATTTGCCAGATTTACATCTCCTGGTTACCGCAAATGTTTGCAGGTACATAGTCTTATGAAAGAACAAGTACTGGAAAATCCTTAGGCATCTTCTATAATAGTCCGTAGCAGATTTTTGCAAGTATATCTTTCATCTTAAGCATTAACAGAACAGTATTAAAGAAAGGAGTTGAGTTAAAACAATGCTCTCCTCCTTACGCTAGGAAATGAATACATACTGTGTTATCCAGAAAACGACAAACGGTCTTTTTATGAAATGCTAAATCAGCATCCTTCGTATTCTGTTTATATATCGCTATATAAATATTATAAAATTACGAATAAATATTTCATGATAATTTTCTTAAATTAAATAAATATAATACATATTTGTATTGGAACTCTAAAATTTAATAAAACTTAATAATTACATATTTCGGGTTTAATTAAGATGACTAGTGCATATTTGTCCTACTTATATGTGCATATCTTGGATGTCAGTGCATATTTCGACGCTAAGGGTATATTTCATTCAATTTTTTTTATTTGCGAACAATATTTTCTTGACTAGGAAAAACATGCAACATGCTGCAGAGCAATCTTTACGTTCCCAGTGAAACTTTGGTAAGATTTGCTGTGCATTGGCAGGAAAAAGGCGGAAGTTTTTTTTTTTAATAGTGTTTAATGCCTGTCTTTACTACAGAGGCACCATAGGTGGTGGACACAGGTGATACATGATATGAAATGATATATTGGGAAAATATTTTTTCAGGAACGAAACGTTCCAGGCCTAAGTTTACGGTACCTCCCAAGCATTTGCCATTTTATGAGGACTGAGGAAAACCTGGAAAAACCCTCAGTCAGGGAGGACGGTTCTGGCGGGATTCGAACCCCAAAACTCTCGTTCAAGAGTCCGCGCCTTAGAGATCTTGGCCACTTGTGGGGTTAAGGCGGAAGTATGTGTTCAGAAGTCCGTGTGTTTATTGCTAAATCTAAAACGAATATTTCCTAATGCTAATTTCCTTTTCTTATTGTTAATATTAACAAGTTTGCAGACTTTCAAGTTTTAGTGCACTGTAAACGGATATTTTTCTATTTTAAGTGCATGTTTTGGGCATTTTAAGCGCATATGTACATGTTTATTGCACAGTCTTAAGTGCGTATAATTCTTAACACTGTAAAAAACAGTAAAACACAATTCTTAACACTATTAATAACAGTAAAACACGGAGTATTTCATTTCATTCAAATAATAATTTATCTAGAAATATGGTTTCTGAGTCAGTAAACTTTTAAGATGCACTGTTTTACATTGAACATTTTTTTTTACAATTGACATGGATAGAGTTCCAAAAACGGGAAATCGTACAGCAGCTAAACATTAACTGATTTAACTCTAATGTTAAAGAATTACAAATGACAACCTTATTACCAATATAATGTAATGAGTGATTTTTTCTTCGCGGGACTACACGCGTAATGGCCGGTCGGTCAGTACAAGCTGGAACCGCGATGAATGAGAGTCAGAGAGTCCAGGGCTATGATTGTAGCGTAAGTTAATACTAACTTACTAACACGTAAACACGCAAAAGGAACATTTACTCACCATTATCAAGCAAGAAGATGCTGGAACTGCCTCCCTTTATTTTCCAAACATCTATGCCATCGGCTTATGAAATTAACCATTACCCTCTGCAATTCCCTCTGAGAAGTGAAAGAAATTTCTTCACGAATGTTAGTTTTCAGTTCATTTAATGTGTGTGGATTTGTCTTTTGCACTTTTCCCTTTAATACCACCCAAAGATAAAAACCGCAGGGCGTCAAATCGGGGAAACGAGGATGTCATGTGTTTTAGTGATGATTCTATCGTCGAATATTTCGTGAATTGCATGCAAGAAGACATGGGCTATATGTGTCGTTGCAGAGTCCGTTGGAAAGACATGAACCTAGTTCCCTCACGGCTAATTCACGGGAAAGGGTTGCAAAATATTATGCACGTACTTAGCACTATTAATTTTATCTTTAAAAAATGGGCCTATTGTTCTCTCGCCGCTAATGACGCACCACATTCATATCCATTGATCAGGAATTTCTCGTGAAGCTGCTAGACTTTTCTGAACTCCATAATCGGTTGGTTTGTGAATTAACATGCCACTAGGTGGAATCAAATTCGTCGGTAAAGAAAATTGGATTAGGGTCAATTTCTCCTTAATGCACACGATTCAAGATCTACGCGGTTTAAGTTCTTGTACTGTAGTAATTTTATAGGGTTTTAACCTCAAAAGCTTTGTTCGTTTGCTGAGAAGGAGATCGAAGTGATTTTAGGAAAACGTTCCAGAACATGTTCAGTGTTATCTAACTTCTATGAGTGCTGTACGCATGTGTGTACACTTTTTATCAAGAAAACTTCCCGTATCAAGAAATTTATTTTATAAATTCATTTGCCAATCTGTGGATCGAACTTCGACTTGAAAGTTGCATATCACGGAATCTCTCTTGAAACGATATCCGTACGTCCCGAGCCGCTTCTGTACGCATGTACAAATTGTAAATAAATACCCTTTGGAACATAGAATACCTAAGTCGAGTCTTATTAAGTACATTATACTTATTATACTGTCTAAATAGTACTTAATACACTGTCACACAGCTCACAAAAACACGTCTGTACGTAATGACCCAAGCATGGAAACCAGACAAGAACTGCAGAACCAGCTGCATGTTGAGCAGTCCCACGAAGCAAAAATCACCAAGTCTAACAATAAAAGTGAATGTTATTGTCTGAAAGAAAAGTTAGACGAGATGAACTGTATGCACCACAGGTTTGGCTAAGGAAAACTAATATGCCTAGCTGAAATTATATTAAAAACGACACTGAGCTGCTAAAATTATTTAGATTTAAAATTATTGCTACCTAAATGCTTGAAAACCCGTGGCTTTCTCTGCTTTCGAAAATATTCATAACGTGTATTATTATTATTATTATTATTATTATTATTATTATTATTATTATTATTATTATTATTATTATTCCCTTCAGTTCGGAAGTTAAATTCATCTATTAACACAATGATAGTACGAGAGCTATACCATTGCTGCAATTTCTTTAACCTTACACCTGTACCAATTCCATGATCAGATAAAGTATATGTAGTTAAAATCAAATCTTTAATTTCGCAACTTTGAACTTGAAAACATAGGTTCCCTCTGCGCTTGAGATTAACAGAAATACACATATTCTTTGGTTCGCACGGTAACACCACGTACTTCCGTGGTTAATTCTTGTGGTGTGGCAAAGCTGCAACATCCACCTTGAGATAGAGGTTTAGTTTGTTATGCTCGGGATTTGAGGTAATTGCACACCATTTCTCGCACGTTTTGTAAACCTGGGATGATTATTACTGCCTTACGCATTTACAGTAGTTCCATAACATATACTCAATACTGAGCACTGTACTTTCGTTATAAAGAGCTCACTTCCTAACTTTTCATTAAGAATATAAATAAATAAACAATTAAATAAATAAAAGGTAATTATTTAGGGGAGTTACACCATGGGAATCGTGAGAAAAAGTTTTCGATATCAACAAATGTATATATTTTTAAGATGGAATTAACACCACTGCTTGTACAGAGAGAGCTAACGTAGACCTAATCTGTCTGAAACTCGCCTTAAAGATATCACAAAACAATAGACATTTCATAAATTACCTCAACAATGTTGAGGATACAACGATGACCGAACTTAATCCTACTTAACAAAATGGCCATGTCCACCAATCTCCACACTGTCATTGCTGCATATATATGGACAAAAATCTCCCTAAGAAAGGAATACCAGTTCATAACAGTCCCTGAACTAATTAGCCATTCTTCCTGCAAAAGTTCCTGGCTAGATGATAATAAAATCAAAACTGAGAAATAAAACAAAATACTTGTACACACAGGAGGATTATCTTCCCTCAACAGTAGGTCGCCGTCAATTGACAAAAGAAGAAAAAGCTAGGAACACTAAGAATAAAATCTGTTATCACCAATCACCGCCCAGAAAAGAATTGTGGATGTCGCTATGCCTGACATATAAACAAGAATTATCTAAAATTCACTTTATAAAACTAATTTTTTCACCCTGAATTTCGGCCGAAAAATAAGCCAATTTATAAATGGCTCAAAGAAAGTAGTACAATCATATCATTTAAAACTTTTGATAAAGTAACTAATGTAATTGTTCTAAATAATTATCAAATAAATATAAATAAAATGTGGTTTCCATGACTTTGCATCTACAAGATATGCTCGAGCGACGGAATGATAATCATGAATATAATTTTTACTTTATTCATATTCTGTGCAAGAATCTCATGCAACGTAAATAAACCACAAACCAATCTCTAATCGTATGCCAACTGACTCAACTCTGGCCCTTTTTCTTGCTCCTTACGGAGCATTTAATGAAGAATGCGTAAAGAGTATATACGGTTACTGTTGTAAAGATTTTGGTTTATTTACGGACGCTCTTTAACATCTCAGATCATCAGCATTCAAATCAGGGCGTGAAACGGCCGACAAACTTTGCTTAGAGGCCTCTTTTTTCAGGCTTGAAGTTCTTTATCGTGCCGTAAATGTACGAAATGGGACCCACGGCTTTACTTCCCTTTCGAAGGAAACCATACCTAGGATTTGTGATGTACTTTGTTGCCCTTTTTTAAATGTAAATTTCTCCGTTTTTAAGTAATCAACTTATGATTAATGCCAACGCTGTTTGATCTTTATGCATGCATTTGTTTCATAAGTTAGGTTCTAAACTAGACGTTTTAGCAAGTGTTGAGTATTTTATGTCAGAAGGAAATTATTTTTTTTAAAAAAAAAACTGAAAGCTATATTACGTAAAACAGATGAATTCAACAGTTGCAGTTTTTTTTTTTTTTTTTTTTTTTTTTTTTTTTTTTTTTAACAGTGACCATTACAATATTATACATAGTTTGGCAAAAATATTTCACTCCAGTATTTGTCCTATATACTTATACTCCCATTTTTAGTATGTTGAAAACATATATTTTCTATATATTGGAAGCACAGCCAGATTTGATATTTACATTAAAAACATATCTCCACTTACCGTTCATTCTTCAGCTGAGTATTCATATTAAATTAGGATGATACGCTATAATCGTTTTCATTCATGGAAACAACAAACAACAAAAATTGTTTAATTATTACTAGATATTAGCTGTGAGTAAGCACGAAAAGTCTTAACGTTTTAAATTAGTACTGAGACACATGAAAAACCGTCAAATTCAACTTCATCATTAGAATAGTTTCGACGACTCACGTCCACACACGCACAAACAAAAACGAAGAGCCACTTCAAGGAGTACACAACTGAGTTACCAACCTCCTCCTTTACCCACGCATTCTTCAATAAAAGCCGAACTTGTTGGTTTAAATATTATTTAATAAATACATTCCCGATAATACATGTTGTCACATCAAATGAATGGAGCAATTTTAAATTCTATCTGTTTTACAAGTATTTCAACTTTAAATTTTAGCATTGGCTAATTTATTCCAATGCAAAAGGCAATAGCAGATGCAAATAACAGAAATAGCATCATGTAATGGCAACAGAATAAGCTTTGATAGTTTAAAATGGTCAAACTAAAATCTCCATTAAAATAAAAACCGATTTGTTAATTGATTAATTAATTGGGAAAAATATTGTGAAAGCAGTATTATCAAATATTAATTCTTGCCAAAAGAAGTTGGTTTTAGTTAACCTATCAACTCGTATATCTGGTTAAAATAATATTCTGTCATACCTTTATTATTATTATTATTATTATTATTATTATTGTTGTTAACTGAAAAAGTTTCTTATCCTATCAATATATGATTTACAGTCCGTTTTTTCATGCATCACGTTTGGTTATTTCTTCCTAGCTTACTGCCTGATTTGTGTTCAGTAATAAACAATTGGCTATTAGTTTACGGAATGATAAATGTTACAGGTACCTCACTGATACACGTTAAAAATTTCTTCCCACGTGGTTGCTCTGCCCTAATGACTCAGATCGCGTTGTAAATTTTTGTTTGAAACTCTAGATACCTCATTAAGTTTTACGAGCAGCGGTCTGAGACAGTAATGCTTGGAATTTGTATTAGAAACATCTTGGGTGCAAACCCCTGACAAATTTTCCACTCTCCCACTTTATCATTTCATTTTGTTGGTTGTGTTACAGCGTCCAAAGTGCTAGTGCGGTGTAATTGTGTCTTCGCTTTAGAAAGGTTTTTGCTCGGGTATGAAAACGGCGCTTCTGAGGGGCTCGAAATCCATGGAAGGGGCCTCTGCCGGGGTGTTCTATATGAAAACAATGTTAGGGACTCCGTCTACGTCCTTGTCTCACCGCCCGTGAATCCCAGCCGCTCGAAGTCTTCTTACCACACCCGTTCCTCCCGGAGAAGCTCCCACTAGGGGCGCAGGGACAAACGGCCAGACGTTGAGCAAGGGTGAAGTGCTGAAATAACAAGCAAATTCATGTTAATTCATATACATCTTAAAATGGCATTCATAAAGCTTTTCTTCTTCTTCTTCCCATCCAAGGTCTGGGTACTAATTTTAACGTTGCAAAGATCGTTTTTTCAGAAATACTGATCTACCCATTTCCTTGGGCATCCTACTGATCTATATCCTCTTTATTTTAGGATCTGTCCTCTTCCATCCTATTCACAGAGTCTGTACATTTTTGCGTATGATTGAATTTCCTCAGTAATGTTTTGGATTCCGAGTTTTTGGCGAATATAACCGTTTCTGATATAATCTCTTCTAGTCACTCATACTAATATCCTTAAAAATCTCACCTGAGCCGTCTCAAGTCGTCCTTCTGCCTTTTTGTCCGGACAATTCACTACCATACATTAATTAACATAGATTTACTCGCAGTATTATGGAATTTTAATAACACATATTTTCTCATTTGTTTTCTGAAATTTCTTTTTGAAATTCTATCGATATAATTATATCCCTGAATGTGTTTATCTGTTTCCTCTTTCTTTAAATTACTTATTTTACAGCAGATATTTAAAGAATCTCATTTGTTCTACAATCAAGTTTCGTATAATTATTTTGCTCTTTTCATATATGTTCTTTCAAAAGCTGCTGTTTTAGTTTTATCTACGGATATTTGCATATTGTACTCTTCTGCATCGTCTAATAATATCTTGGAAGATATCTGAAGGTCATATTCTGTACCAGAAATTAAAACCTGGTCATCTGCATATATGTCTAGTTTATTGTTGCCAATTTTTATTCCTTTTGGGTTTCTCGTTTTCCATCATTTCACTGTTTTATTTAAATGAATGTTAAATATAAGGTGGCTCTAGATTCGTTTTTATTTGATTTATTTCATAAAGTTTTAAGATATAAAAAAACCCGCTCTAGTTCTCTTTAGAACTGCTCTCTCATGTGGAAAAACAGTTTCATTTTGATCGACACAGGTGGCCGAGGTCGTTAAGGAGCGAACTAGAGAGCGGGAGGTCTGGGGTTCAATACTCATTAGGACAGTTCTCCCTGATTGGATTTTTCAACATTTTCCTCAGTTCTCTATAAATGGCAACTGCCGGGGAGGTACCCCAAAACTTAAGCCTGGAACGCTTCCTTCCCTTAAAAAAAATCCTTTCCCAATTTATCATTTCATCTCATGTATCATCAGTAAGGCCCGGATTCTTAGGTTTTAAACAATTTTGTTTTTTTCTAGCTAACTGTGATATTTTAACATCATTATCCGTTTCTTTATAATAGGAATCACATGGTTGAATTTATAAAACCTAAAAATGGTAATTTGGACGTTGAAACATAAAAATGGCTAAAACTAAATTTAAAAATGTTTAATTTAATTTTAAATGTAATTAATTTTAAATTATTAAAATTAAATTTAATAATATTTACGATAAAATTATTTTTTAAACACTAACCAATAATGTTCATCTTGATAAACTTCAAATACAAATCGTTGCATTTAATTTTGTCACGCCATCATTGTCATGTGTTAAAAGTATTATTGAAATTAACTTACTTTTAGAAGAAAACTGAATTTAATATCGTAATACCATTGCTGTCAGTCACGTTCAATGCTATTTTTCTCAAATGACTTTCGAACGAATGTCTTCTGTTTCTCTATTGGCAGTCAAGTTCTGTTAAAGAAAATTGTGGGATGTAACTCTTATTTAGAAACAAACTGAATGCATTATTAAGAAGCTTACAATTCCAGTTTATTAAGAGCTATAGCAAGATGCCAAAATGAAATGTTTCTAACAGTTGGTTGATTGGCAACGATTCCAATTTTACCACAGGTGCAAAATTGTATTATAAAGACCCTGAAAATGTTAATAAGTTTAGTGCTTTAAAACTTAAAAAAAGTGCAGCACCCAGACTTTATAAAGATTTGGAAAATTTAATTTTTCATATATTTTGTGTTTCAGAATTATGGAAAATAACAAGTAAAATTAAATTAAAATAAATTTATATTATCATGTATGTTTCAATGTGCTTATTTTTAAAACTATCCTAAGCGTGTTAAAACTTTAAAAAAAAACTTAACATGTTGAGGAAACTAATTTAGGGTTTATAAAAACTTAAAAATTGTTAAACACTATTAAAAAGGTTTCATTATGAAATAAATATCAGGAATATTATGTAATTTCAGACAAATTACTTATACTTAGAAAGGAAGAAGTTTATTAAAAATCTAAAATCTTTCTTTAAGTCATAATATACAAAAGTTTACAAAAGCACTTCTTTGAAACGATTCCCTTGTCTCTTCCAGGTGTTCGAGAAGTGGTATTTGCAGCGGATGCCCATGCAGCAGCCGGTAACGATGGTCGAGGACTCAGCGTGTCTGAATACATCGCTATTGCAGTTTGTTCCATTCTCTTGGGCCTCATATATGTGGCATCAGTGTTCTTGTACCTTCACATGAGACGGCGCAGAGGAAGAGGCTCTAGTAAAGCTGATAGTCGCGATCTGAACCAAATAGCAACGCATATAGAAGAAGGCATTGTCAAGAACAACCCTCTGCTCCACAACAGCAACAACGATACCGGTAGCTATCTCAGCGATTCAGCCAGCTGTTGCTCTGACACTGACAACGTGTCTGACGATGACGTTTCGCCGCCTTCTGATCTGGAGAACTCGAGAATGTTGCAACACAACGTAAGTAGCTTGGTTTCCAATATAAAGAAGTCACATTGCTACAAGTCCTTCTCAGGCTATTACAGATGGAAATAATTTATGCATCGGCATCAACAAAATTATTAAATTCTTGATTTCTGTAACTGTTACTTCCACTTTATAGTTCAATATGTACATAACACTTAAGAAAAAATACATTCATATTTAGAAAGTTAAATTCATTGTGTCAGTCCTGGTGGTGTAGTAGTAACCATACTTGCCTTCAAAACCCAAGATCGCAGGTTCAAACCCGGCCAGGATCGATGGATTTTTTCGGGTGTAAAAATTCTAAGTATGGCTTCCTTCGGAAGGGAAGTAAAGCCGTGGGTCCGTTGTCTTACATTTACGCCACGAAAATGAACCTCAAGTCTGAAAGAAGAGGCCTCTGAGCAAAATGTCGGCTGTTTCACTCCCTGAATTGAATAGGACACTGATGATCTGAGATGCTGA
This sequence comes from Metallyticus violacea, assembly GCA_030762175.1. Classification (NCBI taxonomy): domain Eukaryota; kingdom Metazoa; phylum Arthropoda; class Insecta; order Mantodea; family Metallyticidae; genus Metallyticus; species Metallyticus violacea. The sequence goes on from CM060843.1 coordinate 44,075,123, forward strand.
AGAGCGTCCGTAAATAAATAAATAAATAAAAAAACAATCAAATTCATCAGAAAAAAGATCAATATTACTCCAGAGAATTTACTCCAGGATTATCTTCAATAAATTGTTTCATTCTAGTTTCCCTAAAAAAAAAAAAAAAAACCTATTATATTAATTTCTTATGTAATTATCAACACTAGATCCGTACATTCAATTATCATAGCTTCTGCTTGAGGGCAATGTGTCACTCCAGTTGTCTACACAAGTGACTAAAAGTTAGTTCTTTGGACGTTTCTTGCGTTATTCATGCTTCTCAAGCTAATATCAGATGTCACTGATAAGAGATAATTACATTCCGCTATAGAAAATTATTCAAGCGGGCAGTATTACAGAAAAAGAACACTAGTAATCTTAAGATGTAAGCCAAGGATTTTACTGGCAACTGTATTCAGCATTAAAATACAGACTGTTACAACATTCTCGAAAGAGAAGCTTACATGTATCATTTGGTATGGAATGCGCTTCCTTTGAACATCTCCACTTTGTTGAAAGCTTGCCATTGTATTCTTCTAAAGTTCTTAACAAGTTTTAAGTAAATATAACAATATAAGTTAATTCCATATTCTGAATAATCTGCTGAAAATATTCGACTGACACCATAATACCGACATCCTGGTGCATATTGCAAAAAATTGGATTGGGACGGACAGAGGAGGATATCAGATATGGAAGCGCAACAAAAATCCTTTTTATCTCACTAAATCTCCGAGAGGAAGGGATAAGGTCGGAATACGAAGAACAGATAGGACAGTAGCAACAGGCAAGGATGCAGGCGGGATCCCTAGCTTTACCAGATCGAACACCCCCAATGTTGGCTGAGCTCCAGCCTCCTCGGAAGGACTGTTTTCACACCAGAACTTAGAGCAGAAACCTCTTCACGTGGCAAATTCCACCATCTCTCGTACTTCGCCAACCCACGTCGCCTGGCACTTGCTGCACTGTGCGTAAGATAATATAAGAGCGGAAAAATAATATCATTCCAACAATTCGCCTAAGTAACCAGGGAAAACTACAAGGAAACCTAAGATCAGGATGAATGATTCTATTGAAAAAAAATTTATGTGGACATTGTTATCCCGAAGAAAAAAAAAATGCTATACATTTAATATTAAAACGTATATATTTAAATGTAAATACAGTGAAGCTACTTATTAAGCTTTAGCTGCTCCAAAAATGTTGCAATAAAGATTTAAAGGCTAATAGCACATCAAGAAATCCACTCTGGTCCTATAGCACAGCAAATGAAAACACTGTTTGCCCCCATATTATTATCCGACAGTGTATGCCAGATGTGCAGGTTAATTCAAGTATACTTTTTTTTTGATTGATTGATTTATTTATGGACGCTCTTTAAAATCTCAGATCATCAGCGTCCCATTCAATTCAGGGCGCGAAGCGGCCGACAAATTTTGCTCAGAGGCCTCTCTTTCAGGCTTGAGGTTCTTTTTCGTGCCGCAAATGTACGACACGGGACCCACGGCTTTACTTCCCTTCCAAAGGAAGCCATACTTAGGATTTTTACGCCCGAAAAAATCCATTGGTCCTGGCCGGGTTCGAACCCGCGCTTTGGATTTAGGAGGCAAGTATGTTAACCACTACACCACCAGGACCACTCAAGTATACTGATGACTGGTAACTTAATGGGATAATTTGTATTTATTTGTTTGTGTGCTTCTTATCAAAATAGCATTTGCGAGATCCAAGGCTTTGCTTCTGGTGATCATGTAAAGTACTTCATTTTTTTAACATATTATCTCGCTTAAAGTTTCATGCAACTCTCTTAGAAGAAAAACAATTTGAAATTTCAGGTTGAAACCTTGAGAATCCTGGGTTCGGATATGTGTTCTCTGCTTTTGTTGTTGATTAAAGTCGACAAAAACAATGACAATGCATTAAAGTAAATGTTACAGTTATTTCATTAAATAACTGATGCATTTATTACATTCTGCTTAATCGTTTTCTTTTAGGTGTATGATGGAATCTAATATCACTAAATTAACTCTACAATAATTATGATATTTTCTATAATGTGATTTTGTAACTTAGGCTAAAGTACAGTGGAATTCAGTTTTAGTATAAACTGTTTATATAGAATCGATAACTGTTGGTCCTTTACTATTAAATAATGTTTTCCCTTAGTTTTAGCCTAATAGCTTTTATATACCACGTTGAGCGAATGAGAGAGCACCATTAGTTTTCTTTGGTATACAGGCTATGCTTTGTTCTCGCACCTTCCTTGGCGATTAGAGTTTCTCTACATGTATTGCAGTCATTTCTCTTGCTGGATTGTTTGATATGAATAATTGAATTATAAATATCACATATGGCGCAAGTATATCGCAATACTGCTTTTATCTAATGCATGTTATCTTACGATATTTGTTTTACATATAAAAACATGTGACTTCAAGACCAATAGCCACAATATGGCGATGCGCGAATTGTTTTCCAATTGGGAAATATATACTACCGTTTCTCGTAAGTCTAGGCATAGTTATATCTACAGCCTTTGATTAATCATTAAACCTTTGCTTTGAAGGGAATGTAACTTATGCCAAAAACAGTTGAAAGCGCCTCCCCTCTACTACCTGAAGGAGAACTGTATAAATAGGGAAGGTTACCGTTAAGCAATACTCCATGCACGGTTATACTATTGCGGAATGCTTGGAACTTCCCAAGAGTAAACAGGTATCCAAACACAGAGCTCTAATTATAACACTGTTCGCTCTTAGTTTAGGTTCGATGGAAACCAAAAAGGTGTTTCTCTGCGCTCTGCTACCGTGATTTGGTGAATTATGGTAGAGTCTACCATTCTGCACCGCAATGGATACGAGTTTTGTACTACATATTCTGTAAGTCATTTTCGCCACAGAGAAAGTCTATAAAATATTAACAAAATATGTTGTAGTTTTTAAAAAAGGAACCTTAATTAATTTTATCATGCTGTGGAAATTCCGCCGGAGTGACCAAGTTGTAGACATCTAACGTCCTTTATCCATCCTGCGCATGCGTTTCGTGTTGTGATTTTAGTGTTAATTTTGATTTATTTATTTTTACATAATTACAGACAATATAAACGGTTTTAAGTTGTTTTCTGAATAACTGGTGTACAGTTGAGTAATGCTTTCCTGTTGCGAATTAGAAAGCGAACTTTATTTCCAACTATGCCTCGAATGCAGAAGTTGTGTGGTTCAATCAACCAATGAAAGTTCACTCATATAATTGCTTCTGTTTATATATCAACCTACAGCAAGGGTGAACAAAGTGTAATACAACGTATTTGAGATACTGTTCCTGTTTCAGGTTCAAGTGACATCGGCAATGGTTCATTCATGCGGAATACAGTTTTCTCTGCAGCCCGATGAGCCACTCCAAACTCAAGACAGTACTAGTATCGAACGTCTTCCAGAAGAAAACGTTTCAATCGTAGAAACGCCTGAAGGGCGTGAAGATCGTCCAGAGACCGTGCGAGCAATCACAAACGGCGCAACGGCACGGAGAAAGCTGTACTTTAACCCAGCGTATTTCGAACCTGAACTGCTAGTGGTAAGTCACTTTTAAATAATCCCACAAGGAAATCATCGCATACATTATATGAGAGTTGTTCCATAAAGAACGATTATACTTTTTATGACGACATATATTTATTCATCCTCATAATTTTGATGATATATCTATGAATGGGAGAGCAGTGCATAGTTAATTCAGTTGAAACAAATAATAGAGTCGCGCTTTGTGAAAAGAAATTCTTTGGTTGGATAAACATGTTCTTTTAATCATATATCTTGCTAGAATTGATTCGGAATATTTCATATCTCGTTATCGTTTTATTCTATGGAATAGAGCCAATCAGTAGGATTCACTTAGTTCTCCAGAATATGAATGTCATAAACTCTCCGAGTGACAAAACGTTTTGGTATTCCAATTCCAGTGAATCACCATGCTGCCATGCATTTGACAGTTGATTTGACTCCTGCGTGTGCATCAAAACTATTCTGAAACGATGGGTTTGGGAACAATAATCGGTAAACGTGGTACCCATCTTATCGTAAGCTTTTTGTACCTATATATTCAGTAAGGAATACGCCTCATATTTGCAATCACATGAGATGTTCACAGCTGTTACAATTGAACCAAGATTATGCATTCTCCAGTCACTGTCATTTTCGGACGTTCACTAAAGGGGTCATATTCTCTGTTTTGTGGCACATAAAGCCGATATCCTTTTTGTACTCACATTTTCTCACTTCGTTAATGTTTCTGTGAGCATTAATAACAAATAAAAAAATCACAGAAAGATGTTAAAATGTTTCTATGTCAAAAAGCACAGCTAAGTGGATTTGTTTAACAGCTGGATCAACGGATACTCTGTAGTTTCTCTTAGATAAGTGTCTAACGTTACAGTGTATCAACATTTTTCACCTAATACCATTTCCTAACTTTTCAAATGATCTCATAAATTAATGAGAAGCCATACATATTGTTCGCGGCACCGTAGCATTCATGAATAATATAATAGCATTACACCTAAAGCTTTAAATATCGTAAATGTGATAAACAGCAAATTTAAAAATGTATATCTTGTACACTTACAATCAGCTACTGGATAGCAAACGCATGCAATGTAGACGATCCTATTCCTTCCTTCCTTCCTCCCTCTTTCTCTCTCTCTCTCTTTTTTTTCCTGTCTTTCTCTCGTTAACTTTCTTTCTATCATTCCTTCTTTCTTTCAAAATTTTACGATATTTCTTCCCGTGTTAACAGAACATAATTGTAAATCTAGTTGTAAATTAGTGATTTAGTATTAGGAGTTGACATATAATATTTTTAGAATGTTTATTTCAATCTTTCATCACCAAAGTATAATAAATTATTTATATATTTCTTACAATTGAGTTTGACCCTGTTTTACTTGAGGCCCTAACATGCGTTAGAGCCCTGTTTCGCCTATTTTTCTTCTTTTTCTCTCTTCACTTTTCTAATCCATTTGGGGCAAATCTCTTTACTCTTTTGGGGCAATTTACTCTTCCTAAATATTCATCCACACTCTACTTTTTTCCCACCCTTTAACTGTCAACATTTTATTGCTACAATATTGCATTCCATTTTATTCCATTTTGAGTACCATGTACTCTCTTTCCAATTGCTTGTTTCTTTGCACTGCATTAAACAAATAAAACATACCCTCTGTTTCCCCACATATAACGCATATTTCCATATTTTTGTTTCTAAATACTATAAGATATAATGCCCTCGTCCATTTCACATAACATCAAATATTCTACCACTGCATTATACAACCTCTCCAATCAATTTACTGACATTTCTGGTATCTTAAATAAACATGTTCTCACACCTTTCATTGCTGATTTTCCCTTGGCAATCACCTTCCTACCAATACCTCCCAGCCTCCATTACTACTTAATTTCACTCCTAAATAATAAAATTATTTCACTATTTCCAACTCCTCAGCATTCTTATACCATTTTTCATCTTTTCTTAATCTACTTCCTTTTTAAATACCATTATATTTAGATTTCCTAACATTAATTCTTATGCCCCACTCTCTACAGAATTTACCGATTTCATTAATTACTCGAGTTGAAATAATAAATTGCCACCAAAAGCTCAATACTTTTGGTTTTAAACTGTCATTATTCTGAATAGGTGCAAAGTGAAAGGGCACAGAAAGGGGCTATTACAACTGAAGGTGAAAAGGAACTTATAACACCAAGACTTTCAAATAGCAGATATAAAGATATAAAGTTCAACTGCAGCTTTAGTAAAGTAATGTGCATGCATATTTACAGCCTGATGACAGACAATTCCATTATCCCTCCTGTCCTCCCATCATTTCTTGATACAGTCCAAAGACATTTTGTTCCTTTTGCGCAGCATTTGTTGGTCCTGTTGGTGATGTAGTGGTAACCATACTTGCCTCCTCCTAAACCCAAAATCGTGGGTTCAAACCCGGCCAGGATCGATAGATTTTTTCGAGCGTAAAAATCCTAAGTCCCTTCCTTCGGGAGGGAAGCAAAGCCGTGGATCCCATGTCGGACATTTATGGCACGAAAAAGAACCTCAAGCCTGAAAGAAGAGGCCTCTGAGCAACATTTGTCGGCCGTTTCACGCTCTGAATTGAATGGAACGCTGATGACCTGAGATGTTAAAGAGCGTCCGTAAATAAATCAAATCAAACAAGCAGCGCAGCATTAATATATGAATAACTAACTATTCGGTTTATTCTCTGAAATGAAGTTGGCACTGTTTAATACTCCAAAAAATCTTATAATGTCTTTATAAAGAAATGAATAAAAGTGTATTGTATAACCAATGCATCATCTTTGAACAGATTTCCTGGTCACCCTGTAACAATGGAAACCTCCCTTCGATTTCTCCTATTCATAAACTTTTCTAGGACGCTTATGGTCCCAGGTTGTTAGAGAAGATCGTGAGTTTTCATGCCCTTATTGATTACAAATGACATGCGAAGGCAATTTGAAGGCAGGGGTCACGAGTATTTGAGAAGTAACAATACAAAGCTATATGGCGTAGGTCATACGAAGAGGATGTACGAAGTGGGCCCCACCAAATGTTGAGGGTCAATATTCTCATTTTTCAATGTCTGCACAATAATTCTATTTATTATCTAGAAATATAAAAGAGGAGAGAAAGAAAGCTATATGTTTATAGCAACTTTGAACCAAAGAACATCTCTTGTTTATCGTATTATTTTAAGACAATGCAAATGAGCAGATAATAAATTAATTTATTCGCTAAAGATGTTAGTAGAAGAGCATATTGAGACATTCACAACATTCAATCAATATTTATCACAGTCAATCGCTACTGGATTACTGTTGCTGACATTGTATCTCTTAGGCAATATTACTAAATTTCATGCAGACATTTTCTTAAAACTGGATTTCTTTATGCTCGATTATAATGCGCCAAAAGTTTTAATTCGTAATTAATCTTCATGAGTTGAAAATGCAATAAAAGTTGACATTTTATTAAATATATTTATATTCGGTCACAATCATAATGTGAACATTCGAAAAAGGGCTTACAAGTCTGGACATTATTAAAAAGTAATTTTTCCCTCTTTAGGTTAATTGCAATGGTGAACTTGTTTTCATTCTAAAAAATGAAAAAAGTATACCTGCGTTTTGACTATCAAGATTATTTCATGTTTGGTAATTAAGCATGCAATTATAATGTCATACAGCAAATATGCACATAAAATAGGAAGCCTCAAGAATCATGCACTTATAAAATTTAATTTCGGTTTCCAGTATATCCATCTTCTCTGACCGTGATCTATTAAAGAGATTTTCTCGGTTTCTTGAAGATGTTTCATATTATTTGGTTTCTGTGTGTGTATATATATATATATATATATATATATATATACACAGAACATATAAGTGTTATATGGCAATGCTTCAGATATGTACGTTTGCGAGAAGTATAGACACCGATAGTTGGAGGGGAAAATAATTAAAAAATGGTTTGCTTTCGCAGATTAACGCAAGCCATTGGAATCAAGGTCGTGTCTTTTGTTGGCTCCATTCTTCAAGTTCCGCGTACATAAATTTTATCAATAATGATAGCATGCACTAATTATTAGTTTCATTTTATAATGAGTAAAGTATGGAACAAGCCTTAATGACATCGCCCTATTTCATCAAATTCGCAGTGTCTAGTGTTATCGCTTTCGTTTAAACACTAAACAGTAACACGCTGCCACAAGATACCTGGAAATTCTCTAGCGTTGCCACTGTTAATTTCATACATCAAAGATTAAGCAGAAACTATGAATATTTCCTGTCCCATATTTAAGAATATCTGAGTGTCTTTAATTAATAAATAATGAATAAAATACTCTCGCTTCTGCACCGAATCTTGTTAGCAATAAACAGTACTGAAAGAGAATCCAGAGATTCACAACACCGTTTTCCTCAGCGATTTCTGATACACACCTTCCTCACGCGTATCACGTCAACGTAACACAAATAAACAGATGACTGTAATCTCACTTCTAGGTAAAAATCGTCTCGTGCAGTACTAACCTGTGTTATACGAGTTGTTCGAAAGGTGTTCGGTCTACATTCTTAAATTGCTGACATCTTTTAATGATACTTGTATTCACTCCAGAATTCTTCCTGTCCAATTTGAAGATTATACCTCTGACAACCGTGTTCCAATTAAAGAAACAGTTGGCCAACAAGTTGAAAAGTTACGAGAGGCAGGCAAGAAATTGTTTCTCTTGCAGAGAAATGGAAAGTTCACAAGAAAATATACTGACAATAAATAAATAAACCTGTTCGCCAACTTGCTGAAAAGTTATGAGAGACTGACAAGAACTTGTTCCTCTTGCAGAGAAGTGGAAAATTTGCAAGAAAATGTACTGACAATTGTGTTCCAGTTAAAGAAACTGCTCACCAACTTGTTGAAAAGTTACGAGAGACAGACAAGAAAGGTATTCTTACGGAAGAAAAGTTACATGAAATACGGGATTTATGCAGATGCTGGCAATGTATTGCCACTGAGGAACATCGTTTTCAATCTCTCTTATAATACAAGCTAATATTACCAGTATTATAAGCTATTGCCAGTTTTAAATACAGCTTTAAATGCAGCAAAAATATGAATACTAAAATAAAAGTTCCAATTTACGCTCGACGACTCTTTTTCACACCCCCCCCCTTTTTCCCGGTTGCGGCTGCGGCTGCATGTCCCTGGTAAGTACCAGCCCTCAGGCGGTTCGTACTCAAATAACCTCACTGTAAATCTTGCTATAAATGTTAAGGTTAAGGAATGTAAGTAAATTAACTTCAGCCACATTTTATTTTATTCACAACAATTTAATTTTTTTTTAAAAAAAAAATAAGGAATCATAATACGGTCTGCATTCAAACCTACAGTTTGGCTATCTTATTTCAGCATAATATTCCGATTTGACTCACTCCCATTCTTGTGGACAGCTTCCTGTAATTCCATAATAATACAAAATCTACATTTAGTGAGAAGAATGTGTAATATGTAATGGCGAGACAGTTAACTAATCCGCTTGATGTAGTTTCGAAGATTACGTATTACAATTGGGCGCTAATGACCTTAGATGTTGTGCGCTCCTTAAACAATAATCATCATCACCTATTACAAACGTTTTCTCTATAATTTTAGTATAGGCACAGCTAAGACATTGTAGTAAGGAATATTTCTGATTAAGGGTCAGAAAGGTTGCCTATTACTTGTAAAAAATTGTTTTGTACACTATATGTACGTTTCGTATAAACCGTAGAATACGGCATTTTTTGCCTACAGTTACTAGGTAAGAAACATACACTCTTAACTTAACTAGTTCTTCAAAATTTTGATTATCTCTCATAACTTTCATTTTTATTAACACATCTAGAAATAAAACAAACATTTTTAAGTATAAGTAAAAACATATAAAAGTGCGTATATGTCTCCTCTTACTAGATAGAGAGATGTATAAAAGATTGAATGACAACGCTTTTGAAGAGAAATTTGTCTCTAAGTGCTAATAGAATATAAATTAATATGATGAAGTAGTTTTTTAGTTCCATGGAGACATGGAATTGCGTTTAGAATTATTATTAAATTACAACGCCAAATAAAAGACGACGGAATGTGTCCCTCTTTGAAGTATGATTGTTATGGGCTCACAGGTTTATATCTGAAACCAATTTGTCCTAAAGAGTAATATTGATTAATTTCTATTATTTTACAGGCTCCTCCACCTGCTGCCATTGAGTTCCTTACCAAAATACGCGAAGTCATTGCCATTGCCAAGCACAAAATGATGGCCAAAAGATTCTCACCAACTCTGATGGGAATACCTGAGGAAGATTTGCTCAGACCCCCATCTACTAGCACGGGCACCGTGAGCTTGAAACGAGAAAACGGCCGCAAAAGAGGATCAGGCTGCTCGGGTTGCCCAGGCTGCAAACTGCCGGCCATGAGAAGAAGCTGCCAGGCATGCAATTCCCCCAGCGAAAGCAAACAGAACAGTATTCGCAGGTGGCTTGAAGATGTTCCTGTTTCGTCTCAGCCGCCAAGGGTGCCAACTCCTCCGAGATCTGTACCCCAAAGCAACGAGCGCGTTAGAACGCCTCAGAAAGGAAAAGCTCCAGCCATTCCCAAAGCACTCGATAACTCAGAAAAGAAATCTGCAGGCAAGGATAGCAAAGACCTAAATGGCAACAAAAAGATCAAATCTCCACCTCCGCCACCCATGATAGTGACAGCTAACGAAATTAACTTAAAGAATAATAAAAAGTTACCTTCCGTTTTGAGCAAATGCAAGACGAAAGCCCCTCTACCAGCGGCAAATAAACTACCTGCGCCTTGCCCTCCTCCACCTCCACCCCCGCCACCAATGCCGTCTCCAGTGAAAAACGAAACTAACGAAAAACCAATAAAGAAGCCCGTACTGATTGGTGAACCAGGAGTCAAAAAGCAGCTTATGGATGCGGTGATAAAAGAAATGGTAGGACAAAGAGTATTAGAATCAACGGTCCTCAAAAAAGCAGCCAACAGATCTCCGGAAGAACAACGCAAGCTAACAGGAGAGGAATACGAGGCAGACAGCCTTGAGAGATCTTTTCGAGAACAAAGTAATAAAGGAATGTCTACTCCAAGCGATTACGGCGATGCTTCACAGCCTAGCCCAAGCCTAAGCTCGGCTTTACCCATGGAGGAAGAACTCACGATGAGGAATGAGATTTTCAACAAACACACGGGTAATAAAACCATATCAAAGCTTAAACTAGACACCGGGCCTCCAAAAGAGCAACACAAAACACCAGAGGATAACGAATACGAAATTATTGTGATGAATCCCAATGCTGCCGCAGACGGTACTACAAACGATGATGTGAAACTCTACACGCTTCCTGAACTGCTCAGTCATAGCGACGGCTACAGCCTCGTCAGCGAAGTGTACGTTAACGATGGCTACAGTTTCAGCAGCGCCTCCAGTTCGCCAAGCAACACGTCCGGAGGTGAAAGCGCGCAAATTAGATATTCGGAGAAACAGGGTCAACTCACTATACAAGTGAAGGATTCTCCGGATAACTATCTTCATGTACCTGACGAGTCTGACAGCTTCGAACCTGACACGCTCGACCGAAAACCAAACAGAATAAAAACAGAAGATATCGCACTATCTCCTTGTAACACTCGCCGCTATATAGAGAACTACGCTGATTCGCTGGAACGGCCTGCTCAGATTCTCTTGCGTACCACTGGCAGCTTTAGGAGTGACTCTCTGAGTCAAACTGGCTCAGATGATCTGTCTCATATATTTACACCATCACCACTGACGAGAGCATTCGGCAGTCTCCGTGAGATTTACGAAGCTCGAACACAGCATCGTTGTGATATAGACAATATAAGTTTAGTAGGCTCAACACGGTCTCTTAATAGTGAACTGGACTACAACCATTCTCTTTCCTGGAAAAGAAGATATGGAACGGGGGCTCGGTTAAATCCGAAAGCTAAGCAGGCTAGGCGCCAAAGGCCTCCCACTCCTCCAGGAACGAAAGATGTTTGCCATAAACCTTCTCCACCCGACGTAGTACCTCCATTGCCTCCTAAAATGAGTGCCTTGTATGAGGATCCACCACCTCCAAGACCACTATACACGGTAGATATGATTCCGCCACTCCCTCCACGAACAATCAAACCACCGCTGCCGCCAAAAAACGCGGCTGGCAGAAGCACCAGTCAGAAGAGAGCGATATCCGACCACGCGCGTAGGCCCTTGCCAATGTTACCATCCCCCGCGAACAAATTTCAGCAATCGGTACTTGTCCCAGAGTCTCGCGATTTGGAGACAATCTCCAACCTGTCTGGTGCTTCTGTGGATAGTCTCAACTCATCCGATTACGAAGCATTCTACATGGCACCAGTGACGGGCAATGAGGACGCAGAGGGCAGTCATACTCTGGGACATCGTTTGGAAAGAAGCCTACAAAATAAACTGGACCAGCTCAATAGCCAGTTCATCATGCAGCAACCTCAATCTAAAGCAACTAGGACCGGTGAGAGGCCAAGAAATAAATCGACAAGTGATGGAGACACTGTTCCAGAAGCAAGAAGGACAACAGCCAGGGGTGTGGTGAAACACATGCGAGATAAGAATTCGGACTCTATAAAGAAAACCTGGCGCCGTATGGTACAGAAATCCGTGCCTCACAAACCTGAGGATTCGGGCTATTTGAGTACGGATTCCAATGAATCGCATTCTCGAAGATTACCATCTGGGCCTGGTATGGGCAGTGTAAGTGAAACTGATGAATCTGAGACATGTGATGGGGCCAGTGAATCTGGAGCAGAGAGTATTGCCACTGACTCATTTTTCTTTGGAAGTTTTCGGGGCAGCACAGTGGTGACTGAATCTGTGGACAGTGGTGTAGGGTCAGATTTGCTTGCCAGAACAATCAGCAATCCTTCTAGATTACTTGAGGAAGGGGGTAGCAGTAGCGACTCTGAAAATGTCAGTTTTGTTACAGTGCTACCACCAGGTAGTGGTCGTCATGGGAGATCACTTAGGTGCTGAAATAGTGTTTTGCCATATGAATTTCCAATTGTGTATTGACATTCCTATTATCACTAGAAAATAATACAATTTCAAGAAATGTTATTCTATATGACATGAATTACAAATGAACATTCTCTTTCTGACAGCTGAAATCATTTAAATATAAACATTAAACTTTTAGTACAGAATATAGAATGTTAGTGTAATAAAGCAACCAAAATAAATGTTTACTATTCCAGTTAGCTTTATCAAAGTAAATTAAAATTTGAAAATAAAAATGACAGAATATGACATAAATGACATAAAACTTCTAAAAAGTTATATGAGAACATAGATAAGTGCCAATGCATAATTCAGATCTAAAAGCATCATACAAATAAATTGATGCAAACTTTGAGAGACATCAAATGTGAACTATGTAAACATTATTTGTATTTCTATGATATGATGTACAATTTGTAATTTATAATTGTAATTTATATGAGAAAATATTTAAATGCTATAGATTATTTAATATATTTGAAAGGCCGACAGTGCAATCATGTAATATAAACTTAATTTCATGAGTACTATCTGTAATAGTAAATAATAGGAGTACCATATATTTATTTTTAACAGAATTAGCATAATACTGTAATTTCTTGCTATCCAAATGAGTCACGAATATATTTTTCTTCTGTAGATACACAACTGCAGGATATGTAATATATACTCTATCTAAACCGTTAAAAGTTGTATTTGTTGATAATATTACAAACATGATGGAATGATCTGGAACTGGCGAAACTAAAACCTGTATTTTGAATACAAGTAAATGAAAGTATTATTTGGAATTTATTCAAAATATTTATGGTTTTGAAGTGACCTATCCAGAAAGGCATAAAAGTATCTTATCTCAACAGCAGCAGAGCTATTTTAAGGATTTTGTTTGTACATCATTGTTATATTTTAAGGTTCTTTCATATATTTCATTTTCATAAAAAAAGTAGGCCTCATTATGAAAATTGCCTATAAAATGGATGTACTTGATCTTGCTAAAGGAGTTTTGGCTCTTTTTTTCAGCAGTCTGTTACCTTCATTTTACATAGTTTTCCTACCGCAAATGCAATCCTGTTTTACTTTGATATTTATTCCAATTCTTCAACTTCTTGCACTATAATGTCCTTACCAACTTCCCTGTACAATTTTAACATTTCCACACACTGGGGTTCATTACAGTGAAAATATATGTTTATGAGCTTGTAGATTTGTACATTACAATGTATTATCACTTTCATTTTATATTAAATGTGATTTTTACATAAGCCATGTGGAAGAGATTTGGAATAAGAATCAGATTTTAAAAACTCAGTCACGGGGGATTCCAACCATGCATCTTTGTCTTAGCATGCTTTCAACCAGTTTAGCTACCATGCCCCGTCTGACCACAACTGCAAATCTCACTCATCTGAGTGTATATATATATACTTTGGAGGCTTTGAATATTATTTCTCATTACAAGATTTTATCCCCAAGAGATAATTTGAAGCCTTCAAGTTCTTGTGACCCATGTTTTATAATTAAGCAAACTATTATCTTTATTATCATCCAGCTCTGATTGTGATTTCCATGCCATATTCAATTTGCTTTACAGCTTCTAATTTATTCCATGCATTGCTTGTAATTTAGACAAATAAAATGCATAGCTTTTGATGCCTCTTTCTCATTTTTTATGCACTAATTAGAGAGTGAAATGCCACAGAGTAATATGTAAGAGTCATTGTCCATAGCTTGTGAATGTTTGCTAAACTTGGTAGTTGCCAAGAAATGAATAGTATTGATTTGTTGTTAACAAATACTAGGTGAAAGTGCTCGACTTTGGTGAGTTTTATTTCCTTTCTTTTTGAGGCCACTAAGAACGTCTTTGTTTATAATGGTTGTATTATGAATGTTCAAATAAAATAAAATAAAAATAACTCCTTATACAAGTCCTTATTCAGAACTTACCATTACCTTCTCCATTTCTATAGTACTTTGTTCCAAATTAACAGTTAATTTTCAAATGATATAACAAGCACTATAGAATCAAGGTTACTGATAGTGTTAGAGGTTTCAACATTCAAATTTTTGTTGTAGAGATGATGTCATGATTAGAGCCCAGAAGTTCTTATCCAAAAACTAGTAAATATGTATGAAAATAATTATGGTAATAAATATGCAATAATGAAGTAAAATAATTACATTTTCAATGGCAGAATAAATACTGATTGTGAAAATTAACTCATATTATTCCTTAAGAGTGTGAAACAGAAGTGAATCTGTTGTCTAAAATCAGTGATGAATTATAGTTCACAACTAATGCTTTACTGAAGTTCTTAACTGAAAAAACAGTATATTGTCCCTCAGTATTTGGAAAAACTTCTTTCTACAACATAGAAGTTTAATGAGTCATATCTTAATGAAACTAACTGCTCCACATAAAGAGATAAATCTTTTGGTGTTATGGAGGATTTTCTTTGAAGGATGCTGCAAATATAGCACATTTCCAAAATTTTAAGGATTTTTTCAAATAACATTAGTCACTTTTCCTTTACTTTTTGCCATGAGGTGGCAGAAACTCAGATAAGATTTTTCTTAAATATTGTACTTACGAAGCTGTTGACAATGGACTGGTAATATATTCTAAACTTAGATATTTATTTTTTACACTAAACTTGACTTACTTTTATGTAAGTGGAGTTTAGTGTAAAAAATTGAATACCTAAGTTTAAGAAAGATTTATCTTGTTCAAAATCGTTTATTGGCACATTTCAGAGAGCATTTTTTCAGAAAAATGTGATTGCATTGTAAACCAGAAAAATAAGCATATTTAAATACAAATTTCCCTTCAAATTCACTGTTTGCAAGTGTATTTTAAGCTACCTCAACAGATGCCAATATCTCAGGTATAATGAATTAACCATTTCTTTAACTGACTGTAAGTGCTGTCTAAGCATATAGCTGCATATAGCTGCATTAAGCCACATTCTCCATTAGGAAACAGGTGGAAATGGAAATGGAGTATTAATTGCTGATGATTTAAATAACTGAACTCTTGATAGGCCTTTAACAGAGATTCTTTATGGAGCCATGAGAATTTACATATTCTATCTGCCTTACAAACCACCTGCTTGTTATATGTTCAAGAGATTACATATTGATAAAAGTGATTAGAATCAAAAATGAAAAAAAATTATAAATATTATAAATATACCATATAGGCAATAAAGTATTTCAAAAAAATTATGCATTTATAAAAATATTGCAAATATTCACTTATATGTGACATTAATTATATTCAATAGGTTCAAAACTTTATAAAATTCCTTCATATATTATTAATTTCTGCGTAAAAGAATGCAAATCCATGAACTACAGGCCCCATTCATAATTGTAACAGTGGTAGTGCCTTCTCTGCATTTACCAAGCCAAATTTCTAATGCTTTGCAAATATATTGTCCAACTTGCATAACAAAACACTTTATTTTAAAAAACCTTTAAGATTATCCATCTGTGAATCTTTAGTATGAATGAATGAATTAATTAATGAACAAATGTGTTTTATTACCATAGCTAAAAAGCATTACAATTCAAATTAACATCTTTCCATTAATTATTAACCAAATGTACTTAGATTTAAATCTCATAATTCAATTGGTTAATTTTACATGATTTTATAAACAGAAATTAATTTAATAATAATAACAACAACAATGTGATCTGCACTGCAGAAAATCCTCAAGGCAGCAGCTCCACCTCAAAACAGATCAATTAATACTGACAGAGCCCCATCCTCTGGATTCTAGAAGTGGCCTCCCGCATAATTTTCCTTTTCACTTCCTGCAAAAGTTTAATCTATATTATGTAAATACTATTTCAAATTAATATATTACCAATAGACTTATGGAAGCTATTTCTTAAGTTGCATTTGCACAACTCAAACTCCAATTACTTTAACACCCAGGTGAAACAGGGATTTCCCCTACCCCCTAAGAAAGCAATCAGAAGAAATACAATATTAATTTATACCGGCATCAAATATCATTCTGACAAGTGAGTAATATTCTCAGTTCTCTGTATATCACAGAGAGAGTTGAGTTGCTCAGAATTGTAAGACGAGGGTAAGAAGTATGATGGTTTATGGCTTGCTCTGACCCAAGGCCATAAAACCAAGGCAAGAAAAACAAAATTCTTTTAGTGAACGTTAGGCTAGAAGATCATCGCAGCAACCCCTCAGGCATTCGTTGCGCGGTTAGGATAGGAAATTTGGGCAACAAGTGCCGAACGCGAAATTTAAAGAACCAATCAGAGAGCATGTGCTGCAATTAAAAAGTTTGAATTTCGCGAACTTTAAAATGATCATAGCGTCGGTGACCGACCGACTCAAGCTGAATAAAAAATTATCGGAAAGCCGCGAGTTCGGGGCATTCTGGCGGCATTTGAAAGATAGTTGGCATTACGTCGTTGTAGTAGGCATTCCGCAGTTAACAGTCATATGGAGCCGAAGAAGCAGTTAATACTTAGGAATTATTCGCGGATATAAGAACTATTAATTCTTGGTTATTGGTGAATTAGTGGCCCGTAAAGCGAATCCGATAAGATGGTCAGTCAGTGTATCCAGGTAGCAGTCAGTTAGTGGAGTAGCGTTGGTCAGAGTCGTACAGTGATAAGAATTCTCGTAAACGTGGTTACTGCTATCAAAGTCATTCTCGAAGAGCGAGATTACGATTCGAATTCCCCTAAATAGTAGTGGTTTCCCTAGCAGTAAACGTACTAAAATAAAACAACGTATAAATCCATTCCGGGTTTTAACTGACCCAGAGTTCTCATTTTGGTCACACCCTGACAATTCTTCTTATCCCCGAGGAGCGCCCTAGGCGTCTCCCAAAAAAAGGTGGCACACATCATTTCAGCCGAGGCAGCGAGGAGGTTCTTCTCCTCACATCTAAGTGGAGCAAGGAAAGGAACGTGTACAGGAGATGGAGCGAGGACAACAGGACCTGCAGAGGACATCACGAGACGGTCAACATCCCGTCACATAAAATCCTACAACTGCACTTCCTGTCCAAACCCTGAGATAAACATTTATTGGAATCTTCGTCCTCAACCATAACGACAAAGAGTCTCTAACAACCTACCAAATCATTTTCACACCCCTCAGTCCTACTTGCCACTAAAAATCTAAAAATCCTGCTTCACAGGTTATTAGCATTTCACTACTAACCAATTTTTGAACTTGATCATATCTCATTTTCATCAATTTTTTCATTATCTTGTTTCTTAATTCTTACTTATTTATGTTTTAATTTCCGTAAGTAATGTTCTATGAACTTTATATTTTTTTCATTATTTGGCTTAAGATATTTTCCCTATAATTTCTAATGGTAGCTTTCATAATTTTTAGATATTACTTGCTCTCTCTTGCTTTTTTTGTTTATTCACATTCTGAAATATAATGGCATATACTATTTTTCTATGTTTGGACATATGTCCTTTTTTATCACTCCTGTCATAGCCACTATGCATCTTTCATTCCCAATATATGAAATAAATCTGCATACTTCTCTCTTCCATTCCCTCCTTAAGTCTTTTCAGTAATTTCTTTTCATGAAACTAGCTATCATATTCTTTGCCATTTTCAATAAATTTTAATAAAATGTGTTTAGAACAGAAGGAGAATTACCTCCATATGCATTAACATAATTATGGGAATATTTTAAAAAATAATTCTTAAAGTATGCATGAAGCTTGTACTCATTACTCAACATAGTAACAAGATAACACAATGTATTTCTCCCATTAATAACATGATTTTTTAAGTCAACACTAGAAATCAATTTTTCCTGTGGTCAAATCATATGCTAAATGACATTTCTTTCTGATTCGTAATATATGCTGTATTTTATGCTTAATTTTATGGCTCATATAAATTCATGTTTTGCTAATATTATTAAAAATAGAATATGCTTTAATGTTATATTTACTTCATTTTATAGAAGTGATTTTAGAAATAAGATTAAAAATAGCATCTATGGATGCACTTAAATTACAGCATAAGGAACTTATCTGATTTGCTATGAGGTTGAATTTCACACCTTAAGTGTAAGTCATGCTGGACGAAGTAAGAGCTCCAGGAAGAGGAAAATATAAAAAATTTAAAACCTCTGTTTTAAATGCAGCATAAGGAAATCATGCCATTTTCAAGAAGAATTTAAAATGAAATGTTTTTGACTGATGGAAAAGTGCATTATTGTCAACTGCGTGAAAAAATAATTGGTACTGAAAAACACTTATAAGTGATTCAACAATTCCATTTCACTAAGCTACAGGAAATGTTAAAGATGAAATTCACAAAGTGAAGTTCAGAAATTCTACCAATTTACCATTTGTTTGAAACTTTCCTAGCAGCTGATATTCCCCTACGAAAATTCATAGTTCTATATAAATTCTTTGAAAATTATATACACCACAAAGTGCCTGATGATTCAATTCTGTGCAGAAATGATGTGACCCACTATTACATTAAATCTGCTGAAAAGATTCTAAAACATATTAAAAGCAGTTTTATATGGCCATCAGTTGATGAAACAACAGATTGGGAAGTACAATACACTGCAAATATTATAGTCGATTCACTTAAAAATGAACCATCTGCTTCTTTTCTGCTTGCTGTAGAAGGAATTAAAATCACAAACAGTTCCACAATTGCAAAAATGTTCATGGATTCAGCAAATACACTCTAGTCAGATGTATTCAGCTCAAGTAAATATTGCTTTTTGTGAACAATGGTGCTAGTTACATGGTCAAGGATAGTAAAGTTTTACAAGTATTATTTCTACATATGATACATTTAAATTGTCTTACACATGGGTTGCACTGTGTATCAGGGAGATTCAATACGAGTTAATTTTCCACTTATTGGTAAACTTATATCTTCTGTAAATAAGTTTTCATTAAAACATCTCATAGATGACAAGTATTTAAAATAATGGCATTAAATATAACCCTCCTCCAGAATAAGTTCTCTGGTGGGGGCTGGCATCGGAGCCAGCAGGCACTGGCTGGTTCACTGGAGCTGGCGGTGAAAAAGTACGGCGGGCGAGCGTTCCTTGGAGGTTACTGGCATTGGATCTGGTGGGCACTGGCTGGTGGCAGTTGCTGGTTTGCAGTTGGCTAGCACTGAGCTGTCCCCTTAGGCATTCCATCTCTGACTTTCAATGTACTTTTTTTTGAGAACCGTTAATAGTAGCAATGATTTTTCTATGGTAGACTTACATAATTTTTCGACATTTTATCCAGAACAATATCTTGAAATAATTATATTAACATGCTTTGCTCATGATGACAGTTTTTTGGAAATTTCTTTTATAAAGTTGAATACTATCAAGGGTCTTAATATGAAATTAGAAAGTTGAAAAAATATTGAATTATTTGTGCTTATAAAAAAAGAGGCTGTATACAAATGAATTCTTTGAGAGTAAGGAGCATGATGTTTTAATTGAGATTTAAACTGCTTTTTTCATAACTATTTTTTCTCACCTTATGTTCTTTTCTCTGAAACTATTGAGAACTGAAATTTATAATTATTTTGTTGCATATGCATGGATGATATTTTCAATTTTCCAGTCTCATTATTATGACCATTGGTTAAATTTTCTTTTTTAAATGCTAAAAAGATTGCGATTATTAATAAAATGTACTAATATAATGTATTTTAAGATAATGTTCAGAAAAAAAAAGTATTTTGTGGCAAAATAATGTAAGTATATCTGAGGGAAAAGCATTGCTGTAATCATTGAGCAAAATGATTGTTCTCTACAAAAGGAACATTGTAAATGATGATTTTTACAGGCGGAGATAGAAGGTACCTTTTCCCTTAAAGGATAAGAGAGTTAATATCAATTGATTTCATAGCATGTCCATAAGAGCTTTCATTTGCCAGCACACTGAATCTTTCCCAAAGCAAGAAAGTCAGTACTGTAAAACAAAAAGCTATAAAGAATGTCTTCACTCAGAGCTAAACTAAATATCATGCATAGGCTTCATAGAATTTATGAAATAAAATGTGCAGATTGTGAACAGAGCTCATAGGCAAAACAAAGAGAAATTTGGAAATTCAGAGGAAAGAACATTTTAGGAATATTCGGTTTAAGCAGGTGGATGAATCAGCAGTAGCAGCTCACTTTTGGACCAAAGCCATGAAATAAAACTGGAAATTAAACTGCTGAAACATCTTAGAGTTATCCACTTTGGAAAAAAATTGTATATTAAAAAATAGAGAAAAACTAATGAATTTCAATTTTCCTCCTATGGATGAACTTAGCAATTTCCTACTTCAATCAACAGAGGCCACCACATAAACATCTGGGTGTCCAGCCATCGTTTCGAGTAATGGTGGTTTGGTGAGCAACTGAAGATGGGAGAGATTCTCCTGAAATGCATCTTAACTTTTATGTAAGTAAGTGGGGTTTAGTGTAAAAAAATGAATACCTAAGTTTAAGTACTAATTTACCATTTCTAAAGCACTCAAACATACTTTATAAGAGGCAATATGTATGATATAACTTCTTTGTTCATGATGCTACCACAATAATAATGTGACAAGAAACTAGACAAAGTGGATCTACAGAAATAGAGTTATGTTTTTTTTTTTATATAAAAGACAATTTCAATCCATTGGAA
Organism: Metallyticus violacea; assembly: GCA_030762175.1. Lineage (NCBI taxonomy): Eukaryota > Metazoa > Arthropoda > Insecta > Mantodea > Metallyticidae > Metallyticus > Metallyticus violacea. Next base: position 44,096,436 of record CM060843.1, read on the forward strand.
AGTTAAGTTAGCGGTGTTACCCGAAAGATGTGTTGGACATATTTAGGATATTGATAACATTTCAGTCACTAATTCTGTTCAAATATTTCATTCATATTGATTTTAAAGAGATATATAAAAGACAATTTCAAGTCATTGGAAAATCAAAAGAAAATTAGTGATTTGGCTAGAAAGATGCATTGGACATATTTAGGATATTGATAATGTTTCAGTCTTTAATTCTGTCCAAATATTTCCATCATATTGATTTCAAAGATTTCTCGCCATGAAATGAAACTGCATAAGAAAAGCCCTATTTTGAAGATAACACAATTGTTACTAAAAATGACATTTGATGATCCTATATCAATATGAATACATCAATCATATATTATTACAACTAGGAGTTTACATTCCTGGAATATTTCCATAAGTGAAAAGATGATGCAGAATTATCTGCTACCTAATTCATGAAATTTTTTACTTTCAAGCAATGTATCCTAAACCCCTTCAGAACAATCAGGGAATTAAGGATTTAAAAAAAAAAAAAAAACTGTTTAGTATGCACCAATTTTTCTTACCTGAATATAGAACATCTTATGAAAACTTTCCAATAGAATCAAAATTACTTTTTAAAAAGTTATGCATCCAGTTAAATACAAATTGCTACAATTGATTTTTTATAATACAACTTTTGAAATTTATAGCACTTAAACATGTGATGAATACTGGCATCAAAAAGGCAATTTTAGCAAATTTCTCAAGCATTAACTTTCCAAATAATTTTTTGTCATTTCTGTAAAATTTTGTAAATGTCTGCTGTTATGGTCTATGCTACAATTATACCAACTATTCCTGTGACAAATTTAAAACTGCGAAGAATTTTCTTGAATTGAAACTGACAATAATACAAGTTTAATGACTTGCTGTTAAAGCATTCTTTCAATAGTTAATGAGAATCTTGAACCCCCAAAATTATTGCTTATCGGTATACCTGTTGAAATATTTCAAGGCTTCAACCTTATAAAGCAGATAATTTCTGATTTTTGCATAAAAAAATTGCTAGCAAAATTATGGAAATACACTGGAAACACCGGTTTGAAACTTGATAGCATGAAAAAGATAATAGGAATCATTCTTGCCATGAGCAGAACTATCTGTGCATGTTACTACTTCTATAAGCTATCACCAGCATCTATGGTACAAATTCTAAAGCTAACAAAATGCCTAAATTATATTTGGATAAGTATAAAATTTGTTGAATGCCTGCTATAGAAGAAATAAATGACAATGCACTGGATCATGCAAAAAATTTGATGAACAGAAAAGAATACGGCAATGTTTCATAAAAATTATTCACATTCCATTACTGTAGCAAATATGGAGCTCTTTTGATTTTTATTTATTATTTTTAATTTTTTTTTCCAGACCTAAAAAGGTCAATATACTTTTGGGCAATAATTAGGCAATGACTCATTTAGGTCATTTTCAATTAACTAAAATTAATTGATCAATGATGATTTTCAAAGACAAAGTTTGAGTTTGTGGCATTAATAGCTGTTTTTAACACATATTTACAATGCTTATTTTAAATGTATCCACTATTCAACTTATGAACAGGATAACTGTGATAGGAAATTATATTCCTACTATTAACTATGCTAACATGATAACCAATTCCTTTACACATTAGCTGCTAATAGCACCTGTAATGATGCCTTATTATCCTAAGTAACTCAAAAGTGATGATATGGTCCTGAAAGTAAAATTTAGCAACATAAACATACTTATCTGCCAAATGGTTACATGACAACCTGCAGAAATGAATCATCAGTTCATTATACCTAATCAAATAATCTTATTCCATGTAATGGATTGAGGGATACAGATCTGGACAGAGATTTTACATTTGCAAATAAGAATGGATAAGGTGTGGGGGATTACATATTGTGTCCACAGGCTATTGATAATTTGATTAGAGATTTTGAAGTCATGAATATTTCACTTCAATTCAAATATGGTATTAACAAGCTATCAATTCCCATTTAGGTTTAAATTAGGGGTAACAAGATTGAGGAAGGCACAGGGTGTTGCAGACATATCAAGGTATATAAATGGAAAGAAAAGATATATGACTCATTTGCAAGGAGTTAAATTTGGAAAGAGGAAAATTTTATCAGTGGGTATAGAGAGCCTAAACACAGATAAAATACGACAAGCAGTTGAGAGATTACAATACAGTATGAAATGCGTGGGGGATGATATGAATGATAGGATTTATGATAATAACAAAAGAAATGGCTGGATAAAGATTGTCAAACGGTAAAGAAAAGAATAATTCAAGAGTTAAGAAACTAGAGACAATTAGGGAAAAGGAAGAAAGGGAAACTTTCTTAGTCCTTAGGTGGGAATATAAGGATAAAAAAATAAGTCAAATATTGAATGAGGTGGCAAAAATCCATTATACACTGAAAATATGTTCAACAGTTAAAAGTTTGAAGAAAATGAGATAATGGATAAAAATATAACTCCTGAAACTTGGTGTGTTCACTTCAAAATATTATTTAGGCAGGATAGTATAATTAGGGCAGAAATGAATTTCCTGGAAGATCAGAAAGTTATTGATGTCTTTAGATATGGAAATTACAGATGCAGAAATTTATAATTAAATTAAGGAGCTAAAGGTGAAGAAAGCAAGTAGTGTTGATGGTATTCCAGGAGAATTATGGAAAGTATGGAATGAAGAAGATACCAGGAGGAAAAAAGTATTAAATTGTTCAATAAAGTAATGAGGAAGATACACAGAATGTGGAGAACGAGTATGAATATATGAAGAGAAGGGTGACAAATAATCCAATTGAAGGATTAGTCAATAGTCAATTATAGGAGGAAAAGTCTTTCTTTCCATGTTAGATACGGTTTTTACTGGAATTGTAGCAAATAGATTGTACAAATGGGTAAAGAAAGAGAAGAAATTATCAGAGTTTCAAACAGGTTTTAGAGCAGTGAGAAGAACTTTGGGTAATATTTTTAAAATAAAAGATAATTATGAATAAATATTTGAGTAATAAAATGGAATGGGTTTATATGATATTTATAGAATTTGAGAAGGCATTTAATACCATAAATAGAGAAGTATTATGATTAAAAATAAAAAGAAAAGGAGTAAGTAATATGTTCATAGAACTATTACAAAAGATATACAGAGAGAACCTGTTTTATGTTCAATTTTCACATAATGAAGTAACAGATTACATGCAGAGTAAAACAGGAGTAAGACAAGTTGTAAATTAAGTTGGGTATTATTCAATATTTTATTTTGAGGGCATTTTGGGTGAAATTCAAGAGAAAAGATATATCTACCAAAAGTAATTATAAGAAATACCAGGGTTGCTAAAAAGATGATTAGTAATTGGATTGTTATCTAGTGGAGGGCAATCATAGTAGTAATAGTTTTTGTAATGAATGAATGAAGATTGAAAAGTAAATGAAAAGAAATCAAAGATTAAGATTTTTAAAAGAAGTTAAAAATTGAGAGAGAATGAGAAATAGCAGGTAAATAGGAGAGAAATAGAGGTGGTAAGGAAGTTTAATTATCTAAAGATTAAGTTCTAATGAAAGTTGGAATGAACATAAAAAAATGGCAATAGCAAAAGGAAAACAGCTATGAGTATTATATGAGCATGTTTAAGAAAAATTCCAGATATACAAATTAATTGGCTTCAGAGAAGTTACAAAACCACAGTAGCAGCCAAAATGCTATTTGGGGAGGAAGTATGTGGTGTGAAGTAAGCATGGAAAGATTGATAAAATAAATAGAACTTTTTGGAAAGATTTTGGGTCTACTGACAGCATTGCCAAATGGTGTAGTGCAGTTAGAGCTAGACAGGCATTCTACCAAATGAATGAATACTGTTTAATGCCCGTTTTTGCTACAGAGGCACCACAGGCAATGGACAGTGATGATACACAAGATGAAATGATATATTGAGAAAGGATTTATTTTTATGGAAGGAATCATTCCAGGCCTAAGTTTAGGGTATGTCCCCAGCATTTGCCAGTTATGAGGACTGAGGAAAACCTGGAAAAAACCTCAGTCAGGGAGGATGGTCCTGGCAGTATTCGAACCCAGACCTCCCGCTCACCAGTTCACACCTTAACGACCTCGACCACCCGTGGCTGTTACATTCCACCAAGATAAATTACAAGAATTAAGAAATACATATATAAAAAACACATTGAAGGGAATTGTGTTATTAAAGGATGTTTCTATATCTAAAAGAAATGTAAAGAATCATGGTATCTCTAAGTGCAGCAGATAGGTATGGGAAACTTGTGGACAATAGGGATATTTATAGAGGATTCTGGAAAGAAATAAACATAAGACTGGAAGATATTGAAAGACAAGAAATATTTGGTAGTATGAGAGTGTGATGAAATTATCACACTTTTCACATTTACAAATATTAACTCTGGTATGGAGTTTGTCAGAGATGGCCAATTTTACATAATTTACATTAAATATCATTCTAGGAAAAAAAAAGCATAGCCCATAGATATGTGACTTTTTAAAAATTAGCTTATCTTTTCCTGCTGAAAGTGTTGTGGTTTATTTAATAAGTTTTTGCCTCTTGAATTTCGTACTTTTTTATGTGCTAATTCCTTTTTAAAGCCATTTTTAATCACTGTTCTTTTTATTTGTTTGCATTCTTCTTTGCTAATTAGTAGGTTAACTAGCCTGTGTGTTAATCTGTTAATCACTGCATGTTTGTGTGTTTTGGAGTTAAAACTGTCAGCTGTGATGTAATTGTATGCATGCATATTCTTTCTGTATATTCCAAATTCCAGGTTTCCTCAACGTTTCTGAAGATAAGCTAATTTTTAAAAAAGTCACCAATGGGCTATGCAAAAATTTCAAAATATTCTAAAAGATTTTAATATCAGTTGGCACCTGTAAACAGATTTAATGTTAAAAATCTCCTGATAGACAATGTTAATGACAGTATTCCACTGAAGAAAAAAGTAGGTATTTACAAAATAAGCTGTGCAGAATGTGAAAAAACCTACATTGGAAAAACAAAGAGAAACATAGGCACTTGGTTAAAAGAACATTTCAGGAACATAAAATACAAGCAAATGGTGAAATCAGCAGTAGCATCTTATTTCTGGACATAAAACCATGAAATAGTGCAGCACAATTATTAAAAATCAGTATAAGGACCTACAGAATTAGTAACATGGAAGAAAATGTACATTTACACATACAGAGACAGTTTAATGAACTTTCACACTTCTGGAGATGAAAACATAAACTTTAAATTCATCACACCTCCGCCAGAGCAGAATACATTCCAACAGTAAAACAAATTATCCAGCAGTCAACAATTAGCTGAGGATGCAAACAATGGTTTGTAAAACTAGTACTGCATATTATAAGTGGAGCATAAAGAGTGAGTAGCTCAACTCAATCATATAATGATGTTAAATATTAATATACTTATTTTTTGATTGATTGAAATCCTCCTGTGTAAAGAAGGTGTGAGTTAATTTTCTTTTTAATTTTAACCAAAACTTATTTTTATTAATATGCAGTTAATTTATAGATGATGAAGTGAATTAAATAATACTATACTATTGTAGTAAGCACCTTTTTGAAGTTCCTGCAACTTGATAATTAATTTGTGTAAGCCCTGTCTAAGTCTGATTTCTTTGTTATATATACATAACTGAATTTTTTGAATACTTCTGAGTTGTCTGCTACAAATAATAATTCATCAAGCAGGAGCCTGCATAAACTAAGCAAATTCCTCACCAAGTTGAATAACTATTAATAAAAATTAATATAAAATGCAAATTATGACCTTATTAATTAATGAAGTAAAATAAGTTATAGCATTACTGTGTGGTATTAGGGGAACAAAATTACAATTCTTGCAACCTATAAGTATTACAAAAGAGAAATTTCAACTGCTGCTGCTGCTGCTACTACTGCTGCTACTACTTAATTAAATGCAAAACATGATCACTGATAGATCAAAGCTATACTGTTTAGGTATTTTTAACTGTAAACATGTTTAAGAACTTATCCCTTTATATCTTCACATTCACTTAAAATAGAGAAAAATAACAGAAAATTCAAGTTACATTCTGTAACTAATAAGATGATGTTTATATGTTTCAATAAAACAAAAACATGTTACTATTTAAAAACAATTTCAAAGTACTAAGCAAATATACAGAATTAGCAAAGAACAATCAAAAGTTTCATTAATTTCCATTGGCTTTCAAATTTAATTTAAATATCATTGTAGAAAAAACATATAATGCAAATGTTTCTGAAGGTTATTTATTACAGAGCTCGCTTACATACAAATATAATTCTTAAACACATATTAGATTAATATTTCACAGCTGCTATTTTCATGATAATACTTTTGTTAAACATAAAACATATGCCACATTATAAATACAGTTTATATACTGAAGTAATTTCTCATTTTATTTTAAAACAATATAGAGAAAATTAAATGCAAGGGCACTTTTTAAATTTTAGTTCTCAAGTATATCTTTACTGCTTATAAGTTCTATAATTTTCAAAAACTATTTTTCTTTTTTATTTAAATGGTATATCCCAAATTTTGTTGTGAAGAAACAATGATGAAATTGATGCCGATAGAGCAATTTAAATTTTGGTTTTCAGCTAGCCCCCCGTTTAAGAGTTTGATTACCCAGAGTTTCAGAAACTATTTTTCTTATTCTATTTAAATGGTACATATGGAACTTTGTTGTAAAAAAAAACATATTAATGCTACTAGAGCAAGTTTAAATTTTGGGGTGCAGGCAACCCCCCCTCCGCCAATAGTCCAATTTCACTAATTTTCAAGAACTTTTTCTCCTTCTTATTATATTTAAATGGTATATACAGAGTTTTGTTGCAAAACAAATATTAATGCCACTAGAGGCCTCTTTTAATAGTCCAATTTCACAAATTTTCAGAAATTATTTTTCTTATTTTATTTCAATGGTATATATCGAGTTTTCTTTGTGATTTTCAAACTTGGGCTTAACCCCCAAATGTTTTTCGAGTATAACCTAACTTCCAAAAATCTGTTAATTTTCAAAAACTATATCTCTTATTTGATTTAAATGATATATGCCGAGTTTTGTTGTGAAAAAAGCAATTAATGACCCGGTTTGCCCGATTTTCAGAAACTATTATTAATATTCTATTTAAATGGCATTTGTATAAAAACATATATTGTCATTAGAGAGATTTTTTTATTTTAGGGTGCGGGCAACCCCCCCTCGCTAATAGTCCGATTCCATTGATTTTCAGGATTTTTTTATTTAATTGGTAGAAACGCAGTTTCATTGCGAAACGAATATTAATGCCGCTAGAGTAATTTTTAAATTTGGGGTAAACCCTCTCCCTGCTAATAGTCCAATTTCACTGAGTTTCATAAGCATTTTTCTTATTTTATTTAAAGGACACGAGGATAGGTCAATAAGTTTTCAACCTAACCATTTTCTAGGTATGATATAGACAAAAATAGTATTTCACTGTTTAATATACTTACCCTTTATTGCAATACACTTCTCACATCTTTGAATTAACATCTCAATCCCCTCCCCCAAATAGAAGTCTTGTCAGCAAAAAGGGCATAATTAGTATCCATCACTTCTTCCTCACTATTAAATTTCCTTCCTAAAAGGTTTTTCTTGGGTTTTGAGAAGAGAAAATAGTCACTGGGAGCTAGATCTGGGCTGTAGGGTGGATGGTCGATCTCCCTGAAGCCACATTTTACAGTTTCCTTTGTAACAAGAACTATGTGCACAGGCGCGTTGTCATGAAGATGGCGCACACTATTACTCAGTTTTTCTCACCTTTTCTCTTTGATGGAAGCACATAGTCTGTGCAGTATGCCAGCATAGTACTCCCCATTTACTGTGGTGTTTTCCTCCTTGAAGTCAATGAAGAGTTTTTCATCACAGTGCCAAAAGATTGTGGCCATGATCTTAGTTGACTGATATTGGCCTTTAGAGGCGGTGCTTTGGCATGTTTACGCCACTCCATTGATTCTCTTTTGGACAAGGGATCCTAGTAGAGCACCATAGTTTCATCTCCTGTAACAATGGTTTGCAGAACTTCTCTCTTGTTGCCGCGGCAGAGTTTCAAAAATTCCTGACAATAGATGATTCGTTGCTGCTTTTGGACTGAGAAAAGAAGTCTAGATATCCATTTTGCACTAACGTTATTCATGTTTAAATGTTCATGAATAATTCGAAGGACTGTTGTTTTAGAAAGGCCCAATCATGGTGCTATTTCTGTAGCTTTGAGTCGCCGGTCTTCTACAATTTCTCCTTCCTCAAGAGCGATGTTTTCAGTAGTGAACACCTCCAAGGGCCGACCTGCATGCTCTTCGTCTTCAATGCTTTCTTGACCCATTCGAAAAAGTTTGGCCCATTCTTTTCAGATAGAATATGAGGGGGATGCTCCCCCATATACACCGTTCAATCGCTGTTTAATTTCATATGGAATAAGTCTTTCTTTTGTGAAGAACTTAATAACAGCTGGATACTCCATTTTGAACATGTCACAATCTTCTACACATAGTCCTCTTTAACTAACTTCTGAACAACTGAACACAGCGGAGCGGAAATTACAGCTGCAATCATTTACTTAACAGGTAAGGTATGACACCAGATAAGGCTTTCGTGAAGGCGATAATTCTTATCAGCGCGGGTGGAAACTTATGGACCTACCCTCGTATATATCCAGCTTCCTTAAAATTTTTTTTTAATTGCGGCCGCTAGAGATATTTTTAAATTTGGGTTTAACCCCCAAAAAGTTTGTTGTGAAAAACAATTATGGTCACTGCTAGAGCGATTTTAAAATTTTAGGTTTAAGGCAAAACCCCCGCTACTAATGGACCCATTTGCTTGATTTTCACAAATTATTTTTCTTATTCTTTTAAAATGGCATATACGGAGTTTAGTTGCGAAAATACATATATCAATGCAACTATAGCGATTTTTAAATTTTGAGATACACGCAAACCCCCGCCTCCTATGGCTGGATTTCCCTGATTTTTAGAAACGATTTTTCTTATTCTACTTAAATAGAATAATATACGGATTTTCGTTGCGAAAAATCATATATTAATGCCACAAGAGCGATTTTTAAATTTTTAAATTTTGGGCTTCAGGTAACGACCCCCCGTCCTAATAGTCTCATTATACTGCTTTTCGAAAACCATTTTTTCTGCTCTATTTCAATGCACATACCGAGTTTCCTCTAAACACGTTAAAAATTGCAGTCGTTAGAAAAATTTTAAATTTCGCTTTAACTCCCACAAATTTTTTCAGGTATATCTCCACTACGATTGGTCTGTTAGTCATGATTTTCGAAAACTACATTTATCAATTTACTTTAATATTTTTTTTACTGAGTTCCGTTGAGATAAAACAAAAAAATTGCGCCGCCAGAACGATTATTCAAATTTTTAAAAAAACAGGTTAATTTCCACCCCCAATAGTCCAATTTTGCTGGTTAACGAACTCAACGAATCGTTTGATAATTGCCGATATGTGCCGAGTTTCGTGGAGAAAAAAACAAAAATTGCGACCGCTATATATATAAAACAGTAGCTAGAAAAGCAGGAAAGGATAAAACACTAAGAAAAAGTCACAGATTTGTAATTGTTTCCGCAAGTTGTTACAAATCTGTCACTTTTTCTTAGTGTTTGACCATTTTCTGCTTTTCTAGTTATTGTTATTTTAGTTACAATGTCATTGTGTTACATTTTTTCATTTATATAACAACATTGTCCATAATATGTATAAATGAAAAATAAAATAATACAATGAAATGTAACTAAAATAACAATAACTAGATAAGAAATAAAGGATAAAACCCCTGGAAAGACAGAGATTTGCTATTGTAGTATTTCGAAAAGCTCATGTCCTTAGGCAAGAAGACAAGTGAACATAGTGACAATAAATACTGAATATTGCAAGAGTATTAATGAGAAGCCGTCCCCAATTAAAATTTTATAAAATTTTACCATAATCAAATACATATATTATAAATAGTATTACAAATAGTGTGTATAATTTATGTGTATTCGTGTTAGTAGTTAAATTATTTGTGTATTGTGTATTTAATGGGTAGTGAGAACGGAAGAACTGGCGGACAGAAATTTTAGAAATAAGCCAGAAAATGTAGATAGTGAATGTGTTGTGTATTGGACAAAGAACAGATAGATGACTACATGCCTGCTTTGTTATTTTGTTTCATGATCCTTTGTATAACAAAGGGTCACCCCTTTTAAGATTTCTGGAAAAACTCAGCTTTGTTAAAAAACCGTAGGCAAGCGTAAAATAGAACAGACAAAAGAATGAAATTATGAGGGTGAAATAAACCAGATATCCCGACTTGGTGGAACCGAAGGGGAGAAAACAAAGTATTGCCTAAATTTAAGGCCTATGAAAGGTCCAATCAGGAATCTTAGAAAACCACCACGGGTGGCTGAGGTCGTTAAGACGCGGACTCGTGAGGGGGAGGTCTGGGGTTCGAGTTCCGCCAGGGCCGTCTCCCTGACTGAGAATTTTATCAGGTTTTCCTCAGTCTTCATAACTAGCAAATGCCGGGGAGGTACCCTAAAACTTAGGCCTGGAACGTTTCCCTCCTTAAAAAAAATCCTTTTACAATATATCATTTCATTTCAGGTATCATCAGTGTTCACCGCCTGTAGTGCCTCAGTAGTAAATCCGGGCATTCAACACCATTACAAAAAATTAATCTTAGAATAAATATTCATGCCCCTCGGCGAATAGTGAGAAAATTTTAAGAGGAATAAGAGTCGAAATGGTAGGAGATGGTCTAACGACCGGATGAGGGGATATTTGATAAAAGATTGGGAATTCGATACCAGGAGGAGGAGAGAGAGTTGAGTCATCAATGGAGTATGAGTTGAGTTATCAGGACAGAAAGAGTTGAGTCATCAGTAGAGTGTGAGTTCAGCTATCAACAGAGTATAAGTTTAGTTATCAGTGGAGTGTGAGTTTTTAGTTATCTGAGGGCAGAGTGACAGAGTGTGTTTTGAAAGACATTTAGTTCGATTAGTGCAAGCGTGATCTAAGAACCGCTAAGCAGAACTTAAAAAAAGGCGACCCTTAACATCGAATAAGCAAATAAAGTGTCGTCTCCAGTCTTAAGATTTGCTTTTATAAATTTCCTAGTTCCCGACTATTTTCCACGTTGACCTGAAAAGGTCACGAAATTCCAGCGCTCTACCGAATCTAGCTGTGGTATAGCGACACACCGAGACTGCGGCGGGAGAGAAGATTTCATTGATTTTACAAAATACAATGGTATCTTTTTCTTCCTCCCTCCCCGCCATAAAACCGTCGCAAATTGGCTCCCCAACGTGGCGCTTTTCGAGAAGCTGGAGGAGACAAAGTCGGTGAAATCTTAGGCCACGAGAGAACTTCACAACGACTTAGGGAGCGACGCAGAAGATAAACTACACTACGGAACAAGCATCGCAGACAGCGGGTGATGAGCCTGGTTAGCGTAATAAGCGCTACCTGGGCGACGCAAGGGACTGTCTGTAAGTAACGGATCAACTCTGCACGGTAACAAGAACACCTTCGCAGAAAAAGGAGAACACCACCATTGGAAATAGATAAGAAAAAAGTAAAACGTACAGACAATTGCAGATTGCTATTTATTTGAATCATTGTAACCATTGCTAGGAAAAATGTAATACAAATCACTGAGAAATAGAAAGATATGAATGGAAGAACAGGGAATGACAGATGTAACAGAGGTAGATGAAACAACAATGGAAACAGAAGTAGATAGCATTACAGATAAAGATCAGGCAAGATGGCGTTAACACAATAGAGGGATTATGTAGTGAACATAGAATGTTGAGAATGATAGGACATATGATGCAGATGCAATTACAGAAATCTCACGAAGAACTTAGCAATAAATTGAACAGTATATTAGAGAAGTCTCACGAAGAACTTAGCAGTAGATTAGAGAAGTCCCAGGAAGGGCATAGCGATAAATTGAACAGTAGATTAGAGAAGTCTCACGAAGAACTTAACAGTAGATTAGAGAAGTCCTAACAGAAAACTAGAGAAAATATATTAATCTCAAGATGATTTTGATAAAAGGATGGAAAAGTCACAAAAGTTAGGGAAAATTGAGAAGTCCCTTAACAATAAATTAGAACAGAAACTAAAGAGGTTCATAGGGCGCAATCAGACTCGTCGTTAAAGCTTCAGGAAGGTCACAGTAAATGAAAAGATGAAGTAGATCACATTAGGCTGGATGCCAGTGAGATAAGAAAAGATCGTGACAAAACAGAAAATAGAGTAACAGGGATAGGAAAGGTTAAGGAAGACTTGAGTACAATAATTAATTCTAAGTGTTCAGGATTAGAAGAATACGTTAATCTGGAACTCCGTGCTGTTAAGTTAATAGCTCAAACTCTAGATTCGAACCAGGACCAGTTAGCAAAAAGAATTGAAGAAGTGAAAGAGGCTAGAATTAATGATGTTGTAGAACCTAATGATAATTCATGTAATGAGAGTAACGTTGTAGTAACGCCCCAAGTATGTCCGGACGTGAGGAGTACGCTGGATGCCAGGGAACCGAACCCCGCGGGCAGGGCTCCGTTACCTGTAAATGTTCCAATACACGATATGCATATACATCCTTTGAATGTACAGGATGTTAATATTTCTGATAGAAATGTACAAAATTATTGCATGCCTAATTTTCTGTACAACTCAGGGACACATCAACTGAAAGAAATCAGCCCTCCTGAATTTTATGAGGAACGCGGTGACAATGCCAGGGCTTTCTTACTCGAAATGGACGAATATTTCCAAATAAAAAACACCTCAGAAGAGATTTTTTAGTAGTGTTTAACGCCCGTTTTTACTACTGAGGTACCACAGGCGGTGGACACTGATGATACATGAAATGAAATGATATATTGGGAAAGGATTTTTTTTTTTTAAGGAAGGAAACGTTCCAGGCCTAAGTTTAGGTACCTCCCCGGCATTTGCCAGTTATGAAGACTGAGGAAAACCTGGAAAAAAACCCAGTCAGGGAGGACGGTCCTAACGGGATTCGAACCGCAGACCTCCCGCTCACGAGTCCATGCCTTAAGGACCTCGGCCACCCGTGGCGGTCCAGAAGAGATGAAAACCATTTTTATCGGCAAATAGGTTGATATTATCCGACTGTACCACGTATGACCAATTCAAAGTACTTTTCACGAACCGATACTGGGGCCCATCCCAACAGAACTTTATTCGATTGGAGCTATCAAACGGCAAATACGACCCAAGAGCGGGAGTAAGCATGGTGGATTACTTTTTATCTATTGGAAAAAATGTAAATTACTCGACCCTCCTATGTCAGACAGAGAATTGATGATGTTGGTGGCTAACCATTTCCCGGAAAATATTCGTAACCACCTGATTGTTGCGAAGCAGAGCAACTTCGTCGAATTAATAGAATTACTTACGGCTTTTGATATGCAAAGGAGTGAACGCCAAGACCATCGGCGAGAGGAAATGAGATCCCAGCATTACGGCGGGGATTATCGACCACGCGGCGAAAGAACGAATTACCAAGCGACGGGGGGCATCGTCCCATAGGAATAGAGAGGTAGAACCAACCACCTAGGATGCCACAAATCAATGTGATATGGACATCCCACCGAGGACGTAGCAACCAGGAGTACGCCCCGAGATCACGCCCCTACCATATTTTATAGATTCTGAGGACTTCCCCAGGAGACGAAGGAGGGACTCCAGGACGTGGCAGTCATTCCCGAGGTCGCCCCGTGATCTACGAAGGAATTGGATAAACTACCCAGAAAGGACAACTCGACCCCAGGAAGAACGCGACCATGTAAGACCACGATCGCCAAACGTCACGAATCAACAAGAATAGACACAAAATCCTCCAGCAATGAGAAAACAAGAGAATAGGCATATATCATAAGCAATTATTACGTCCATTCAAATGTATTAAAGAAAGCGACGAGGATTAACACATTTAGATTATGTAACTGTTTAAGCTTTCACGGCCGGCGTTAATCCAATGAAATGAGATTGGTGGGTTTAGATCAGATCTAAAACATTATCTAACACGAGAAGAAAGACAACAGGCTAACAGGACTTTAAATAGTGACACCTCCATTGTAATTCTTGATGCTGATAAGGGTAACGCCACTATGGTCATGGACGCAGAAGACTACAAGAAAAAGATTAAAGAGCTATTAGAACCTGGTACCTACCACAGGCTACAGAGAGATCCAATCAATCGAATTTTAAGAACGACCTACCAGCTAATAAAAAGGTTGACGCTTACACAGGAAGTGCAGAATAATATGGCCACCAGCGATGTTGGTCCATTTCTTTATGGTATGCCTCAGATCCATATAGAGTTCACGCCACTTCGCCCCATAGTAAGTGCTATAGAGGTATTCACTATCTCAGCATTTAGCCAAGTTGCTACAACCACATATTGGCAACACGGACACGGACACACACACACACACACACACACACACTCACACATTAAGGACCCCACATATTTCATTGGAAAATTGAAAGAGATCAGGTTGGACCCACAAGATCAAATGATTAGTTTTGACATAATTTCTCTCTTTACGAGGGTGCCGTTAGAAGATACTGTGCGACATTTGGCCGAAATCTTCCCGGATGATATCACAGCTTTATTCCGCCATTCCCTTAGCAATAGCTATTTCCAATGGAATGGTACCTTCTATGAACAAAAAGGAGTTGCGATGGGAAGTCCACTTAGTCTAACCATTGCTAACTTTTAATGGAGAAGTTCGAGGAAATGGCTCTGCAGTCAGCTTTTCACAAACCTAAAGTGTGGTGGAGATATGTCCATGACACTTTTGTGATTTGGCCGCATGGGGACAAGGAACTTGAAAAATACCTAGAGCACATCAATAACATCTGTGACAGCATTATATTCACCATGGATAAAGAGAAGGAGCACTGTATTGCTTTCCTGGATGTTTTGGTAACCAAGAAATCGGATATGACGTTAGACTATACAGTATACAGAAAACCTACTCATACCGACCATTATCTCCAAAAAAAAACCTCTAATCACAATCCACGACAAAAGAGGGGCATGATCAAACCTCCGTTAGAACGTGCACAACGTATTTGTGAACCAGCCAATTTGGAACAGGAACTACAACACTTACACGTAACACTACAGGCGAACGGTTGTGATCACAAAGAAATAAACCGAGCATTACATCCAAGAAGAAAATATAAGTTCACAGAGAAGTTTAGGCCTTTGAGCACGGCTTACCTATCATTCATAAACAACGTTACTGATAGGATTGGATAACTTCTAGGGAAAGCTAACCTAAAAACCATTTATAAGCCCACTAATAAACTAAATTATTATCTCCGATCTGTTAAGGATAGACGAGACCATCTTAGTTCGAAAGGGGTCTATCGTATACAATGTAGTTATGGCAAGGTGTACATTGGGACCGCTAAGCGGAGTATACACACTCGCATAAAGGAACATTCAAGAAACTGTCGATTGGTTAAATTGAAAATTCAGCCTTGTCCGAGCATGCGATGCTGGTAGGACATGATATCAAGTTCCGTGAGACCGAAGTTCTGGATAACACAGCCCATTATATTCCAGAAATTATCGTGAAGTCAATGAAATTTATAGACAAGAATAATTACAATAAAAATGAGGAGGCAGCTCGGTTACACAAGGGATGATGTCGGTGCTGGATAACACGAAGATCAAGCCTTATAACCAACAGGACCAATTACGTGATAACGTCCGTTGCCGCACTACGATTGGCGAACTGGTAGCCAATGAGAAGGAAGAGGGCGTTGCTTCGTTCCTATATGTACTAGCCGGGGCTGCTACAAAGAATACTCAAACAATTCTATTTAACTATTAAATTTTCAAAACATACTGATAAACTTACAACTACCGATGGCTGACAATACAGCTTTACGCTGGTACAGCCGGCGGTTGTCAGCCAGCCGGACAAAAACATTTCTCAATGTTTAAAGTGACTAATCAGTATAGTGTTCAGTGCAATTAATGCGCCAGTGACAGTCACTACAGTGCTGTGTGCCCTCAACAAATACTTTTTAATTCATATTACAGTGAGCGTGCGTTTAAAGCATCACATACTCTATCAAGGCCTCACACTTACACGGGCCTGCGTGCCATTGTTGCACGCAGCGCCCCAGCCACGCCGCCTAGCAGGCGCCTGGCCAACAAAGGCGACGAGTAAGAATGGAGCCCACAGAGGGAAAAACAGTAGGGAACAATAACAACTCAACAGAACTAGCCTCGCACGCGGGCGCTAGTGCTGACCCCTACTCCCTAGCTCTACCCTCGCACGCAGGAGCAGAGCCATGTGCAAGCGACCCCTTACCCCTCCGCTTCTGCAACAACAGAGGCAGCTTCCTCTACAAGTGCCAACTCGGCGCTGAGTGTGCCAACATCACACACAGGCACTGCTGCTCCAGCCCAGAGCTCCAACGATATCGAATTTGACGCTCGTCAGATCGCGATATTGGAAAAAGAACTACTTGACCTCCGTCAAGAAATCAAAGATTATGAAGGGTTGCAGAAATGCACACGGCAGACCCCGCGTTTCGCCGTGTTGTTTATGATCTGTCCGCATGCCCACGGGAGCTTGCTATCAAAAAACGATGCTTAGGTACCCTGCGCGAAGGCTGGCGCACGGTAGCCAAAAAGCGTCCACTAAAAGAAAGTGACAGAGAATCTGAAGACTCCTCGGCCCCTGTAGCCCTGGAGCGCAAGAAGGGGAAAAAACCAAAAGCAGCGGAAGAACTTCCCCTGTCAAACAATTTCTCCGTCCTGAGTGTGAAGAACGAAGCGAAGGCCATGAAGCCACTACGGAGGAGACATCTACTGTCCCCCCTCAACACAGCCCAAGCCTACCCCCTCCCCTCCCCACCCTAAGCAACAGCCACAGGCGAGCAAAAAGTCATCAACTTCCTTTCCCCCCACTACCTATTTCCTCCAACTTTAACCAGCTCCCTGCCAATGCCAACCCAGCGGCCACTTCCATCAGATCACAGCCCGCTCCTGTCCCCGCCCTGACAACAGCACCTCCACAAGATCCTCCGGCAGCAAACAAGCCGCCGCTTACCGAAAACAAATGCATCTCAAAAGTGTTGTAACTCCTAAAAATACAGTGTCTGACGGGCGCTTATAAACTGCAACACACAGCCGCCGGCATCAAGCTGTGCTTGGACAAGCTGCAGGATTTTCATCCCACGCTGCAACGACTGGCACAGGAAGGAGTGCCTTACTACTCCTTCACCCCACGAGCGGAACAGCCGCTGCGCTTCGTGGTGAAGCGTCTTCCCCCTACCCTCGATCTAGAAGAAATCCTGGAGGACGTGAGCGCTCGGGGCTACACACCGTCCCAAGTCAAGCAGCTAGAGGCGAAGGGTCGCCCCCTCCCCAACTTTGTGGTGACCATGGAAAAGAACGACAAGAACCAATCATTTATAAAGGAGAGAGTAGTGTGCCACATTATGGTGGCAATAGAACAATACAAATAATTGAACCATGTCTCCCAGTGCTTCAACTGCCAGCAGTTGGGGCACACATTTAAAATGTGCAACTTAACGACTCGCTGGGTCCTCTGCGGCGGACTCCACCTCTTAGCGACATGCCCCCACAAGGCGCAGGAAGGGATAACTCCCAATTGTACCAACTGCGGGGAGGATCATCCCGCTAGCTATCGCGGTTGCGAGATCTTCAAAAATGAGAAAAGGCGCAGGCAACTGGCCGCTATGGCCAGGAACTCTGTGAATGTTCAGCAGCCCAGGCCGATATTCAAAGCCGCACATGTGCAGGAAGGGCACTCCTTCGCAGGTATGGCTAGCGGAGAAAACTCCGCCCCCCAGCCAGCGAGGAACACCCCCCTACTCTAACTATGCAGCCATCAACTGGAGGCTCCCATGGCGCCGAACATCTACCAGGAGACGCGGATGTTTTCTGCTATCGTCCAGGTAGAACCCTACAAACCACTATCTCGCCCACAACAGTGCACCAACTGCCAAATGTTTACACACAGTGCACCTGGATGCAAATTGCAAACAGTGTGCTGCGCAAACTGGCCGTTCCAGGAAGGAATGCCCCTTAGTGGGTTCTACCCAACCTCGATGCGTCAACTGTTGAGCGAATCACTCCTGTAGATACGCCAAGTGCCCTGTGTGGCAAGAGGCCCGCCTCGAACTAAAAGCCACTAAGGGAGGCAGAATGTCTCGCTTTTACGAGGCACCACTTCTGCGCAATACGCAAGGACTTCCCAAGGAAGCCTTTTCAGGAGCCCGACATCCAGGTCTACCGCCAAGGGTGCCAATTGAGTACCCATCATATGCTGCAGCTAGCACTACAACAACGCAACCTAGCCAACCTTCAACCTCCGCAAATGCGGGAACAAGGCCAGAGCCTTTGCCCTCAGCCCCACAAGTAACTCCGGCTCCGGTGTCTACCGCAACACCTGCACCACAACAGCCGCGCCAGAGATCCCAGGGTCAACCGCAGCAACAACAAACACGACAACGGCGAGAGCAGTTTCCACCTCTCCCTTCTAAGTCCACACCCATCCCAACACAATGAACCCCACCTTCCTCCAGGTAATAGCGAAAATTCCGCTCCACCTCCAGACCAGCTTCGCAGCCTGTCTGGCGGAAGCTCTCCTCAACCGCCTCCAATCCGTGCCAGCGGAGACAATCCTTTGCCACATCGTCTTCACCTTCTTCCTAAAGAATGGCTGCTAAATTCCGCAGACATGTTGACCCTGCTAACGTCAAGGCCGGCTCCTGGAACGCCCACGGCCTCCGGGACAAGCTACGAGAAACCAGCAATTTCCTATCCTCGCATAACATACAGGAACTTCTGGTGCAGGAGACTTGGCTAACACCAAGTATTAAGATGTCCATCCCTGAATATATCTGCCATCGTTCTGATAGGTCGGATGGCTACGGAGGAACGGCCGTCTTCATACACTCAGCTCTACAACATCACAGGCTACACCTACCTCAATTGACGAACATGGAAGCCACGGGAGTCCACCTTGAGATCTGTTCCGGACCCGTCAACTTCTTTTCGGTGTATATTCCTCCTGGCAAACCAATCCTTCCAGGCGAACTCCAGCATCTGGTGACTTCCACTACAGCCACCTTGGCTATGGGAGACTATAATGCGAAGCACACATCTGGAACTCAACCACTATCACCCATCGAGGTACAGTACTGCACAAGTTCATAACCGATCACGGCCTAGCAGTTCTATCCTCTAACTCCCCTATCATAACCTACGGTGATCGACGCCCACCAGACTGGCTCGACATCGCCCTCCTCTCCAACATACGTTGGCATCCCAGCCTCTTCACCATTCCTGAACTATCCTCCGACCACTATCCCGTAATACTTATGTTTAAGACTCGCCCGCTCCTAAAGCCACCCCGCACCTACCCAAATCCTCGCAAAACAAACTGGAAAGCACTGATGGCCCAGCACACGCCGCACATCACGTCCTGCTCCACAACAATTGAGGCAGCGCATTGCTGGTGTAGTTACCTCCACCATCCAGCAAACTATCCAGCAGGCCACCTCCGCTCCAAGACGCAGCACACATAGGCAGATTCTTCCTCAAGCCATCCGGCACATCATAACCAACAAAAACAGAGCCCGTCGGCGTTTCCAACATACTGGCTCTCCTCAAGACCGCCGAGAGCTGAACCGCCTGCAACAGCTGTTACGACTGGAACTACGCGATCATGCCAATCTAGAATGGGAGCAGCGCATTGCTGAACTCAAAACATAAGATGCCTCGCTTTGGCGGATGACTAAAGCGCTCCTACGGCTCCCCACCACAAACAAACCCCTAATTGCTGGACCGCGAGTGGCTCAGTCTGCTCGCGAAAAAGTAGAATTGATGGGGGATTATTTGGAGTCCATCTTCATCCCGGCAGACTCTCCCAATGTGGACCATATGCACCAAATATCCAGCACAGTTTACCGGTTCCTGGAAGCGCAGCCAACACTGCAAGAGTCTACACAGACAAACAGGGCAGAACTGACACTTGCTGCAAAAATCGTCGCCTTACAAAGCTGCAGGCCACGACAGTATTTCCTATGCAGCTCTGCGGGCACTACCACCAGCGTGGAAGAGTCTCATAGTTCATTTGTTTAATAGTTTACTACATCTTAGGCACTTCCCTGCCCCTTGGAAGTACGCTAAAATTATCATTTTCCAAAGGCAGGCAAAGATGCGAGGTTCCCTGAAAACCATCGACCCATTAGCCTCCTGCCTGTACTAAGTAAACTGTTTGAAAAGATTGTGTTGATCCGTCTGCAGCGCACACTAGATGCTCATAACGTACTCCGGCGGAGCAATTCGGTTTCCGGAAACAGCATTCCACTACAAACTAGCTGCTACGGATAGTCCAAACCGCTACACGTGGTATTCAAAACCAGCACTTTACACCGGCGTTGTTATTAGACCTCACGCGGGCCTTTGACACTGGCATCAAGGACTCCTGTACCGACTCATCCAATACTCCGTTCACCCCTACATAATACACCTCATTCATTCCTACCTCACAAATCGAACCTTTTCTGTAGCCATTGAAGACGTCCTCTGCTCCCCCCGCCCAATCGCCGCGGTAGTCCCGCAAGGCAGTGTCCTCGGCCCGGTACTTTTTCTAACATATATAAATACCGTGCCATCCCACCCGAGCTGTTCTCTGTATCTCTACGCCGACGATACAGCCATTACTACAAGTTCCACGCGACTTAAAACAGCAGTGGCCAGGCTCCAGACATACTCCGACATCTTAACTACTTGGTTTAGCTTATGGAGGCTGGCAGTAAACGCCAGCAAGTCCCAAGCCATCATATTCCCCAGACGCCCTCTAGGTGATATTGTTGAGTTACGAATATCAGCAGGAGCAGTTCCCTGGACCACAGAGGCCATTTATCTGGGAGTGCAGCTAGATGCCAAGCTCACGTGGAAACCCCACATCGACGAGGGTGCAAACAGAGTCAACCGGAGGATGGCAATTGTATCCACTATATTCCAAATTTTCCACGATATCCATCGGTACTAAAGTGCTGATTTATAAGCAGGTACTAAGACCTGCTCTAACCTACGCCTGCCAAGTTTGGGGCACAGCTGCAAAAACGCACCTGGACCGCCTACAGGAACTACAAAACCGCTACCTACGCACAGCCACCTGCTCTGGCTGGTACATTCCCAACAAAAATATACACAAGGACCTGCATTTCCCCACCGTAATTGAATACACCCTTCACCTGACACAATCCTTTCGTTCCCACCTTCCCCACAGCTTTAACTCCCTCATCCGTGGACTCGGGGAATATGATATAGACCCCAGGCCTCCCAGGAAACGTCCCAGACTCTCCCTAAATTCCTGATACCCTCATAATACCACGATCCTAAATTCTCATGACATTCCCTCACACCAACTCCACACTCCCCCGCTACTTTCACACCGCTAACCCACAATCTCTTTGTTACCTTTTTAAATCCGTTTGCCAGTAAAAGACCAAGTCCTGGTATGGCAACAGCCCGGGAGGCTCTCTCCTTCCGAGGAGGGCAGCCGATCAGCGGCAATTCCAGGAGGTGGTTGCTTCGGCCTGGGCGAATTAAGGGAAATGCTTAACCTACTAAAGGGCATCAATTTAGATGCCATTAAGTTATGCTTGGTGAAGTTCCAGAGTGCCCGGGACATCACAGAAAAAATGGACGCAGTTTTTACACTTTTAGAGTCGCTTTCTATGTAAATGGCGACAGATCAGAGGCGCATAATTTCAACACGTTCGCTGCTGTGGAATGTCGATGGCATCCACGGCTGCCAACATGAATTTGAAAGGTACTTGAGGCGCAACAAAATTGATATTGCATTTATATGTGAAACCAAATTAAAGCCGGAGCATAATTTTAAGTTCCAAGGGTACAATATTTTTCGTAAAGACCGCACTGGCAGACACGGGGGGGGGGGAACGGTTCTAATTTTAAAAAACACGATTGCTCACACTTCTGTACATCTTCCAACACTAGAAGCCCTAGAGTGCACTGCACTAAAAATACAAGTAAATTCCAAAACAGTGATGGTCGTCGCTTTATACAGGCAGCCCACCTCCACAACTTTCTGAGAGACCTCAAAAAAATTCTCGATTTGGAGGAGCATGTAATACTAGCGGGAGACTTCAAAGCTCGGCACCCCCTTTGGAATTCTCACCTTGCTAACGCGGCAGGAAATCTCCTCCCAGATTACATTTTAGAAAATGACGATACGGAGGCACACGCCCCCTTGGACCCCACTTTTTGGCATCGATCGGGGCTCCATGACCCGGAAATTTTGGACTTCGTTGTCGCTAAAAATGTAGCACTTTCAAAAAATTTCAGTCTAACACAACCTGGATTCTGATCACTTGCCCGTGCACTTCGACATCTGTGGAGCCGCGGCGGCCAGGGCCTCGCCCCTGGTTAGACGCTCCGGATTGGAGCCAGTACAAGGTGCACCTGCATGCGATGGCGCAATCCAGGTTGTGGTATAACAGCGAAGTTGAAATTGATGCTGCCATCAAAAACTTTACAGCTTCGCTGCGCATGGCGAAAATGAACGCCACCACCATCACTGTTTCACCGCCCAGCTTTGTCACGTACCCGGAGGTGGAGCGACTGATTGCCAGGAGACGGCGTCTGATGAGACTATGGAGGGACTCTGGCCTCAAAATTTAATCGACGTCAGCCCGTTGGCTGCGCTGAGTCATTTGGCACCAAATTGTCATTAACAGGTAAGATCAGTGGGAACAAAAATTAGCAAGTACCACCCATTCGGACCACACGCTTTGGAACCTACTAAAATCTTTCAAGGTAGCCTCCAGCGTACACACTGGCAACGTTGCGCTCCATACTCCAGGCGACCCGGTTTTCTCGTCTGCAGAAAAAGCAGAGGTTTTTGCAGAAGTTTTAGCAGAACATTTTCAGGAAAACAGCGCCACCGACCACTAACAAGATTCACATATCAGGGCCTGGGTTCGAGACTAGAGGGCACGGAAGTGCCCGCAACCATTTCGCCTTATTACGCCCCAGGAAGTTTTCAAACACTTACGATTACTTAGGAATCGTTAAGCTGCCGGCCCGGACAGGGTGACCAATGAGGACCTTAAAAACTTACCGAGGAAGGCCCTGGTGCAACTAACGAAAGTTTTTAATGCCTGCTTGCGCCATAATTATTTCCTTCCTAAATGGAAGGAGGCCAGAATAATTATGTTGCACAAGCGGGGCAAGAGCACCAGGCTCCCTTCAAACCACCGTCCCACTAGTCTCCTGTCGAACATTGGTAAACTGTTCGAAAAGCTCATTCTTTCCCTACTCAAAAATCAAATTTTGCACATTGATGAAATCTCAAAATCAAATTTTGCACATTGATGAAATCTCAAAATTTCAGTTTGGCTTTAGGAAGGAACACTCAACGTAGCTGCAGCTGCTCCACTTAACCGATGATATTACACAACAGTTTAACAATGAGGCATCAACCCTCGCCCTATTTCTTGACATAGAAGCCGCATTCGACAGGTGCTGGCATAATGATCTTATTTACAAACTGCACCACAATTTTCCCGGCCTTCAAAATTATCTGTCTCTTCTACGTTTTTTAGAAAACAGACGCTTCTATGTCCAAGTTGATCGCTGCAAATTCACCGTGATACCTATGCAAGCCGGCGTTCCACAGGGGGCCATAATGGCCCCTTACTTGTACATACTTTTCACAAACGACTTTCCTGTGGACGCCAAATGCAAGGTCGCCATGTATGCTGACGATACTGCAATCTATCACCACTCAAAATATTTAGTTTGGCACGCGCGAAATTCAGCGCTACATAGAAAAATTCTCGTCTTGGCTCCACAAATGGAAGATCAATGTAAATGATCACAAGTGCCAATGTACTGTTTTCTCCAAACAGCGGCACCTTCCAGAAGTCGATCTAACGATCGATGGCGAGATTTTGCCATGTCGTCAGCAAATTAAATACTTAGGTGTCTCCATGGACCGCAAACTGCTCTGGAGCAATCACCTGAGAGACGTGGCCAACAGAGGAAGGCACCGGCTGAAACTATGCGCGCCCATTCTCCGCGGTAAGTCCCTAGGACTTAAAAGTAAACTAATATTATACAGGTAATTCATTCTTTCAATGATGATGTACGCCTGCGTGGCATGGGCTCACGCATCCAAGTCGGCCCTAAAACAAATGCAAACGATACAAAATCTCTTGCTGAAGAAAGCTCTGAGGGCACCGCTTCTCACCAACAACATAATAACTCACGAAGAGACGGGAATGCCCTCAGTTGCACAATCTATTGAGTGACGGGCCAGACGTACCTGGGAAAGAATCCGCCGCCATTCCAGCCCGTGCATTGCGGGCATTGGAAGGGGGAGCCCCTCCACAGGAAATATCGGCGTGTGCGCCACGTGCGCCAATATTAACACCTAGAGTACGCACGTGGGGCATTGGAGGGGGGAGCCCCGCCCCTCTACAGAAAATATCGGCGCGTGCGACACGTGTGGCGCATACGCCTAACTTAGAGCACGTGGCGGCGGAGTGTAAATATGTATATAATACACAATGTACATAGTGAGAAAAAAAAAAGAAAAAAAAACTCTCGACAACAAAACAGTCAGGAGACAAGACTTTCAGTCTAGCAGAAAAAAAACCAACATTCATTTTCTAAACAACGCTATTCTCGAGCCCCAAAGGTAGGGGCTCGTATGGGCGATGTATAAGCCCGAGAAATGTATCTAAAGGAACTACAAATTGTAAGCAATATTGTAAATTTTTTGCCTGCATGGCTGGGACCCATGTACCAGCTCCAGGCCCACTTAAGATTAATAAAAACCTTAAACCTTAAACCAAGCGTCAGCCGAGCAGAGTTGTTTGTTACGTGGAAGTAAACGGACGCGTTCCATGTAGTGCTCCACGCGATATTCTTAATATCTCTTTTAAATTTTTCTGTCTTTTGAAATAGTTAAAACATTCGCCCATCACAAACCTCCGGGCTGGTGCTACCGGTAAAGGTCCGCCTGGGGGACCAAAAATCTAAACAAACTACTCTTTCCATGCTCCCCGGGAAAAAAATTAAAAGGTGTGTGTGACTGTGCTGTTAATACATTGAGATCAGTGATTCCAGTGCTGAGTGCCCGTAATTTTCCTTAAAAGTGCGTGTGTGGCAACAAAAAACACACACATTTCTTACCACGCACGTTTACACGGGTCTGCGTGCATCAAGGGCACATAGACCTATGTGCCGCCTAACTGCCTGGTTTTCCAGCAACAAAACACAAAGATGGCAGCTACCACACCAGGAATCACAATAAAAACACAAGGGGGACGAACTAGCCTCGCACGCGTACGCTAAGATCGATCCCCTCCCGCACCAGATACTAACCTGGCGCTCAGGCGCAGACACACCTGCTATACAAACAAGACCCCCACTTCCCCTGCGACAGAGGCTACTGCCCCACCAGATGCTGTCACAACACTAGTTGCGATAGCCTAGCAGGCAGGTGCCATTACCACCACTGCAGACATAGAGACAAATGACGTCGTATATGACGCACGTCAAATTACTCATTAGAAAAGGAGCTATATGATCTCCAGAAATGGACATCTCAGACCCTGCCTTTCGCTGGGTCGCTTTCGACTTGTCGGCATATCTATGTGAACATGCCGTTAAAAACGACGTCTGGTCACCTTACGCGAGGGTTAGCGCACGGTAACAAAGAAGCGTCCCCTTAAATACAGTAATAGCGATTCAGAGGACTTGCTGATTCAAGCGTCCTCTGATCGCAGAAAAGGAAAGAAGCCCAAGGCGGCAACAGTGCCCGCTCTCCACCTCACCAACAACTACGCTGCTTTGAGCGTAGAAGAGGACACTAACATGGAGATTACCACTGCCGTCACCGTTGAAGAGACCCCCGACAGCAGCCCGACTCCCACCTAAAGCCTACTGCCTCACCTCCCCGACCTAAGCAGCAGAAGAAGCTGACGCCATCTTTTCCCCCACTACCTTCCGCTTCTACTTCCCAGCCGCATCCGGCCACTGTAGTCCCGCCACCCACTTCTACACGAGCACAGCCTGCTGCAACAGCTCCTCAGGCACCTCCAGCCTCAAACAAACCCTCCAGGATCATCATCCCGGACACCACCACCATATCCAAGGAACTACGTCTTATGAAGCAGCAGTGCCCGACTGGGGCGTATAAATTACAACACACCGCCAATGGCATCAGATTATACTTGAACAGCTCCGAGGACTTTCATCCCACCCTGGACCAACTTGAACGGGATGGCGTGAAATATTTCTCTTTTACTCCAAGGGCCGAGCAACCACTACGCTTCGTAGTGAAGCGCCTCCCGCCCTCAATGAACCCTGAAGACATTTTAGAGGGCCTGCGTGCCCGGGGTTACATCCCGATGCACGTGAAACAACTGGAGGCCAAAGACGTCCACTACCTAACTTCATTGTCACCATGGACAAGAAGGAAAAAAACCCGACCATCTTACAAGAACAAGTGGAGTGCAGAGTTATGGTGGTTGTTGAACAAATTAAATTATTGAACCACATAAAACAGTGCTTCAACTGCCAGCAGTAGGGGCACACGTTTAAAATGTGCAACCTTACGTCTCGTTGCGTCCTCTGCACCGCCTAGCGACACGCCCCCACAAGGCGCAGGAGGGTATAACTCCCCACTGCACGAACTGCGAGGAGGACCACCCTGCTAGCTATCGCGGATGCGAGACATTCAACATGAAAAAAGGCGCAGACAACTGGTCGCGATGGCCAGGCAAACTGTGTGTCTCAAAGTAGACAGATATTTAAGCCCTTGCATGTCCAGGAAGGACCTCCTTCGCTGGCATGGTTGGCGGCATAAACTCCGCCCCTCAGCCAATAACGAGTGCTCCCCCTACCCAGCCAGCTCCATCAACTGGAGGCTCCGGCCTGGGGGAGATTCGAGAAAATTTAACTTTACTTAAGGGCGTTAATTTAGGTATAATAAAAACATGTCTAATCAAATTCCGGAGTGAAAAAGACCTCAAAGAAAAAATGGACGCCATATTTACTCTGTTAGATTCTTTTTCCATATAAATAACAACAGATGGAGGCGCATAGTTTCAACTTGTTCGCTGTTGTGGAACGCCGATGGCATCCATGGCAGTCAGCACGAATTTGAATATTATCCGAGGCGCAACAAAATTGGGATCGCATTTATTTGCGAAACTAAAATAAAACCGGAGCACTCTTTCAAGCTCAAGCTCATACAGACAGCAATGGCAGACCAGGAAGGGGGTGGGAACTACAATACTTTTGAAAAAACACGACTGCTCATACTTCCGTATGCTCAACGCTTCCTACACTAGAAGCGTTAGAGTGCACAGCTATTAAAATACAGGTAAATTAAAAAACAGTAATGGTTGTCGCTATTTATAGGCCACCCACCCTCACCTACTTTCTGACAGACCTCAAGAAAATTCTGCATTTGGAGGAGCATGTAATCTTAGCAGGAGACTTCAAAGCTCGGCACCCCTTGTGGAATTCATGCCTTGCAAACGCGGCAGCAAATCTCCTCGCAGATTACATTTTAGAAAATGACGATACGGAGGCACACGCCCCCTTGGACCCCACTTTTTGGCATCGATCTGGGCTCCATGACCCGGAGATTTTGGATTTCGTTGTCGCCAAAAACGCAGCACTATGAAGAAATTTTACAGTCTATCAGAGCCTGGATTCGTATCACTTGCCCGTGCACTTCGATATCTGTGGAGCCGCGGCGGCCAGGGTCTAGCCTTCGGTCCGACGCGTCATCACGGATTGGGATAATTACAAGCTGCACTTGCATGCGAAGGCGCAACCCAGGCTGTGATATAACAGCGAAGCCGAAATTGATGCTGCCATCGAAAACATTACAGCTTCGCTGCGTACGACGAAAATGAACGCCACCACCATTACTGTTTCACCGCCCAGTTTTGTTACATACCCGGAGGTGGAGCGAGTGATTGCCAGAAGACGGCGTCTAATGAGACTATGGAGAACTACTGGCCTTAGAATTTACTCGACGTCGGCTCGTTGGCTATTGGAGTTATTGGGCACCAAATTGCCATTAATAGGCAAGACCAGTGGGAACATGCATTGTCAAGTACCACTCATTCGGACCACATATTACGGAACTTAGTTAAATCATTCAAGGCAACCTCCAACGTACACACTGGCAACGTTGCGCTCCATATTCGAGCTGGCCTTGTCTTTTTGTCGGCAGAAAAAGCAGAGGTTGTTACAGACGTGGTCTCAGAACACTTTCAAGAAAACGAGACCACCGCCCAACGACAAGATTCTCAAGTCAGGGCCTGGGTTCGAGACTGGACGGCACGAAAAAGCGAGCAAACACGTCGTCTAATAATGCCGCAGGAACTTTTAAACCAATTTCAACCAATTACTGCCGGCCCGGACAGAGTGTCTAATGAGGACCTTAAACATTTACCAAGAAAGGCCCTGGTGCAATTGACCAAAATTTTCAATACCTGCTTAAGGCTAAATTGTTTCCCACCCAAGTGGAAAGAAGCAAAATTTATTATGCTTCCAAAACAGGGCTAGAGCACCAGATACCCTTCCAAATACCGTCCCATCAGTCTACTGTCCACCATTGGTAAATTGTTTGAAAATTTCATCCTTTCTAGAATGCAAAAACAGGTTTCGGTTTCAAAATTCCAGTTTGGCTTCAGAAAAGAACATTCAACAGAATTACAATTACTTCGCTTAACCGACGACATAACACAACAATTTAACATGAGGCCATAACCCTGGCCTTATTTCTAGACATAGAAGCTGCATTTGACCGGTGCTGGCACAATGGCCTTATTTACAAATGGCACCACAATTTTCCCGGTCTCCAAAACTACCTTTACTTATAGCACAGCTTTCTAGAAAACAGGAGCTTCTATGTATAGGTTGATCGCTCCAGTTCCACCTTGCGACCAATGCAGGCCTGCGTTCCACAAGGGGCCATACTGGCCCCCTACTTGTATATACTTTTTACCAACGATTTCCCCGTGGACGCCAAATGCAAGGTCGCCATGTATGCTGACGACACTGCAATTTATCACCACTCCAAAAATTTAAGGTCTGGCACGCGCGAAATAGAACGCTACATAGAAAAATTCACGTCTTGGCTGCACCAATGGAAGATTAATGTAAACGTTCACAAGTGCCAATTTACTGTTTTCTCCAAACAACGGCAGCTTCCAGAAGTCGATCTAACGATTGACGGCGAGATTTTGCCCTGTCCTCAGCAGGTTAAATACTCAGGGGTCTCCATGGACCGTAAACTGCTTTGGAGCAATCACCTGAGAGACGTGGCCAACAAAGGGAGGCAGCGGTTAAAACTAGGCGCGCCCATTTTTAGAGGTAAGTCCCTAGGTCTTAAGAGCAAAATTATTCTGCACAAATAATTTATTTTATCGGTGTTACTGTACGCCTGCGTGGCATGGGCTCACGCGTCAAAGTCGGCCCTAAAACGCCTATGAACAATTCAAAGTGTCTCGTTAAAGCTCTGAGAGCACCGCTCCTAACCAACAACATAACAATTCACGAGGAGACAGGCATGCCCTCAGTCGCACTATCAATTGAGAGACGGGCCAGGCGTACCTGGGAAAGGATCCGCCGCCATCCCAACCCGTGCATTGCGGGATATTGGAGGGGGGAGCTCCGAAAACAACGGCGCGTGCGCCAATTCTGACACTTTATATCCACACGAGGCGGGGGAGTGTATGTAATGTACATAACTTGTAAATAGTGTAAATAAGCAGTGTTAAGAGCGGTTCCAGTGTAAGGAAAAAAAAAATCTTTCGTCAGCAGAATCACATAAAATGACAGGACTTATAAGTCACACCGCTATATACATAAGTTAACACAGTAACGCTGTCCTCACAACTCAAAAAAGCAGGGGACTGTATGAGCGTTACATAAGCCCACTAATTATAATACGAAACATCAATAATTATAAACACAATTCTCAATTTTTAGCCTGTAAAGCCGAATCCCCTGTACGGCCAGGCATATTTCAGACAGTAAAAACCTTATATATAAACCAAGCGTCAGGGAAGGCTCCGATTCATCTTCTGATCTTCGAGAGGAACAGTCGCCTACGCAGGACCATCTAGCGGCAGCCAACGGACTCCAGGGAACCAGCGGCCGGCACCAGGGCAGCATCCGAGAAGAGCCGACGCGGGTGGGCATCCCCCACCCCAACTCGCCTGCGGCAGCAGTCGTAGATTTTTTTTTATAATTCAAATTTTAAATTTTAAATTTATTTACTAAGTAATACTGGGGTGACTATTTATTAAATATGGGTAATGGAGGGGTAATGCCTGGTACGGCCGTAGCACCCAGGGGCTCATAAGGATTACTAAGAAACACCTAAACAAACATAAAAGCGCCTATAAAAATTAAGTAGGTACAGGAATAATGCCTTGGCTAGGCCCAGACGTAAACCTCCATATGTAGGTGAGTTTAATTACAGCGGGTTATGCCAGCCGTTCATTCGTACTTGCTGTGCTAGTTCGAGAAACCTAAGGCCGTGCGTGATGTTAGCTGAGCTTACTTGGCCTTGAGGTGGTGCCAAACGATTTATAGCCAGTTCCTCACCATTTTAAGGACAATTTATTTTGGGGGGAAGGTGTTAAAAGGAAAGTCAAAGGATAGAATTGCGAGGTCCCACATGAAGCACCTTCGTTATTAGTAGGAAAAGTGGGAGCTATAGGCTTATTGACTGCAGCGGGTAAAGGACGTGATCCTGAGGCCAATCGTTTCAATGCATTAATCTCCCATATATAGGCACTCGTTCCAGATCCCTCAGAAAACAGCAGCTGAGCGGATTGCAGTCCCCCCAAGGGTGACATCTCAAGCGAGCCATCACAGGACAGCGGCAGCCCAGCTGCCTCCTATCCATCTCCGAACAGCCGATTTAAGGTGCAAGTTGAAGACTATCGCCCCCAATTATACCCATCCAATGCTACAACTGCATGCAGCTGCGGCACACAGCCCAACAGTGCCGCACTCGCCGAATGGTATGCTCCAAGTGCAGTTATAATGCCTAAATTTAAGGCCTATGAAAGGTTCAATCAGGAATATCATTTTCTGCTCTTCTAGACATCACACCAACACAAAATCAGGTTAGTGTTCAACTGCGAGAGGAGTGTAGTGCACTGCACTGCACAGTGCCTATTCCTGTGTTTTTCAAAGCTTGTTCCTTAAATCATGAATCCCAGTGCAGTAGAAAGCACTGTTGTTGCGGGAGTTTCTGGCAACCAGAGCTCCGAGAAGGCCTCCACTTCTACCGAGAAGGTTACTACACATCAGTCTGGCCCATCTAAGAAGCGAAAACCTCGCCGAGTACGCAAAGTAGAGATTGAGGTAACCCCCAAAGCTGCCCCGTTCAAGGACGACAGCCCCTAGCGGGAACGTTCTCCTTTGCGTGTAGGCAAAAAACCGGAATTCAATTCTGGCAACTGCTGTGAGATTCACTCACAGACTATTCTTCTGATTCAGGGAAGATTTCTATCTTCTCCGTACATTCCTCCTATATGGAGGAAGATGATAGCTCGTCCGCCCTGGCTTCCGAGGCCGACGACGCTGAATTTCAAGTTGTAGCCGGCAAGAGAAAGCGGCGACCCCGTCCTCGTTTTGAGGCAGATGGCTCCACTCCTGCTATAAAATCAACTAAGTTAGCAGACGCTACCACCAGTAGCAATTCTCCATTTATACCTAGAGCCATATTCCACCGATTATCGTGGATTGCTTTTAGGGTGTTACTGACTTCCTCAAGGAAGTAATGCCGTCCCTGATTGCCGAATGCAAGGAAATTCGGAAGGGAAATACTTTCAGGTTTCAGGCAAGGTGTTCCGAAGACCACCAGAGGCTGCTAAGCAACCTAAAAAGCGAGGGATTCAACACTTTTCCTTCTCTGTTGACGAACCTCGCGATATCCGGCGAATCATTAGAGGGCTGCCAGTGGACACTCCGGTGGGAGATATCGCTGACGAGCTCCAACGCAAGGGCGTACATCCCAAACTGGTGAAACAATTATCAAAGCCTGCTCAAGGAAAAAACCCTTCGGCGAGAATACTCATCCCCCTCTTCTTGGTGATAGTTGAGCGGGCTGATGACCCTGAGGTGGCGATAGACAAATTATCATTATGCTACCTCAGTATAAAAGTCGAAACTCCCCGACGCCTTGGCGGCCCCACACAATGCCACCGCTGTTTGAGCTTCAATCACTCGAGTGAGTTCTGCCCTCGGAACCCTCGATGCCTTCGATGCGGTGGCCCCCAGCGTGCGAGGCCTGTCAGCTTGCTCGCACGGAGACCCCAACTTGTGCTAATTGCAAGAGGGACCACGTGGCGTGCTATGGAAGGTGCCCTACAAGGTTGAGGATAATCAACACCAGCCGTAGGGTTCAACTAGGCAGCAACACAGCACCAACTACCACTAAAGCGCCGCCTGCACCAACACGGTCACCAGGCGCTGCAACCACTGCTCCATCCATCAAGCTGCCACCACCAACTTCGGAAGCGCCTCCTACGTTGCAATTGCACGAGGACAGCCCTCTAATGCTCCACAAAAATCGCGAGCCAAAAAACAGACAAAACCATCGACATCTACAGCTCCAACCCAACCAGCTCCCAAGCCTCACAGGCAGCGCCGCCCTCCAGGAGGACTCCAGCTGCTGAGGGGCAGAGTGCCACTCCTCAGCAGAGGGAAACCCAGGAGATGCGGTCGCCTCCAAGGTCCTCCCTCACAACCCCCCCAATCCCAACAGTGCGAAAGCACCTTGCACTTGCTCCAGTGGCTGTCACAATTGTGGCAGACATGTGGCAGGAAGTTACAGGAGCTTCTCGTCCGTTTCCGCCAAGCACCAGACTCCTCCAGCAAGATAATGATAGTCTTCGAGGCCACCGCCCATCTTGTCGACAGCAACCAGGCTACCCAGAACGGCGAACGGAACTAGGTCTCGTACCTCTTTCCGGTTCGCATTTTGGAACGCTAACGGTCTTGCCGAGAAGAGAGACGAGCCACGTCATTTTGCAGCCCGGTTTGCCCTAGACGCAATTTTGGTCAGCGAGACGCATTTCCATCAAAATTCCAACTTCCGTCTTCCGGGCTGCCTCCGGACTGACCGAGGTGCCCCTGGCGGGGGCACAGCGATCTACATCCGGAGAAATGTAGTCCACCTCCCAATCCAGATCCCGCAACTACAAACCCTATAGGCCGCAGCTCTCTTCGTGGAACTTGGTGGCACGGAGATACTGTTAGTATCTGCATACCACTCCCCATCCAGAGCCCTCGTGGTGGCTGACTACCAGTCCCTCCTCGCCCTACATCCCAGTGTCATCCTCGCGGGAGATTTCAATGCCAAACATCCTCGTTGGTATTGCACTCACCGCGCGTATACTAGAGGCAAAGAAATTGTTCGCTTAATCGATCAGGACCCTCAGCTCAAAGTAATGGGTTCCTGGCAACCCACCCATCATCCGTTTAGTGGAGGACAGTCATCTGTCATCGACTTTAAGATTCTCAAGCACTTCCCACACCATCTCACCCTCACACCAATCAACGCACTTCACTCCGATCAAAGCCACGTGTTCGCCGAAATCAACACCAGGATTGCCAGCCAAGATGTCGCAGGTCTAAACCGCAAGATCGACTGGAAAGGCGTAAAGGAATGCCTCGGTAATATCACCCCCCAACCCCAAAATCACAGACTACCACTCCCTAGAGACGTCTCATCCTTCTTCCTGACAGTCACCAAAGTCACCCATAGTCTCACCATCCATATCTCCCCTCCTCATCCAGATGTCATTCCTCTTGACCTTGAGCTCCTTATCCGTCGCTCCTGGGCCGCAGACTCTACCAGCGTCACCTCACGCAACATCACCGAGCTCTGTTAAGGACCTTGCGCCGCCAAGTTAGTGCCCGCCTCCGCGAGGACAAGAAGCTCGCATGGGAGGACACTATGGCAAGACAGAACTTGGTCGATGGCGACATGTGGAGGATTGCTAAGAATCTCCGTGGCTAAAGAGACAAAACCTCCCGACCAATTCATGGCACCCGAGGCCTCGTGTATGATCCTCACGCCAAAGCTAATGCTCTCGCTGATTATCTAGAACGTCTTTTCAGGCCTAGAGATGACTCCCAGGATGAAACCTTTTCAAGTCAGGTTCGTCGCGACGTCCGTCGATATCTTCGGCGGCCGCCGGATGAAGATGACTTAAGGATTCCCATTTTCACCCCCACGAAGTCCAGGACGCAATCCAGCATCTCAAACCCCAAAAGGCTGCCGGACCTGATGGGCTAACGCCCCTCATGCTCCGCAACCTACCTTTCAAGGCTGTGCTCTTTGTCACAAAAGTCTTCAATATGTGCATTAGCCTGAGCCACTTTCCACGAGAGTGGAGGGAGGCATGGGTGATATGCATATTGAAATGAGGCAAAAACCCAACCCACCCCTCCAGTTACCGATCAATCAGTCTCCTTTCTGCACTCTCAAAAGTGTTTGAGAGATTACTTCTTGCCCGTATGCTTCCCTTGCTGGGAAACATTCAAGCCATCCCTCCTCACCAATTCGGTTTCCGTCCTGGGTACTATACTGTCCAACAGCTACTGAGGGTAGTGGAGGCCTCAGCCCTGAGCTTCCAAGAGAGGTCCTTCACCCCAGCAGTATCTTTGGATGTAGAAAAGGCCTTCTCGACGATCTGGCACGCTGGACTCCTATATAAACTCATTCATCTGGAGCTTCCCAAAAACTACATACAGATAATACAATCATACCTCAAGCATCGCACTTTCAAAGTAGCGGTGGCGGGAAACACTTCGACACTAAGACCGATACGCGGCGGAGTCCCCGAAGGCTCTGTTCTATCCCCAATTCTGTTTAACATTTACATGTCGGACTTTCCCCACGCAGCAGATGTCAACACTGCTCAATACGCAGATGACGTCCTGCTATACAAAACAAATAGAAACATAAACAGAGTCATCATTCCCATACAAAGACTACTACACATAATCGAAAGGTGGTGTAGGCGTTGGCGAATGTCAATCAACCCGGCAAAGAGCAACGCCATAATTTTCACTAAACGCCGCGTGCCCGCATACTCCCCCACTCTGACATACAGACAGCAAAGGATAAGGTGGAAAAATTCCATAGCCTACCTGGGTGTGCAACTAGATAAAGGTCTAACCTTCAGAGAACACATAGCCAGGACTGCTCATAGGGCACAGGGAGCAATTGCTCAACTGTTCCCTATGCTCAGTTCCAAGGCGATGCCAGTTCACCTGAAATTACACCTTTTCAATGCCCCGGTCATCCCTGTCATGCTATATGCCTGTGAAATCTGGGGTATGGCAGCTGACAGTTGGCTCACACTTCTGCAAAGGGTACAGAATAAAGGACGCAGGACCATTTATTCTGTATATCGATGCTTTCCAGTCAGGCTACTCCATGACAGTTCTTCCCTCCCATATATCGAGGATGAAATTAGACGCCGGGCCACAAAATTTTACGCCAAATTACCCTTTCGTGAGAGCGCTCTCGTTTGGTTACTCGGCAGCTATTCCTGTAGCAATAGGCCTAAGCCCAAATTCAAGGTGGCACGCCTAGCGTGTGGCCACCTTGGATAACAAAGGGGCAAAACCTAGCGACAGGAAAAACATTCCAAACCCCCAACAATAACTAGAAAATAAACAACATGAAAAACAAATGACGATATCCTCATGTCCACTAAGTAAGTGAACAACACGCGCATATCGCGCAAACTCCAAAGATATCATATCCACCCTAATATCCACTAGGCTAAGCTTTTACTGCACAATCCTTCTGTCCCACACCCAAAACAGCACAAACACCCTAGAACCCCCATCCCATCACTGCGGTTAAACCCAACACAGGGTAGGTACGCAGCATCCTCACACAGACTGAGCACTAACCTCAGCCTGCCAGTTTACTTCAGACTTCGGATGGTCTAACGACTGGATGAGGGGATATTTGATAAAAGATTGGAATCCAATATCAGGAGGAGGAGAAAGAGTTGAGCCATCAGTGGAGTATGAGTTGAATTATCAGGACAGAAAGAGTTGAGTCATCAGTAGAGTGTGAGTTCAGCTATCAACAGAGTATAAGTTTAATTATCAGAGGTAGTATAAATTTAGTTATCAGTGGAGTGTGAGTTTAGTTATCGGACAGAGTGAGTTTTTAGTTATCTGAGGATAGAGTGACAGAGTGTGTTTTGAAAGACATTTAGTCCAATTAGTGCATGCGTGATCTAAGAACCGCTCAACAGAACTTAAAAAAGATAACCTTTAACATCAAATAAGCAAATAAATAAAAAATGTTATCTCCAGCCTTAAGATTTGCTTTAATAAATTTCCTAGTTCTTGACTATTTCCCCCGTTGACCTGAAAAGGTCACGAAATTCCAGTCCTCTACCGAATCTAGCTGTGGCATAGCGACACATCCAAGCTGCAGATGGGAGAGAAGAAGAAAATTTCATTGATTCTACAAAATACTATGGGGATTCTGATCAATTAAAACCCATCCTTTTTCTTCCTCCTTCCCCCTATAAAAACTGTCCCAATATCAAAAGTAACGTAATGCATGGAAACAGATTAAACAAGTGACAAGAGTGAGCAGGAGAGAATATTAATACATTTGATTTAAACCGGATGATATGCGCACTTTATGCAAAAATATATGCATCTCTGAGTGAATTTTCAGAACTATGAGTCGGCAAAGCATCAATATGTGTTAAGTTAAATGTTATCATAAAAATACTCACAGTGACATAAGGCATGTTGGGCAACCAGCAAGGAAGACTTGATTTTAACAAAACATCTATGATTATTTTTTTTTTTTTAAAATGTTTATGTGCTTAGTAGGTAGGATTTGATAAATTAGTAAAAACTCTTTCATTGGTAGCAATAGCTTACATTCCTTCTGAATTAGGTTAAAAAAAATAAAATATCTGAAAAATAAGCAGATTTTTCATGGTGCAGACCATATTTCCTTTGGAATTCACCAAAAGTGCAGCTAGAATGCACTAGCATGTTAATAGAATAATTCCAAATGTTTTGAATAGTGGTTTGTAATGAGTTGATTGTTTTTCCTCTGCCATTTATTATACTAGACTTAACATTAAGAATAAAGACTAAAAGAACTATACAAAAGGTGGAAAGCACACAAAACACAGTTTGCTGATGTCAAAAAGCTATTAAACATTATACTTACATTTAACTTATTTTTACTGCCATTTAAAAGCAACATCAGTTTTCATTTCAAGCTCGGACAATTGATCTTGCAGTAAACTGTATTTCTCTTTTGATATCTTCAGAAACTTGCCAGCTGCTGACTGTCTGTTTGGTAACTCTGATAATGTTTTTATTACTAAATCAAATTCCTTTATCAATAAACTTCTTGCATTATCTTCCAGCTCATTATCCAGAAAAGATGTTTCTGCAAGTTGTACAATCATAGCTGATGTGGGCAATTCTGTATACATACAGTGCACGAAGACATAAAGTTGATGTCTATCTCTGTGGGAAAAAATGAATTTGTTACTATTAGTAACGCCATAAAGAGCATATAATGTGCATATAACAATAAAACATCAACAAGTATTAAACTTTGCTCTATAAAATACATAGGTCAAAATTTAGCATTCTTAGAGCAAGTCTGGATTTTGTTTCAGACTTGATCAACTAATACCGTTAACTTCTGTCACAAATTTTTTTAATGGAATAAGAATCTTAGCTAACTGTAACTATTAATTTGTTTATTAAAAAAATTAGATTGTAATTTGTACAAAAACCCATAATGTTGGATGGTCCTTGGCAAAGCATGGCTATTCATCAATCACAAGGCTCAGATGGTAGATGTCTGCTTATGAACAGAGGAGCCCAAGTTTGATCACTGGTTGGGACTGAATAAGATTATTTTCCAGTTTTCCCTTACCTTTAAAAGGTGAATACCATGTAACATTAGATGCTAAGGATTCTGGAATTGCATCATCATTTCATCCATTGCATTCATCATCTCAAAAGCCTTTGCCATTGAGCACTTGGAAGGAAAAGAAATGAGGAATAGTTCAGTAATCCATCTGATAGTTCAGTATGCTAGATGGCTGGTTTGCGCCATGGTTAAAATAAAAACTGATCTTATTAAATTAGATGATATTCAGGCAAATAGAGAATAAAATGTGGTATCTAAATATGAATATTTACATATTTACAATGTACTATAAGAAAAATAAATTTTGAATATAGAGCAGTAACATATGTGCAGGTTTCAGAAGTGCAAAATTCTTTCAGTTTTTATTGCTTTTAAGTGATCTTGTGCTCTTTGTCACTCCACTTCAGGTAAATTACACTATGATCTAACAAAAATTATTGCGCTGCCTTCTTTTCTGTTATTATATTCAAATTAAAGATGATTAATGCCACTTAAACAACTAATATTACTACTGAATTCTACTACAGTAACTGTTTTATTTTTCTTTATATTTTATGGCATAAAACAAAAACTATCATTTAAAAAATGGTGAAAGATGTCTATTATTAAAAATTCTTATAGATACATAAATATATTTTATTAAATTTGCTCAACTATTTTAATACATTTATTGTCCAATGTTTAAGTATAAATGCTAGAATTTTAGTATTGGTATTTGGTATTCTAGATAAAGTTTCTCAACAATCATTATATCTTTATGGCACTACTTCTTTTCATGATTCTCAGACAAATGACTCAAATAAAAATGTGAGGAGCACAATTTCTGTGCAACTAAGACCCCCAAATGAATTCAACATTCTACTGAAAATAGTCATATAATTTGGAAATTCCTCCTTATTCATAATGCTCTAATTTTTATATTATTCCAAACATTCAAAACTGAAGCAAAAATGAAAGTTTTTCAAATACTAGAGTATAGAAAATAAAATTTATTCAATTTATTAAACAATTTTGATAAGAAACCGCTAAGTTTCACTAATTTTTACCAATTACTTTGACATGTTTTGAAGACTTTTACCTACATCATCAATATGGTTTCACTGTCACTTTTCCAGCATAGTATGCAGAAAGATGATCACTCTGTAGATGTGATGAATTTGGAAATGAGGTCATTGTTATTTGATCAAAATTAACCAATTTTTATTCGTTCTTATATATAAATAAATTCTCCCATGAAATTAATTCTACAGGTAAACAGTACATTGGAAAATTTGTACATATATAAAAAAAGGAGTAAATCTTGAACTTCAACATAACAATGACCTCATTTCCACATTCATTAGACCTAAAGAGAGACATTTATATACTATGCTAGAAAGTTGACACTGAATCCAAGTTGATGATGAAGGCAACAGCTGTTGGAAATATACCCAAGCAAGTTGGTAAAAATTAGTGAAGTATGAAAGATTCCTTATCAAAATTTTTCAATTATTGTTATAATATTTCACTATTAAAGTATATATATTTAATGATGAACTATAATGCACATTGCATTAAGGGGAGTTGGAAGGTGGAAATTTGAACATCTTCACATTTATCAAAAAATGAATTATAATTAATTTATGACTTTTCTAAATTATGTGATATTATTTTATTGTGATTTGTAAAATAGAAATATTTTTAATACTTTAAAAATGTGGATTATAAACTGCTCATTTTGACACCATCTATTTCAAAATGATATTGCTTTTGGACTAACTGAACATTCTGGTTTTTAACATTTCCTAGAGAAAGTTTTGCTTTTCCAGCTAGGTATTTTGACATAAGCAGTCCATGGTGCAGGCATGCATTACAGCACAGATTGGAGGAGAGCTATGAGTGAGTTTTTAAAAATTTATTCTTTGATCACACTTTTCTCAAAACTACATTTTCCTACATATATGCACCTCTAAAGAAAAAAACTACTCCACCAACTGCTTTGAAAATTTCAGGGACATTTTTAGACATAACTATAACAATGAACCTACTGAAGGAGAATTATTAAGAAAAATTTCATAACCTATGTATTATGGAAAAATAAGACTTCAAATAAAAAAATGTAATTCTTATTCTTGCTTAAATTCTATTAGTTCTGCTTCAGTATTCAGAAAAAATACACAAAACAAGCTGCACAAATTGTAGTTCTAATGGTTCTAGCATAGTAAAAATATAAATTTACCCTTCCAACTTCCCTTAGAATGGTACACTGTAGCTGATATAATTTTTAAAATTAATCAATAATCTGTTATTGTAATTTTTTTTTTGGTATTATAAAAATGTATAAAGCTAATTATGAAAAAACGTTTATTACAAGCATTTAGTTTTTAGTTTTGTGTTTCTAATTTAAAATTTCTTCAGAAAAAAAGTTTAATAACTATTGCAATAAATTCATACTAAATCAAATATAATAAAGACAAATTATGTTCATAAAAAAGAGTGATTATACATTTTCTGTACATAACTACTTTAGTTTTTGCTAAGCAGCTGGATAATGCACGAATACATTCAAAATAATCCTACAGACCACATTTAGCAGTTCGTTTGTGCCAAGTTTGAGTTTATAGACAAATAGTGGTACAAGATTTATTGCATTTATCCCAAATGTCTCTTATAATCTTAGACTAACCTTGCATATACTATTAAGTTGTGCTCTTGTGGTGTTATTGCTTCAATGTGCAGCATAATACCTGCAAGTTCCACAAAACTGTCACCATTATGGTAAAGGCAACTGAAAGCTGACTGCTCAGTGAATTTTAAGTGATTTATTAGCATCTTTTGAAGTGGATGCTGGAGCTTGGCCAAAAACTCAATCTTTAAAGTGATTTTAAAGCTTGTAATAAATATGGACAGAAAATCTGCATCTGGAAATAAATTACATAAACATTATCTTACATACCAATTATTGTGGAAAAATATAAAAAAAAAACTAAATCCATGCTGTCAAAAATTTATTCATGAATAAGCAACTGAACTTTAGCTATGATCATTTGTAAGATAAGATTCTAAGATTCCAAAACAAGGAATGCAGCTTGCTGAAACTTATGTACCCATTAATATGTGTGAAGTGTGTATAGTCATACTGGTTGTGCAGCAGAACCTAAATGAAACTAATAGTCACAAAATGTCAACGGAATAGAATAAGTGATCAAGGAGGATTGAGCTTGCAGCAGTTATTTGATTTCTGTATGCAAGAACCTGTAAATATTGATTGGGAGATTGTATCTGCACATGAAGTGAATGAGTTGTCCATCCAACAGGTATGAAAATGTTGGAATGAGTTTGGAGATGGGAAACAATCAGAAATGTCTCCTTTTCAATATCTTGGATTTGCAATGTGTTCTTCATCCACCATTGTTTTTCACTTCTTGAGGAAATTTAATAAACATCTGCAAAGAGATGATTTCTAAGTGATAACTCAGTCAAAGATGAATTAATGAAATGGCTCAATGAGCAGGATGCCCCTTTTGTATGTTATGATAAATGCTTTAAAACAATGATTCTTTTTTTTTTTTTTGAATAGTGTTTAATGCCCATTTTTACTATTGAGGCACTACAGGTGTTGGACACTGATGATACATGAAATGAAATTATATATTATATTATGAAAGGATTTTTTAAGGAAGGAAATGTTCCAGGCCTAAGCTTGGGTACCTCCCCAGCATTTGCCATTTATGAAGACTGAGTAAAACCTGGAAAAAACTTCAGTCAGGGAGGGCGGCCCTGACAGGATTTGAACCCCAGACCTCCCACTCACGAGGCTGTGCCTTAACAACCTCGGCCACCCATGGCAGTAATTATTCTATTGAAAAATAAAGTAATGATATTAAGAGGTATGCTTTATATTGTCTTCTTTTTTTCCATTCTCTTACTAAAAATTAGGGCAACTGATTTTCTCACTCACCCTCATATAGTATAATGGATTGATTTCTCATACATTTAAACATTTACCAAATATATTTTTGCAAGTCGATGAGAGCTGTGCATAAAAATGAGGGTGCAGGGGCAATTTATACCTGTACAACTGAAGATAAAATACCTATTCTTGTAAACAAAACCTACTAAAGAATGTAAAACTGATTTTCACATATCAATCATGGCCCACAGAGTGCTACAATAGATAAAATCTTATAATTACCATGCTTTAAACTTAGAAAGTTCAAAACTATTCCACTAACTAGCTTTATTTAAATACTTCAAAAAAAAATTTTATGTTGCATTAAAAGATATGTAAACAAGGATCACTACTAAAATTAGCAGTAGTTAAAGTACAAAAAGTTAGCAATATAATTGCTTTAATTTCAAACAAAGGTATTTTAAAGCTGTAAGCACAGTTTATTACAGTGGAATTTAACGAACAAGGAACTTGTGACGTTCACTTGGAGTAAGGAAATGGGAGGGCTACATTGTCAAATATAACAGCAGTTATTAGCTGTTTAGCTGTGCATTGGATTAATCATTATATAGCTTTAACATTTAATAATTTTGTAACAGTAATAAATTGATGGATAAAGTAAATTTAAATTTATTCAGTGTATAAAGAAAAGGCTGCAGATCTTTTCATTTTATCTGTAATACTTTTTCTGGTTTTTAGATTAAAACAACAATGTAAAATTTACCCTAAAGTACATTTCATATCTC
This sequence comes from Metallyticus violacea, assembly GCA_030762175.1. Lineage (NCBI taxonomy): Eukaryota > Metazoa > Arthropoda > Insecta > Mantodea > Metallyticidae > Metallyticus > Metallyticus violacea. The sequence goes on from CM060843.1 coordinate 44,139,281, forward strand.
TGCCACTTCTAAATTATACAATTATGATCTAGATATGCAGTGGATTAAAAACTAATGTAATGATATGGTTCTAAATTTTAATTTTTTAAATAAAATTATTAATTGTAGTTGAAACTCATACATTTATATATATTTTTTTCTTTTCCTAATCTCATGATGATGCATCTGGAAATATTCAGTACAGTTGCTGTTCTCTCCACCACTTTATTAACATCTACCAAAGTCTACCATTTTTTCTCTTTGAATCGAAATAATCATGCAAAAAGCATTTTGAAAACTTGACCCCAAAGGGTCGGGCATCCTTTAGTTAAATTGTTGCTGGTAATTACCCTATTCTCATCCAGTCAAATAATGTTCTGATCATAAGAAAATATTTCAAGGATCCATCTATGCCTGCCTGTAATATTCAGTATGTTTTTTTTTTTTTCAAGGAAATAAATTATAGGTCATCCTCATTTCCATATGTTACCAAACTATGATACTTGATACTTGATTTATGTTGGTCAACAGTTTTAAAACTTCTGTAGTATATATGTCTTACAACAGAATTGTTCTTAAGAAAATAATCATAAAAAATAACAGTTATAATCCCACTCCACATAAATATGCAGTACTTTACATCTTGACACACACAGTAATTAATGTCCCACTTACAGAAACAGAGTACAAAATATCGCAATAACCAATGGTTTTAACAAAGGCACTGTAATAAAAATTATCAATAAATTTAAGACAAAAATTTATAAGAGAAGTTTCCACACTGAAGAAGAAGAGGAGGAAGAAGAAGAAGAAGAAGAAGAAGAAGAAGAAGAAGAAGGAGGAGGAGGAGGAGGAGGAGGAGGAGGAGGAGGAGGAGGAGGATACAAATTCAAAAGTTTCACATATCATCCAGCTTGTGACAACAAATTTAAGAGGATATTCAAATAGCATAGCATAATGCATAGAACAAATATAATATCACAAATTTATTAGGTTCCATAGTAAAAGACATCTATCAACAGAACAGAAATCAGGAATTTCTGAAATCAAATGTGCAGATTGTGATCAGAGATACATCGGAAAAATGAAGAGAAATTTGGAAATTCAGAGAGAAGAACACTTTAGGAATATTCAATTTCAGTAGGCTGCCAAATCAGCAGTAGCAGCTCAATTTTGGACCAAAAATCATGAAATTAAACCAAAGGCTAAGCTGCTGAAAGAACTTCACAACACAATCAAGCTATCTACTTGGGAAAAGATTTTCATCTTAAAAAATATAAAAAACTTAATGAATTTTGATTTTCCACCCATGGATGAACTCAGCAAGTTCTACTAGAACCTCAGGGACCACTACAAAAGCACCTGGTGATCCAACCACCAATTCAAGTAGTAGGTCAACAGCTGATGATGAAAGATAGTGCTTAAGAAACATATTCTAGTGATATGTAAATTAAGTGGAATTAGTGTGAGCAATTTGATTGCATTATTGTACTCCATTGTCTACAGCTTTGTAAGTTCAATTAATTTAAACAGAAAATATTTTAAACAAAAGTTATAGTGAAAAAAGTGTATTTAAAATTCAAATTTCAAGGAAAAAAAAAGGTTCAAAATCTTGGGAATAAATACTTTATTGCTGCAAATCTAACAATGGATATTAAGAGAATTTAGAGAGGATATTAAAGAGAAAGTTTTAAACATTAGACCTACAAAATTTTATTTTAATAGCTGTTCTAATAATGAAAAAAGAAACTGTTAAAACTTGTGAAACATTAAAGACACTTGTGCCACCTAAAAAGCCATTAACTTTACTGTACCTTACCAGTAAGAAAGTTAAATTATATTTTATGCCAAGACACTATGTAATGCTCTCTACTTTCATTTTTCTATCCAGCACTAGTGATAACTGAACTGTTGTAAACTGTAGTTTGAGGAAATTCTGCGCTTTCAACAATTCTGTATAAGAATGAACTTGAACAAACCAGTTATAAGCTGACTCATTACTAGCAATAAATGTATAGCTGCTGTCGGCTCAATATATTTGTAAATTTCTTACATAGCAACTGTTATGTTGTAAAGTTAACAAAGTAAAATAGAATAATGCACAAAATTAAACCATTTTGTTTTTCAGTATGGATAAAAAAATGTAAAACACATTTGAACATAATATTTCATTGTAAGATAAGCAAGATGCGTATTGAGGCTAAAAACAGTTTTCTGTGGACTAATACCTGATAAAAGAGATGCACAAGAAGTGTACAATGGTTTCAAAATAAGAAATGAATACATCAGGAAATGCTATTTAATCGAGCCTGCTTTTCAGATTTATATTTCTTCAATGAATTCTGGAAAGCTTTGATTTTTTGCAGACATTCCTTTCTGTAAAGTAAATAATTTAATGTCCCATGCTTTCTACCAGCTGCTGAGATCCTCTGCTGTGTAAAGTCAGTAGAGGCAAGCTAAAGTTCAGCACTCTGATACAGTACATTCTCAGAGTAAAATATTTTGCCAGGATTCTCAATACATCTACAAGAATAATTTTGACTTAGCCAAGTAGCTCTTGAAATATTAAAGCAAAACCTAACATTAAACATTATCCTTCTCATAAACATTCTTTCACACAGTAATAGAACTACCATTGGTGGCCAAGGTCGTTAAGGTGCAGACTTGTGAGCAAGTGGTCTGCAGTTCGATTCCCACCAAGGCTATCCTCCCTGACTGAGGTTTTCTCCAGGTTTTCCTCAGCCCTTATAAATAGCAAAATGCTAGGGAAATACCCTAAACTAGGCCTGGAACTCTTTTCTTAAATAAAAAAATCCTTTCCTAGTTTATCATTTCATTTCAAACACCATCAGTGTTCAAAACCTGTGATGCCTCAGTAATTAAAACAGGCATTAAACAGTATTTTAAAAAAATATTAAACTGTAATAGGCATTTTCAACATTTAGTCAAAAATTATTTAAACATATTCTATTATGCAACATTTCTAATGAACATCAGCAGTTGGCTAAATAGTTGAATAACAATTTATTCAGGTTTATGTTCATAAAGCTTTAATGTATGTTTGCCAATAGATGCTTCCTTCATCTTGTATTACCCTTTGCATTTCTGAATTCAATAAGGATAATTGATTGCCAGAGACAAAACATATAAACTTTAATAAGAAGATGCAGGACACAATAAAAAGGACAGAGTTTTATATACTTTTCTTACTTGACCTTCCATAAGGTAATTAGCTAAATGTGTATCAAACAGCTCCTTTCTGCAGAGAGAATGTTCTATCAATATTTAATTTTGAAGTATTTCACTACAACCCATAATATATAACTAAAGTACAAGTATATTACAGCAAAATAAACAAGTTTAGTGGTTTAAAGCAGGATATATTTGAAAATGTTTCTTAAAACAAAAACACTGATTTTATTTTATTAAAATTTTTTTTCTCCACACAATATGACCATTCCAAGATAATCTGTTATCCAACACTAGATCTATATTATATTTAGCTCTTTCCTGAATCTAACAGTATTATTACTTATATGTATAATTCTTGAAACTGTTTACAGTGAAATCATCTTATTTAAAATGATACACTATGGGTAACTTATTAACACACTTCACTCACTATATTTTCCTAAGTTGGAACAATGTTTCGGGAACCAGCGTTTCCATCCTCAGCCGTTGACCCAGTGGTTTCTGAGGCTCGTGTTGGTCCCTTACAAGTTGCTATGTGAACTGTAACTGTAATGACGATACAATTCGCATAGCGTCCCCAGTTACAGTTACCAAGAGACCAACATGAGTATCAGAAACCACTGGGTCAACGGCTGAGGATGGGAATGCTGGTTCCCGAAACATTGTTCCAACTTAGGAAAATATAGTGAGTGAAGTGTGTTAATAAGTTACCCATAGTGTATCATTTTAAATAAGCATTATTACTTCTTAAAGAAAATTGATTTAAAAAATTGAAATATTATAAATTTGCTTTTATTTTTTAACATAAAGTTTTACATACTTAAAAATACTGGAAAATAGATGGAAATGATATTTTAATTGCTTATCATTATTATCTAAAGTAGATAATTTAGGTGTCTATGGATTTATTCATTGGTATTTTGGTTCATTCATTTTAGTTTACTCTTATTTTGCCATTTTAAGATCAATGCTCCATACTGCAAAAGATTTAACTTTATTTTTGTACAATTATGAAAAACTAAGACAACATTTTTTTTCCTGAAATGGAAGTACAACTATTAAGTCAATTTACTGCTATTATTAAACATGCATACACCCAAGCACACATAAACATACAAATACTGTAAAAAGAGGTAAATCAATATCTGCACTTATTAAATATAAATTGATCAACAAAATAGAGAAAATACAAAATAAAATAAAATTGACGCTATTTTTACACCACTCTTCATTATTTATAGATGAGTTAGTTATTGCAGTAATTTATTTAACATTTTACTTCTACTCATTCTTAATACCATAGTAGGCCATTCACATATGTTTGTCAATTTATTGAACAATTTATAGTTGTTAACATTGTGAGACAATTTTACAAAAAATTAATTTTATAGCATGATACCATTTTATATGAAAAATTAGGAAACAAGAGAAGAATTGCTGCTCAGATCTTTCCCATTCATTCACAAGTAGGTGTTTCATACCCCAGTACCAGTAATGTGTCAACAAATGCTTTAATTCTAGCACATTTTTAAGTGTCAACATAAGGAATTTCTATAAGCAATTGCAATAATGCAGCATTAACATAACTATTTCATTAAGAATGCTCTCAAACTGTTATACTTTTATCTTTGTTGATGAAATATAGCCATTTTAAAGGTCTTATAAGTTGTGTGAAAAAGATCAAAGCTATTTATTTTTAACATGCTAAGCACAATATTTAATTTCTAACACTATTGTTATCTGTTAAAAGATCTACTTTTAGCATGAGCTGTCTCAGTCTAAAAAAATTAAGTAATATTAATTTTTATATTTATTGTATATATTTGGTACCTGTTGTGGTTGATGTAAACGGAGTATGATGTCTTTTCACAAAATCCTGAACAGTGAGTTCAACACTTGGAAATGTGCAATGGTAATCTGTAAATTACAGTTTCTATCATTATTCACAGCTTTCGAACCATTCAATTCAACTGATTATTGAATAAATTTGTTCACTGCATACCTTGTTCTGATATACCCTCAGTGCTGTATGTCAAAATTCCACTAAGTGTTGCAGCTGATCTACCAATAAATGTTGGCACATCTAAAATTCCTGAAAAAATTAAAGAGAAAAAAGCATTATACAGAAATTCAGTGATAGAGAACATTCTAACATTCTTTTGTCATGCACTAGAAGACTTTTAGAGACTCTATAACTAATTTTAACATTTGTTTACAAAGAAATCAATTAATGAAGTATCAAAATAAATAAAGTGTCTATTACATTTATTTTATTTCAAACAATATAGGACCAGTTTTTTTTATAGTTTTAAGCAGTCTTAATCTGTACAAACAACATTATGGAATGTATTAACACAGTTATCTGCAAATGCAATATGACATAATATGGGTTATGTAATTAGCTATTTCATGCTGTATGAATTTCATAAATAAAAATATCTTATTACCAAAAATGTAAAAGTCTATAAAAAACAAAGATAGAAAGAAATAAAGAAGGAATGAAGGAAAGAAAAACAAAGAAAGGGGGAAAGGGGGGAAGGAGAAAAAAAGCACTATCACATATGCATTGCATTAGGCCTATTTGTTGAAAAATGCAATAAAATCTACATTAGAGAAATATAGAGTTTGTGAATTACATGAAGCATACAGTTTTTTAATGATACAGTTTCACAGCTTTCTACAAATTACCATGCACATTTCATCAGAAAAGAATTAGATTGGCTAGATGTTAAGAGCATCAAAAGGAGTGTGCATAATTTAAAGAGACTGGCAGTGCTATCGAGTATAAAAGAAGTTGTGCGACCTATGTGAATAAAGAGATATCAATGTTTTGCATGTTTCTTTTTAGTGCAATTCTTGAAAATCAACCTATCATGCCTAAAACAATTTTCATATAGATCTCAGAGCTTACTTCTTGCACATCACATAAGCCTTGTAATGAAAATAATCATTCCCAATATATTCTTTTACTATGTGGCTACTTAGTAGTGTTCTTTCAAGAAACTATCTATTGCAGCTCTGAAGGAATAAACTGATGCAATTAGTATTTAGAAAGAAAGAAGGAAAGAAAGAAAGAAGGAAAGAAAGAAAGAAAGAAAGAAAGAAAAGAAGGAAGCAAGCAAGGAAGGAAGGAAGCAAGGAAGGAAGAAAAGAGGGAGGGTGGGAGGGAGGAAGCAAGGAAGCAAGGAAGAAAGAAAGAAAAACAAAAAGAAAAAGAGGAGAGAGGAGAGGAGAGGAGAGGAGAGGAGAGGAAAGGAAAGAATATACATTTATGTAAACTTATTATTTCATAAAATATGGAGAAAATATGAAATGCCAGAAATACAAAGACATAGAGAGTATGTGCATGGGAGAATTTGTACAAGGTGGTATCCATAGTATTCGGGACTGGTCCTGCCATCTTGACAGTAGTTGCAGTAGAGTTTTGTACCGCTAGGTGGCAACATTAGCACATCAGATGAGTTAGTGTTTAAAGTTTCATGCACCTGGGTAGATGAGTTGAGATTCTATAGTACTTTTCAGGATACTCTGTGTGTAGTGTGTGGCGATTTTACGATGGATTCAAGATTAGAACAGAGAGTGTGCATCAAATTCTGTGCATATCTCTGGGAAAATGCTATGGAGATCCTCACAATGATTCAACAAATATTTGAGGGACAAAGCATGAGCCATACATGTGTGTTTAAGTGGCATGCTCGGTTCGAGGCAGTCCGCACAGCTATTGAAGACGATGCTCACACCGGTAGACCCATCAGCTGCACAACGTCTGATATTGTTGGCAAAGTTCAACACCTCGTTCGTGAGGATCGACGCCGAACCATTCAAGACCTGGCTCATGAAGTGGGAATTGGTTATGGGACGTGCCAACGATTTTTAACTGGTGAACTGGGCTATCATCGTGTCGCCGCAAAATTTGTGCCAAGGATCCTAACTGCTGATCAGAAGGCGCAGCGTGTTGAAGTTTGCACAGAGCTTGGCCAGGCCGTATCCGATGACCCAACCTTCTTCAAGATCTGGATGTACTCTTATGACCCTGAGACAAAACAACAATCCTCCCAGTGGAAGAGCCCGAACTCACCAAGACCAAAAAAAGCGAGACAAGAAGAGCAAAGTCAAGAGCATGCTCCTCGTTTTCTTTGAGACCAAGGGGACTGTGCATAAAGAATTCATCCCACCAAATCAAACAGTGAATTCCACATACTACTGTGACGTTTTGTGACGGCCCGACCTTTGACGACAAGGGAACTAGCTGTTGCATCATGATAATGCCCCCTGTCACAATTCCTTGTTCACCAGAGCTTTGTTTTTTTTTTGGGGGGGGGCATTAATTCAATACTACATACTGTAATCTTTGTAAAAATGGAATGAATTATTTTCATTGGATGCTACTTTTACAATCTTCTATTCAAAAGATATGACAACTTTTTTGTCCATAAAACATACCATTAAGTGAGCCTACATGACACAAAATATATATATTTCAAATTTTTAAAAATGAAACTTTTTCTACTATCCCCTAAAACTGACTTGTATCTCGTGCTGTCCCAGATGCTCTATTCTACAGCACAAGATGTGCCTGGTGGAAACTTAAATTTAAATTTATTAGCAGATGTCTGATTTTAAATCCACATTTGTTTGACCAATTAAGATGTCACTACTTCACATCTAATATTAAACCTTGGGTTTTTGAAGAACACATTTGATGCTGAATTAAAACAATTTGACTTGATTAATTTTAGTTTGACATTTTTCCATCTTGAAAAACACTCATCTGTGAATTTCACCAAGCAGTTCCTTACTTTCCAAAGTGTAGATTTAGTTTCTTTGAGCAGTTTCAAATAAATACACATTCACAATTTTAGTACAGGTGTTTCTAGTTACAACCAGTGGCTTACCTCCATTGCTCTTGCACATTTATCAGGTTTCTTGTTATTCTGGTTAAAAAGAATTCAGGGGAAACATGAGCTGGCTGACTCTCTTTGTCAAATTCTTGGAAATGCCAACTGCTTCTTAAAAACTACATCTTCTTACCCAAAGCATGAATTACCTATTCCTTTTATGACACCATTACAGAGAGAACAGTTCGGATTTTTTTTAATAAGGATCTTGGCTTAAGGTCCATTTCTTTATCTCTTTTTACATATGTATAGCACACATATTTGTCATTTTGCAACACAAGATGTAGATTTTAATGTCAGATGTTAGTTAGTACTAAGAACTTGGGAAAATGCGTCAACTGTTCCTTCCACAGTCTCTGCCGATAGAACATTTTTTTCCCTTTTCTTTGATTCTCCTCACATATCATAGCTACACAAATTACATAATTATGATTGTATACTGAGATGGAAGGGGAAAAAGCAATAGCTGACAATATATTATGTGTGTGGATTCGGGTACTACCAAGCCCTGGGTCCAAAGGGTGTAGCGCATGCACTACATCACAAAGGTCTGTGTGCCCAGTGGTTTTTTGCATTAGGATATTATATGTACAGAAAAACAAGAATGCAGCATATGTTCTTCTAAATGTCAGTTAAAGATAATGAATCTTCTCTGCTGCCTTTTGCTGCAGTGCCACACAGTGACACATTTGATAAACGTGATAAACACCAGGTCTATTGTAGCGAAGTTACTATTCTAGTAAATTATTCAATATAGTATGCAAAAACATATATATGCAGATTTTGTACAGTGAAGTACGGGAAATGCTGGGAAGCTTCAAGATGCTAAAATCTAGGGGTTTTGTAGTGCTGTGCATGTCCCTTTATCATCAACTATGGGTCACCCAACACCATACTAATCTCATGCCTTTACAATGCAGCAGTCCCCCCCCCTAGTCACTTGTGTAATGAATCTTTAACATTGGGTGTATTTCCTGAGAGGCTAAAATATTCAATAGTGAGGCCTCTGTACAAAAAGGGAGAAAAGATAAATGTCTCTAATTATAGACCTATTGCTATTTCACCTACATTTTCTATGGTGTTTGAGAAAGTAATGTACAATAGGCTTTACCATTACCTTGAAAGTAACAATATTCTATTTAGTGATAAGTTTGGCTTTAGAAAAGGAATTTCAACAGAAAATGCAATCTATAAACTCACTAATGAAATTTTAACTGCATTTAATGAAAGAGCACATGTTTGCAACTTAGCTAAGGCTTTTGATTGTGTCAATCATGAAATTCTGATAGATAAATTAGCTTTCTATGGAATAAAAAACCAATATTTAAAATGGTTTATATCCTACCTTGACAAAAGGAAACAAAAAGTAGTGATAAATTGTCCCTTCAATAATAAAAACAATGTATCTGAGTGGGGAATGATTAACCATACAGTGCCTCAAGGAATCTGTTCTGGGTCCTCTTGTTTTTCTAATATGACCTCTCCTTATCTATTCAAGATGTAGGAAATACTGTTCTATTTGCAGATGACACAAGCATATTGATAAATGGAAAGAGCCTTAATGATTGTGCCATTAAATTAAATTTGGTTCCTAGTTCATTGTATGTATGGTTCAAAGCAAACAAATTGTCTCTAAATCTAGATAAAACAAATGTTATGAAATTCATTACTCACAGATCTCCAGATCCACAATTACAGATAGGATATTATTACAGTTTACTTTTGCAAACCAAATATGTTAAATTCCTTGGTTTAATAATTGATAACCATCTGAATTGGAAAGATCACATTGATATTATTACGTCTAAACTAAGCAGTGCATGCTATGCAATACGTGCATTAGTGATGTTGGAGTCAATTAAGACTTTAAAACTAGTTTATTATGCTTATTTCAACTCAATAATGAAGTACGGTCTAATATTTTGGGGAAATTCAGTTAAAAGTGAATGTGTCTTCCTGTTAAAGAAAAAAGTCATTCGAATAATCACTGGTACACATAGCAGATATTCATGCAGAAACCTCTTTAAGAAATTTGAAATTTTAACTCTTCCTTGTGAATATATTTTATTCCTCATGAACTTTTATAAATAAGAAATAAACAAAAATTTGTTCAAAATCAAAATATACATGACAAGAATACTAGACAAAAAGAAAATCTACATCGCCCAATTTCAGCACTTTCATGCCATCAAAAAGGCATTTATTATGAGTGCATTTTAGTATACAATGCTCTTCCCTCTAGCCTAAAAGCCTTAATAAACAATGGCAATTCCTTTAAATCTGCTCTTAGAAAATACCTATGTAAAAAGGCCTATTATTCTGTAAAGGAATATATGAGTGACAATATTACACTGCACAACATATCAATGTATATGTAAATATGTATAATAAAATTTGTATGATTAAGTGACTTGACTGTTTTTGGTGTTGGTTGAGGTGTTCTAAGTGTTATTTTTTATTTTTATTGTAATTATTTATGTAGATGCAAACAAATTTTTGTAAATACTGATTGAAAGCTACTGTGGTAATTGTATATGACAAGTTCAATGTTCATAGGTCTCTATGGATGCTCCATGAACTCACTGAATGCTCCGAGAACTGACTGACTGACTGACTGACTGACTGACTGACTGACTAACTAACTAAACTAATAACACTCGTATTTTAAAGCAGAAGTGGTGAATGCACAGTAATACTAGAAGTTTGCAACCTGCATCATTTCATTTCTATATGACATACAGATTTCCAGAGTCATCATAACATAATGTCATTGATTGATAATGCACTTCGATGCTTCACTGCTGAACTTTGCAGGCATGATATAAATTGGATTTGATTCGGCACTTACACACCTGCTGTAAAGTATCAAGTATTTTACAGTTTGGGCAGATTGCAGTGCTGCATGTTCAATAATAGTTGTTTTTTTACTGCAAGAATAATCTCAGTATTACTGGCATATGCTGTGATTTTCCAGTTCATTGGCATGCAAAGTAAGTAAATATTGGTATTTGTTTCCAATTTTGTGCAGAATATTAGCTACAGACATTGAAATCAACTTCTTTACCATGAATGACTGAGAAGAGGTACCAACAAATATGTGCTTTTAGATGTCAGTAAGTGCAGTGTGTTTGGTTTGAATACAAGAAATATCAATCACAATTGCAGAATCTTGAAGGAAATACTTGGAAATTAAATTATAATTATAAAGCTGTAGACAATGGAGTGCTAATATATCCTATATGAATGTATTAAATATGTTCACACTAACTCCATTTATTTATATAACATTAGGTCATGTTTTGAGGGCAATTGCTCTCATCATCAGAGCTGTTGACGGACTACTTAATTTGGTGGCAGTTTCTGATGGCTCGAGTAGGAACTTGCTGATTTCATTCATGGGTGGAACATCAAAATTCATTAAGTTTTTCCTATTTTTTAAGATGAAAATTTTTTTCCAAGTAGACAGCTGTACTGAGTTGTAAAGTTCTTTCTGTAACTTAGCCTATGGTTTAATTTCATGATTTTTGGAACCAAAAGTGCGTTGCCATTGTTCATTTATCAATTTTTTTTAAAATGAATATTCCTTAAGTGTTTTCTCCAAACTTCTTATTTTTCTCTTAATTTTTCTGATGTATCTTTGGTTAGAATCTGCAGGATTTCGTAAATTCCTGATTTCTGTTCTGTTGGTATGGTGTTTTTTTATTGTGGAACCTAATATATTTTTGATATTATATTTGTTCTTTCGGGCCAACTTTATGCCATGTTCTTTCAATATCATAATGAATTTTTTGTGGAAAGTTGGATGGTATGTACTACTTCTGAATTGCATCTTTCAAATGTTCTTAGTATGGAAAAGCCTTTATTGAAACAATTTATTATTCTTGTATTAATTACCTTTAATTATCATTGGTATTCCATTTTGTACTCTGTTTCTGTAATGGGATTTTATAAATGTTATTTTTCACATAATTTTCTGCATGTGTCTCTTTTATATGGATTCCAAAATTCAGTCTGTCTGCATTTTTTACAATATTGGAATGATAACCTCCCATTTTTCTCCTCTTCCTTGGCAAAATGTATAGATCTGTGTTGTAAGTTAAGACGTTTCAGAGCATCTATTAAATGTTTTCTTTGTATTATTGCAAATATGTCATTAACAACTCTATACCATGTTTTAAAAATTAATAGGAAGTCTTTACTGATATGTATTAAAAGGAGCTCAAGAATAAATCTGCTAGAAATTGAGAGAGGATTTTCCATTGGTATATTTGTGTGTAAAATTTTTTATTAAAACAGAAGCAATTTTGCTGAATGCATATGTTAGTATGTTTTAGTAAGTTTGGTTTTTCTTCTATTTGTAAATTTAAGGAGGTTAACCATTTTCTTAACATTTGAATAAGATTTTTATTCAGATGCTGGAGAATAGGGGGCTTTTACATCAAAAGACACCATTATGTTTCCCATTGAAAATCTGGTATTTTGAAGTTTTTCACCTAAATCAAGTGAATTTTTGATGCCCAAGCTTTGACATTTTTTTAAAAAGTTAAAATTGTCATTTATTAGCAATTTTTTTAATTGATTTATTTATGGACACTCTTTAACATCTCAGGTCATCAGCGTCCCATTCAACTCAGGGCATGAAATGGCCAACAAATTTTGCTCAGAGGCCTCTATTTCAGGCTTGAGGTTCTTTTTCGTGCTGCAAATGTATGACACGGGACCCATGGCTTTACTTCCCTTCCGAAGGAAGCCATACTTAGGATTTATTAGCGATGGTGGAGCATCTTTCCCAAAATATGTTCTAATCTTGCATAAGTAAAGTGGAGCTGGTGTTTACATATTTAATAAACTCAAATAGGATAAATTAATTCAATGTTTATCGTTACAGTGCCTTGCTTATAACTATACCTTCTTCATTAGGAGTGATTTCTCTGGCATCTAATTAGATAAAACTAATTCAATGTTTACAGTAACTTGCCTTACCTATAACTATACCTTCTTCATTTGGACTGATTTCTCTGGCATTTCTCCAAGTGCTATTTATTCTTTTCCAATAGGATACACAATGTTTCTTGGGCAGGGTAATCTGGCTCTGGCAAATAAATATTTTTGTCATATATGATACCTCTTCTTCAGGGCTTTTTAGCATTAAGTGAAATGAGTTCGCTTTTCTGAAAATAAAATGCAAAATTAGTTTAAGCAGCATATACATTTAATTAAATTCTTGGGCCTCAAGATCAACATTTAAAAAAAATGTATTTTATAATTAGCTATTCTTAACATAAATTTTAGCAGCATTTAAAACCGCATTTTGATAATTACAGATTTCTTGCACTTATTTGCATCTATTAAAAAAATTGTTTCATATGTTTGAAATAGTATAGTTCATAAACAGATTGCAGGAAATAACTTTAATAATAATAATAATAATAATAATAATAATAACAACAACAACAACAACAATAACAATTGTTGTTGTTTTGCTCATAAACTGACTTAAATAATTTCAATGCTGTCATTAAATTAGGTATCAACAAACATAAAATTTTATAAAATATTTTCAACCAAGAGCACAACAAGTAACTCTTAAGTTTATTTTTAAACTTTATATCATTAGTTGATTTTATGCACAGATGTGATTTATTATTTAATTCCTTCACTATATTATAAGAATTTTTAAAATTATTTGTTATTGCTTGTTGTACATACCTAATGCAAGTTGTTTGTTCCTCTAGTATTGTTAGTACGGTTAAATGTGTATAAACATAAGATATATGTCTTTATTTTTACTAGATTTTATTTGTTCTTAAACAAAAGTATTACCTTGAAGACACATATTGACCAATTAATGATTCTTTACATGTTAAATGGTTGTCTAATTTATAAACATATATAAGGCACCTTTTCTGTAATGTGAGAATTCTGATCATATTTTTGGAGTTGTAGCATCCCAGATTTCTTTACCAGAGTCTAAAATTAGATAAATAATTCCATTATAAGCTATTTTTAATATTTCTGTTTGGATATCTTTATGGAAAGTAATTTACATAAATTAAGAATAATAAAGGACTAGCGACTGACCCCCTATGATATTCCTGTCTTTACTACGCTGTTTTTCAATTTATTAGTTTGATTTTGTGTGGTTATTGCTCTTCCAATACATTTCTGTACACTGCTGTCTTACTAAATAGAAAGACAACAGTTCATTCAATTTTCCTCTTATCCTATAATACTCGGGTCTATTACTTTATTAATAGGACATGTTTTGAGAGCAGTCATACCTAGCACGTAAATCAACTACAGATGTTCAGAACTTCTTGCATTCACAATATATGATGCACTAAATATGATTTTTTTTTTAAAGCTACTTTTCCATTTTAATATATTAGTGAAATATAAACAAGAAATTTAGCAACTGTTTCTAAAAACCATCTGTTATTAATAACTGCATCTATACTTTAAGAAAATGAACTATAATCAGACAAATAAAATTACACTCGCTGTCTTCCAGTTTAGTTTTAAATTATTGCCATTATTAATTACATATTTTGAAATATTCTTTTAAATCACTATTGTTTTCAACTCCATGAAACTCTATGAACTTTCATAGCTAAAAATAAATTATGTATTCTCCTTCTTTGCTTTCTGCTATGCTGTGGTCAGTTCTGTTACAGCATTGCTTGAGGATGGAGACACCTATGAGCTGGAGCAAATAGAAAAATGAAGAATTATAGAATCAAGTTGACTTTGTTTACTAATGTCAACAAGTATCTGTGGAATTTGATAGAAGCTAACATGTTTTTCTTTTTTCCATTTGATTAACAATGTAACTTTTTACAGCTACCAAATTAGTCAAGCCAATTCATAGTATGAAGGTTAAGGTTTAAATCAGACTTGATGAAACTCAGTTAAGGTTTCCAGGAATAAATCAAAAACTATGCAGAAAGTAATTAAAAATGAACTAGGGACAAATAATACGGGAATAAAAGTTAACATAATAAAAAGTAGTAGAGAAATGTGTGATGCCAAGGAAATTGTAAATGTATTAAATTATTATTATTATTATTATTATTATTATTATTATTATTATTATTATTATTATTATATAATCATTGCAAAGTCACTCCAGGACAGCAATCTACAAAATAAAAGGGAATTATAACCAGAAATGTAAGTAATTGCAACAGCATATTTTTAAATCCTACAAGTAAATCACAAATCATAAAAATTATTTCAATTTTGAAAATAAAAGAGCAACAGGCTGTGATGAAATTTCAGATTATATTACCAAAAAATGTGGCTTGAACATATACCTATACTTTTCATAGTAAACACTTTCCAGACTGTCTTAAAGTAACAGAAGTAAAATCATTATATATAAAAGCTTACATTCTGAACATTTTGCTTTTTCTAAGATAATCAAAAAAGTTACATACAAGAGACTTGTTTCATTTATGATGCAAAATAATATTATAATTGTGAACCAGTATGGATTTTTCAAAGGCAGGTCAACTAAAACTTCAATTATATACTTTTTAAAAAAGTTTATAAAAACTATTGACAGTGAATAAAGGATTATTTTTAGAACTCTCAAATATTTTAGATTTAGTACATCATGATATTTTGTTAGATAGGTTAAAAACAATTGGATTAAGCGGGTTGTATACCATTGGTTTAACTCTACCTAAAACTGGGAAATCACTTTTAAAGAAAATAATTAAATAATTAAAAGTTTATCAGAGAAGAAACATATATGATACTGTACTGCAAAGGGCTCAATTCTTGAACCAATTTTATTTCTAATGTACATTAATGATTCAGAGTCATATATCAGCCATGGGAAACCAAAAATTTTGGGAATGATATCAGAGAAAGATATTATTGCCACTTGCATTTAAAAGAAAATATAAAAGAATCAGTAGAATGGTTTAAACTTTAGAAGACTAATAACTATTTGGAGTATTATGAACGTGCCTGAAATAACTAGCTGCAGGATGTTATTTAGAAAATGACATATCTTATCTCTATCTTGTATATGCATCTATGAAATTTTAAAATTTATTAAATATAATTTATGTAGCTTCTCTATTAATTCAGATAAACACCTATACAACACAAGGAAAAAATGTGATATTTGTGGAGCCCCTCAATACTATACTATATAAAAATGCTTAATTTATATTGATATTCATATGTATAACAGCTAAATATTTACTCAAAGGAAATATCTGCACATGAAACATTTCAGAATGTTTTATAAGATTTTATTATAAAATTATTTTAATTGTAAACAAAAATTTATACATAACATCTTGGGATTAAGTTAATTAATTTGTTTAGTAATGATTTTTTTGATAATGTGGCTATTTTTAGTCTATAACGTACTTAAGTTTTAGTTCAAAACGATCTTCTTTTGATCCAGGTTATATTCCTAATAAAACAAGATGGACCAAATTGACTCCCTTGTCCCTTGATGTAGGCATGGGTGGGGAGAGTGGATTATGCAAGTACCAACAATTCCAAGATTGATTAGATTGCAGCAATTTGAGCTTCATCTGCTTTGAACTTAAAATAAGCTAAATTAAATTGAGAGAAAGTGTAGTTACAGGAGAAATAAAGAGTTGTTATTTACCAAATTAGTAATTTTTGTTTATGTTTAAGTAATCATAAGATCTAATTTTGTATTTAGTATATATTGCATATGTAACGATGAGGTAAACTTGACCCATATCATATTTATGAACAGTTGGATGAATAAATTGAACTAAACTAATGAGAAAAAATTTACATCATTACAAACTTCCCCTCCCAGAAGGAATCATTTCGATTTTTTCTATTCTTTGTACTTTATTAAGTCTATGCCTAGGTTGTTTTATTGGAGATAACCAGGCCATCGCGTGTTTTGCACGATTGGTAGTCTGTTATAAACAGATTTACGTCAGCAAGAAAACAGAGTGTAAGACAAACGACGGACGATGCATCGAATACCGCTCTCCACCACTAAAAATACTTTTATATTGGCATCGTGTACCGCTGAAGTTATTCCAAGGTCACAAAGAGAAAGAAACTCTTTATCGTGGTCATTTATGTTTTTCGGGAGCTCTTTAGGTGCCTATGAAAAACTGGCGGCTCTCATCAGATGTTTTTCCTTGCCTTAACTTCAAATCAAATCGACATAGGTTCTTTTCGAAGCACTTGAAATATTCTGCCTTCTAAGCGCTTGAGGAATGGAAATGGTGTTCAACTAGTTCTTTTCGATGGGCTTTGAAGCCTTAGAAGCACTAATGACCATATGCTAGATAGATCCTTCCAAAAATAAGCAGGATTAGTTTTACGTTAACTTCGGCGAAAGCCGTTCACGGGGTTGAACATGAACTTGTATATTCCTCTTCTTCTACTCCTCCTCCTTCAGAGCATCTTTACTTTCTCTTAATTCCTTTCCTTTATAACTAAAACTTAAGCGTGTTTGTAGATAGATATTATCCTGAATGGAATATAAAATTATGTCTGGAATCGGTTCTTCACTTCTATGAAATAATATTACGAACAATTTCAAAAGTGAAAATTATTAAAAATATAGCATGCTGAACAGAGGGGATGTTCTATAAGAAAGTTACCAATAAAATATTCAATTTAGAGATAAACACAGACTCCTATCCTTTCCTTGCTCATGAATGTTATTGGTAAGATCAAATAATTACTAAAATAGTTATTTAAATCTGATAGTCAAGTATTACTTTATACATATGCAGTATACATTCAGGTATACTTTATTATCCTTGAAGTTTTTAACTTGATATAATAACAAATGTTCTAGTTTACCAGAACATCTTAAAAATAAGCTTTCACTAACATACTTTTCCAACAACAACAACAATAATAATAATAATAATAATAATAATAATAATAATACGTGGAAAATATGTTAAAAAGAATTTATGAAATGGAGCCGAAAATAGGGCCCTCAAGAACAAAAACAACTTGTATCAAACGCTTTGTTGTGATGCCACGGTTAACTTCAAAGGTACGAATGTTGCTTATGGAAGGCCAAGAGAACTGAAAACAAAATAGGTCTTCTTAAACAAATAATTTATTCTGTCAAATAGAATGTATTACTAAACTGGATTATATGCCACGATATTAATTAACTGAAGTTCAAGTACAGTAAATGCCCATAAAACTGTTCTCAAAGAGTATTTCCTCTTCCATAAATACTGTCTGCTTGTGAATGCGCCTCCGCCAATCACATTGGTTTATATTTTACTATGAACACACATCATATCGCAACTTAGCTATGACGCTGATTAGTATTTATGTCTGTAGCTCTCATGTTTGAGATCATTCGTTCCCATTCTTAAAATACTTAGTGTCAAGTCCCTTTCTACTCGTAAATGTTTTATATATACTGTTCCCACACAATATATTTCATACATTTTATTTGCTCTGTAATTGTTCAGTTGCGATACATTGTGTAGAAATAAGCTATAGACTACACCTACTTAAATTCCAAATTATTTAGATAAAATAATACAAGTTAATTTTAATGTGTTATTATTAAAGTATCAGATTTGCAAATAGCATATCCCTCAATTGGAACTTATAGAATAAGAAAGGCAATGAGGAGAGTTCAGAGTTGCACCTGTGATGCCTCTCAGTCTTACTGTACTATGCATGTGAATAGAATGTTCTGACTTATGACGCCACAAGTCCCATTCTTAGATGCACAACCAGGCATCTCTAGCCTCCATATAAGAATAAGTAGTATCTATAGGAGCCGACAGATGTAAACTCTTGAAAGGTTGGCAGCCAGCCATTAAATGCAAAAGAGGGACAAGTGCGCAGCATAATTGCATATGCAGCCTGCCACATTGTTGGAACCAAGGCACGCCTCTTTTCGCGGAGGACAGAGGAGAAAACCGAATCGAGGAGAGCAGAGAGTGCTGCTGTGAGTTCAACAGGTGGATATAACAGTCGTAACGCACAGAAACAAGTACTAGAATGGGGGGGGACCCAACTTTTTAGGATGCATGTTAATAGCTATTCACATTCAATACATAGCGAAATCAAATGTAGCAATGTAAAACTTAAAGGAAATAATTGATACAGGAGAAGACATAAGCCTTTAACAATATAAGCGTTGCAATATTTGTTTTTTTAACTTAAGCTATCCTAATCAAACCAAAATTTGTAATTTATGGGTTAACAGTACAACTTTTCTATGCGTTTTCCTTTCTGGACAAATAAATTTAGCTTAATTAAACTAAGCTAAGCTAAGCTAACCAAACTAAAGTTTGCAACTTATGCATATAACTTTTCTATGCATTGTCCTTCCCAAAAAAGATAACATTTACAGTATGAAAATTAAAGACAAATTATGAAGATAAAATAAAATAAAAAAAGTTTACTCGTGGTGGGTAGCAAGTTCACTACTAACCAACTGAGCCACCAGGACAACTTGAGAAACGTAGAAATCATCTGCTTATATTAGATGACTCAGTTCACCTTGTTTTTTCCGCTGCCCTTCGATGCAGTTCGTGAAAGAAGACGTGACTTCGTGACTTGGTTCCCGAAAACGAGGCAGATTGTAGATTAAAGTGTGCAGCGTTAGGGGAGTGAAAAGTGGGAAATGCAAAACTGACTTGGTTCATTACAAATAGTACTTCGCAGCACCGAGATTCGAGCTATGGTCCATAGTCTTATCACTCCAATACTCTAGTCAACCCACTATCGGATAAAACTAGGTGCTTCTTAGAAGAGCTCTGTTTTTACTTTAATACTCACCTGTCGTCTCCATACAGGTCATGCAACGAAATTCATGTATGAAACTGGTCGATTACTGAATAATCATCGCATTATCACGACTAGCTATTTTGCAGTTTGTTTTTCCGAGGGGTAGAAAAGATTCGGAACTTGTTGAACCAATTCTAGGTATTATTGGGGACTCGTTGAAAATAAACGTGATACTTTACACAAGAAAGTGTTTAACTTGCTTTATTACTTAAGTTTCAAACGACTCTCGTACTTTTCTAATGGTAATGCCAAAAGAGGCAGGCAGCCCTGTTCCTGAGGTAACCAGGCGAATTGAGAATTGATTATTTTAATAAGTATGGCCATTGATAGTATATCAGAACTTAATTGTGGATATGTTAAACGTACTTATGATGATATTAGTATCTAAACAGTGGATTCCTTGCCACAAGTCAATCATATGCCTTCTGACTTATAAACATTTATAATACAACATGCGAACCTTGTATTATGGGGTTTTCAATGCTTTAGAGCAATGTTTTTCAATCTATGGGCCCCGACCTATTAGTGGGTCCTAAGGGGTCATTTGGTGGTACCCCTTTGAGACAGTAAATTTACAAAAATGAAACCACTAGCTCGTGTAGAAATGCTACATTAGTCAGTACAGAATATTCCAATAAAATTTCCGCATGTACTAAATTATAATATTTCGTTTTTTGGATATTACATTTAATTTTTTTATTACGCTGTACTACTTTAATTTGCAGCTCCAGGAATGTTTATATGCTTCAAAGAGGGTCCCGGACTTAAAAAGGTTCAGAACCACTGCTCTAGAGCAAATGAGTTGGTTATGAAATACTGTTTTGTTTTGTGAAAATAACTGAGAAGATATTCAAACTAAAACACGTGCTTATAACTTATAACTCACTTTTACTGGAAATTTAATTCATCTATAGGGTCTTCTATATATGGTAAAAACATTACTTTTACAGAGATCGCAAATATATTAGTCTACATCACATTCAGAACCTTATTGTTGATTGTTAATTTGGTTTATTTACGGACGCTTTTCAACATCTCAGATCATCAGCGTCCCGTTCAATTCAGGGCGTGAAACCATTTTGCTCAGAGGCCTCTTCTTTCAGTTTTGAGGTTCTTTTACGAGCAGTAAATCAAAGACATGGAACCCATGGTTTTATTTTCCTTCCGAAGGAAGCCATACTTAGGATTTTTACGCCCGAAAAAATCCATCGACCCTGTTCTGGATTAAACCCGCGATCTTAGGTCTACGAGGAAAGTATGGATGACCATAGATCACCAGAACCGACGCACTCCCACAATTACCCTCTGACATCTTCTAGAATTTGACACTACAAAAGATACACTGTGCATTATAGTTTTCCTGGTTGAAGACGTGCACCGACAGTGTCTTCAAGCTGGAATCTTGAACCTCCACTCGATCAGAAGCAATGGAGTCAGTGGACTAGACTTCTGTAATGAGAAATAGGAGTATACAACGAGTGTAATGAGAATATGATAGCAAGTATTGGGTCAGATGTAATGAGAGTATGTACAATGTAGAGTAATGAACATATTGTAATTAGAATAAGGATAAGTATAATAAGATAATATTGAGAGGGCATTACATATGCACGCATCTTGAGAGGTGACGCAACATGAAAAGTGTCTCAAACAATTCCTTTAACACTAGTAGCCTTCTTTATGACTCTAGGCAAGAAAGAGGTACCCATTAAACTGTTTGACGTATTAGACATACGTGACCTAATTGGTCACGCGCGCGTGGATGTCGCAATCTGAAAGATTTCTTAGAAAATATTCATAACACTTGTACTGATGCTACTAAAAGAAACGTTTGTCCCTTGAACCCAACATGCGCAAACGATTTGTGAATGTCTTAAAACTTATTGATATTAGGTCCAGATCGTCACGTGTGCACAATATTGCAAATGCCGCCCCTTTCTTCCGGCGGCACCATTGTATAAATTGGCCTCCTAAAATTACAGAGGCGGAGATGTTACTAACAGAGTCCATGCTGGTTGTAGCTGGCTCTGGAACTTTAACACAATAAATTTTGTTCTTCATCAGAATTGATTGAATTTTCATTAGAAGCCCGGAGCACCTCGCCTTTCCTGGAAGACATGACTTAGCTCTGTCTGCGAACTTCATCTACAATCCAAAAAAATTTCCCTATCGAGTCCTAACCTACCTAAGAGTGAGTATGGATTAATTATAATCAAGTCTCGACGGGACGACCATCTATCTACAAGCTGCGAGTCTGCTGGCTGACACCACAGCCTGATCTCCTTCAGACCAACATCCTAGTGGCAACAGGGGCAAAGAACACAAGAGAAAACTATTACACTTCCTTGAATTTTTGGGGGTGTTTTAGATGTTTTATTCATCATACAAGTCTCTCTGTCGGTCCTGGTGGTGAAGTGATAACCATACTTGCCTTCTGAACCCAAACTAAACCCGCGTGTTCGATCTCGGCCAGGACCGATGGATTTTTTCGGGAGTAAAAATCCTAAGTATGACTTCCTTCGGAAGGGAAGTAAAGCCGTGGGTCCCGTGTCGTACATTTACGGCATGATAAAGAACCTCAAGTCTGAAAGAAGAGGCCTCTGAGCAAAATTTGTCGGTCGTTTCATACCTGAATAGAACGAGACCCTGATGACTTGAAATGTTAAACAGCGTCCGTAAATAAACCAAAATCAATCAACAAGTCTCTCTTGCAGATACTTTCACAAATCCCATGTTCTCTCTCTCTGTCTCTCTCGTAGAATTCTACTGATGTTTTCATTAACGATAGATGCCATTTCTTCCTTTGTCTTTGATCTGGCGGAAAGATGTTAGTAAACTGTGTATTAAAACTATGATGTTATTGTTTCAACAATTAGAACCATATCCTTTCAAAACAAAAAACGATGTTTATTCATAAACGAAACAATGCACAAGCTCTGAGCGACTAAATGTGTCAGATAGCTGAAAGTAGGAGGGGTTTATGGAATGCGGAACTGAACTGGGCCATAGCCTCTTCTCATATGAGATGTAGCTTTGCATGTAAAATATTATATTCAGTAATATTAATTCAAAGACATATTCAGGACCTCAAACTATACAAACTTACAAACTTAACAGCAATGACCTATTCAAAATTAAGAAAGAAAAGACCTGTAAAACTTTTTGCTACTTCTAATAGTGGATTCTCGCTTCTATGATAAACCAACTGAATTCAACAGTAACTTGCTACAGTGAAACGCCAAAGCACATTGAAAAGGATTAGTTTTGACAGCTGCCTTCAGAAAACAGCAACCGTTAGAGGACATAGAATTGTACATTCCTTAACCCCCAACTATTTGATAACCAGCTCCTTTGCTCCTTTGCTAGAATTTGTTTTGTAACGTTAGGCGTAATTTGTTTTTCTTTTGCTCTGTTGAAGGTTCTACATTTTGAAAATTTCAAAAAAATATCTTCAGATAATTTACAATACAAGGGTGGTCTGAAAACTTCTCAACCAATGTGACCATGCAATTGGCAAGATAATTGGTTTTTACATTGATCACTAGTCTTTAAGCTTTAATTTGAAATATCAAGTCGTTATCTCAAATAGTTTATTTAATATAGGTTTCAAAAATAGACATGTTGTGGATATTCCATTAAATATAAATAAAGTATTGCACAGTGATAAAAGTTATTGGTACAGTTGATTATCATCAATGGAAAATCATTCTAACTTGAACTCTTTTTATCTCATTTTCAATTATTAAAAATGCGCTATGAATTTTAAACATTGTCATACCAGACTTTAAGATGGCCACATAAAGGACTTCCAATAAGTGCAACAGCAGCAGAATTTATTAAACAAGTACATGATATATTATTAGCTGACCGACGAGTTAAAGTGCGTGAAATTGCTGAGGCTATAGGCATTTCAAAGGAATGTATAGGTTATGTTTCACAAGAACAATTGCAAGTGAAAAAAAACTTGTGTAAGATAGATGCCGCGCTTGCTAACAACAGATTAAAACGGGTTTTATTTGAAAATATTGTAGCACCTCACAGAGTAAGGACGTCTGGTCATATTCTTCGAAGGGCAGTCTTAGTGACCTCTAAGGTGATGTAATATTAATATTTACCAAGTAATAAATCACCGCCGCCACCACCACCACCACTTTGTTCATTTTCATAGTTTTATTGACACGGATTGCGAAAAGGTATAATGAACTGTCATACTATATATATAGTACCATGACAATGTGATTAATGGATTGAAACGGTTATTGGTAAGGGATCGATAATATATGTATTATTTCATTTCAGTCAGATATAAGTAAAGAGTTCTCGTAAGTGTGGAAATGTCACGAAAACCAGGAATTCTCACTCGGATGGCTGAGGGATCGCTTTGGCAGAAAATGGAGTAAAACCTTTCTTTATATTCTGGGGAAAGGAATGCTACCCCTCCCCCCTCAAATGGCACGCTATCGGAGGCATTGCTGCTGACACCTGCAGCTCCATTGCAGGCTTTTGACCTCTAACTGACTTGGCTGCCGCAATCGAACTCGAGACGAATCACGGAGCAGATACTGTCAGAAAACTGGAATAGTGAATAGTAGCGAAACTCCATGATGTCACCGATAGCCTATAAGGATGTCTATATCCATAGTGGCACGAAAATATAGATTTCCGTTATCACGTACTCAAGCAAATCTTATAGAGTATTTAAGAACCGGCCGCGCACATGATATCGCCTTTTTGTGAGAATTAGTCCTGAGCACTGGACTTGGAAATCAGTCTTCGGCACTTGATAGGCAATCTTAAGCATTTCTTAGAGGTAGTCGGAGCAAGAGCGGCCAAAGTACATCGGCTCCCACATCATTACGCCGAGACTCTATCGTTAATCTTCCCGCCAGAACATTATTTATACATTAAACTACTATTTGTCCAGCATTATAATTCCGCGCATCTGCCAACTGTCTCATTACTGCGGTCCAACGAGAAATGCTCAGGTACGGACTTGTTGGTTCAACAAACGACATGAACTGGCAGATAACAAGGTGTTCTTTCTCATCAAGCACATCACCTTTAATTCCCCTTACTCAAACCGGCACGATCAAGTCCCGAAAACCAGCAAGATACCTGAGTACGACCTGAAGAGGAATTGGATGGCGAGCTCCAGCGGCAAGTAATTAAATCTTAATCAACATTGCCTCCATCATCGAAAACACCTAAACTCCATCAAACTCTTACAGGATTCAATGTGTATTCTGTGTTTACTAGGGAGCAAAAGAGCTCAATGTATGGGTGGTATCTAATGATAAATATTTGAACCGCATTTTTTCAATGGAAGTTATATCAAGAAGTGCCTAAAGATGCTGCATGTCAACCTGCCTGAACTACAAAACAGGTTCCATTTTGAGACCCAATAACTACAAGATGGCGCTCCTCGTCACTTCAGGAGTGCTGTTAGGAACTTTAAATCCATCACCGTAATGTTTTTGTCGTCGAACGACAATATATTGGCGTCTTGTTCATGTGGTATAATAACTCTCTTGGCATTTTTTTTTTTAATTGGAGAACAATTGCTAGAACTGCATGAGAAAAAAATTCTTGCTGCTGTTACTAAAATATAACAGCGAAAATGTAGCATTTTGTAATTCGTAATAAAAATATTGATGCAATATGCTCAAATTTTCTGCATATTCGATAACTCTAATTTTCTAGCTAAATTTCTCTCGTTATGTTGGTACTGCTGATATCACTAGGAAAGTTGTTGCTTGCAAAAATTGTTCGCAAGTTTTCTAGATTTTACTGATGCATTACCAGTATAAAGCATTTTATGTGTATTATGTATAAATATTAACTTATAATATGAAGCAAATGTTATAGTTTTATAACCGGAAAAATATAGGCACGCAGGTTATTATAAAATAAGTAGGCAGTTATTAAATTGTTACATTCTGCAACAACAAAAGACCAATTGTTCGTTAATAAAATGGGACAGCATTATAATAAGAATATTACAAAAGAATCAACAAGAAAAAGTTAAATATGACCATCTCTGTGTTGTTCAATAAGAAATAGCTGTTCTTCTGTGTTATAAACAGCAGAAATAAGTGCATTCCTAAGAAGGTTTTTATTGACATTCGATAACGGTCGTTTCAGTTTCTCACTAGATGTAAATCTGCTATAGAACACCCTTCCTCTGAGGTAAATGCACAAACAGTAATCAGCTAGATTCTATCAGGTGACCTACGAGGCCAACTGTTCGGATAATGCCTATAAATTACACGATCATCATAGTATTATGCATGAGAGGTGGAGCGGCGTCTTGCATAAAAACAATGTTTTCGATATCAAGATTCTGTAATGTTGGTATTATAAAATCTTGCAATTCTCGAAATTATTACTACCCAATTTCCGTTACTGTTTCGTTTGTCCTTGTTCCAGTTCTTCATTGAAATAAGGTCCTATTATAAAATACCAATCTGGATATTATATATTATATAGTCCTGAGCAATTGTGTTCGGATTATTTTTCGCCAATTTCCTGCAATTGTGACTGTCTTCCATTTAATTCCTAACGTGTCTCACCTTTCTACAAGAGTTTGTCTAGTCATTCAACGTTATTCTGAATTCTGTTAAAAATTGCAAAGCGAAAGTGACGCAAATCTCTTTTTCTTTGTTCTTTGAGCTTCTCAGAATTCGCCACACCATTCAATAATTCATTCCCAAACGTTTTGCAATATTAAATGCAGAATTCTCATGAACTTCCTGAACTTTTTTTATAACTAGAACTGCACTCATTATTTTTTACTAGTTTCCGTCTTTCCGACCACTTTTTATCGGTCACCGAACCCTCAATTTGTTCACAGTTTACGGAATGATTTTAGAGAGCAGAATCCATTTCTCAATTCATATAAGGTTCGAACTCTTCTCAATGCATTGGGCATATTGTCAATTGTTTTCGTATTAGCATTGAATGAGGCCAATATCAACTTGTACAGACAAAACCAATCTAAAAATTAATATTCGAAAACTGCTGTCAGTATTCTAAACCACAATTGTTTATGCAGGCGTGACATAGTTACTATAGTAACGAAAGTTACACAAATGCATATAAAACAAACGAACAACCTCTCTACAGCATAATGAATAAAAATGCAACAAAACTGTTAATAAGTATAGAAAATACAGCTTTTTAAACTTAATATTTACTTTACATTAACCCTATTTCCCGATTCTAAAAGAATATTTCCATTATTAGAAGCTCGAAACTCTCTATATCTCCCCACGCATAAATCCATTTTGCATTGAACTTACTTGGAAAATAAGAACCTGGAAATTTTACCTCTTACACTCAAACTAACAATAAGAAGAGCTTATGTTGAAAGTCAGCACAAGGAACAAAGGAAAGCTTTTCGTAGCAGAATGTAAACAGAGGTGTAGGACAAGTAATAAATAAAGGCGTCAAACCTAACAAATGTTATGTGGGGCACAAGCTGTAGCATATTCCATTTGGCTGCACACCGCAAACACTGCAGAACAATAGACCGTGAGCAAAAACAAAAGAGTTTCGTCATAGCGAAGAATGAGCTGGAATTGCAAATGAAATTCTGACCAAACATACACCTACACAATCATTTATTTATTTTGTGTTTTAAGCCTACTGTTTAGTTATTTAGAGCGCTCTAATAATAATTACTAGAGGCAAGATTTATAGGTTATACACTTCTATATTTTAAGTTTAATATATATAAAATAGATATTTATAGGTGTATTATTCACATTTTATTATAGGTTATAAAATATTTGCTTTCGGCACTAAATTTTTCTCTATTAATAATTAATGGTGAATATGGCATATAATATTACAAGAGATCACTTAAATTATTTAAAAATTAAAGAGTTAATTTAAGCAACGTGGTTGAAAATGGTTGAGGTATAGTTAAACTATTTTCTGTTAGCCAATGAATAGAGGAAAATGCAGAGAAACATTTTACTCGATTTTTGTAAGATTGCCATAGTGGATAAATCCGTCACACACTACAGCGAATATTTATGCTTTTAAAATTATGAAAAATTAGATGTCTCAGAAAATAAAGTGGAAAAAAAGAAATGAGGGCGAGAAAAATGTGTCCATATTCTATTAGACAAATTAATGGCCTCGTTTAATAATTAAACAACAAATTGTTCCAGGACTAGCAGTAAACAAACTTAAGCGCAAAATATAAAAGCGATTTCAGTTGAACTAAATGTTTATTAAATATATACAGCTTTCAGTGTATAAAAAATATAATGAAAAACGCGGATAGTTGCAATAAACTGCATAAACTGTTTATCACCTATCATGGGCGTCGACAGAGAAGGGCAAGGGGAAATGTCAAGTACTAACATTGCAGGCCATCATTACGTGAGCAACTGTGCATTATTATTATTGCTATTATTATAACTATCATCATCATAATCGCTATATCAACCCTATTTTATAATTTGTGATTAGTTTATTTTTTTTTTTTTTTTGACACAATAGCTCGCTAATTCTTTTCTTATATCTGTAATTTCTAATTATACTCTTTTCATGTTGAGCTTCACAGTATTGCTTTTGGCTTGGTTACACTCCCTTTCACCTTGCAATACTCCATCAATTAGCCTGGTGGTTAGACGAACGTATTCTATTACTATAAAAAGTGCATCTGCATTGAGTCATAGAGTATGTGACATTTTACCTAATAATTCTATCAACGCAAATAAGCAAGTTATGTAGAGTAGGAAATTATAATAGTGATTAGTTGCGGGTAACATTTAACTTAAAATTTTGCCTTCTTTTTTTTAAAAAATCAATAATGAGCATCTTAAGTTTCAGATATTCAAATATATGAATGAATTAAAAATGTACACTACAGTTTCCGTACTTCTGAAAAGAAAGTGTATTATATACTGTTGTTTTCTGACTTCCTGACTTCCTTACACAGCGAAATGCAGAGAGAAGAAAGTAGGAGCCATACAAGGCTTTTGCGCATGCGCGACTGAACTTGTATACCACCCTTCCTTCAAGACATCTTCGACCTGTTGTCTGAGAGTAATTCTTATGACGATATGGAGGAACTTTAAACTTCGACAAGCATCTGGCAGGAGCTCTTTAGTTATGCAAAGTCTGGATTAGTAGTAGTAGTAGTAGTAGTAGTAGTAGTAGTAGTAGTAGTAGTAGTAGTAGTAGTAGTAATAATAATAATAATAATAATAATAGTGTCACAATAGTGTTATTGTGATCTGTTTTTAAATATTTTGTTCGGTAAAGGGTGCGAGGAGTGGGTTTTCAGCAAGATAATACAGCGCCATGTCGCCCAGAGAGTCCGAGGAGGGTGGTTGAGAATGTTACTTGGAACTAGGGAACTCAGGGGTCAGGAAGTCAGTAGTTACCTCGCATTTTGCATTTAGTGGTTGAGACGGGGACTCCCCGGATTCGAAACCGGACCCCCGCACTGGAACGCTCTAGGCAATTATCGTTGCCGTCTGAATTAAGCGTTTGTATGCATATTATATATTGTTGCATAGTTTAAGCTTAGGCATTTATTACATATATTTCTAGATTAAGTTTACATACTTATTTCATGCATTTTCCTCAGCACACATGTCTCAAAATGTATATCTGAAGTGTACGAAGTTTCCATTCAATAGAAATACCAATGTGTTTGCTGCAGAGGTTTATTGCCAGAAAAGCAATAAACATCTAACGTTCCTTTTATGTTAGGCAGGGCAAATGAACCTGCCGTTCCCTTTGTAATCATTTGTGCAAAGTCGCCCTAAGACCGTTTTGGGGGGGGGGGGAGGAGGTGAGAAGTCTTAAGAATTCTTTTAGAGGAGCGGACCAGCCATAATATCCTAAGTTTTGAAAGTTGCACTGGAAAGCAACATTGTTTGTTAGAGGATCGGTATACAAGAGAGGAGATACGAGAAAAGGTAAGAACATAACAGTTGAGGACGATAGAACAGGAAAATAGTTGCTCCACAGTGAAAGCGAGCTAGCAGAAAAATGACTCCCGGGAATAATTAAGTATTATCCATCTGTAGTCAGTTATTCGTTAATGTCCGCCGGTAATCGTTTATTAGTAGAAAAGAAGGAAATCTGGTGCGAAGAACTTTTCTTATAAAATTGTTGGAGTGGAGAGAGACAAAAGTTAGTGCCGAGCCTCTAAGAACTTATAAGACTTCCTCAATAAAACATTTCAAGATTGTGAACCCTGAGACACCCAGAGCAATTGAATAAATCAAAGCTGTTATTTTCACAACACGTGTATTCTATCCACAGTCACCTTTGCCACCTCCTTTTCCCTCGAGACAAGAAACTTGTTTCCAAAATACCAGCACATTATTAGCCGGTGCTGCGATGAAACCCAGCATTAATACAGCATCAAAGGACCCGTGAGTGGGTGGAGAAGAAAGTCTATACGTTACCCCATTAAGATTAACCGAATGCTTGTTTAATACATACTTCCGCATCCCCCTACTCACCATTTCTGATCCGCTTCATAAAGGGTTTCCCAACTTGTGGCTATTTGCAATCAACAAAAACCGCAACTGAATCGCGCCTTAACGGAGTGAATAGATAATTATCCAAAAATCCACCCCACCCCGATTTACAATTATAAAAACTGCCGCATGGTTCATGATATTTTTCATGGGTTTCACACATCCTCTGCGTGCCAGTTTCACGACTGTTATTCGTAAACAGTTTGAAATAAGAACCGGTAATGTGTCGCAACTTTCTCTGCATTCACACGTGTATGCTGGCGCAGCAGAAAATAACAGCTGTAATCGAAGGAAGTTCTTCGATGAAGAATTAATCTTTTCTTGTCAACTCATAAACAAGATAGCACTGCAATAACAATCAAATATATGATTCAATTGTATCAGAGAGCAGTTTATTCTAGCTGAGGTCCCCCTTGCTGATTCCGCCTCATTTGTAAAACACATTTAGTCTTGTGCGAAGGAACGCGAATTGTGCCGCATTATGATAATCGTTCAATTGTTTCATTTAACGTTTCGTGACTATCACCATGTATATTAGGACATTTTTTAAAAAAAGAAAAGTGCTACAGTCATACCTAAAGATGATCCAATTTTAGTTAACCCGGAAGGAGTAGCATGTTCTCAAAAGCAGTGAAGGAGGATAACACTTACTCTGCAGATGATGGTGTTAATGTGTGGATGTAGGGTGTTATTTAAACAGCAGTCTGCCAATAAGCAACGACTTGTGGTATGAACTTATAAACAGTCCTTCCATAACATGTGACATGCAGCAGGAAATCGTTTCTTTCGATATCATTGGCTTACTGATTACTAACTTTGGCTGGTGTACTCCGCTAACAGAAAGGTGTTTTTTGTCGACATTGCATGATTTTTCAAACGAAAGCGTATTCAAGGTGCATTTAAAATGCGTGTTTTTACACCAGTCTAAGCATTAACATTTCAGTTAAAGTTCTTGATATGTACCAGCTTTTATTTTACAACAAACTTGGCCAAAGTTTTCAATAATATTAATTTATTACCCCTTTGGATTTACCCATTTTGTGACTCGATAACATCAGTTCTGCCTCAAACTTTGAGGAAACATTTGCCGAGTGCAGCATGAATGTTTTAATAGAATCCTAGGTCTGATAATACAACGCATTAACATTTTGCAACAAATTGATTGAACATCGACAGTCAAAGCTTTGAAACAAAATGTATACATGTATAAGGATATATTTTCTTTTTAGAAGTATAATACGAAATATTCTGCAATGAAGTATGAAAAGAGGAATCAACTCTTTTAATAGCCTTCTTATTTTTCAACACAGGCGCCCTTCTAATGCATTTTATTCAAAGTTTTTATATTTCACGAAAGTCAGATTCCGTCAAGCCTACAAAATAATCCTCAACGACTCTGTACAGAGTACCACCATGGGTGCACGAGGTTGTTAAGGTACGAACTCATAAGCGGCAGATCTGGGATTCGATTTCCAGGATCGTCCTTCCTATATGAGATTTTTTATAGGTTTTCCTCAATTATAAATGGTAAATGCCGGGTAGGTACCATAAACTTAGGTCAAGAACGTTTCTTTCAATTAAAAAAACTTTTTGCAGTTTGCATTTCATCTCATGTACCATTAATGTCGCCGTCTATGGTGTCTCAGTAGTAAAAATGGGCGTTAAACACTATTAAAAAAGATTACTATCAAGAATGCTGACATGGATGGCCAAGGTCGTTAAGGCATGGACGCGTGAGCGGGAGGACTCGCGGTCGGTTCCCGCCAGGACCTTTCTCCCAGACAGGTTTTTCACTTTTTCCATAGTCCTCATAAATGCCAAATGCCAGAAAGATACCATAAGTCTTCAATTAAAACACAACCTTTCTCAATTTATCATTTCATCCCGTACATCACCAGTAGAGTTCGGATTTTTGTGTAATATTATCATAAAAATATGTAGCTTAAAAAGTGTATTAAGTATGTC
Source organism: Metallyticus violacea (assembly GCA_030762175.1). NCBI lineage: Eukaryota > Metazoa > Arthropoda > Insecta > Mantodea > Metallyticidae > Metallyticus > Metallyticus violacea. Next base: position 44,171,613 of record CM060843.1, read on the forward strand.
ATACAAGAATTACACAGGAACCTTATAATTGCCCCAAAATGGTTCTAATTTCAAGTTAACATAATAAATATTAATTCGGCACATTACGCATGTAAATATGTCACATGCACCTGTCACAAGTCATGTGTTTTAGATGCAATCTTAACGTCAACATAATGTGTCACACATCTCCATAGTTTCAAGTTATATTCCGTCGGTGATCTATATGTTCTTATACAGTGAAAACGATTTCTAGACATCATGCAACGTCACGGGTTGTGTTTTGGCACCTGGAGTATGTTTACTGCGATCTTGCCTTCACTTGTTTCGAAACGATTTATGCATCTAAATCTGCTTTTTAACCAAATGTAACCGCTCATTTTTGTTATCAATGCGCATCTGTGTGCTATTCCAATTGAGATTTAATTGTCAAACATGGTTTTTGCCACACTTGATGCACCGGTAGAAATTTGCAATTGTTCATATAAAGTTAATTTTAGGTGTACGATTGCTTGTTTTTTCGTAATTCGAAATCGTGTGATTTGTCCACCTGAATTTATTGTACACTTTACACTACCAAGGTTGATGAGTACATACACTACCGTTTGAGATTTATACATCGCTTCGTATCGTTACAGTATTCCCTGGAATTCGGCTTTTTTCCGCTGCCGTTTGGTATTGAACGGCCGCTGTCTGTAAGGGTAAGCCCATGCGCATGTGCAGACTAATCCCCCAATCTTTCGGAAGACACCGAGTTTTATCACTTGGCGGGAATACCCAATAGTTAATGCTAACATAAACTTCTCCCGTATGCCACATCTCCCCCTGCTTCAAATTAATCGACATCCTGGGCGATTACAAAAGTTCGTTTTCCAGGTATACTCCTGATGATCCGATTTCATTGATTTTCAGAAACTATTTTTTTTTTTTTGTTTTATTTAAGTGGTATACACCAACTTTCACTGCAAAATAACATTTTTTTTTTTCAAATTTTGGAACCCCCATAATAGTTTGATTTTGCGGTTTCTCAGATACTATTTTTCTTATTTTATTTCAATGACCTATACCAAATTTCGCTGAGGAAAAACAAAAACAAAAACAAAAATAGAGGCCACTAGAGCGATTTTTAAATTTTCTCTTTAGGTTAACCCCCACCTCCAATGGTCCAATTTTTCTGGTTAATGAACTCGATGAATCGTTTGTTAATTGATCGTTATATACAGAGATTCGTTGAGAAAAAACAAAAACTGCGGCAGCTAGAGCATTTACATACATAGATTATGCATATTTTTATCGTCATTTTTGGTGCCTAAAAATAGGATCGATGGACATTTGAAGAAAATTTTCAAAAATCTTTTCATGGGTACAACCACAATAACTGTATTCCTTTGGAATTAGATAATTAGGATGAAAATAAACTGCAGATTCCACTAGAAAAAAAATGCAATGAAGGCCAATGAAGGCATGATTTCCAGGAAAATACAACGTAGAAAGAAATGACCACAAGTTAAAACAGATAAAGGAAAATGTACCTTTAAAATATTATTCGTACTACTAGACATAAAGCTGGAAATAATTGCTAGTTTTCAAATTTAAGTTGTTTCTCTCTTAAACAATTATTTCAAATAACTCAAGATATGATATCCCGTGAAACTTCTTTGCTTCGTTATAAAAGCCAGTCCACCAATTCATGAGCAACCTGTATTAACTCCATTGTTCAGCATCCGAGCAAGAAGTCGAGAACATATTGTTCTACGACATGTATCGAAGGCACCAGCAAATGAAGTGAACTGAAGAACCTCTTCATCGATCCAGTACTGTCAATTCAATGCCGTAGTATCGCTTAAAACAGCACGACTTTCTCCCTGCGAGATAGGATTATCTGGTAGCTATCCGAGGCCAGCTTTATCTTTGCATGCATAAAATTGTTTAAATATGTGAGGTTCATTTGTTTTTACCCTTGGTAGGCATTGTCCGGTAATAAAAATCAACCTTTACCTTTACCTTTTAAAAGTTGGACGATTTAACAAACATTTGACAAAATCAGTCGACTGGTTTAATTTAAAATGTGCCGATTAATATGAAAGCTATGCATTAACATATATTTGACATTTTGCTGCAACAGGTGACCATAGGCTACGATCAGATTACCACTGCTTGCATTGGCCTCAGTCTCCATTGAAGCTTCAGCTAGGTGAGTTTTACAGATATCTGTATTATTGTTGCATGAGCCATGTTATGTACAAATGAACATACACACCATGTACAAACTAGGTACATTCTCCTGAATGATTCATTGTATTGCTGGCCGTGTGCGTATCGCTACCGCTACGGGAGAGCGTGCAGCCAGTTGCCGATAAAGACTGCTGTTCAGTAATGATAAGGAACTGATCAGCCGCTCTCTTAAAAATAATACACTAAAAACCACTTACTTGTTAAAGAAAGGAGATACTAAAACTTCCCCTCTTCCTTATTCATGGATTATTGGCACCTCTATCAATCCCGTTGAGAAATGCGGGTATTTCCTAACGGTTGTTTAAGTTCTACCAGAGTATGTGAATTTATTTTGTGCATATTAATATACTCAAAGACAAAATTTGTAGAGTTAGGGCATCCAAGATCTAAGGCCTCCTATTTTTTATTATTTATTTATTTTCTGAAAGAGTAATTATACAAAAAACTTGAAATTTCTTACTTACTTCTCTACGTAGTTCCCTCTACAAGTACATCTTTTTCGCGAAGTTGACGCCACGATTGTATGATTGACGCTAACGCTTTTTAGGGTTCTATTTTGCCTACTGGAAAATTGTTGATGAAACGACAGTTCCAATAGTAAACGTGTTAGCGCGGAGAATGTTCTTCGGCGCTGAGATAAGTAAAAAATGGCATGATGGAAGGAATCACTTCGAAGTTGTTGTTGTTGTGAAGGAATCTCTGAAGAAGGGCCACGCAATAAGTAGGAGCGATGTCTTAATGGAACAACACATCTCAATTATGTCTGGCCATTTTTATTGCAACACTAAAAGACACTTCATCAGACTCTTCGTGGGATGCAGCAGTCTTGTAGTGTCCCGTGGAACGCAATACCGCAACCAAGAATGCCAAGCCAATGAAGTCCGTTGGAAAAATGTCGTTTTCTAGGATGTTAAGGGATGGCGCTGATTTACTATCTACCTACAATTATTTAAGAAACTACTCTAATCTTTTGGACAAGCTGCAGAAAAAAACGCGTGCGAAATGGCCGGACATATAAATAAGAACGTCGTTGTTACGCAATGCTCGATTATACTTTCCCTACCCCAAAACATAGACCATCATTATCTCAGCACTTGCGGAAACCCGAAATTTCTTCAATGACGATGAGTCTGTGTGCTTTCATTGCTTTGACTGGAGTTTGATTAAAGGATTGAACAACGGCATCTATGTCTCATACATTGCAGGACAATTTTTGAAATGAGCCAAGTTCCATTGACACAATACTAAGCCTTATGCTGTTGAGGAAACCTTATGCAAAATCAAATCTTTATGAAAGATGGTGTGAACTGATTCTATTAAAATGCAAATTTTTGGAGGCGATCTTTCCCACAGTCTTCCATAATCATAGCTCTCACATGACGTTTCGCATTCTTTGAATTTTCGTAACACGAACGCACATTTTTCTCATTCATGATATCTTCACCACAAATCTCACTCGACTTATGATGAATTTCAATCGGTGTGACTCTGAGCAAATGAAGAAAACGGACGATTACACGGTGTTTCTGGAACGTGTAAGTCGCCATTTTAATTACCTAAAATGGCTGTTCTCGATAGCATCATCTGTGCGCCGGATGATGCTGTCATCTATCTCACTTGTCTAAGAATGCCCGTATCTTCTGATATGTGCCTCAGTTTTTATCAGTTCCAATTTCGTAGAAAAACATTAGAAGACCTTAGAACTTGAATGTACCTTGTAGAACGCCGCAATTTTTTAGTAATTAATCTGTCTTGCTTGAAGACAATTTTCATTGTCTGTATGGGATGTGACAGACTCTTATTGCGGTGCAACAAATCTGTCAAAAAAGTTCCGAATGGTAGCACAGCGTGGCACCAAATACTAGCACAACTCTATGGATTATTATCGTTAATATTTTTTGCAGATTTGAAGATTGGCTGAAATTCCAGTGCTTGTATTTCAATTTTATTACGTTCAAAGGGCCTCATTATCTTGTTCCATTTTACTCTATGTAGAAGTTCCGTAATGTTTGTATTACACTATTTATGAGGCCTGACTTGTTATGTAAGTCCGAATTGCTCCACGAATTGCGTTACAAAAGAGTAGATGTTAATTTGGATCTTTCTACCTTGCTTACTCAAATTATTTCTAAATCAACTTACGGCTCTAATAGAATTTAAAACTCACGTTAGTGATATTGTTACCCCAGATAAAAGGCGTGAAACTTTGCAACAAAGTTCTAAGTAGTTTTCATTAAAGCCACTTAGGTTAACGCAGCAGTTGTGATTTAATTGTTCTAAAGTTTGCAATGAATTTGGTCATTAAGTCAATTATATACCCATTTCCTTATTCTGATCCACGTCTGTCTTTATTACTTATGATAAATAAATAAAAACAAGGGCCGGCACTCTTAGGAAACTTTGCTGTGCATACATAAATGTTTCTACAAGCTTTGTATCCAACACGAACATACGTCAGAACTGTAGCGGGTGGAAACACTGCTAAATAAACAATTAGAGTGTAAAGTTCCCAGCGAGCCTCGGTGTTAACAGAAGTTTACTGCTGCAAGTATTATTACAACGGAGCACCAGTGTAACTCGATATGTTTCGCGTTTGCCGGGTCAGGATGCAACCCAGCTACTACAAAAAACGAAGTTGGAACAGCTGCAAGTGCAAGTATACCGACAACATGACGCGACATTTGCCTTTGTTTTAAATACAGGCGCGTTCACGGCAATTTAAGTAAAACTGGAACTCTGAGACTAATAATATTTTATTTGTTTTATCTGGCAAAGTTAAGGCCGTAAGGTCCAATCTCTTACTTCACCAGAAGCAACTACCATTACAATATATATCATAGCATTTAACAATTTGAGCATTAGTGTTCGTTAACTGCTGCATTTTCCAAATAAATATTCTTCGAGCAATGTTCGAAATTGTCGTGACTGCCAATTCTTGGTATAAGACGCACAGAGTTCCAGACATGAGTACGAAAATGTGAAGGATAAAGAAAAATAAGAGGTTCGGTATAAGGGTATAGGGAGAGTGGAATTTTTATTCGAATGAGTGTTTAAATTACCATGAGAAGGTAAGGAGTGAAAACGGGTTCAAAGATAGTGCGGAGTTGAGCTGCATAGAATTCGATGTAGAAGAACGAGAAAGTACAACTTCTTTCTAACATCCAGTCATCAGGATAACAACTCAAAAGCTGAAGTGATATGTTCTGATTTACGTGGGTTGCATACGTAGAGAATGCATTCATTCTGAACAAGTTATAGTCTTTGTCCAAAACTTGTCAGTTAACAGAATGTCGCATAACCATGTTCATACATGGTTCTTCTTCTTCTTCTTCTTCTTCTTCTTCTTCTTCTTCTTGAATGTGATAAAAGTTTTGAGTAGTTTCAAGGAATGAAATTCTGAATATATATATTACAGATTTCTTATTCTATGAATTTGTCAATTAAGATAACTGTCAAAATAGACACCGAGATATTTTACAAGCTTTTATTGTCACTTTTATTTTATTAAGTTTCATGGGAATGAATTCTGTTAATTTTGTTCAATAATTGATTATGCCTCATTATGATTGCCTGAAATCTTTTCAGTTTTATTTATTTTATTTGGTCAATTTATGGATACTTTTAAACATCTCAGTTCATCAGCATCCCCATTCAATTCAGGGCGTGAAACGGCCGACAAATTTTGCAGAGGCCTCTTCTTTCAGGCTTGAGGTTCTTTATCGTGTCGTAAATGTACGAAACGGGGCCCACGTCTTTACTTGCCTTCCGAAGGAATCCATACTTAGGATTTTTACACCCGAAAAAATCCATCGATCCTGGTCGGGTTTGAACCCGCGATATTGGGTTTAGGAGGCAAGTATGGTTACCACTACACCATCAGGATCGACTTCTCAGTTTTATGAAAGATCATTTTGTTTAGCCCATGTAGATACTGAGTATAGAGAATATCTTTCCTTTATTAAAAAAAATCACAATGAAACAAAGACGTATCTTAAACCGCAGTCGTTTCAATCATTTATGGGACAATATTATAGAGTTTTTCATAAGTAGCATATACTTTCAGTAAATTTACAAAGGTGTATGTATCTATGGTACGTTTTTAGCTTTTTGAATTTTTTACATTGAAAATTCAAATGATATGGAGGAAAAAATTAGATATAAAAAAAAAACTGATCAGCAATTTCTCTTTCTCTCTCTCGCCCTTGTTAATCTGCACTTGATTAATGTTTCTAAAATAAACCGCCTTATTCACGTTCATAGAATGTGCTATCATATTTAAATTCACGGCGCCGCTGATTTATATTACTATAATAGTCGCATTTCTTCAGAGGTATTTATTGAAATGAATGAATAGATACTTATTTACACAGAGCAATGATAAAAATTATGAGCAGAGATGGTCGTCTCAGACGACCAGTCACTCAATATGGTGTGTAGTAGAACAAGCAAAGTTAACAATGTCGGGGTTACAATGAAAAAACTAAAGGCAAACACTCTGCCGTAGTAAAATCTGCTTCTCCGAGTAGTTTGTATCAAGATGTGTTGCAATATCTTCACAAATTTCTCAGCACTTTTCTTTATCATGCCTCTCTTTGCAAGATACCTTTTTGCTGGCACGAAGCAGGTAATCGGAAATGGCCCGCCAGTGGTCATCTCCAAAATTCTTCATTCCTCCCATTGTCACATAACAGCACACTAATTCCGATTTATGTTTAAAAAAATCAGATTCTTGAAACAGTCACTGCACTTGCTTAAAATGGACTGAACTCCAAATAAATGACAACTAACACTTTACACAACGTTTTAAACAGTTTCACATGCTCTGTGACCGTTTCTAGTTCAAAGTTCTGGGACACCTGGTTCTTCAATTTCGTTTCAAGAGCGAATAAGGCCGCTAAGTAGTAGGTAGTATTTGTATAACACAGCAGATCCTTTCAAAACTTTTGTCTTAACAATTCTCTCTTGTATTGTATTTACACTTCTACTTGTATTATACATACTTACACATAACTACATTGTACTAACCCTTAAGTCTTAACTCTATAAGACTTAAGCTATTATTACATTGAAGGCCTGCTGAAAATGTTCTAATTGATTTAACAAAGTCAATGAATTCTTTTGTATATTCCTGATATATAATAATTTACTTTTTGAATGTGTGCATTTTCTACAGTTTCTTTTCAGTGCATTCTTGAATATACTTCTTTCTTTCTCAGTATTAGGTAATTCTAAAAGTCGATGGTAACACGTCTGTTAATTTGCTCCACTTGTACACCTCGGGCTGTCAGAGTCGGTCTTTGTAGTCTAGTGGTAACCATACTTGCCTCGTAGACCCAAGATAGCGGGTTCAATCCTGGACAGGATAGATGGAGTTTTAGGGAGTAAAAATGGCTTCCTTCGGAAGAGAAGAAAAGCCGTGTCATAGTTTTACGGTACGTAAAAGAACTTCAAACTTCAAACCTGAAAGAAGAGCAAAACTGATCGGCAGTTTGACGCCCTGAATTGAATGGGATGCTGATGACCTTGAGATGTTAAAGAGCGTTCGCAAATAAATCAATCAACAACAACAGGCTGTCAATTAATTTAAATGGATAAAAGTACGACTTTAATTTGCTGTGACGGGTTAGGGATGTCGTGATATTTCCAGACAGACGCATGTTCATGTTCAGTTTCTCTTTTACGGTAGGGAAAAATGATTTGGTAACTTCCCCTTTCAAAGTCGTTTGCCGTTCACTCTCCCATTTGGTCAAACTTCCTCCTTGGAGTTCGCGCAGGATTGCAATCACTGGTATTTTCGCGTAGCTCTGTTACAGTTGAATGTTGTTCGCTGCCTGTTTTGCAAAGTGATTTGCTAATTCGCTCTCGGCATTCCAAACGTGTGCCTTTACGCAGGTGTAAATGTATGGTCCAATTTAATACTTCGTTTCTTTGTCTGTAATCTGATTTGTTCAATTAGGTTTTAGTGGTTATTGAAGTTTTTTGTTGAGTCCGAAGTTAGTCTGTTGCCTGTAGCCTGTTGCCTGTAGCCACTGTTCGCTGACTGTCCTGAAACTGGTTTTTATTTATAAAAGAAAATCCCTTCAAAACTGCTGCAGTGTCTTGGTTAATTTGAAGTCATTTTCTTCTTATGAAGGTTGTCATTTAACAGCTGCTATGACGCAACGCTCTCGTGTACAGAACTGAAACTGTATATACATACCAGGCTATATACATGTCGTGAAGTACCGACTTCAGATCGACAAATAAGTCGACGATGAAGTGCCAACTCTGTATGTGGTGCTTAGGAATAACACGAACAGCCCTTAGCTGTAAACTTGAGAGATAAAGGCTGAACGCTCGTGGAAACAGCAGAAGGCTCATTCTGGCACAAGGTGCACCATATGTACAACATTTTTGGACGTGCTTATATCTTACATTACTTTTTGCAGCGTTTGCTAGTCTTGCTGTTGGAGATACTTTTATAGCTTCTGTAAACATCTGATCTGTTCTAAGACCGATTACTATGTTCTATAACAGCACAGTTCTTAAGAGTAGCGGTGTTTTCAAAGCAGCATTTAAGTCACAGCTGCATTTGTCACATTATGCGATACGCTTTCAAGTAAATGTTCAAAAATCCGACAACCACTTTGTAGCTATAGATAAAACAATTGTATTTCTTTTTCTCTTGGCCCACCCTATTAAATTTAAACGAGGGTTTAAGGGACTGGATAAGGTAGGCAAGTTCAAATACTTTGCCCCAAATTTTCAGAAAGGAAGATCAGATATGTGTATGAACAAGTTAATTCTGGAGAGTTTGTAGATTAAAATGAAATATTAATGGAATGGGCATGCTTAAGAAGGTATTAAGCAATAAATATAAAGAGCTGGTATAATAAGTATGTCATCAAGTTCGGTAAAACATTTCTTTTTATTGATTCAGTTACATCGTATGCTGCAACAATTCCATTGCATACTGTCGATTTTGAGCGAAAATTTAGTTGCATGAATATTTTAAAAATTTAAATTAGAAACCGTCTCTCAATACAAAGAGTTAGCACTATGTTAACAACAAATCTTGAGGGGCTTACTCGTAAGGAACTTGACTTCCCCGGTGCTTTTACTGTTTGGAGTGCTCTTAAAAACTGGGGTATTCTGATGTGATGTAAACTCATTAGTAATTAATTTTCTGAAGAGTTACATTTTGTACCTAGCTAGAGTATGGTACGGCGGTTGAAACTTTGAAAGTAATAAAACTCCAAGAAGCAAAGTATAATTTTTTTTCTGCAAACCTTATTCATTTTATCTTTCTGTATAATAGTTTAGGGTGCTGCACAAGATTTCTGCAATTTGCACAAACATGTTTTTTTTTTTTCAATTGCGCATTTTTTTATTTTCTAGATTAGGGCATAACATATCATTCTTGTCCTCCGAGGGGATTTTCCTAATAAAGGAAAAGATAATAGTCTGATGATGCAATGTCTGGGGAATATGGTGGGTTCATGTCTCCCAATTAAGGCGGATAATGGTTTCACGAGTCACCTTAGGTTGTCACGCAAATATCACCTTTGCGATTCACGCGTGTAGGGTATTTAGTTTTCAGCTTTTCATGGACACGTTTCAGCTGGTTACAGTCACAATTGCGTTTTTAGGCCGGCTGGCAGCAGTTCACGAAGCACAATATCCCGCACAGTCCACCAAACACAGACAATTACTTTCCTTCGGTGCAGTGGTGGTTTCGGTTGTTTGGGAGTAGATTAATGGTGCCACTCAATGACCACGTCTTGCAGTGTCGTAGAGCATCCACATCTCATCCATGTCCGCAGCCTATTGTTCTACTGACGTGTAATAACGCAAAATAGGCGTCAGCTCATTGTCAACTTGTGTGGAACACAGAGACCGAGTTTATATTATTTTTTTCTTTCCTGTGGTTTAGGTTGAATTGTTGTAGCACATACTTGCAAATCTGGCTGTTGTTTGCTGAATAGTCGCTAAGAGAGCCTCGTTATCCATTTTTGTTGGCTTTCCTGTTAGTGGCTGATCCTTGAGAGTTTTGTTACCTTCCTGGAACTACGCGAACCATCTTCATACCGCCCTTTCATTCACACATCAGCACTGAAGGCCTGGCTTTTTTATTTCCCCTCGCCGCTGCAGTTCAATTTTCCCCAGTTTAAATTTATAGAGCACACAAGAGTGTATAATAATTTTAGGGATGCTCATGTTTGACCGCGCTTCTCGGAATACTGCCTAATACCTGGAAAAAATTAACAGTTTAACTCTTGGCAACAATTCGATTTCGCTTTTACTTTATTTTCCGCCTATTAATTGTAGAACGCTTGAAATTTTATAATCGCGAAAAAATCGAGATAACTTTTTTTCTCAAATATAAAACAGAACTCTGCATATTAAAAACTCAAATTCACATTTTATCTGAAAAAGAGACACGGGTGTGACATTACTCCATGCTTTTAAAAGTTCTGTCTTCGCAATATCTAGATCCCAAGAGTATTTTAGAAAATACTATTCCAAAATATTTATACTTGGAGCCAGGGGAAAAAACAAAAACAAAAAAAAAAAAAACAAAAAAAAAAACCGCCAAAAGCCTGTAATTTGGAATTAACCAAATAAGTTTGGTTTTTATTTATGACATTTGTCCATTATTAGTTTTAAAATAATAAATGCAGAAAATATTATTTACCGATGATATTTTAAATGTTCGCAAACTTTCCAATTTTGAAGCACTGAATGGCGTGAGTGGGAGTACTGGTTGTTGACGAGTGGGTGGTTGTATGGGTAGATTGGTGGCTGGCCGACAATGAGTGGGTTGGTGAGTGAGTGCTGGTAAATAAAAATAATAAAGTTTAATGGCGTTGTAAAAGGGTAGTTTCAGGGTTGACACCTTCAGGAAAGTTAGAATAATTGGTTTTTATTGTTATTTGTCACTCGTTATTTCCAATATGAATGTACCTTAAAAGTACCACGAAAAGAATTACCTATTTGTTACTGCAGACTGCACCGGTTTTACACAAGAAAGGGGGTTAATTAAGTATGTAGAGCGGAGGAAAAGATTTTGGAAGGATTTAATTTCATTGTTTTGCATTCTCAGGGGTAATGTTATTTCTCCCTCTCCGATGATAATTTCTGCTGACTTTTATTTTGCCACGGTATTTGAGACTCTGCTGCTGGATATTTTTATGGTTCTGTGACCTTAGGGGAAGGAGATATGGAGATTGATAAGCTTTCTCGTTATGGGACATGAGACACAATTTATTGTTCATAAACTATTCCACATAAAATGTGCTGCCGTTATTTCCTGGAGAATATGTGCCACTTCCGCACTAACTATGGCGATCATTCATTAATACCTCTAAAACGGTGTTCCCTTCGGCGGTACCCATGTATTGGTAGAATGCAGGGAAACGGAGATTTTAAGAAATGAGCATTTATCACCGCAATTTCTGAATTTCAATAGAAATTTGAACATTTGCCAGGAAATTTTTGACGCATGCGAGATACACAATTAGGGAATATTTCTAGATAAGACCCGACAAAGAAGGTTAATGGCTGTAATGAAGAGGGGAGAGTGGATGTGAGTAAATGGAAGGGGGGCTTAAGAATAAGGGTTCCATCCATGTTTAGGTATTTGTACATAACATTAACAGAAAACATAAACATATAGAAGTATTTGGATATTTGTATGTGATCTTATTACATTATGACGTTTTTAATATTGCTTTCCTTTTTTAGTGCTTCTTATACTTTATATATTTATTCGTATATGTATATGACCCTTTTGATTGTTATAAGGATGACATTAGCATATACGGCTGTAAGGCCCATGCGACAGCTGTATTCTAAAACGTACAATTAAACGTCCATTACTACTACCTCAAACTCTGTTCTTGAGCTACACTAAATTCAACTAATTCTGAGACGCGACTGCCTATTGTTTCAGTTGTTCGACGCTCACCGTTTATAGTTCACAGCTTTTGCAGTTCACAGTTGACGCTGGTCAAGTATACTGTGAGGCTAGTGTTAAGAGTGCGCTAAAGCTAAGGGTACCGCGAATTCTTTTGTTCGTTGTGAAACTTTCTCTCCCAGCAGACTTCATGTTGAACTTAGTAAAGTTTTAAAGCTAAGTACTGTATATAGAAAGACACTTACGTTTAGTAAACCTGGACAGGCAAAATTTCTCGCGGACGCTGTGTGTGTGTGTGTGTGTGTGTGTGGGTGTGTGTGTGTGTGTGTGTGTGTGTGTGTGTAGTCTTTGTGCAATTGATTTCATCTCCTGATACGTCCAATGAATCTGTTAAGCGTAAACAACTGTTGGAGTGACATCATATATCTTCATTTCGAATGCTGAATCTCTATCCATTCTCCTTTTCCCTGTTCGTGATGATTCGCAACTAAAACACCACTATACAAAAATGGTAACAGGTTGAGAAGACTGTTTCAACAATAATGTGCAGTAGGTACAGGCCAGGAAAAATAAGACCTGCCAGAAGATTCAACAGAGGATGAGGATACTTCCGCATCTTCCTTACTCACCAATCATAGGAGTAATAAAACATACCATTTTTTTTTCGTATAGATCGTTCTTGGAATCTTCTTCAGCCTTATCCACTCCATTCTCCTCGCCAGGATGTGATAAAACTCTGAGATCTAATTTGTTCCTATACCTGATTAACCTGAATCATAACACCATTTACTCAAATTAAAATCAATTAATATATACCCTCATATAGAACACCGCTCAAGACCGTCCAAAAATCTATTGTAAATTTAAATATTTGTTTTGAAATATATGGAAGTTTAAAATAGGTGCATGTTCTCAAGCCATCTAGGTATAAACCAGTCCTAAAACAAATATCTGAGGCATATTTCTAAGGCTTTCCAGGCTGCTTTTCATATGTGAAAAAGTATTCATTCATAATTTAGTATTCCACTTATGATGCTGACCCAGAAGTCAGCGAAAGTTTTAGTTTTGAAGTAACTTTAAAATGTGAATAATATCCAAGTTTTCATTCATTGTAGCTCTTGAGCGATTTTACAACCGATGCATCTGCATGTGTTTTGGCAGAAGTTGTGACTAGACTGGTAGCATCTCGCAAATGCCCCTTTATCAAAGGCAATGGATATGATCCATGAACTATGGGCAACGCCACATTTTGTATGCATTGTCCGACAATATTCGACACAAATATTTAATACTAGCAGATATACTAAAAATTATCCGATCTTAAGCCGGGGGGGGGGGAATAGCTGTGTGCTTGGGAGGGGTTTTCAGTTTCTAGTTTCCTTCACTGCAGAAACTTTGTAATTCCAAACATAGTCCCCTGGTAGTATTATTGAGAGTATTTTTGGAAGATTTCCAACTTCGCCGTTGCGTTCTGCATGATGACCTCGCTGCTATCAGAAAGTTTTGTTTTCGGGTTGTACCATAATCTCTTGCACTCTTGCCAAGCACCAAACTCACTTTGGCTTAAAACGTTGTCAAATTCGGAATCACTTGGAAGGTTTCACATTTGAGGGCCAACAAATATTCCTTATTTAAGTTGGCAAAAGTTGCTTTAACGTTTAAATAATAGAAACCTTGTTTATTCGTTCCTATATCAAAATTCATCAGTTCTGCTTTTTAATGAATGTAGGCAATAGCTAATTTTTGTCATTTACCAAAAGAACATGCTTCATATTGACTTATCTTGGTTTAAAATCTTCCAGACCTATTCTTGGGCACGGATATTCTGGAGACATAGGAAACAACCATATTTGGTAAAACCACTCTGTACTCCCAGAAAGTACACCACAACTTTTTCATATGTTTCACCCATTGCCAAGAGTGAGAGTTTGATTCATCAATGTAATGTAATACTGCCTTCATACTGGTCTTAGAATCAATAGGACTGGGTTCCATTTGGTTAGTGAGTCAGGAGAATAGTAGTGTATAGAGGAAGGTTAAGAATGCTTTAGGGATATGGATAGGTAGTAAACATTTGGCAATGCAGGCAGATAATTTAGCTCGAAGTACAATCGGGGCTAAAATATGAATGAGGGATGTAGCAGATCAAAACAAGGATCAAACGAACCAACCAGGGATTCACATGCCTTAGACTGAGGCATGGCAGATGATTAAGGGATTAAGGTCACGGACGAAAATGGTTGCCCCATCTGTGAGAAGGAGAATCATGCATACACTGTATATTAAGTGAATGTATAAGTGCGGAAGTATGGAAGGAAAAGTATTTACCACGAACTTTCAATGGACTGAACACAGGGAGATGAACATGTTAAGACTCTGCTGGCATGAAGAGTAGAGGATAGAAACGTAAATTTCTGGTGAACGTGAGACAGCTCAGGTCTTGAAAATCCTAATAACGGGAAAGGGTGTGGGGAACAAATTGAGTGAATTCACATGTAAGTGTGACATTTGGATTACAATTTTTGTTGTTAAATTTGTTTTGTGTTACATTTTATTATGGAATATCTAATGTAATATTTTTGTATTAAATTAAATATACTTAGTGTACAATAAACGCACTATGGTCCGTTAAAACCGTGCGCTGTTGAAAATCTATTGCAATGGAGTCACTGAAGGAAGAACCACCAGACAAATAAATATGCTGCTGAATCAACAATCATATTGATATTCAAGAGGTCGATCGATCATTGCTCACACACATTACGCACCACATTTTTCATTTTAAAATATGCAGAAAAGCATAGGTGCCGGTTTCTATAAACAGATTAGTGCCTTTAGCTAACACATTCCATTTTTGTTATCTAGAAGCCCGGAGTTTTGGTACTTTTTAATAAATTTAAAACCCGAACTAAATCATCCAGTTCTGCTTAATCGATAAAATACGGTTCTTCACTTTTAGAAATAAAATCAGAGTTCAATAATGCTGAATCAGATATACGTTATGCAGTATTTAATTCCTTCTTTAGCCCGTCAATGGGGATTGGCAGTTGTCATCGTGAGACACAAGTTTCATGGCAGATGAACTATTTGGACAAACTATACACTTTTTATTTTTAATCGAAGTGCCGCATATAAGGTTATAGAATATTTTGTCGTTTAACCACGACAAATTCACAATGTATGCAGTATATGTGTGACCCGTCATTGTCTATTGCATTGACACATACTAAATAGAGATAATAAGCGTGTTACACTTATGTTAAATTGGTCATTTCCCTGATCATATGAGGATGATAAGTTCATACAAAAATAAAAGACATAACTTTTCTGAAAAAAAAATTTCTTAACATAATATCCTTTCAAATCTATACTCTTAATTCTTAATCATTTCTAATATGGAATTTCTGCAGCTTTGCAAAATATGCATTTGTTTCGGTAACAACCTTATCATTTGATACTAATTTCTTTCCTACTAGTCATTTCTTCATTTTGGGGAGCAAGAAGTATTCCGAGGGAGCCAAATCCGAAGTATAGGGGGAATGAGGAAGAATGAATAGTAAATAGTGTTTAACGCCCGTTTTTGCTACAGAGGTACCACAGGCGGTGAACACTGATGATACATAAGATGAAATGATATATTGAGAAAGGATTTTTTTAAGGAAGGAAGCGTTCCAGGTACCTTCCCCGCATTTGCCATTTATGAGGACTGAGAAAACCTTGGAAAAAACCTCAGTCAGGGACCTCCCGCTCACGGTTCCGCACCTTAACGACCTCGGTCACCCGTGGCGGTAGGGTCGAGGAAGGATATCATATCTGAAGTCCAATAATTTCGAGGTTGCAATCGCAGAGCGTTATTGTGTTGGAACATCCATCAATATTTATTTATCGCCAAATGAAGAGGATTGTTCATGATCGCGTCGTTTAATCGCTCCAGTTGCATAGCGTCATGTTCATCAATTATGATTTTTCACCTTTTCCATAAAATTCAATTAAACTACACCGTATCAATCCCAAAACACAGTCGTAATCATCTTTCCTGCCGAGGAGAATATTTTTGCCTTCTTCGGAGCGTTTTTTCCACTGTTTCGACTACTCCTTCGTTTCCGTGTGTAGTGATAGATCCGTGCGTCGTCAACCATCTTCGAAATTTACCTGGATTCTTTTTAAACAATCCCTAAATCTGCGCGGAAGTAACAACTAGTTTTCTTTATTTGTGATTTGTCACAGATGTACGACACGTAAAAGAACCTCAAGCCTGAATGAAGAGTGCTCTGAGGAAAATTTATCGATCGTTTCACATCATGAATATAATAGGACAGTGATGACCTGAGATATTAAAGAGCCTCCATAAATAAACAAAATTAAAATAATAACCATTGCACTAAATTCGTGTTTCTTCCTTTTGAACGCTTGTATTTAAATAGGAAAATGGCTCTCAAACTCATCTATACTGTAATTATTTATACTCGTGTACCTACATCACCCCTCAACAGTCACCACGTTTCCAAGGTAACGTTGAAAACAATGCTGCCATATTTTGAGTTTGCATGCACTTATTGAATAGCTCTATTATATCATATTTGCGCATACACAAAAAAGAGTCTTTTCTGCTTTTCCTTATTTTAAAAGTAACTAGTTTTCACTACGTGGAAAATTTGATAACAGTAAAACATCCGGACGGATCAATGCACATAATACTTGAGAGATGCCCAAAATGAGACTATGAACTAATGGTGCTTCGTTTCATATTTTTAAACCCTATTTAGCTTTTTTTAACTATCAATGGAATATTTTAAAAATGAGTTCATAAAATTTGCTGAATATATTGTTACAATTTGAATTAGCTTAATGAGTAAAATATTATAATAACATTTTTACTTAATAGGTGTCTATTGCAACTTTAATTTAAGGGCAAATTTTTCGAAAAAGGCAATTTTGAAATCTACATAAGTAGTAGAATAAAATTTGTTATTCCATAATTTCTGCAAAATTTGTGTTGACTGGTATGTAAAGGACTGATGCTATCTGCCTCTTAACTATAAACAATCTATATTTTATGTACATGCCTTGCGTGAAAATAATTGCTGCCTGCGTTGGCCGCACGTTTATTCCAGATTACCAAACAAGTTTTAAAAAGACACCTTATCAACAATTGATACTGTTGGGAAAGAGGACTTTTTTTGTTTATTAATAATATTTTGCTTGTAGTGGATGCGTGTAATAGCATTGCGGTTCCAAGAGTCTTTTTAAAGTAGTGTACAATTTTTATGACATAAGAACAAAAACGAATAACAGAATGTAGCTAAATTATTATATATATATATTTACACGATAATATTTTAAAGGAAAGCACTACACAAATTTACAAAAGTGTATAAGAAAAGCAGCACAGGCAAGTAAATTACCTTCATGTATTGTAATCATAATTTATGTGCTAATAATGCAGAGAATCTGTTTATAATGTGTATATTTCAATAGTTTCGAAAAAATAACAGTAGCATCTAATAATTAATTTTAGGTAATGCTTTATACTTTGCAGACATTTCACACTGTTAAAGTACTTTATTCACAACCTACAACTCACTGATAAAAGCATATTAAGAGTAAGTATTAATTTTATTTAAAGTAATTTAAAATATTAAAAAGAACTATTTAATCATATTCATTCATTATAATGTTGATTAATAATAATTTACATTTAATTTACTAATATAAAACATGATACGTTTAACTTACAGTATTATAACTGTTATCTAAATTTGATGCAACCATATTTTATTCTTTAGTTAAGTCTTATACATTATGATTTCACTTTATGTCGGTCCTGGTGGTGTAGTGGTAATACTTGCCTGATAAACCCAAGATCACGGGTTCAAACCCGGCCAGGATCGATGGAATTTTCTGGGAGTAAAAATGCTAAGTATGGCTTTCTTCGTAAGGGAAGTAAAGCCGTGGGTTCCGTGTCGTACATTTACGGCACGATAAAGAACCTCAAGCCTGAAAGAAGAAGCCTCTGAACAAAATTTATCGGCCGTTTCACTTCTAAATTGAATGGGACGCTGATGACCTGAGCTGTTAAAGAGCGTCCATAAATAAATCAAATCGACAAAATTCCTCTTTATATAGCTTCTAATCTAATCACGAGATATAACTAATATGTTTATATGAACATGAAACTTTAAAGTGAAAATTTTGTTCATTACATACGCCATCAAAGTATTCATTTTAAATACAACATAAAATCAATCAAATTTTATTTTGCATTTTAATATTGTTTCTTTCAAATAAAAGACGATTCCTGTTGGCATTAAGACCAAATTACCAATAAAAAGCCCTGTCTCCAGTAGAGTAGTAGTTTTGTGGCTAAATAAATGGTTTTTGGGGACTTAACTACCCTGTTCAGAAGTTTAATCTAATTTTTGTGGCTATTCGCAATATCACTGAAAACTATTAAGCCCTCTGCATCTGTTTCCATTTGGCCAAAATGATCATTATTAGCATCTTTTGTTTTATTCTGCAGATGTAGTAAAATTGCCAACTTGTATACATTGAGATATACTTTTCTTCTCTCAACAATACACGACTGGCAATCATTACCACTAACTTTCGAGATA
The DNA here is from genome assembly GCA_030762175.1 of Metallyticus violacea. Taxonomy (NCBI): domain Eukaryota; kingdom Metazoa; phylum Arthropoda; class Insecta; order Mantodea; family Metallyticidae; genus Metallyticus; species Metallyticus violacea. Next base: position 44,190,336 of record CM060843.1, read on the forward strand.
CCCACAATTCCACTGTATCAAAAATACTGCGCGCGGGAACGATAGATGTTAATAGCAGGTAATGCAAATTGAAATTGACTTTATTTGTACGTATGAGGGCAAGTTCTTAAGTTTCCGGCCTAACCATTTTCTTGTTATCATAAAGACAAAAACTATATTTCACATTTCATTATAGCTAACCTTTATTGCAATATACTTCTCACATCTTTGAATTAACATTTCAATTCCCCCCCCCCCAAATAGTCAGAAACTTTGGCGGCAAACTGGGCATAAACAACATCCATCACTTGTTCGTCACATCTAAATTTTCTTCTTCGAAAGTCTTGAGTTTTGGGAAGAGGAAATAGTCTCTGGGAGTTAGATATAGGCTGTAGGGTGGATGGCCGATCTCCTTGAAGCCGCATCTCTTCACAGCTTCCTTTGCAACAAGAGTAGTGTGCAGTTGACGTGAAGAAGGCGCACAAAACCACTCAGCTTTCCTCGCCTTTTCTCTTTGATGGAAGCACGTGGTCTGTGCAGTAGGCCAGCATAGTACTCCCCATTTACTGTGGTGTCCCTCTCCTTGAAGTCAATGAAGAGCATTCCTTCATGAAGAGTATAGCCCCAAAAGACTGGCCATGATCTTCTTGGTTGAGTGACCTTGGCCTTTAGAGGCGGTGCTTCGCCAAGTTTACGCCACTCCTCCATTGATTCTCTTTTGGACAAGGGATCATAGTAAAAGGCCATAGTTTCATCTCTTGAACAATGGTTTGCAAAACTTCTCTCTCGTTGTCACGGCAGAGCTCCAAAAGATGACTTTTTGCTGCATTTGTACTGAGGAAAGAAGTCTAAACACTAACCTTATTCATGTTTAAATGTTCATGCATAATTCGAAGGACTGCTGTTTAAGAAAAGTCCAATCTTGCTGGTATTTCTGTAACTTTGAGCCGCGGTCTTCTATAATTTCTCCTCCTACAAGACGATGTTTTTAGGAATGAGCATCACGCTCTTCGTCTTCAATGCTTTCTCGATCCATTCGAAAAAGTTTGGCCCATTCTTTTACGGTAGAATATGAGGGGGATGCTTCCCCATATATACCGTCCAATCACGTATAATTTCATTTCGAGTAGGTTTTTCTTTTGTGAAGAACTTTATAACAGTTGGATATTCCATTTTGCAATATGTCACATAGCCTTCTTTATGCAACTATATCTGAAAAACTTAACGGATCGGAAGTTACAGCTGCAATTATTTACTTAACAGATAAGATATGACACCAGATAAGGATTTTGTGAAGGCGATAATCCTTATCGGTTAGGTGGGAAACTTATGGGCCCTACCCTCGTAATTCTGGTAATCAAAAAGCTACATCTTGCCATTTATTACCCACATAACAGAACTCGCGTCTTGTAAATGCATCCTTACCTGCATATACATTTTTGCAGGTAATGAGATGAAGATTGTCTATGCGCGAGTACCAGAAGTTCCGTTTTATTTACATAACCACTCAAGTGAAAATGCATCCAATCACACTCTTTCAATTTATAGAACAACTGAAAACGGTAAGTTAAGATCTGCGAGTAATATTCTGCCCAAATCTTAATTCCACACCATGTCGTAATGCACATTTTTTTCTGGACTTTCCATATTTTATTACTGATGTTCAGCGTCCACACATGTTAAAAATGTCCAAACACTTTCAGATATTATGCTAAGGATCATTTGAAGACAAGGTAAAAATATCGATGAAGATTGAATTTTCCTAATTTTTAAATAATGACACCCTTTGGTTAAGCAACTCTAGAAGTTACTTTGAATATTTTCAGATTCTAATAATTTTCAAAGATAAAAATATCTGGGAAGAGGGAAGACCGATCGTTCTATTTAATGGAAAAACTATTATTGTGCATTCAATTTTCTGTCTTGAGAAAGCAGATTTAATATTTAGGAATTCGTTTTAAATATTATGAAAATATTTTGTTCCATTATTATCTTTTAAATTGAAAATACGTATATTTGATATTATTACCAACTTGTTCAACACTTACATTATCTGCCAAGTCAAGATGCATAGAAAAAATATTACAAATTATCCAAGATTAATATTACAAGAATTTGGTAAATTATCTAAGAAAATGTCTCCCCCCAACAAAACATTTAGTCATAAGAGTCAAGACATTTCGGTGCAAACCAATGTGCAGAATGCTATGGAGAGTTTCTGGAGTTCTTGGTCCTGAACGCTTCTCATTCAGTGTATAAAACCTGTTGATTTAAATCTTTCAACCCACTTCACATCGTGGCTGACGCAACCGAATCATAATGGCGAAGTTGAAAAATGATGCGAAAATTCCTGCCGTGCTGATTCATAACTATCATTGTTTTATTAATGTGCTTTAAGTATGAGCGCGCGATGTTCTCCTGACCCAGAAATGACATTGCCTGCAGAACTTTATCGCGACTTCACAGTATTGCCAACGTAAACTATGACCTTGTACTAATCGATTCAAAATTTCCTACTCCTGCGCGCCACCTGTATTTACATGATTAACTTGGACTGATGTACTCGTATTTGCTGAAATAGAGCAGTATGTGAATTGTAGGCTAAATGCTGGCGTTTCGTGTTCGTTTTTACCATTTTATTGGCACTATTAGATGCAAAATATCCGCATTCTCTTTGAACGAACGTATAAATCAGAGCTTCATATTATATTTAAACAATAATGTTTACGTGCTTAATATATATAGCTTTACTACAATTATCCACAAATTGTTATGTCGGTCCTGGTGATGTAGTGGTTACCATACTTGCCTCCTACACCCAAAACGCGGGTTCGAACCCGGCCGATGGATTTTTTCGGGCGTAAAAATCCTAAGTATGGCTTCCTTCGGAAGGGAAGTAAAGCCGTGGGTCCCGTGTCGTACATTTATGGCACGAAAAAGAACCTCAAGCCTGAAAGAGAGGCCTCTGAGCAAAATTTGTCGGCCCTTTCACGCCCTGAGTTGAATGGGACGCTGATAACCTGAGATGTTAAAGAGCGTCCATAAATAAATCAATCAAAAAAAAATTGTTATACAGGGGTTTTCATTTCAAAACTTGGCAGTTTGAATAATATTTAAAATAAATTTAGTATAAATCAACAAAGCGTCAATTTAGAAATTGAGGAAATTTTAAACCATTGTTGATAATAATTTATTTTTACTGCTCATCCCAGCTCTCTCCACTTTGAAAATTTAAATAGCTCCTCTGTGAATCCTTTTTACAGCCCATATGGGCCTGAGCTTTACCGCGACGATCCCTGCGTCTTCTACCTCCATCACATGATTTTATTGGTAGAGTGCAGCAGTATTGCAGGGGGGCATGTGATCAGCACCCGCATCCCGCTGATCGCGGCTTATTAGATCGGATAGATCGGAGACTGGGTGGACCCCGTTCCAGACCTCCCTAACTTAGAAAAATTCTTAAGTAGGTGCCGGGAATCGAACCCGGGTCCCCCGGGCAGCAGTCAGCAACGCTAACCACTAGACCAAGGAGGTGGTCTTTTTTTTTTTTTTTTTTGAATAGTGCTTAGCGCCCGTTTACACTATTGAGGCACCATAGGCGGTGGACACTGATGATACATGAGATGAAATGATATACTGGGAAAGGATTTGTTTAATGAAAGAAACGTTCCAGTTTAGGGTACCTCCCCGGTATTAGCCATTTATGAGGACTGAGGAAAACCTGGACAAAACCTCATTTAGGGAGGACGGTCCTGACGGGATTCGAACCCCAGACCTCTCGCTCAGGAGTCCGTGCCTTAACGACCTCGGGCACCCGTGGGGCTCAAGGTGGTCAAATAGCTCCTCTACCATATGATATTTAAATTATCAAAGTAGTTATTCGTTGAAGTTTTGATAATGTTACTAATTTAACAAAACAATGTATCTTTTTCTTTTCTGACATTCATTCAAAGACATTAAAACTTTGTGGTGTATTCTTAAGTTTATTTTAGCAATTTTTATGATTATCTTTTATGAAATCAATTTTATAAAATGTTATATTTTTATCGTGCTATACGTTAATGGCCATTAAAAGACATTCAGCTTTACACATTCACTCACTCACTCACTCAGTCACTCAGTCACTCAGTCACTCACTCACTCATTCACACACTCTCTCTTTTCAACCCAGAAGACTTTGTTACGGAGACAGCAGTTGGAAAAATTCTCATATGACGTCTGCAGAACTGCCAGCGGCGTAATCTTCCAGGTTGTAACAGTTGGTCTCTTCAATCTCTTTTCGGAGTCGTCGCCCAAGTTAATCACGAACTTATCAACGACTTGGCCCACGAAATCGCCTCACTGCAAATAAAACTCTTCTTCTTGCTTTAAATGATTACACGCCTCTTTCTCCTTTTCAGTCGTTAGCCTGGACAAAGCTTTTACAGAACTTAATTTGGAAGATAAATTAGATTTAGCGATAAAAATCTTTACCTTCGTTCAGATACGTTCAATGCATTCAATTTCCAACACTGCTAATCTTTGTATCTTTAGTCTGAAAAGTTCATAAAAATAGCTTAATAGCTTTAGCAGAATAGAAAGCAATGCTATATTTTCGCAACAAGTATGTTATATAGGTACATTTACTAGTCTTCTTCTTTAACTCTATAGAATAATTTTATCAAACAATTTTAGCACTATTTTAGACATATTTATTAAAAGTTTCTTGATATATAATCGCGCACCCATTTCCTTAATATATTCTTTAGTAAACTAAAAACTGAAGGGGGAAAAACTCTCTGAAGTATCCTCAAAAGTACTGTCTAAAGGAATAAACCGAACACTGTTGTTACTGTCGAGTTCATATGCCCAATGCTATTTCTAACACTTTGTCTCCAATTCTTGATTATTCAGTGGCATAAATCATTAGATCGTTTAGTAAAAATAAAATCAATGGATTTGCTGCTTCTGGGGCACCTGTATATATCTTACATGCATACTTTGCTATAATAATTAATTACTTACATGACGCGTATTAAAATAAACTTGAAAGAGTTCCATTTTTCGTAGGAAATCAAGCACACCGAAATGGATTGAATTTACAAAAGATCTAATAATTTGTATATCCTGATATTTTAAAATAATATTCTGAATGTTGTTCTCAATCTCTACAATATAAATGTCTTCAATCAATTAGAGCCTCGGTTATTAGTGTGCACCATTTAATTTCTACTGATTTATAACTGTGAAAAATGTAACCTTTCTGAAAAATACCAGCTATGAATTCTTCAGGGATCTATTTTTTTAAATAGTGTTTAACATCAATTAGAAGTCTATTTGTGGGTACTGTGAGTAACATGTTCGAATAAATATTGTGAACAAGAGTATAAACAAAAAAAAAAAAATGCTGGAATTTTGAAAAGTTCATTTGCACATTTAGTTTGCATGCAGCGCACACTCGTTTTGCGTATCGTGAATAGGGGTTTAGGAACACTATATGGGTTTAGTTTAATAGACGTAATAGTAATTAATGAAACAACTGACTAATAGACTAGACTAACTTCTTATTTTTTAGTTTAAGAAATAAACAAAAAAAAAAAAAAGAGAAATGCCCACCCTCGATCTATTCCCTTGTATGGTACTGTTTTTATCTGATTTTTTTTATATAGAAACAGTTTTTCAAATATATATAAACTCTAGTTTTTATGAGAAATTACAGAAGAATAAAAGTATACTTAAAAATTTTTTCTGTACTTTTTAAAAAAAATTTTTTGCACTTTTTCATCCTAACTTGGTGTTGTTGTGGTGGTGTAGGCAGACAGAGAAACTCAAGGCAGCAAAAAATTCAAGAAATATTTTCGCAGGCCTAAAACTGGAACATTTCCTGCTATTGATAGCGTGTGATGATGGTTATGCTGTTTCTTATGAAATATTGTAAAACAAAAGCTTGAACAACTGCTTGCACTCTTAGCATTAATACCGTGCGATCAGTGATGTTTTACCCAGCTGCGCGGGATTTTTCCTATGAACGAGCCCCAATTCGTTGGCCGTGTCTTGGAGGGAGTGGCAAGCCTGCTTACTTACTGTTGACTTTGCTAATTGTCGCAGTTTTAGCACAGCTGTTCCTGGGTGTATTTTGTGTTGCTCATTTCTTAATTCCGCAGTATACATAAAGTGTATTACGCTCGTGTGTTTACAACAGCACAGTGCGTCTTTATGTACGATTCATATGAGTTAACTCAGACAGCTCGTGAAGTTCGAAGACTGTTTCCAGCAAAATTTCAGGGTGTAGACGCTCCGGATCTTAAAACAGTCCATAATCTGTATAATAAAACTTTTCAGGAAACTTGAAGTGTCCAGCCTAAGAACCCAAAAAAGGAGCGTAGGATTCTCACCGAAGAAATGTTACATGACATTGGTAATTATATAGAAAATTGCCCTAGAAAATTTCTTCGTCGTCTTGCACAACAAATGGGAATTTCATACAGGTCTGTGCAAAAGGCCACCAAATTACTGCACTTCAAGCCGTATAAAATAAACTGCAGCACATGCTGTTCAAGTTACCCCGAACATTTTGTGAGTGGATTCTGGAAACTATATACAATGGACAAATAGACCCCATTTAATATTTTTCTTAGACAAGGCCTGGTTCCACCTCCATGTTTATTTGTGTATTCAAAACCTGACTTTGTGCAAGAAGTGGCCCTTCCATGATGGGGGAAAAAATCAGTTTATGGTGCGCCATCAGTGGTGAATCATAGGATTTTTAAAGCATGAAGTTGATTTTGTTACTTATGTGGTTACCACACTAACCTCATTTTCAGAAAATTAATCGACAGCGAGCGTAATCATGCATTTTTCAACAGGACTCAGCAACTGCTCACACTGCGAATAATTTCACGAGAGCAATCACACTGTATTTCCACAAGGTAGAGTTTTTAGTAGGGATTTAACAACCTGGGATTATCATCTCTGGGGTAAAATTAAAAAAAAAAAAAGTGCACAAGACGAACCCACACAGCATACAACAACACAAAAATGCTAAGGGCCACTTTATAACGCTCCCTATAAATCACGTTCACATAATTCCACATAATTCAAAAATAGAGGAAAAAAGAGAGAGAATTATCCAATAAAGTGATGGAATAAAAACTGTAACACATTCACAGCTCAAGTTATAGACCAAAAAAAGAGAGACACAAAGACTGGATAAATAATTCCCAGGTCTGGATGGCGGTAGTGGAAAGGGATAGATTTTCCCAGCAGTTGTTAGTGACCAGCTTCGTTTTCCTCTTAAAGTTAATTTTTACCTTTGCATACTAAAAGAGCACTGACTTAGCTCTTAGAAGGAAATGTCGGTATCTAGGACACTTGGTCTTGGCATGAATAGCGATTAGTATACCCAGAGAAGAGGAATGTTTTCATTACAGGATCCAGCAATCTCAGGAAGCAGAAAACGCAGATGTGAATGCGGCTTCAGACAGAATCCTTTACGTGATGACATGAACCTACAAGTGGGGCATTTAACGATGAGAAGCAGGCTCCAGCTGTTTGAAATACGTAACACGAAACAAGTCCAAAAAGAGAATCGTAGGGCCGAGCATCGGGATGCTGTGTTGGAACTGTATCGCAATTCCTCCCTGAAAATTTTGCATGGCCGTACCCAGAATCCAAATGAAAGGTTCAATCACTGTATATGGGAGAGGACTCCTAAAATCCTGTTGTTAAACAGTAGTGCATTAGTTACAGTTGGTATTTTAGAAGCATTGATATGTTTTAACGATGGTGCTTCGAAAACAAGGGAAATGTTTGAAAAGTCAGAACGTTAATTTTAGACATACATTTGAAGAAACTGAAAAATAAATGGAGAACCTAAAAAAAAGAGGCAAGAATGAAAATATGGGGTGAAAAAGGAAGAGGGAGGATGAGGAAGCCTCAAAAAGTGAGGAATATGGACCAGGAATGTTCTGGTATGTAACATAAAATGCAGCTTTCTTCTTTTGGCTGTTCCCTTATGTTAACTTTTTTACACTTACAACATAAACTATTGTAAATAGAGATCTGTAATTTTTGTGCATGTTTTGCTAGAGGTAAAAACGTTTATTTTTAAATTGCACCAATACTATGAAAAATAGTAGGTGTGACAATATTTTACATAAATTATAACATAGAATATACACTTTTTTAAAACACATGTTTTACCTTCTATATCAAATAGCTTGTTAATAAAGTTATTACAACCGTCAGATAATTAACTATATTAATAGTGTTCCGGTTATAACGCACACGTTATATTTTTAAACATCTTAATGTCATATTAAAACATATATAAAATAAAAATTAAAGAGGCAAATTTGTAATAATAATTAAAATCAGTAAGAACTGTTTAATCAGTGGTAAAATTTTGGTTAGACTAAACAGATTTACTTCTATTTTGGTTAACTAAGACATGAAACTAGGCTTTCGAACTACGAAGTGCTGTTTTCTCCATTTCAGAGAGAATCCTGTCCGTCTTTCTATATTTATTGTGAGAAATGTGATGACTTTAACTTAGTACTGGAGCATTTAACTAACGTTGCATTTAAAAAAAAGTAATTGAAGCACTAGATAAATTCTGTAGGAAATGGAGTGTAAGAATTAATTATAAGTAAATAAAAAAGTATGGCATTTAAGAAAAGATAACAAGTGGATTGGCAAGAAAGAGAAATTGAGATGGTTAATAAATTTGCTAACCTGGTAGTATGATTAAGAAGTAATAATGGAATGAGCAGAAGAAAGAGATACCAGCCAAAGGAAAACTACTTAAAAACCATAAAAGCATGTTTAGAGAAAATACCAGGGATGCAAATAAAACGGTTCGAGAGAGTATACTTGGCAGAAGTTGGGGGTAGAATGCTTTGTGAAGTGCAGATCTGGGTGCAGAGGAGGGTTGGAGAAATATGAATACGATCCATAGGGTAAACAAATCTTGGAGTTATCCAGAGCATCACCCAATGGTGTTGCACAAATATTAGGAACAAGTGGTATCAAAGGAAAGAGTATTGAAATATTGGTTTAGAATTAGAAAGATGAGCAAATCAGTTTCTGAAAGTCCAGGAAAGGTTAACTCAAGAGAAACTTCGCTCATTAGGATCGATGAATTTTTTTTTTAAAATGGATTTTGGAGAAATTGGAGAGTTATAGAATAATTAGAGTGGTTTCTGGAAAGAAATGAAGTTAAGAATTAGATATTGAACGGCAAGATATATTCGACAGTTTTAATGTCAAACCATTATTGTGTATGTACAAAGATCTGAAATCATTGTGGAGTAGAAAAAATTATATTGATTAGTGTGATAAAGGAGCAAGTGAATGGACTAGAACGGGGGTTATGAAATTGAAAAGGTTAAGAGTAAGGGGGGATGTAGGAAAATGCCCACTCCGCAACCGAAAGGCACATGTTAGATTGTGAGAAAACCAAACTTCTTAGAAAGAAACTAGAAAGGAAGAAGTGGTCCAATTTGCCAAGAGAAATCAGGGAGGAAAAGATGAGCGTAAAACCAAAAAAGCATACAAAGAAAACTGGAAATTATTTAGGTAAAGTAAGAGCCAAATTGGGTAGAAAAATTAGTAAGCGAGATAATGATGAAAGTAAGAAAGATTACATTGGGCAACAATGAAAATGTTTCGGGCTTAAAAATAGTGAATTTACATGTATTTTCATCTGCTGAATTAAAAAATCACCATAAAAATGATAGATTAGCTCTTGTTTTGAAGATAAAGTGACATTTCATTTTTTAGAGTGAAGATTTTAAATTTGGGGGAATTTTTTTGGGAGTTGGCACACCTGTCAAATAACAAAACACAAATGCTCTTCAGCTGTTTGTAAGTCATAAACATAGATACTGTTGCTGTGACTGTGAATTACATGTAGTTTCTACTCAAATTAATGCAACATTTCTGGTTCGCGATTGCTTTTTAGTGTAAAATTTGTAAAAATGCCACGAAAATGTGTAAATATGGTGAATAACTTTTGTTATATTTGTGGTGAAATAACATTTTCCTCACAGAAACGCAATCTGACGCCTCTTGTAAAGACTGCCAAGCCTCTTGTGGACCCAAAAGACGTTCTTCTTCCACCCCTGCATATCAAGCTGGGTTTGATGAAAAACTTTGTCAAAGCTATGAACTGAGATGGACGGGCCTTTAAGTACACCAGAGAGAAATTTTCGAAATTAAGTGATGCAAAAGTTAAGGAAGGCATTTTTGTCGGACCACAAATAAGAGAACTTGTGAAGGATCCTGCATTTGACCAAGTTTTGGAGGGGAAAGAAAAGGAAGCTTGGGAAGTCTTCAAGGGTGTTGTTCGTGGATTTTTAGGCAACAAAAGAGATGACAACTACAAGCATTTGGTGACAGTGCTCCTGCAAAAATACCGTAGCCTTGGATGCCACATGTCCCTTAAGATCCATTTTCTCCACTCCCACCTAGACTTTTTCCCTCCTAGTTGTGGAGCTGTTAGTGATGAACATGGGGAGAAATTCCATCAGGACATTTCTGTTATGGAACAAAGATATCAGGGCCTTAGGAATGAAGTAATGCTTGCGGATTACTGTTGGTCTTTGTATACGGATTCTGCGGAACTCCATCACAAGAGGCAAGCTAAAAGACGACGAAGTCAATAGGGCACCACATGATTCTCTTCAGACACGACTATCTGCGAAGTATTTTTCCAGCAATTTAGAACTCTTAGCATGTAATTACCAGTTAAAAAAATCAAATGCACTTTCATTGTTGTTAGCATGTATGTAATTAAAATGTATCCTTTTCTCTCAATCCGTTAATATGTAATACTTCCACCTCGTGTATATCATAGAAACTAGAGTTAAAAAAAATAATTCATTGTCATATTTGTTTTTTCTCAACCCAAAATTAGTAGGAATTGCCTCATGAAGTGCTCGAAACATTCAAAAATTATTTTTTTTTTTTGTTGCCCAGTTATTATTAGATAATAAATTTAAAGGGAAAACAGGGTCCAATAGCTAGGTAACTGCTATGTTAGAAGGTATTGGGGGGCCTCCATAGGAACTCACAATTTAATGTGGTGATTTGTGAATTAATTGATAAGATGAATATTATACCTTCAAGTATTTCGGTTCATATTAGTTTTGGTAATGTTAAAATTTTAGATTACTTGTTTGTTTGTCTTGGGGTAAATGGGTAATTTGGAAACAAGGGAATTACCGGTAGAGAAAAAATCTAGTTATTTGGTTAAAATAATGATTTACGTATAAAATATTTATAGATTTGTGTTACGATTTGCTTGGAGCCTGGTCCCCTGGAGAACCGGGGACTGGGGTCTGAGCTAATCAAATGGGAAAAATTTTGGATTGAAGTATTTAGAATTAAAATATTTTATTGCATGTACGATACATATATAAATACCACTGCCATTATTTGTATAGCATTTGACGATGAGAAGCATGCTCCAGTTCCTCAGATTCGTAACATGAAACAAATCCACAATGAAAATGCTATATCGTAATTACGTTGCAATGTCTTCCAAAGCCGAAATAATTCTGAGACAGGGTAATATACGCCGATATGAGTGTTTTTAATCGATCACACTTTGGCGCCCAGATAAAATCCGCCAAAGCCGGAGACATGTAGTGACTGAAGCGGTAAATAAAACTTTTTCGATCTGGATGTCTGCTACTGTTGTCTAGGAAACTCCAAGAAATGAACTACGAGAGTGTAGAGGTTACGGAATGTTTGGGCTGATATCCTGTCGAAGATTTCGAGTAGTCCATTATATTTACGATAGCATACGCAATTTCGGAGTAACCAGGGATTGGTTAGAATAGGCCATCATGCTGGACTTGTAGTACAGTCCGGCTGGACACAAGAAAGTGTTCTTTAATTAAGAAGGTTACTTATGTCTAGAGAAGGTATGAGTGTGAAGCGTGTTTGTGTTTATCGGTTATTTGATAATCATTTTGCCCATTTCAGGACTGCCATTAGGCACATACCTGAAAATATGTATCCAGAAAGTGAGCACAACTACAGGACACCTATAAAAGCCGCAAAAGTTGAAACAAAGCAATAAGTAGACAAAACATTAGTTTTAAATGTTTTAAAATGCTAAAATTTCTGTTCTGCAATAGTCCATTAAATCTTCGAATCTAAATCAGGATATCGATGGATAACGAATAAATGTAAAGCTGAAATAAACCAAAAATACTGTAGGGACATTTACTGTTATTATTTAATATATACGTTACTGAGGAATATATGTACATTTATATGACGTCTAACGCTCTAAAACTCTGATTGATGCAACCAATATGACATGTGTATCTTAAAAGTACACCAGTGTATAACAAGAAAAACTTTACAGAGATTCTGGGTAACATATCTATAATATATTAATATTTTTTTCGAACGAAATAGACAAATATACTTAAAAATAGAAATGGTACACAGAATTATAATATTTTATTTTAAAAAAGTTTCAATGGAAGAAAATTAATTATATTGTTTGAAGCAGATTTTTGTAAACACGAAAGTAATGTTTTACTTCCATCAACCTTTCATGTGAGACTTTTACAGAGTGAACTGCTCGATAAAAACATCCCATCCAAAGCGTACCCTTCAATGCCAATATCACTTCAATCCGACAATGTATTCATATGCAGGTCAGCACATTTGAACAAGTGAAATCTTGGCAGGCGTTGGCGTCTTCCGCGTGCTAAAAGGACCACTTAGCATGGACAAAGCGTTGGCTGCAGAAGGTGAGAATACGCTAACGGGTTCGTTGTTTAGTACACTACTGGCAAATGCCACTGTCTCTAAACAAGATTTGGGAGCAAAGTGATTCGAGATGGAACTGGAACATGCAGCATCGTCCAGTAATGTCATCCACAATAGCTGTATCGGTTTACCTTTCTAACAATTATAAATTAAAGCCCTCCTTAGATAAGCTAATTATGCTTTCCAAATTCCTTGTCACTTTAACCTGGTAAGCTGGTCCATGTAAATATTGTTTGGAATTAATTACACTGGTCTTGCTTGTTTTTTTTATTTTCCCACCTAGATATATGTGATATAATACCCTGAATTCAAATATGTTTTCAGTTTTACTCTATGGGGCTAGGTTTTTAAACAAAATCACATCAAATGTAATAATGTACTTATATTTTTTATGAAATATTATTAAGTTTTAATACAATAGCTAAGACAAAAATGTTTTTGTAGCTTTCGTTTTAATTCAAATATTAATATATTGAAAAAGCGAGCCATATGTCAACAATTATGATTTCCAAACTTTTTCATTATTAAGGAGAAGAAACGTTAATTTGTTTTTCGAAGATGTGATAGTTATTCATTAGGTCTCTTTTCAAACACCAACAGTAATTAGCTATCATTAACACATCCCAATGGCCTTGATAGTGGTGTTTTAATGTATTTATGAAACCGCTCACCTTATTCTTTGCTCAAAGTAGCCAATATGACTGCTGAGAAAATACACTTTAACACTCATCCTACATCCCAGATTTCTAAAATGTTGTAACATTTTCCCCAGAGTTTCTTTAAAGTTCTCCGATTTCTTGTTACCAAGAAAGTTTTCTATCACTCTTTTGTATGCTAATCATGCTGATTTTTCTAATTCGAACATCGACATAGGAAAGGTCTCATACTGCACGAGTTTACGAATCTGGGGTCTATAGAAAGTACTTACTGTTATCTTTGCTTCAGTTTTGTGGGAACTTTGCAACAAGAAAGTTGAAACAATCGCTATTCTTACTGAGAGCAGTGGTAAAGGAGAAACCAATGGTTCATACTTCACATTATTTTTCTCCAGAAACTAAATTGCCCTTTTGTGGCCAATTTTTTCTGGTCCAACGATCAGGTTTAGCCCTGCTGAACCATTTACACACTGAACATTTTATTATTTTTTTAAATCTTTTAGAATATTTATTTTATGTATCTGCTCAATGAACAAATAATAAAAACTGTTATTTTCTATAATACAGATTTCTGAAAAAGTGTAGCCCGATAAGACAGAACTAAGGCTGGTTTGAGAAATTTCATGTGGTAAGGAATCAGTAAATATGAAGAGTTTTCATTCAGCAAAAACTGTGTAGATCAGTGTTACATTTGCATTCTAGTCTAACCTCGAACACGTTATGCTTCTTAAAAGAGTTTCGTTTCACTGCGATCAGTCACAAAGATTACATTTCCATTTACGCAGAAATGTTGAAATTTTTTTCGGGCGATATGAAAATGTTCTCGTTTTAAAAACACCCGATGAGTTTCAATTGTTTGAGACTGCACTTAATTGTTTCTGCATCAAGATCTATTCTAGTGTTAGAACTACATATCTGCTGAGAAGTTCCATGTTCATTTCCTCATTATTATTACAAAAGTGCCGAGTTAGATGGCTTCAGAGCCGATCATATCATCTCACGGTCTTAATATTGTAACTATATGATAACCATTAGTTGATAGTTTCCAAAAATAAGCCTTGATTTTTGTCCTCATTCTATTAGATTGATACATACAAGGTGGTACCCAGAATATTCGGGACTGGTGCTGCCATCTGGTCAAAAACTTACTTTGAGACTAATGACCACCGTCACTCTCGAAGTAGTTCCCTTCCACACGTATACACCGGTCCCAGCGATTCTGCCATTTTCCAAGGAATCTTGGAAGTCAGGTTCTTTGAGGGTGTTTAGCACAGACAGCGTTTCTTCTTGAATCCTCTCAATTGTGTCGAACCGACGTCCTTTCAACTTGATTTTCAGTTTGGGGAATAGAGCGAAGTCGTAGGGTGCCAAATCAGGCGAGTACGGTGGGTGGGGGATAACCGTCATTTTGTTTTCCGTCAAAAAGCTGCTGTGAACAAGGAATTGTGACAGAGCGTATTATTGTGATGCAACAGCCAGTTCCCTTGTCGCCAAAGTTCGGGACGTCTCCGCACATAATCACGTAACCGTCGCAAAACGTCACAGTAGTGCGTGGAATTCACTGTTTGATTTGGTGGGACGAATTCTTTGTGCATGATCCCCTTGGTATCAAAGAAAACGAGGAGCATGCTCTTGACCTTGCTCTTCACTTGCCTCGCTTTTTTTTTTTTTTTTTTTTTTTTTTGGTCTTGGTGAGTCCGGGCTCTTCCACTAAGAGAATTGTTGTTTTGTCTCAGGGTCATAAGCGTACATCCAGCTTTCGTCGGCGGTGATGACCCTGGACAATACGGTTGGGTCATCGGATAGGTGGCCCGACGAAACTCCGTGCGAGTTTCAACATGCTGCGCCTTCTGATCAAGTCGGTCCTGGTGGTGTAGTGGTTACCATACTTGCCTCCTAAACCCACGATCGCGGGATCGAACCCGGCCAGGACCGATGGATTTTTCCGGGGCGTAAAAATCCTAAGTATGGCTTCCTTCGGAAGGGAAGTAAAGCCGTGGGTCCCGTGTCGTACATTTACGGCACGAAAAAGAACCTCAAGCCTGAAAGAGAGGCCTCTGAGCAAAATTTGTCGGCCATTTCACGCCCTGAGTTGAATGGGACGCTAATGACCTGAGCTGTTAAAGAGCGTCCATAAATAAATCAAAAAAAAAATCCTTCTGATCAACAGCCAGGATCCTTGGTACAAATTTTGCGGCGACACGATACATGACCAATCCATCAGTTAAAATTCGTTGGGATGTCCCATAACCAATTCCCACTTCATGAGCAAGGTCTTCAATAGTTCGACGTCGATCCTCGCGAACGAGGTGTTCAACTTTGGCAACAATGTCAGGCGTTGTGCAGCTGACGGGCCTACCGGTATGAGCATCGTCTTTAATAGCTAGATGGCCGGCCCTGAACCGAGCATGCCACTCAAACACACATGTACGGCTCATGCTTTGTCCCCCAAATATTTGTTGAATCATTACGAGGGTCTCAGTAGCATTTTCCCCGAGATTTGCACAGAATTTGATGCACACTCTCTGTTCTAATCTTGGATCTATCGTAAAACGCCACACACTACACACAGAGTGTCATGAAAAGTACTATAGAATCTCAACAAATCTACCTAGCGTCATGAAACTTTAAACACTCACTCATCAGATGTGCTAGTATTGCCACCTAGCGGTACAAAACTCTACTACAACAACTGTCGAGATGGCAGCACCAGTCCCGAATATTGTGGATATCACTCGTAAGTTCATAGCATTTT
The DNA here is from genome assembly GCA_030762175.1 of Metallyticus violacea. Lineage (NCBI taxonomy): Eukaryota > Metazoa > Arthropoda > Insecta > Mantodea > Metallyticidae > Metallyticus > Metallyticus violacea. Next base: position 44,206,494 of record CM060843.1, read on the forward strand.
TGTTCATAACAACGCTGGGTTGCTAGGACATTGTTTATCATCTGTAATCTGTTATTTGGAGTGTTGTACTTGCAAATACACCTTGAATGTTGCAGATTTGAAGAAAGTTTACGCTATTTGTGAGCTAAAGAAGTTGGAGTGTTAAGTGAAAAAAAAAACGAACACTTCCGACATATTCTTTTTGAGATTAATAGAACAAAAAGGCCATACGGCAATGTGCCGTCTACAGGGAGAATGCCATTGAAGAAACCATGGCAAGAAAATGTTCTGTCGTTTCAAAGAGGACCAGTTTAACATGAGCGATTCATCCACGTTCAGGAAGAACCACTGGGCTTTGATGAAAACCTTCTGAACTCTTTAATCCATGATTATCCACGTCAGTTAGCCCGAAAATTAGCAGTGATGAATTGTGACCGGCCAATCATCGTATGACCATTGCATTCCATGAGCAAGGTTAGAAAAATCCGGTGTATGGGTATCGAAAGCTTTAAATGAAAATATAAAAATCACCGGATGGCCGTTTGTGCATCTCTGCTTGCTCGTCGTTGGCTAACTCGTGAACATCACCATCTGTTCTTATCCAATACTATTACAGTGACGAAAAAAGAAGAAAAAATGACTGAGAAGACTGCATCAAATTAATGTACGTCGACATTCCACTAACATGACGAAAACAGTTATCCAGCAGCTTGGTTGGAAGGAAATTCCACATCTCTCTATTTTACTGGTCTTGCGCCCTCAGACCTCCACCTTTTCCGTTCTTCATCCAACTATTTCAATAACGAAGATGTTTGATAAACTTTGCTTGATGACTTATTTAGCTCCAAGTCAGCAGTTTTCTTTGGATGTGGAATCAAGAAACAACCCCAGCTTTGGGAAAGAGTCATAGATAACGGAGGAGATATATTACCGATTAATTTCTGTATGCTATCCGTCTCAAATAAAAAGCTAAAAAACGCTAGGAGCTTATGCGTCCACCTGATATTTGTTGGTTTCCTTTTTCTACTCGTGTTATCACTGTGTTCTTTCTCATTATTTTTTAATCTATCCAATATTTTCCATTACTGCAACAATGAGAGGGCATATATTTTTTAATTTCAGAAAAAGTTGGGAGAAAATAGGTTTCTGTTTGATCGATTATAAAAACGCGTGTTCTTTTGGTTGTCTTGCCCCTTACTGATTTTCGGCTTTGTGGCATTTCAGTTGCAAACCTAAAATATTTTACGCTATTCATTAATATTCTAACTTATTTTAAATATATTTTTATTTTTAATGAACAAATCAGTTGCAAGTTTATTTTCCATCTTCCTCTGTTACATTAACACTCGCTCTAAGACCCGGTACGTAATGTCATTTCTGTTGCATCGAACATCACTTTAATCACAGTAACCACTGCTCACCTCTAGAATGTACAGCCAGAAACATTAAGACTTTAGCAGCATTTCATACGACATTGCTCAAAGTTTTTAGAAATAATAAATTGCCTTATACGGAGCCATCCAATAAACTATGGACCAACGTGTTTTTCCATTGAGCGCGTGCATACAGTTTCTCGCTGTTGTTGACTGGAACAAGAACACGCTAACTTCCGGCTGTCATTGTGGGTCTGATGGTTTCTTTTTTAATAGTGTCCAAAACTTATTTTAGCTACTGAGGCGTCACGGACGTTGTACACTGAAGATACACGTGACATATGATAAGTTGGGAAAGGTATTTTTATAAGGATAAAAACATTCCAGGGGTAAGTTTAGGGTACCTTCCCAGCATTTGCCATTTATGAGGACTGAGGAAACCCTGAAAAAAACCTCAGCCAGGAAGATTCTGGCCAGAATTGAACCCCGGACCTACTCTCACGGTTCATGCCTTAACGAGATAGGCCACTCGTGGCGGTGGTTGGTTGAGTTCAGCTCAGGTATTACGTGTGGTGTGCTTTGTCTGTATGTAATCGTGAAGTGAATCATGGCTCAGTATATTTCAACTGCACAACGTGTATTTATTTACGATTCATTTGTGTTCAGTCAGTTCATCAAGTTCAAAGACGATTTCCGGGTGTAAATGTTTCAGGCCGAATAAAAATCCATAATCTTTTTAATAAAGTCAGGTCACGGGTAGTGTTCAGTCCCTTACAGCGTAAGGTTCTCACCGAAGAATAATTACGTGGCATCGATCATCGTTTGGAGAATTCCTCCAAAAAGTCACTTAGATCACTTTCACAGCAAACAGGCATTTCTTATATCTCTGTGCGAAAAAAAAAAACACTAAACTGTTTAAATTAAAAACATACAAAGTAACTATAGCATACGTGAATATAATTTTGTCCCCTTTTTTAAACAATTAACGGACAGGTATCATGATTTTGTCTTTTTTCAACAAAGCTCTGCCATAGGCAATATTTCGATGAGAGAAATTGAAAATGTGTTTCGAAATGACAGGGTTATGGGTATGGATTTGTGGCCTCCTCGGTCCTTTAACCTAATCCCTCGCAACTTTTATCTCTGAAGTAAATTAAAAAATACCATATACAAGACTAAGCGACAAACCCTGGAAGAACTGAAGCCAGGAAATAGTCAACATTACTAAATGTGAACTACAGCGAGTGGTGGGTAGTTTTTTTTAAAGAGGTGACAAAAATAAAGACGGTGGTCAGTATCAGCATCTCATTTCATAAAGTTGATAACTAAAACTTAAAATGACTAAGGAAGTTGTTGTATAATTGTGTCAACGCCACTCTATGATACCCACAAACGGCAACGAGAGCGGCTGTAGACAAAACATTGCAAGTTGGTTCATAGTTCAATGGTTTGCTCTGTACTTAGATGTCTTATATTGCGATGCAGATATTTGTTTGTTGGAATTTATCATTCAATTATTATTACTATTATTGTTATTAACATTATTACATTATTTTTTTCATTCATGTTTCACCAGCACATTTACACTCTCATTTATGTTTTATATAGATTTACATGTGTGTTGTTCGTGATACTGCTTGTAATCTTTATTATCGTAATGTCACTGCAACTTAGTATAATTTTTATTGTTAGATTGGTACAGCGGAAGAAGCCCAATGACCATAGCTCTGCTACAACGAACAAATGAATAGTGTTTTCTGAGATTAAATATGAATATAAATACGTAACCATTATTTGTGACGCAATGCAATTCTCTTTTGCCTCCTATACAAAATCACAATTCATACATTTTTTTATTTTTAACAGAAATTATAAATGCTGCTAACTCTGCAAGTACAAGTTATTTAACACGAAATAAAGAGAATAGGACACTCACTGGCCACCTTACAAGTCTGATTACTACTGACAGAGAACGCTACAGCAAAGAGGAGCCTAGTGGGGGATCGTTATTACATTTGAAAGAAAGAAGTAAGCAGGGACTTTTGTTAGAAAATTAAGTCATTTTGTAAGCATACAAATCATATTTTAAACCTCTCTCGATTATATTTACATTATTTCAGAGTATTTAAAGCCATTTCGGTATAATCGATCAAACTATGGGTAACCGGAAACACATTTTATTGGTTTCCCATTCAACTACTATATAAAATGTAAGTATATATCTGAAAAAGAACCAATTTAAATTTCGGAGATATCGCAATACGATTATTATTATTATTATTATTATTATTATTATTAACATATTGTTCTTGCACTTTAGCATTATTCTGAACTTCCATTAACCCCAGATTTACTAAATTTTAAACTGCTGTAATAAAAAAAGATATTTCTAAGAAACATAATAAATACCTTTTAAGGAGTAACAAACCCTTTTAAATACCGAAGGCAATTATTTACAGTGCAGAAATATTTATTCATCATCAATAATCCACTAATGACGCCTTTTATCGTTTGAATTCATGCCGCTGCCCAGGGGCGCATCTGTAGTAAATCGAGGGCTATCTGTACAATGGTATCAATAAAAATATCGTGCACTATGTATAACAACGTATATAAAAGGAATGAAGTTTTTCTTTAAAACTAAAGTTTAATACGTTTTGTAGTTAATCTTTTATAACTCTGAAATAATTTAAATTGTTTTTCTAATGATGGGTAATGAGTCTTCTTCTCCTTCTTCTTCTTGGTAACTGCTTCAACCACTTAACATTAATCAGTTTATACACACTTAGAATTACTTCTCGCATTCTACAGAGTCCGAAGATAGAAAGAAAAAAAAATGGCAGCCTCACGCGCGGGATTCAAAAAGTTTGCGAGACCTACGCAAGTTGCGGTAGCTCGGACACTGCTCTGGATTCCCCCCCCCCCCTCTTGCCCTTTAAGGCCTAACCTTGCGCAAGTCTAAAACTCTTCAAAGGCTAATTGGGGATACCTTTACATTTATGCGATCAGGCCAATACCCACCTCCCACTTGTCACGTAACGTGACCTGACCCTTGCTCACGCTGCAGTATACGTCTCCGCACATGCGCGCAGCACGGCGACGATCGACCCGTGTGGCGGACCGGACACCCCGCGCCGAGCTAGACCCCGACGAAGTTTCCTGCAGCATTCCCAGTCGGTAGGTGGAGAGCCGCCCGTGTCTTTTCCGCCGTCGTAAGCACGACGACAAAGACAGCTGCATCATGTAGCCCGCGACGAGACAAGACTTGCATATCATCGGTCAACACGTGGTCGGCGGCTCAACCTTGCTCAATGGTTACTTGACCCGAGGCCTTCCTTCTCATAAATAAGCAATAAGGAGATCAACGGCACATTCGCTTCGTCTTTTTTTTTAATCGCGCGAAAAATACAAGAGGCGTTGCAAAATGTTTACGTCTACAAATTTCACATGTCTTCCACACTAGCTTCCGAGCCAAATTCGCATCGCTGAGCGTGTGTGTGTGTGTGTGCCTATGTTATGAGAGCGGCGAGGTACTGTCGTCTGTTGCGGCGATGTGGCTTCCTTCTGGCGGGCCTCATCATGGTCCCGGCGGTCTTCGTGCTGCTCTTCGGCGGCGAGGAGAGGGTCGGAAGACTGCACCAGCACGTAGGAGGCTCCTTCTCGCATAAACGGAAGGTAAGTAATACACACTTTTCTGGATATCACATTACTAGCAAGGAAAATAAAAGACGTCCTTTAAGATCAACTTTTTAAAGAGTAAATGAAGCCTCTAACTTCAAACGTTGATGAAAAGTGTGCACCTACAACTATGTACGAAATGAAAGCTTATATGTCTAAAGTAAGAAAGAACGAACAAAAAACCGCCACGTATGGCCGAGGTCGTTAAGGCCAGGACTCGTGAGCGGGAGGTCTGGGGTTCGAATCCCCCCAAGACCGTCCTCCCTGACTGGGGTTTTTTCCAGGTTTTCCTCAGTCCTCATAACTGGCAAATGACGGGGAGATACCCTAAACTTAGGCCTGGAACGTTTCCTTCCTTAAAAAACATCCTTTCCCAATTTATAATTTCATCTCATTTATCTTCAGTGTACATTGCCTGTGGTGCCTCAGTAGTAAAAATGAGCGTTATACACTATTTAAAAATAGAGAGAGAGAGAGAGAGAGAGAGAGAACAAAAAATAGCAACAAAAAAAAACTTAGCTATTTCATTGGCTTCGCTGCATGGGCGGTTAGATGTGAAACAAAAAGCTTTTAATTTTATTTTCCATAACACTACTTTAAATAAAGAAAAGTTGAGAATTTATTTTAATTTCTTAAATAAAAATTGTTCTAGCTAATATTTAATTATCAACTCGTCAATTTTAATTTTAATTTTCCATCCATTTTAATTAAAGCAGCTAGTATCTTCTTAAATGTCAAAATAAAAGTATTGGCAAATTTTTATTTAAAAGACTACGAAAAAAAAAAAACAACAAAAACTGCGAAATGCATTATATTTATAATAGTTACTGCAAGAATACGCTCAAAGAACAATGACAGACGTGTTTTTAATTAATTTTTGGATTCAGTCTCGTTAATCAGTAAAGTCATAAGAAAGGAGGAATGCAAAGAAAAGGTTGCTAAAACATATAACAAGAAAAAAGGTGCTAAATGTGGACAAAATTTGTGGAGATATTTTTAAATTTATGTAGAATTTTAGAAGTAAATTGTACCGGAAACTACAAACATTAAGGAAAAGAAAATTATAAGTAAACAACATAAGGAATTCAATTTATTTCCTAGGAATAAACCGTAAATATAAAGCTAAAGAGTGTTAATTTGAAAAAGAAATTTATTTTTCAAATTTTTATTTTATTTCCATTTGGCTACACTTGCATTATTGCAGTATCTGTTGGTTATTGATGACAAGAAAGTTGAAGTAAGACTCGGTTTATTTGGTGTCGGATAGATGTCCTTAGTTCCATATTGCCTTCCATGACATCTATTTCTTTTTACGTTCGTGGTAAGGAAATATTCAATATGTTATTTGCTTTAGAGAATTCAATAAAAGGCGCATTTCTACCACAATAAACACTTGTTTTAATGCTCAACAGCTCACAGCGTTATATTTACGTATAAACTACTCTGTATACAGCTTTATTTTAGTTGTATCCCAAAATAACATGTTCGAGTCTTGGAAAAAATGGGGGGGGGGGAATATTACCATTCCATACAAGTAGGCATTTCTATCAAAAGTCATTTCGAAAATATGCATATCTCAATGTAGATAAACATGTAAACCTGAATTATTAGTGATATGAACATTCATGCAGACAAAAACCATTCTTTGTTGACATTTCTATAACATTCTCCCACCACATTATAATACGATATACTCTTATAATTCAGTATTATTCATTTTGTCATCATTTTGATCTTCAGAAACGTAAAACTTTTCATGTGCTAGAGAGATCCCAAGTTTCCTTCGCCATAGATTTGCTCAAGTGTTTCCTTCAATTTATTTTATTATATTTTCGAATACCGCTTAATACCTCCTGTATTTCCTTTTTTAACTATCATCCTTTCTGCTCATATACATGTGTTTTCGTATATAATATAATGCATTTTAAAACATTATTTTAAGTGTTTAACGCAATATATGCGTGATTATTTTTGCTTGTTTTGCTTGCTGATTGTTTACAACCGATAAACGTTTTCTCTCAGTGGTAAGAGCCTTGGGTACAGAGCTTAAACTGGAAATCGGTATTTGCAAATTCAAAGAATACAACACGGCTAAAAAAAAACATACAAGTGCTCTGTTTAAAGTTGAAGGAATAAAAAGTAATTATCTTCTAGAAAAAATTAAGTGGCCAGTTAAAATTAAATGAATTACATTCAAGTAACATATTTTTAAATTAATTGATTACATGAAAAAAGTCTAATTTCTGTCGTTTTTGCATTTGGCCATAGGTTTTCAATTAGTGCCTAAGTTTGGACTGGATACGAACTGTATAGGATTTGAACATTTCCTGAATCGATCGCGTGACTTTGATGTAATTTTCTAAATTGCTACTCATTTTGGTAGAAGCGAGACGACAAGTGAGTTTGCGTTATGTATATGTGACGTAACGTTCACAACAACAGCGAGTAGTTTAGAAGACTCTGGGACGCGACGGTCCGGTAACTGAAAATAGATAAAATTGCTGAGCGGATGCAATCAACAATATCAGATATATGTGACAGAACAAAATGTTAGTAGTTCCATGGAATTTAGTTTTAAGTATTTTTGATGTAGAATTTAGATATGAAACAAAACTCATTTTACTACAGCAGTCACATCAGCAGGAAAATTTTCGTGTTGAAGGACTTGCTTGAATAACAATTATGGCTTCCTTAAAAAAGCAAAAACTGGAGATGATGCATTGCAATTAAGATCAAGAAATAAAAGCCCAGTGCTTTCGTTGAACATATTGAAGCTTTATACGTTCAAAAAAGATGTCGCCAAGCTTTGTCATTAAGATTCTGACTGGGAGTTAGCTTATCCAGGCAGACAATAAACAAGGAATGCCAAATGAAATTCTTTGAAGTATGGGGAACAGAATAAGCAGAAAACAACCCCCGACCGTTGATAAGTAATGACACCACGTTCATTATGGCAATGTGTCTATACATCATGTAAGTCTCATTCTGACCCAAAAAATTGCATCTTCAAAGTTTTGTTAATCCTCTATCACCCAGATGCAACTAGTACCACTTCCTAAAGCCGTTGAAAGGGAGACCTTTGGATCTATGAAAAACGAGATTAAGAAGAATGTGACAAAGTAGCTGATGGTGATGCCAAAGAACTGCTTTGAAAAGTGATGGGGCGCTGAGGTAAGAGTTTGCGGTTCCAAACGAAATTTAAGAGCAATGTGCCATTACACTAGATAAACTACTTAATTACTGGATATTTTCCAAACACATCTAAAACGTATAATACATTGTGGTCAAACTTTAAGCCATACAAACGATGAGTTTAAAGGAAGAATTTTCATTCACCAAACTGTGTAAAAAATTAAAATGTCAATTCCTCACATATATGGCTTCAGCAGAAAGACCAATATTAATAAGAGGTCAATCATTGTTCTATAGCAATTCATCATTACTTCGTTCATTTGTTAATCTGCATTCCAGAAGAATTCATACACTTGTTTTAGCCAGAACATGGGTGAAGTCAACTTTCTTCAAAGTAACTCTACAAACACTTAACAGTAATAAACATGAAGCCCCAGAATCGTCGTCTATGTTGCTGAAACATGCAACTCAATTACGCTGTAAGTGGTGGTAAAACTTCTGGTTTAATGAGCTTCAATACTCGGCTTTTACACCTGCCTTTCCCCAGACTTCCTCAAAATGCATCAACGTGGCAGGTGCGCCGCGAGAGTAATTGATTTCAATAAGTGACGGCTATTCTGGGGCGCGCGTATACAAGTTTCAATACAATATTCATACAACGTTGCAGTGTGTCCAGAATTCATTTACAGAAGAAACAGAATTAGCAAGCGAATACTTCTTTAAATTGGTCTAAATTATTTGCTTTTATTTTCGATTTAGTATTCGCAAGTAGGCTACTGAAAAAGTGTAGTGTCATGTAATATACTCATAAGGCGGCGCAAAGGCTGAGTGGTAAACTGCTCGCCTCTGACTAATGGGACCGAATTCGATTCCAGCGACCGCATTTAGGATTTCCCCTGCCAATGTTCCATCATCATTTCGCCCTCGTCTTCATCATCCAGCGTAATGTAGTACGCCGATTTCTTGGAGCCGCATTTTCAACGCTACTACGCTATTGCAATCTGGTGCCCAAGTGCGGAACTCCAATGACTGGCCTGCAAGTGAGTTGATATTGGAACGCACTCATTCTGTTATTCCTTTCTAATAATACGACAAATTTTACGAAGTGTGAAAATTAGTTTTTAGAATATTTACTCTATTTGGGGGGAAAAAATATGCATTAACCGGCTTTATCAGAATTTTCAGATTTTCCCTCTCTACTGATTGGGAATACACTAAGAATGCATGTGATTAGAATACTGCTGTAAAGAACTGCTATTATACTTCAATACACAGGTACCATTTTCTGTAGTATAAATACTTCTTCTTAGCCGTATACAGCCCCATATACACCTTAGCTTAAAGCGACGACCGCTGCGTCCTCTACCTCCATCACAGGATATCATTGATAGAGGGCAGTATTGCAGGGGGGCATGTGATCAGCAAACCGCATCCCGCCGATCGCTTTATCGCGGCTTAGTAGATCGAAGGACGCCACCTCTCCATCAGACAGCTTCCCAATTGTCCTCACGAGGCTGGGCGAACCCCATTACAGGCCTCAGTATAAATACACAAACTTCTTTTCTCTCTCTGAATCAATTGCCTACACAACTTTTTGAGGTAGTTTGTAAAACAACACATTAAAGAATGCAAATTCTTATTCAGTCATTTGTTTCCATGGAGGCAGTCAACACTACATCTTTTGGGGAACATACGAAATCAAAAAGACAATGAGCAGACATCAAAATCCACATTTTGAGCCCTTACTCTTGTCCCTGTGATAACGTTCAACTACCGCATTATTACGAGATTCTAAAATTAAATTCTGAATAATATAAAGTCACTGATTTTGAAAATGAAATAAGAAATGTCGGCTGGAGCGCTTTTCGTTTGACAAAAAGAGTAACTAGGAATACACAGCAATATAATAATAATAATAATAATAACAATAATAATAATAATAATAATAATAATAATAATAATAATAATAAATGTCGCCCAATATTTGGAATATTTCATGAAAATAATTAAAAAAAATTAGCACATACCGTCTCATTAACGACTTTACCACCATTATTCGGCCAAAATTCAAAATGTGAGTGTTAGAAACCAAAGTTTTGAGAGACCCGTGCTTTTGTGGGCATCGTTTCTTTTGTGAATTTGCACTTACCATACTGCCAAGCAATTTTTGGCTACTTGCTAAAAGGCATCTAAAGTAGTTTACAAGAGTCATAGGCAAGATATCAAAGTCTTCAGTAAGATGTTATTGTGGTCTAAAATAGTCTTCCGTGACCTCTGTTCTTATCCGTTTCTTTTTTAATACTGTTAACGCCCGTTAACTACCGAGGCATCACAGGCTGTGTTTTGAGCATTTGATTTACCTCCTAACTCTCCTGGTATTTCTATTAGTAACGTGCTCCAGATGTTGAGTGCACGTCCTCTGTTCCTGTTTTCTTCAAGATTCTACTCCAGTACCATCCTTTTCTATGCTGTTACTCGTTTTTCGTATCACGTGCCTTATCAAAGTCCTTTTTTTAAAAAAAATTCATTGTTGTGCCAAACTATATAGTTTCTGGTAGGTAACTAATTTTATCAATAAATTTTAAAAATCTTTCTGTAACAACGATTGTTCCATTGTTATAAGTTGTTTGTATACAAAAGACAATCCTTTTATATCTTCTTGCTTTTCCAGGCACTAAAGGTTATCTTCGAAGATACAGCAGATTTTACCAGGTCATAACTCTTGGCAGAGCGGATGTAATATCCGCGCACCTGATTCAAGTTCTCGCAATTACAACTACGATCACAATGAAAATAAGCACATAACCTAAGAAAGTTGTTGAAAACGTTTTCCTGACTTTGTTTTAGAACATGGTCATTTACATGCGTCAGTTCATCTTCGGAAATTAACTCAATTTAATCTTGACAGCACACAAGATGCTGCCGTCCACGTTTCATTTTCATATATTAAAATTGGCAAAACCATGGTTCTATAAACTGTATGTACATATCTTCTCCTATCTAACTTTTTATTGCTCGTCTGATTTGTCCACACGCCGATATTCTTCTTCGCCTCATCGTCATTAAGAAAGTTCGCAACCAAGTTAAGTAAAGGTAGCGGCTTGTTCTTTTGGTTATTACATATGCCCTAAGAGGATAAATGCCCTGTCATGCCATCATTTCGGTATTTTGGGAAGGGGAGAGTCTTCTATTTCATAGTATGTAACATAAATATTCATCTTCCTCATTATGGTATAATGAAATGTTATCATCAGCAAAAAGCATCGTATTTAAGTATGTATTATCATGTAGTTTATTCCTGGATGTAGAATTTCCTTCCATGTTCTAATTATTTCATAACTATATAATGTGAGGGAAAGACTAAAAACTTAACTAACTTCTTGACGGATAGGCCTTTCTTCATTTAATTTATATTAAATTTATACTTAAAATTATACTTAAAATTCTCCATTATATCCCCCAATTTCTTTATATTTATTTTATTGAAACTGAAAGATAATGTACGTTTTCAAATAAAATTCTATTTTCTTCTCTAATATTTGTCTCAGGCTAAATATTTTGTCTACATAAGACCTTCTATTTCAATCTACATATGGTTTTCTTCTCCCAACAAAGATTGATTAATCGTAAGTATCTAAATTTTAAGATAATTCCTCCATATTTAAATAAGTATTCTTTTTCTTCCTTTCTTTTCTTTTCTTTCTTTTTCTTTTTCTTTTTTTTTTTTTTTAAGCTTTCAAAACTTTATTAAGCTTGTCCATATCTATACAATACTTCTACTACTAAACTACTGGCGATAAAATTTCAACAAATTGTGCGTGTTCTAACAGCCATGCGGAAATAATTTGTCTTTTCGTTTACTGTTTGTCTGTGTGTTCCTGTGCCTGAATCCTCGTTTCGCTGTGGAAGCATTTCAGCCAACACAAACGCCAATTTTTCCGCATGACATTCTACATTATCGGTATGCTTTAATTCTCCCTTGATCAAAATCAAACATCTGCTTTATTACTGTCGTATTTTCGACCAGCCATACTCGTTACTTCTCAGAAAATGTGACGCCAGTTTAACATGTCTTATGAACGTTGCAATTTTATGAACAACAGTATATAATTACCATAATTTACGTTGTTCGTATATATGCAAAGGCTTTAATTGAGAAATATAATAATAATAATAATAATAATAATAATAATAATAATAATAATAATGATAATGATAATGTCACCAACTGTGGTTTTACACATATAAATGAACCTGAAGATTCGAAGGGAGCCTTAAGTATATGACGTTCTTCCTGTGAGCTGAGGAAAAAACTTTGTATAAAAATTTCTGCTAGAAATTTAAACACTGCAGAAATTAAAGACATCACATTCCAAGTACAGAGCAAGTTCCTGTTCAAAATAATGTTTAAATCTTAAGTGCAATTTTTTTAACTCGATAACTATGAGTTCAACACTTTTTTTTTTTTTCGTTATTTCTAACCTAAATTTCTTTTAATGTCTATTAAGTTTAATATTCTCGAGCCGCATGCAGCAATTCTTCAGTTCCATCTCAATAAGACAATGAAAAATCTCAAGAAAAACTTTCAAATGAATAAATTACAATGGGAATTTTTTTTTTTTAATGATTTATTTATGGACGCTCTTTAACAGTTCAGGTCATCAGCGTCCCATTCAACTCAGGGCGTGAAACGGCCGACAAATTTTTCTCAGAGGCCTCTTCTTTAAGGCTTGAGGTTCTTTTTCGTGCCGTAAATGTACGACACGGGACCCATGGCTTTACTTCCCTTCCGAATTTTTACGCCCCTGGCCGGGTTCGAACCCACGATCTTGGGTTTAGGAGGCAAGTATGGTAACCACTACACCACCAGGACCGACGATTACAATGGGAGGATACACAACCTAACAAGCAATGTTAACACAACAGCACAACCAAAATCGATCGAAAGTAACTTTGCAGAAGGTCATCCGTAAGTCTACTACTCTAAAAATAGCATATATTTATTGGAATAAAGCACGTTAGCTATGAAACAATATTCGCAAAAAAATCTAAAACACAATATTTTTGTACGTAGCGTATTCTATAATTAATGTAACTATTCCCCCCTCCACCCAGGTCTGTTTTATTCCACTTTCAAATACAGGATTACTTCTCAATCCTTTTGGTTATACATGCTATCTTTTAATATAGCCTGCTTGTAAATCATCTTAATCTAGAAGTCGGTCCTGGTGATGTAGTGGTTACCACATGTGCCTCATACGCCCAAGATTGCGGGTTCAATCCTGGCCAGAGTCGAATTTTTCTTAAGTATGGCTTCCTTTGGACAGGAAGTAAAGCCGTGGGTCCCATGTAGATTTACGGCATGAAAAAGAACACCGACTTCCTTGCCAATGTCAAATTTGCTTCTGCGGATTGCATTTTTAGAGGATCAAAGAGATAAAAATCAGGTGTGCAGCATGACTGAGGAGGGACAGTGATTTCTTGTTGGATGCGCAGATTTGTGTCTGGCTTCGTATCGTCGTTGAATAACTTTGAGGATATGCCGAAACCGCTTCAACTTCCGAACACAGTGGTGACAAAATTCCAAGTGAACTGTTTCACCGCGAGGCAATACACGAGTAAAACAATTCTTTCAAAGTTCCGGAACAATGTGATCATGATTTTACCGGCTAAGGATTAACCTTTTCTCCCTTTCCAACAGCAGTCTGGATTTGGACTGTTTTTTGCTTCCAGGCCCGAACTGATAAATACATGTATCATCTTCCGTTGCAATGCTGGATAAGAAACTTCACCTTCAGCCTCATAACAAGCAAACAATTCTGAAAAGATGACGTTTCTCTGTTCCTTCGGATCGTTAGGCTTCGAGGGACAATTTTTAAATATTCTGTTGACACTGTCACAGAGATATAAAGTTAACAGCTAATTGCTTGGTTATTAATTGCCAATTGTCTGGAATAAAGATGCTGGCACGTTCCATCAACGCAGGTGTGACTGGGCCGCCCGGAACATGAATGACCAGAGTGCCTCGAGCTTCTTCCAATGATAGTCTTCTTAGCCGTCCGAGTGCTCCACGTGCCGCTGGCACGAAAATTTGTCACATCCTTCTCCCTGGTTTATAAATGAAATCCTACGTCCATTGAGCAGGTAAAGCCGCGCGCGGCCTGGTACTGCTGACACAGAACACCCACTTGGGAAATATTTTCTCAAGTGCCCCGAACTGGCATCTGGCATCATCAGCCGGCTTAACAACGTTCTATCCATCGCTATATTTTCGTATAAATTTCTTAAACGTCTCTGAATGTTGGTCATGGTCTTATTTCCCAGAGACTCAATTTTGAAAGCTAACTGCAACATTGCCAGTGAGGAAAGAAGATGAAATTATGACACTATATACGAAGATTTATAGATACTACAAACATATATTACATTTTTAAAGATAAATTGAACATTAAAATGTTTATTAAATGCCCCTTGTAAACAGAAAAATTAACCAAATTAACAGCGTTGTCAATACTACAAATCGACACGTGTGTGGTGGTGATGGTTTCAAAACGGGTACAGATATCGCTTAACATCAATAAAATATTTAAGAACACTTACAGGCTCTTCAGAAAAGAATCACCCGATGGTGAATGATTTGATATCTGCCACGTCACTAGAAGATCCTATCTCAAAATGATAAATGAGATACGAAAATTCACATTTGATGTTTATCAACCATTTTTACAATTATATAAAAATACTCAATGTTAAGTATATCTTCAATTGCATGTAATTAAGCTTTTATAAGTAATATGCGGTTATTGTCTGATTTTCGCACGTATTCTAAAAAATTACCTGAAAACTTAACAAGCACAAATAATTATATTTGGAGTATGAACGCCAATCCCTACTTCATCCTTCTAATGAGCTGTTTTGTGTTTGAACTTTCGAACAAATTTTCTTTCCCCCAGCGTTCATTACAATGTAATGAAGGACATTCTCTGATCGGTCTTTCATCTGTTTTTCGACATGCACGTGTCATATTAAATGGACATTCAATTTAAGTTAAGAAACTATAATCCTATAGTGTTTTTTTCCTTGTTGAATCCCGACAACATTAATTCATTTTTAGGCTTATCCATTAATTTCGGCAAGGTCCCTAGTCTTTTAGAATTAGTGTTATTTGGTTTATTTACGGACGCTCTTTAACATCATTAGCATACCATTGAATTTAGGGCGTTAAACGGCTGATAAATTTTGCTCAGAGGTCTCCTCTTTCAGGCTTGAGGTTCTTTTACATGCGTAAATCTACGACCCACGGCTCTCTTTTTCCTTCCGAAGGAATTCATACTTAGAATTTTTACACCCGAAAAAAAGTAGACCATTGCAAGTCATCTAGAATTGCAATATATCTGAATCATTAGAAAGAATAATTTACCTTAGATGACTTTGAGCAATACATCCAATCTGAAATTGTATTTTAAGATTTACTCTTCATCAATCAACTCAAAAATCTGTTCACACTTTAGAAAATAATTTATACTTAACCGCTACAAACAAGTTTATTGGCATTGTCAAGACGTGGCCATATATTTGTTATTTACCAAAAAAAAAAAAATAAATAAATAAATAAAAAATAACCAAATACAGAATTTAACATACCGAAGCACTTGTTACCAATTTCTGCAGTATAATTCCGTACTTCGTTTTGTTTACATTTGGAGGGGGGGGGGCTAAGAAAAAGAGGCACCACAGTTGTGGTAGTGATGGCAATAGTGATATACAGTGTTTCATGGTTTCGTCGCCCGTATCATGGCAGCTGCCAGGTCCGCAGTCAGAGAGCCAACTCCCCGGGCGAAGGGGATGTGATATCCGCGATATTAATTACTGTGAAAATAAGCACGTACTTTATGACAAAAATGTGGTAAATGTTATCCCTGTACATACACACGTTTTTGGTATCTTATTAGAAAAATTTAATTCATACGCATTAGTAAATCTTCCCAAATTGAGTAAATTTCTCGCCTGGACTCTTATTATCGCGTGGGGGTTTGTTCCATACACTTTATTTTTCTACTTACTCCATAAATAATAAACTATATTTATGTAATTATGATATTCAAATATATATGTCCTAATATTCTGCATGCATTTACTGCGCACCAAGCAGCAATTTCTTCAATTTCATGCAAGAAATTTTATGCATAACTTTTTTTATTCCAATACGTTATTTTGCCTCGTAACATGACCACGTAAATGAAAACATGCTGCTTCAGTAAAAAAATTCAACCGTGAATCAATTAATCTATCATTAATGCTCCATAACATCCAATTATTGAAATTTACTCGGGTATCAGAATTATCTGCCTGCAATTCCTGGACAAGTGACCTTGTATGCTTTAAATGCTATACTGATTTAATTTTGAAAGATGAATTGATACGTCCAAAATATTATAACGTGAAAAGCATCAGGATATTTCCAACTTATCCTGCCATAAGGTATATATCTGCATATTTTCTTTGTAACTATAATTGTAACTGTGAGAACTTGAATTGTTACGTAGATATTACATCAGCTTTGACGGGAGTTCCCGCTAGGACTGCCGACCCGCCTGCTACCATGAAACGGACAACAAAACCATGACCGGTATTTGGTAGTTTAGCCAATACCAAATATAATATATTTACCGTCCAGGCTCCTAAAACAAAGCGTCAAATCTCAATGACAATGAAATCGTCCTTTTATATCGGGTAAGAGCTATCCTCCGGACTGGTAACAAGGTTCTCTCAAGTGACCGGCATTCACTATACCGCCGTAAAAGGGAGTTTACCTGTATCTACTGTGTACATAATTGCTTCAGAACTACTTCTATGTTTGGTCTTTCTTTGTATGTAAGAATATCTATAAATCATTCAGTGTATTATGTTTGTCACTTCACATTAATGTAAAGTTATTCGCATTTACTTATCATGTTCACTAAAGCAGATTCTTATAGTAATTTGTGATTTAATTGAATTTTAATATCATATAATATAACAAAAAAGGTATTTGGACCGGACTACTAAAGCCAGCGCGTGCACAGTGCAACACGAGTCAGAACCCACCGAGAGGAACATAGCAGCCCATCCGGCCGAAATCGATATGAAGTAGGGTACAGTGTTTATGGGTTAGTCTGTAAAACACCGGGATTATATAACTTTCCAATCCGCAGGATGAGAAAAGACTCACTCGGCCTCTCCTATGCTGATTGTATAAGTCTTAACAACGACAGCTTTGTCTATTAAATTATTTTCATTTCGGGAACCAGAAACGCAATACTCAGTCATTCTGGTGCTTTGGGTCGATCGAAAATTCCAGATGAAACTAGGCAGCATTACTTTTGCAATAATTAATGTCCCAGTCTATCGTTAAGATGATTCCTGCCCTTATGTGATTTCGATACCATCCAATCTTGTGCCATTTCAATTTTCCAGTACCTCATCCTCCAAGTTCCACATGCTTGGAAAAACAGTTCACTTCTGCATTTCAGATAAAGGAAATCGAGGACGGAGGTCAACAATCGGTTCTGCATTATTCATAAAGGCAGCTCGCATTCGATACCGTATACATCGTGAATTTTGTAAGAACTCCTACAGAAAGAAACGAGAGAGGAAGTACCGGCTTTCTATAAAGAACCCGAGATGCCTTACGTCCAATAAAAAACAAATGTTGCAGCTTTCGGGATTAGGTTAACTTTTTCGACTCATGCAATTTAACTTCACTTGTAGAGGTAGTCATACACTGGATTTATGGCAATTTGAATGGAAGGGGCTTAAAAAGCATATTTTTGTTCTTTGTACCATTTTAATGTTTGATTTTTTCTGTTTATTTTGCTATGCTTTTCATTACTGTTTCTTGGTTATCAATATCTTTAATACAATTTTAATTTGTCACTGCAGAAGCTTTTTTTTCCCCCCGCGAGTACTTGTTTGTTAAAAAGTATATTATCTCAGAAACTATTTGCTCTAGAAGGCTGTGATTTGTCTTGAATAATAGAAAAAGTTGTATTTCATAAATTGACAACGTTTGTTTCCATGGCTTCTCCCCCCCCCCAACGTTGGAAGGTTTTAGCTGATATTTCCCTCAAAATATTATTTTTTCTGTAAAAACACTTTTTGGCTACAATTTTTGAATACTACTTTTTGCATAAGTTTCCCAATTTTTAGGGTCTATATAAATTATCACTTTGAAACATTTACTACTTATTAATGTGGTGATGTGGATCTATTATGGTAGGGCTAGGGACAAAATGTGACAACATAAAATAATTAAATGTTGGAGAAAAATAGAAAAAAGCAAACAATTCAAAATAATTTATAATTTGCTTCAGAATCATGGTGTAGTAGTACAAATATATCAACAAATTTTAATTGTGTGAATTTGTATGTTGTTAAAGCTTTATTTCATTAGCTTTAAAAATCCTTGAGGAAATGGGAACTGAAGTTGATAAATTTAACATTACATGCATAGGCCTTTCATACTCCCCTTAACCTGTAAAAATATCGTGATGAAAAACAGGTTCTCTATGACAACCAGAAAGGGCACAATGAATTGATTATAACAAAACAAAAGCACTTCGCAAAGTCGAAACTGAACCTGAAGAAAGTTGTGGTGACTGCATGCTGGTCTTCGATTGGTTTAAATCATTATATTTTTCTAAATCGTTACCTAAAATAATTCGCAGAAGTATAGACAAGAACTTTGCAAAATGCAAGAAAACAGTATAAATCAACAGAAAAAAAAACTGCTTTAAGATACTGTCAGGTTGCGAATACCCCAAAAGATGACTGAATTGGCATAAGAAAAATAACCTTATTCAGCATTTTTACCTGACCTTTCACAGACCATCATTACCTCGATACTTTCCTGAAGAACAAAGTCTTCAATAAAGGACCAACATTTAGCATTTAGATCGCGATGCCCCCAGAAACGCCGATTTTTACCTAAATAATGTAAACAAACTCACTACTAATTGACAAAAAATTGTATACATAATTAATAAAACTGATTTTAATTCGAATAATACTTTGTTTAAATTAATAATAATTTAATAATTAAAAAATTATTACTAGATTAACTGGATGCTTGTGTTGAGAATGCTTTGGAAATTTCTACACATGGAGTAAGAAACTTTGTATATGCTCGCTAGCACAAATAAAGAAATTGACCTTTCTACAGCTTGGCATTTAAGAGAAGCGGGAGCTTGTTGATATACTGTTAAGTTGTAATATTCGTCTTATTTGGTGATTTTCTTTTATCAAGCCCTGCTATCTGCAGCAAAAGTAAAGCTTATGCGAATTGTCAAATGTGAGTATTGTGTTCTTTGTCGAGCATGTACATTAAGAATTACGACAAATGGAATAATTGCCGTTTGCAAGTAACGGTCGCTGATACTTTCTGACAGATGCGGCTTGTAGCTACAGTTTGATAGCTATATGAATAGACCATTATCGCATGGAGGAACATGGCGTTTTGTATATTTGTTAAACTCGTTTATTTAAAGTGGACGGCGCAGATGAAAACCGAAATGGGTGAAGTTCAAGAGGGCAGTGCACCACCGCTGAAGACTATTTCTGGATAAATTAGTTTAAACGTGAGCTTAAGGAGGAGGAGGAGGAGGAGTAGAAGCAGAAGCAGAAGCAGAAGCAGAAGCAGAAGCAGAAGAAGAAGAAGAAGAAGAAGAAGAAGAAGAAGAAGAAGAAGACTGTCGACGTGTTAATTTGTCAAAGTATGGGCTTCTTTCCTTGTTTTGGTGTAAGGAACCCACTACCAAAATTTGTAAAAGTATTTCTGAAACACAGAAATACACGCGCGCGCGTGTGTGTTACTTTACATTTTATTAATGTGGCATTTATTTTGAAAACGAAGATGATCAATTTACGTTTTTGTGTTTTAGCAAAAAACGCTTAAAACTGAAATCTATGTTGTTCATAAAAATATATATCATTGCCGTACATTAAACATTAGTTTTATTAGCAAAAACTAAGAAATAAAATAAGTGTAAAGAGAAATCGAACATACGTAGTTTTTATTATTACATCCATGCTTAATTCCGTTCATCCATCAGAGCACAAAGACCGGACAAACTAATATTCTGTTTACGAACATGAACCGAAGGCAGCATTAAAAAGTTGCATTGTGAACCCAGTCAGCATCAGCGAATGTGTTCGATGTTTTCCGAATCGCTCATGGTTTCTGGTTGTTGCTTTATTTATTTAGATTTTTTATTTTTCATTCCCCCGCTTAGGATGACATGCACCATAGATGACGCTTCGGACGCGCACTACAAGGATATCACTGAAAAATATCCATGGGATTTTTAATGGAAGATCTTCGAGTGAAAGTGAGTGAGTCAGCCAGCTGATACTGTAGACAGGACGTACAATAACTATCCTGTATGAAAAATTGCATAATATAAGATGCCCTACAATGTTGAATACGGACCCAAAATGCACACAAAATGACAATTCAATTGCAGTGGTTGGTGATTTTTACTCCTAATACTCAGACCTCTTTGCATCGATTATTTACCACATGTGAAGCTTGGGGTCCTTCATGTAACACTTCAATCGAAGCGGCGGTTAATGAAATGAACGACTGGTGCGCCAAAGATTACAGATATAGTTTTGTCATAAAATAAAAAGTATTGCATTTGAAAGACTTGACGCTTCTTCTCTATATTCTGATACTTAGCTCATACCAAATCTTGTAAGCAAATTAGAGTGCATTATAAACTGCGTGAAACTCGGTATTTGCGCTCAAAGATCCAATCTAGACGTCGCACTGTGAGAACTTTCAATTCACTTTTGAAAAATATTTTCTTACTGCCGGACACTTCTTTGCCATTTGTTTCATACGTAAAATTTGAAATGATGGTCGGTTTTAATATGAACTGTTTAGAAATAAATTTACGCTTTTATTATCACAGAAGTGTAACAAACTTTAAAATTCAGCTGCAATTTTCAGTTTCTGGCAGATGCTGCTGTTTTTTGAACGACTAAATGATTGAAAGCAGCCCAGATGAATATTTATGAAACCGTTGCTAGACAGCCAAAGAAAGTCACTTATTAAGTGTATCAAACAGAAATAATTTCAGAAACGGATAATTGTAGACCAAAAATAAAAATGATACGAAGTAACATAATGAGAAATAAAGCAAAGACCACGAAGACCTTGCCAAAGGTGGAAGGAATCGTGTAACTTCGAAATGGGAAGAAAGGTTAAGAGCTGTAAAGAAATTGGCAAAAATCGACTTACAGTGTGTTGAGTCTTTTACAAGGCCACTAGATAAATGCTTAAGAACAGGGTCACGCGATTTAGTTTCATTGCGTGTCCTGACATGCAAAATACAAAAGTTCTTGAAATTTTTCGATCACGAGTATCTTCATTTTTCAAAACTTTAATTCCAATAACTTTCCCAAGAAAAGAAAATTTATGCCCTTCATCGCCAGTTTCTGTAGGGAAAACTTTTATTACAAATAGATTGATTCTGCATCCATTCTGTAAGCACGCTAGGCATGTTTTGGAGCACGTAAAGCTATAGACTGTTAAAGCCAATTTCCACTAAATTGAATTTATATACTTTTCGTCAGGCTATTTTACTATAACCTGCCACGTTTTTCGAATCACGGCTACTAACTTTGAGGTTAACATTCGCAGTGTACATTTTGCTACGCAGCAAATCTTGAATATGAATGAAAGAATAACTTTGGCGTACCAACTGCTATCTGGATGTTAAATATGTCGTAGCCTAAAGGGAAATGAGTGCTAGATATTGTAGAACAGGAGTAGTAAAATATTCTTAAAAACATTTATATTTATAAGCTACACTGATTATTGTGCATTTTGAAAGATTTCACAATTTAAACGAGTTTAATGCATTATGAAGACTAACCATAATTCACTATTTCTATTACAAAAGCGTATATTAAAACTTTGTTCATACAACTGAAACGGAAAATATACGATTTAAGGCCCTAAACAATCAGTGATAGCAGTTGTTTAATTATATTAATGTAATAAGTTCATTTTCATATGTTTTTATATACGTAAAGGCTATAATGCTCAATGTAAAGCCACAATCATTTAATGGTAATAGCTGTTTGGCTATGTTCCTTTAAGAAGTTCATTTGCTTATGTTGGTACGTAAGATAAAGGCTAATAATACTTTATTTAAAACTCAAACATTCATTGATAATATGTTTTTAATCACATAAATTTAATAAGTTCATTTACACATGATTTTATGTTAGGTAAGGGAATTAATTTTCAATTCAAATAAATATTCATTGGTAATATGTTTTAAATCGTATAAATCTAGAGATCATTTGTATAGGTTTAATATATCAGATAAGAGTTATTACAATGTATGTGTTAATGTTTATTTGTTGGCCTTTATGACAATATTTAATAATATAACTGTAACAGTTCAAAGGATCACACATATAGCCAAGAACATGAAAAGATTAACTACAGATAAAGAAAATTGTAATATTAAGACAATCAACCAAGTGTAATAACATTGTGTGCCAAGAATGAACATGAGACAGACAGCTTTATTGAGACTACATAGAAATTAACCAATTTCATTCGTTTAGTATACTTATGTTGAAAATAGTACATTGTGATGAATTAATACAACCAATTATAATAAGTGACGGTTTATATTTCAACATGTTTAATTAGGTATGATTTGTATTCCGCAGGGAGAAGTTGCGCTTTATATTCCATTAGCAGAAATCGTGGTTAGTACTCCGTAAAGAGAAGCTGCCTTTAACACTAGGTAAAGATAAGTGGCGATTAATACTTCGTGGGAAGACGTTACAAATTATTAGTTGTGGTGAATAATAAAGTCACAAGTTCTAAGAGTATCCGTATAGGAATATATTAAACAAGTGACACCAGAACAAGGACAAAATAAAGCGTGTTAAATATATATTAGTGATAAAGAGAATTTACGCGGAGTATCAAATAAAATCAAGTAGATTATCGTCGGTCAACCACGAAAGGAACATTGCCATTTAAGTACAGTTGTCAGGAGAGAAATATAAATTCTGTCACTTCTGTCTCGTATTCAGTCCACATCTAATAATATTCTCAGAACATATTTTAATCAGAAAAGTGTACTGTTTTGTGTTAATTAAAACATTAATAAATTCCGTAGATTACTATCCGTTATGCTTTTGTTATACTTAAAGCCACATGCCTTTCACCCCAGAAGTATCAATCTGAAAAATTCAGCTATAATACCAGTGAGCTAGTCAACATATTGTGGTGGTGGTAGTTACGAATGACGTCTACAACGACACACAATTTACCGCTACAAAATTGGCACCCGTCTACGGCATCGTCCTTATTAAGTTCCATTACAAATTTGGTCCTCAACATGACGGCGTCGCGTCATTTAATTCCTGCTACACAACATGTGGTCAGTCCTGATGGTGTAGTGGTAACCATACTTGCCTCCTAAACACAAGATCTCGGATTCAGTCCTTGTCAGGATCGATGACTTTTTTCTGGCGTAAAAATCCTAAGTATGGCTTCCTTCGGAAGGAAAGTATGTCCCATGTCGCCGATTTACGGCATGTAGAAGAACCTCAAGCCTGAAAGAAGCAAAATTTGTCTTGTCGTTTCACGCCCTGAATTGAATGGGACGCTGATGACCTGAGAAGTGAGAGTCTGTAAATAAACCAAATCATACATTTATTTTGTACAGTATTTTTTTTTTTTGCCGATATTTTTCACAAGAATCACGACCACTTTAAAACTGATCCTCGTGGTCATGACACCAGATGCAATAACTAGAATCCAAATGTTTTACATCTGCAGGATTAACGTGGAGGGAAATTTGGAAGGGTGGTTTTAGTTGATTGATTTATTTATTTATGGACGCTCTTTAACATCTCAGGTCATCAGCGTCCCATTCAACTTAGGGCGTGAAACGGCCGACAAATTTTGCTCAGAGGCCTATCTTTCAGGCCTCTGAGTTCTTTTTCGTGCCGTAAATGTACGACACGGGATCCACGGCTTTACTTCCCTTCCGAAGGAAGCTATAGAGTAAGCTGACATGGAGTAGAAATTAATGTAAAATATAAAATATAATTTATGTTAAATATGATTTCATATTCAAAATTATGACAATATGCCTATCCATAATGTAAGTCACTATTAAATTACAGGCAATATTTAAAAAGTTTCATGTTCTGAGACTAACACTTACATCTGCTTGTATACAAGTTCAATCCTCCCATACTTTTTCTGTGCACTCGTACATCAATCACTCTAAAAAAGAATTCTTGACATTTCACTGAACTTTTTACCGCCCCTTTCCGTATAATCCTAATAAGATATAGCGCAGTTTCGTAACTGAGAATTGCGTAGAAAGAGGAGGGAAAACACCTATAAATGAAAAGTTACCAATCTACCATATGATCTGTGGTCCCAGGCAAACTAACATATGGTTAAGTGGGTTTAGGAATGAGTTTTAAAAATAATAATAATAATAATAATGTCATAATAAATTGTATTTGCTATTAAAATTAAATAATTACATCATTCCATATTATCACAATACAACAAAAATTGCTCAGTACTATTTGTTAAATTGATATCATCTGCAACACGGTCCTTCTGTTTTCCTTCATTATTTACAACATCCCAGAATAGGATAGACACAGTCAAATAATTGAGATCGAGGCTAGCTTATACGGAAACGATAACTCCTACTACGCTTGCGCTCAAAGCAGGCTGAACCTAGGACCTTATTATTGGTTATCGGCTTTCTACGTCACAGATAGCGCACTAATTAAAAAACTAAGTCAGTTAGTTAATAAAATTTATAACTTGCGAGCCAACATACAAATTTTGGGAATATACTCAGCCTTACAGCCTTAATGGACACATGGTTCCTGGTGGTATAATAATCTACAGTTAAGCAGACTGAACTGAAGTAGACTTAAGAATAAAATTAAATACTTTACTAAGCTTTAACTCACATGTGTATACATAAAATAATCTTTTCCTGGTCGATGTTACTGGGTTTTATGATACAAAAGCAATTTACGTATTTATAGTTTTTAATATGAGCTATATAATATTTAAATGTTTATTGTAACTATCATTTCTTAATATACATGCTGCAAGATTATTTTATTGCCCAGAAAGCTAAGCTGTAACAGAATTTTAAATTTAGTTTATATGACAACTATTTTATGGATTGGAATATAATTTGAGGTGGTTATAGTGCGAGTGTTTCTTCAAGCTATAGGTGGAAAATAAATAACTTACACTTAAATAATTTAGTGCAAAAATGGCATAAGCTACACCATGCATTTTACTGCAAAAATTGCATCTCATGCTTTAGGTACACGTATTTTTCTATAAATTTTATTCAATAGTGACCATTTTATTCCTAAGTCACATAAAATATTGGTTTAAAATACGAAACATATCTTAAATCTATGTAGAATAAAAACTGTACGAGTAATTTCACATAGAAAAAAGTGTCTAGTTTTTTAATAAAATTAATTTTATGCACACATTGCCTAAACAATTTAACAAAATAGTTTGTTCACCCATGAAAGAAAACTCTCAGAACTATTCAATAAAAATTGGTGACAATATCTTTTATATTTTTTTTTAAAAATGTGCACCTAAAGTATATTAAATTAAATTACGGAAAACGAGGTGAAAATAAAATTGTACTATTTCCAAAGACGACTACCTGCGCAGAAATTTTTAGCTCCAATATTTCTTTTCTTTCACACCAAATTACATTTTAATTCATAAAATACTTATATAACTGAATGTAAAGTTATATTATAATTTACCTTATGCTCATTCGGGTGACTTTATTCAGTATGCGTTTTTATTATTTGTATGAATAAACTGAATTATATTACAAAAAAGCGAACACCGCAAATGAGCAACTAATATTCATTATATTGGTGCATCACTCATGCAGCTTATTCACGCCATTGATTGTGAGCTATGGCATCATTCAGAGTTGACAATACAACAAAATTTAACTATTTTTAACAATTTTCCATAAATTATTACTTTTATAGAGAACCACAGCGTTTGTCATAAAAGATGCTGAATGGATTATGTGGCTATGGGAATTTTTATATGACTAAAATCATCTTGTAATGTTTCCTCGGTCAGAACATTTGGTTTCGCTTTTCATCCCGAAAACGTTCTGTTTTCCTAATTATATTAATTAATTAATTTTATAATGTGCGACTTTAAACGCAGCAGAATCTTTATTTAAACCATGTTCGAATTTGACGGGGAACGGCGAGTCAAACTACAACTTTCCAACCCACTTTATTTATAAGTGGTGATCAGCAATGAGCAATTGCGGACATAGTATAACTCGGATTTGACTCGGCATGGCCCCACATTACGCTAGTTCACACACACATGAAGTTTCTACTGATAAAATCTATCTGTATTATGCTGAAATTGATGCACTGACTGCATGTTTTAAGCCAGATTTATGCTAACACGTTAGTTGTTTAAGTTATGGAGCTATAATTAATACATCTAAATCTTAATTCACAGTTTATAAAATGCAATTAAGCACATTTTACATTTATTTAAATTAAATAAACCCTCGAGCATGTGCTCCTCATAGGGCCAGTATATGTTCTATCGTAGACATGCCTTGATGAAATCTTTCACCATGTTCATCACTTAAGCTGGGAATGCAAGAAATGTAACTTTAAACATATACAACCTAGATTCTGTTATGCTCTTAGCATACTTTTATTAATTACAAATGTAACAAATTGTCTAGACGGTTAAGATCCTTTTCTTCTATTTATGATGTTCATTAAATTGTGAAATTAAATGAGCATTGACACGTATGAAAACATTAAAGAATTAAGTTTTAATGTATGAACTTCATATCTATTTTGCCAAATGTCAGTACTTGGTCTTGGTAAATAACAGTGCGAAAACATTAATAGAAAAAGCTTAAAAAAATTATTATAATGTTTACTTGCCTAACTTGCAATAAAAAAAACAGAAAATAGTTTATTAGTCACAGGTATTTAATTTCTGTGGTGTGTTGATTGTACATAAACCCCATCCTTTAGCAGAAACAATCAATAAAGTAAATGTAGAATGCAATATAAGTATGTCACGTGCACTTTACTTCTTGGTAAGGTGACCATGCGTCCTCTTTTATCTGGACATTCCTCCATTTTACGTCTGTCTTTGTACGAAGTTCGGACGGATTTTTTAAACTTGTAGGCCCGGAATGTTAAAATTATCTGCTTGACAACTTTTTGCCTGTAGGTGAAATATCTGTTTGCTCACAGACAGCTAGTACATTGAGAGATCAAAGAGGATCGAGAAGGAATGTTAGTTTTTTTTGACGTAACTGGACTGGACGTGTGTAAATGTTCTGCTGTATTTTTTTTCCTCGACCACGTGGTTCTAAAGTTAACATACTATAATTATCATTACCATGCATTCAAAAAGCCAAAATGACAATTTAAGTTCAGCAATACCCTAGTCAGCAAACATCCTGCGTTTAGAAAAGGAAGAATTAAATTAGACGCTGGATGTAAAATGTGTGCACCTGGAATCTACCTATCTCTTAAAACTATTACAACATAATATTAAACTCACATTTCGTCCGACATTTATTTAAAATTATATTATCTTTTATATAAAATTGACATAGGCATTAAGTATAATACAAGCTTAAATCTAAATGGATCTTTTGTGTCCTCGTTTTTTTTTTAATAATATCCCCCCTTTTTGAGTCTCTTTGTCCTCTTTATAATCGATGTGAATCTGGTCACTTTACTCCTTGGTCATTAACATTATATAATTTGATTTGTGTACCAGTCAGTCATTATAACATTTGCAATTACTCGTACATATGGCAGTTTAAAATAAAGTTACGAAAAATGTTTTATTTTAAATTTGTGATGTGATAGAAAAAAATTACTTATAGCACAAATGTAGGTTGATACACTCGTTTTTTCCTCAGTAGCGAAATCACTGTAGTGTTATAATGTGCAACTGTAAACTTATTCGGTCATCCTACACCTCGGGATAGCATATCTGTGTAGACCGTGATAATTTCTTTATTTACGGACGCTCTTTAACATCTCAGGTCACCAGTGTCCCATTCAATTCAGGGCGTGAAACGGTCGATAAATTTTGTTCAGAGGTCTCTTCTTTCAAACTTGAGGTTCTTTTTCGTGCCGTAAATGTACGACATGGGACCCACGGCTTTACTTCCCTTCCGAAGGAAGCTATACTTAGGATTTTTACGCCTAAAAATCCATCGATCCTGACCGGGATTGAACCCGCAATCTTGGGTTTAGGAGGCAAGTTTGTTTTTCCTATGAGGCCATATTGTGACCATTATGCCCATCGTTTTTGGTTGTCATAGAAAATCTGTTTTTCATCACAATAGTTTTACAATTTAAAACTATCATAAATAAAATTTGAAGTTCTATCGTTTCTATTTGCTGGCGTGGAGATCTCCAGTTGGATTTACGCCATTCCTCGGCAATCCTCTCCCCCTCCCCGAAAGGAATGGGGGTCTATTCAGCATATGATTAGAAAACCAGCGTTCCGTTCTGTAAGGCCCAGATTAAAGCAGATAACTGACCTCTTCGTGTCGGCATCCAACTTAACAGATAAATTCCAAAAATAAATTTTATTTTATTTAATCCAAGAGATTCTTTAATTCTTAAGCATACGGATTACAGTAAATAAGTTTGCTTTTAAAAGCCCGTTATGGCATTTCCGCTTGAGTTTTAAGTTTCTTCAAGGCGTTAATTAAACTGAAAATTCCCTAAAGTAGTCTACTAGATACTCTGACAACAAACTTAGATATGCTCTTCCATTAAAATAAAACTACTATCACACGGGCCGTATCGCCAAAACTTAACCGCCGATGTCCGCGAGACCTTTGAAGAAATTTCTCTATTTTATTCTCTTGTATTGCAGAATCTGAGTATCGCCCACATTGGCGTGCAAAGGACGGAAGCTCAAGTCACAGCTGCTATTCTAGATCCTTTTCGCATTTCTTTACATAATTCCAAGTTTATCTTACGCAGAGCTGTATTGTCATGCTGGTGCGAATGTTTTCCTATTGGAGGAAACTAGCTACAAAACATCAAACCACTCCCGTAACTGGACACCATCTAGTTAATCTCATAGAGAAGAGCTCATTCTGGTTCGATATGGAACACCGCAGTTCGGCCATGATCACCTTCTTAAAGCAGAACCTTCCGCTGTTTGCGTCGACTAACACAAACTGGATATGATTACGTACGTTAACATATGCTTCTGTCCGTGTTCTGACAAATGAAGTACAAAAATATTTTAGAGCCACTTTCGGATTGTTTGCCTCCATTCATCATTATCTGCCGTGCATTTGCCTATTTCCCCTTTTTTGTTGTGCAACTTTTCTGATAGCATTCCTCGCATGCATTTCTTGGTTATTTTCTTTCCTCTAATTAATTACGCTGTGTATTTATTTTATTCATGTAAATTGATATGATAACAGTTTACACAACCTTATAGAGAGTTGTTTGCAAATTAATGTAAAAGAATGCTGTCTCAAGTTTTCAAAATTAAAGTTAATAAAGTTGCACTATTTTTAAGACGTTTCGAAACCAAAAACATTTCATTCGCAGCTAGAATTTTAGATTTATTTTCTTTTACTTCCTTATTATATACGAGGTCTCTTCAAAA
This sequence comes from Metallyticus violacea, assembly GCA_030762175.1. Lineage (NCBI taxonomy): Eukaryota > Metazoa > Arthropoda > Insecta > Mantodea > Metallyticidae > Metallyticus > Metallyticus violacea. The sequence continues at coordinate 44,236,401 of CM060843.1, forward strand.
AGTATCGCGAATTTTGAATTCCCGCGGGCTACGTATATTCGATTTTCGATTGTTTTGTGGCGTTATGTTGGTACTCATGTCCCTCACTTATGTTGACAAGCTCGGCCATTTTGAATGTTCAGTTAATTGTTGACAGCTATTTTGTTTGGACGTGTTTTGGCTCGTCTTCCATTTTTGCCTATTCCAAAAAATGGAACAAAGAATCTGTATCAAATTTTGTGTGAAAAACAAAATTAAGTGCGCGGATGCATTCCGAATGTTGACTGTGGCATATGGTGAGGCTACCTTGGACCAAAGCAACGTTTATCGGTGGTACAAAATGTTCTCAGAGGGTCGAGAAGACGTGAACGACGAAGAGCGTCCCGGACGCCCGAGCTCGTCAACAACAGACGAAAACATTGAAGAAATGAAGAAAATAGTATTGGCCAATCGTCGAATCACCGTTAGAGAAGTTGCTGAGGTCCTAAACATATCGATTGGCTCGTGCCATTCGATTTTTACCAATGATTTGGGCATGAGACGGGTCGCCGCAAAATTCGATCCAAAGTTGCTCAATTTCGACCAAAAACACCATCGCATTAACGTTGCTAAGGAGCTGTTGAACTCTGTCCGCAACGACCCAAATTTGCTCCAGAGGGTCATAAATGGTGACGAATCATGGGTTTATGGTTATGAGTGGAAACTAAAGCTCAATCATACCAATGGATGCTGTCGCACGAGCCAAGACCGAAAAAACCGCGCCAAGTTCGGTCGAATGTGAAGGTTTTGCTTACAGTTTTCTTCGATTGCAGGGGCGTGGTACATCATGAGTTCTTGCCACAGGGTAGAGCGGTCAATAAGGAATATCACCTGCAAGTTATGCGCAAATTGCGCGAAGCAATCCGCCAGAAACGCCCGGATTTGTGGAAGAACAAAAATTGACTTTTGCACCATGATAACGCCCCTGCTCACACATCGTTGCTTGTGCGCGAATTTTTGGGCAAAAACAACCACTTATGATGTCGCAGCCACCGTACTCCTCAGACCTGGCCCCCTATGACCTTTTTTTGTTTCCAAAACTGAAGAGGCCCATGAAAGGACGACGCTACGCCACGATTGAGGAAATAACGACAGCATCGAAGGAGCAGCTGAACAAGATCACAAAAAACGATTTTTAAAGTGCTTCGAGGATTGGAAAAAACGTTGGCACAAATGTATAAGATCTGGTAGGGATTACTTTGAAGGGGACAAAATAGATATTCATGAATAAATACTTTTTGAAAAAACACAAAATTCGCGATACTTTTTGAACAGACCTCGTATACATTTTTCTACAACTTGCAATTTCCATTTACTATGGTATTTCATCCCTCTTGACAAGCGTATTCTGTATGTAACGTTTGTTTAATCTACAGTATATCCGGGAAATTCGTACACCCCTATAAAATATACGTAAATTTAATAAATTTATAATGAATTTACGGCTAGTTGTCCAAGGGATCTGTGTGTGTTCCATTATGCTGGACACAAAATTCTATGCGCCTCCTAGTTCTTTGTAATATTTTTTTCCAAAAATGCAAGTGCGATCATACCGAAGTCATCTCGTACTGCTTGTTCAAGTTCAGCGTTGGTTCCGTAGCGACGCGCGGCAACCTTCATGTTGATAATACCCTACGAGTATGATCAGGTGTCATCAGGCCAGGGATTAGTCTTGGAGATGTTGGGGATCCACATACAGGGAACTTATTATTTAACAAATCACGAACGGTAAGATCAAAATGTGCTGGGGCTTCATCTTGCTGTATCCACACCCAGTTAGGAGATGCTTCAAGTTGTCAATATTCGTGAATATTTTTTTTTTTTTTGTGTAGTGTTTAACGCCCGTTTTCACTACTGAGGCACCACAGGCGGTGGACACTGACTGATACATGAGATGAAATGATAAATTGGGAAAGGATACTTTTTTTTTTTAAGGAAGGAAGCGTTCCAGGCCTAAGTTTAGGTACCTCCCCGGCATTTGCCAGTTATGAAGACTGAGGAAAACCTGGAAAAAACCCCAGTCAGGGAGGACGGTCCTGGCGGGATTCGAACCGCAGACCTCCCGCTCACGAGTCCGTGCCTTAACGACCTCGGCCACCCGTGGCGGTTTCGTGAATATGATACATTATTCACAGTCCCATAAAAAATACGGCCCAAAGAGATGCTGCTATGTTATGACATGTGGTGGGCTGTGTTCAAGCTAGGAAATGAAGTGAAGAATTTCCTCTACCATAAATCCACATTTCTCTTTCACGTGCTGCGGTATATGGCACTTCATCTGTGAACATAACCTAGGACCTTCATATGTCGGTTTGGAATGTTGCTGGAAGAGACCGGCATGCATCAAGACACTTTTCATGTTGCGTCAGACAGCTCATTGATGAAGGTCGAACGACATGGCCTCACTTTTAAATCCTTCATGTAATAAAAGAGTCGACCGTGGAAGTCAAGTTCAGCAGTCCGTTTGCGAATGGATTTTACGGGGAGCGCTCAACTGACATCTCAACTACACGTTTTTTTTTTTTTCCTCCACTCCTCGATGGGTTTTTCACGCTTGCTGTCATAAACGCCTTTCTTTCCCAGAAAATCGTTGTCCCTTTTGTCTGTGGAGGCTTATTAAATAGTTCCTTAAATTGCTCTCGTATGATGCTAACTGTTCGTGTATTCATCATTGGCGACAAACTTCATTTCAACAGAAAACGAACTTGTGTTTATTCCTTTTTTATGAAAAAAAAAAAAATTGTTACCATAAACCTAAAGTAACGGATTTGGAAAAAATCGAATAAAAGCGATTTTCAAAATATGTTGATAGAAAATGAACGTAAAAGAAATGTACATAAATACCATTATGAGTAACAATAAAAAATATACAAAAGAAGTTTGTACTGAGTTTTAGTCTTGCCAAGTAGTGAATGGGAAGACTTTCAAACATCCAATTAAGTTGCATGTCCATCAAGCCTGGAACTATGAACCTCTCATCTTAAGAGATCTACCTAAGGGTTTTCTACTATGAAAGATGAATTCCTTAAGAGGCGACTCATAAGGCTACGAGTACTTATGATCCAGGCTTCTAGTCTAATCACCAACTATATAGGGATCAATTTATATATTGAATTGCTTGGGGGAGGACACCATTGCACAATTGGCATAGCATCAGCCCGGAAGGCTGATCCGGATTCGACTCCCGAATTATTCAAATCTGATTCTTCATTTCCAACTTATATTCTATACATAACCAGCGTGAAAGAACAATTTCCATATTTAGCAGAATAAATTGATAACTTTGACCAAAACTATCGTAAAAATATTTTCGTTAGAAATTCTTTTATAGCACGAATTTTTGTATTCAAACAATTATTTTAATTAAAAATGTGCGTTTCTATTTAAAATTCTGTATAAGCAACTACGCCAAGAGATATCAACTATCTATAGCATTTGTTAAAAAATTATTGTCCTAAATTTATAATGCAGCCTTGTCTTCACTCTCTCTTTCTCTAAGTTAATTAAATAGTTTATACACTGATATTAAATATGCGTTTATTTACTTTTAAGTTATTTCGCCTAAAATACAATGCTAGAACCCCCATATATTAAAGGTAATATATTTTGAAAGATCAGTGATAGCACCTTCTAGCAAAAATAAATAAAAACCATACCTAATTAGGATAAATATATTACAAGAAACTATAAACTATCGTGAGCATGCCAAAATGACAAGAATGCTGATTTATATCCTCCTGCAGTCATAAAACTAAGTTCTATGCAAAAGAAGAAAACGGAAAATGCTCTGAAAACATCAAAATAAGGCCTTTATATTTAAGATTTGCATTGTCTTAGTTCCTTGTTCCAAACAAAACTATTTTACATCTTCAGCCATTTAAATTTGTGTTTTTTTTAAAAACAAATTACACACTAAAGCACTGTGTAAAAAATGATGATGGATCGAAAATGAATGGATTAATAATTATGTAAAGCAAAAGCAGTGGACATAGTGACCTTATATGTAAAGTAAAATAGTTTGGGTCTCATTTAGTTTCCAAAGCATGTAGAGTACCTGTACCAAGTATTAAGAGCTTGTTTTCCCCCTTAGAATGAGACTTGGAGCGCAAACAGTGACATCATGCCGTTTTGGATGTCCGAAGTTGAGACGAGAATGATGGAAAGGCGTCGTCTCTTGAGGCAAGCATGTGCAATGTTGGGTCTGGATGTTCCTGGAAACGATTCTTTACACCGTCCAAATTCATGGGAGTTCCTCGTCAACAGACCGCACCACTTAGTGTGGTGTAATGTCTTCAAAGCAGCTTCCACGTCCTGGATGTATAATTTCAACATTCTTGCTGGCTACAGTCCGGAGTTTTTGAAAAAGAGCAAGTTGGTGCCTCTGAGCCTGGCAAGGCGGCGATACGCCAGACCTTCCCTACAAACGTTGCAGGAAGCCCTCAACGACTCCATCGCGTTCCTGATAGTGCGGCACCCTCTGGAGAGGTTGCTGTCTGCATACCGAGACAAAATACAGTTTCCTTTGCCACACACCCTGCACCAGAAGTTGGGAAATTATATCATTCTCAAATATCGCAAAAGTGAGCAAAAGGTGAGTAGAATTCCTCAACATTTCTCTCGTTTCTTCCACTTGCTAGGTTCTCTACCATAACTCTCTTTGAAAAAGAAAACCAATAAAGTGGCAGAAGACCAGGGTCACATAATTCATGTAAATCATAGTGAAAAAAACACCACGGGTGGTCGAGGTCGTTAAGGCGGGAATTCGTGAGCGGGAGGTCTCGGGTTCGAATCCCGCCAGGACCGTCCTCCCTGATTGAGGTTTTTTCCAGGTTTTCCTCAGTTCTCATAAATGTCAAATGCCGGAGAGGTACCTTAAACTTAGGCCTGGAACGCTTCCTTCCTTAAAAAAAATATCCTTTCCCAATTTATCATTTCATTTCATGTATCATCAGTGTCCACCGCCTGTGGTGCCTCAGTGGTAAAAACGGGCGTTAAACACTATTAAAAAAATGGCGAAAATTTTTTGAGGGGGGCTGCGGAAGAATTCTGATGACAGACTTCAAAGAAAGACACACACTGGCGACTAGGGAGTGTTATGCTCTGTCAATGCATCAATTGCGCACTCTCATCAAGGAAAAGTAGTGGGTAATGCTGAGTCGAGGAGTTCATCAACCGCAAGCAACGCACCAGTTCACACTGCTGCTGTTGCCGTGGTGTTGTGAACACATGGAGCTTCCAGGAGCTGGATCATCCACTATATAGTCCAGACCTTGCCCCCAGCGACTATTTTTTGTTTTAAAAATTGAAATTTGATCTTCGAGGGTGGAGAATCATGGGCAATTATGATTTGAAGGACATTGTTTTCTAGCATTTTGCAGATGAATTTTGGCTTATTTATATTATGGGGACTGAAATGTTAATTCAGAAATGTAACAAATGCATTGAATATGTTGATAAGTGATATCCATATGTTTATCATTTACATAACTTGGTCAGTTAGAAACGTATAGACTGTGCCTCATATGCTAAGCTTTAAAGCACAATAAAGCTGTTTATAAAAAAAAATCAAGTATTTTAGTTGGGCATCTAGTCTACATTGATTAAATACATTTCCAAATGCTTAGTTTTAGAATGGCAGTCAAAAAGTTACTGCTGTGGATAAAATATCTATAACATATGAACTTCATTCACTTACAATTTTAATGACAATCTGAGAATTTATATCATAAATATTAAAATCATTAAAAACATTTATCTAAACAAGGTAATCTATGTTGTTGCCTTGACTTTATATTTATAAAATGTCATTAGTCCCAGTTAACATTTTATTATTAATATTATTAGTAGAAGGAATAATTGGTAATCTTATTTGTGTTGTACTTAAGTATGCACTTTACCATGATAACACTAGACTTACTGGATACATTTGAGCAATTGCTGAGTTTTCACCAAAACTAACACATCACTTTTTAACTTCACTTACAAATACTGACAATATTATCATAAGATATTCTGACTTAAGAAGAATATTTACTCTATTTTAAATTTTGCACATAAAGATATAGTAGCTTCTTTGGTTTCCTGGAGCAGTGTATAAGAGCTTGTGAAACATTTTTCATGACCCTGTAAGATCTATCTGATATCCCCAATATTAGTGTATTAAATATAAAATCTTTACAACCCATTTTTTTAATTGTACTACCATTTTCAAGTATTGAGTACATAATGTTTTGGTCACTGAAACAATTTGTACTTAAATCATAAAGAATATTATTTTAATACTTTCACGTACTTTTTACTAGTAGTTCTCAAATCTTGACTATTTACTGTTTCTGTGTTTAAATTGAAGCTGCTAATAAAATATGTAGTGTATGGTTAGTAATTACATTTTTCTTCTTCTATTCATTATTATCTAACAGGTGTTCCATGAATTTGAAATTTCCTTGACATATTTGATAGTCCTTATTATGAAACTGGCACTGAGACAAAGCATACTTTACATAGCATGGTCAAAAATTATACAACATGTATCCTATGCCAAGTATTTCTCTCTAAGCCAGAGCAAGAAAGTTTCATTATTTGCTGCTCTTCTTGTGATAACAAACTTCAAATGTACTTTGTAGTTTTAATTAACAAAAATGTTTATTAATGTTTGAATGTCACATTCATAACACATAAGCCTTTGGAACAAAAGCAGAAACTATGTACAAATGAGGTGTTCTCTTTCTTCAGCTCCCAGATGTGGGCTGGGTATCAAATTATTCAAATATGACTTTAAAAGTTAAATGCATCAATCTGCATGGATTTAAATCATGTGCTAGCACAACAATTTTTTTTCTTTGTGTGTTTAACTTATATTTCATTAATTATGATGTTTGTAATCTTATAGAGTTTGAGAAATAATTTATTAAATTAAATACTGTAATTTCTTTTTCCTAATAGAGCAAGCATGTGACACATAAATCAAGGCATAAAAATCCCAGATGGCCAACTTTCTTAGAGTTCGTCCAGTATCTAGTGGATGTGCACAAGAAGGGGGATCAGTTTGACATGCATTGGACTCCAATCACACACTTCTGCACACCATGTCAAGTTGATTTTGATATGATACTGAAATTTGAAACCCTTCAGGTAAGAATCCATTATTTTTCTATGGTAAATTAAGCATTTCTCATTTAAAAGTACATCAGATTAGAACAGATCTTGTCCACCAGCAAGAAACAGTTTATTGCACTAATGGCACTTTCACCAAAATATAAATGTAAATATTATTGGAAGGAAATTAAGCAAAATAAAAGTTAAGTCTGGTAATAAGTGAAATGAATACTTTAATTAAAAAAAATTCTCATCTATTACCAGGAATCATGTACTACATGCTTGTATGTCAACTAGCAGGCCTAGATTTGACTCTCTGGATGAGGGGTTTAATTTTCTTAGAAATTTTTAGTTTCTTTTCAGCTTAAAAAGCCACTATCAAGTAGCTCTTCGCACTAAATGGACTTCCAAGTTTATATCACAGCAATCAGTTAATTCCATTTATCTTTAAAGCTTTATATAAAATCAACATAGACTTCAGAAAGAATAAAAAAAGAGGTATAAAGAAAATGAGGAAAAGAAAAAAGAATAGAAAAGATATGAAATTGAGAGATAGAGAGGGAATGAAAATGGAGAAGGAACAAAAAAGAAAGAGAGGAAAGGAAGAAATATTCAATATGCCTTATTTAGTTATTCTGGGACGTACTGAATGACATTCTTGCTACACCTCAGAACAGGAACTAGAAGGAAACAGTCTATGAATTTGTTCAAGAACCTACCAAACCAGTGTATTTGAGACATAACATTTTATGCAGCTTATTATTTTGGACAATGCTTCTCTGTTTTTGCGAACTTCAATGTTGTGTCACAAGGCCAATATGGTAAGCCTTACTTAAACCCACAAGGACATCAACCGATCCTAGAAGAGCAAGTTAAGCACATTATTTACATGCTTTTCAGATTTCACGTGTTTGTGAATTTTTTTATAAAGTCTTTTTAAGTAGGACACTCTTTTATCAGTCCATGCTGTATTTGAAGCGTCACCAGAAATCCCAAAGAGAAGACATGGAAAACAGAAAAGCGCATTTTGAACTTCACAGCGACAAAGTCAATCAAACTTTTTATAAATATACGATTAAAAGTTCTAGTATATTGTTTTTGCCTACTGGTAGCATAATGAGAAATGTTTAACATAGGAATAGGATGCCCACTGCTTTTATATTACACTTTTCATGCAGTGTTAAACTACTAAATTTCAATAATTTTAAGAACTTCACACTGATCTTATTAGCCTTCATTATTGTATTTGCCACTCACACAAAAACTTCATTAAATTGAACTAAGATTTAACTCGCCTACCAGTGCTCACTGAAAAGTCACACCACGTGTATCGTTTTGTAAGTTGTGACAATTATGAACCCGATGAGTTGCATTCGCTGCAGCCCGGTATAGTGCATGTAATGTGTGATAGAGAAGAAGAAATGGAATCAAAAGCTTCTGTTGAAACGAATGCCATTGGGACTGCCAGGTGCAGAGAGGGAAATAGGCATTACAGCAGACAATTAATTATTGAAACAAGGAGCAAGGGCATATGATGCTAGATAATCTAGTCCAAGTCAAAATAATATTTGCAGATTGAAATCCACAAACATGAATTATGTTCTAACAAATGCATAAAACTAATAAGTTTTTTCAGACTATCTTAATGGTCAGCCTGCAGCCCACCTTCAAAAGCTGCCACTGCTATCTAATTTTAGTCTCATTCCAAAATTCTATCCTTATTCTGTACCTCTCAACCCGTAATTCTTATGTCAATTTCTGGAAGAATTAATAAAAATTAAGTAATTAAATATTCTTTAATGGTTAACAGGATTTTAATACAACAGAAGAGTACAAATAAAACTGACCAACCCACCTTCAACAATAATTGGTGACTGATTTGCAAATCAATTTTAAATTATAATCCAAACAGGAAAAATTGTTGGAAAATACAATAAAAGTCAAACTGTAGTTTTATAAGACTCAAAAGCTTAAAGCATTAAGAAGACTAACTTCCATTTCTATATACTTCCTGTTTTCTTAATTTAGTGTGCACATTCAGCATGATTTACAAAGGCCAAATGATGTAAATTATTCCTTTGCTTCACACTACCAATACCTGAATCTAAATTGTCTGATAAATTATATGTTTTATCACATAGTTTGCATATTCTTTTTAAGAAATACTGTTTATGCTTCTTCAGTCAAATTTATACTCCATTTACAACATTTTGAGATAAAAAGATATGCCATCATGATAGGGGTGCTGCAAATGTTAATGGTTTTTATTTAATAACTTACATCCTTATTACTGCCTGTTAACATATTCTAAAGATAAATACTTTAAGCTTCAGTTGCTTTTAGTGTTAGCAGTTTAATGAAAATTTTTCTTTTTATAAAACAAATTCTCTTTTTCATAAGCAAAAATTTGTTTTAAAAAATAAAATACTTAACTCATCTACTGAAAATTTAATTTTGGGGGGAAACAAGTTTTAGATAACAGGAGTATTATTACTACTACCTACGAAGAATGTTTCATATAAAATGACTAATGCAATTATAATTACATGTCTTTTCCTTGTGCATTTTAAATGTGCATTCTATAGAGGAAGAATGATAATTTATGAAAGCTTTTTGTTGTTTTTAATATTTTCAGGAGGATCAGAACTACCTCATCCACAGAGCAGGCCTACAGAGCATTATTCAGCCTGAATGGAAAAATCCTGCCAAAGGTCGCACTACTACAGAGTTAGTGAGCAACTACTATTCGCAGCTGACGAGAAATCAAATATTAGAACTATACAGTATTTACAGGTATATTAGTAAACTATTTTATTAATCTATTGCTATATTCAGCAAGAAACAATTGAGCTGTCTTTGCACTAAGCACTTAAACAAAATTTTTCTAAATTTTTAACATTCAACAGAATAATCTGTTAAATAAAAAACTTCACAATGTAAATTGTGCACTATTAAGTAGAAATTACAGAGGATGTGGAAATTTCATTTAAATATGATGGAATCAATATTTTAAAGCAATTTTCAGCTGTTGCACATTTCATTGAATCTTCCGGTTTCACAATTTTTTTTTTTTAAAGTTAGCAAAGAAACTCAGAAAGTCAATACGATCAATTTAAATGTAACTGATATTAACCATAATAAATATATACTTTACATGTTTAGCCTATGCTTTAAAAAAAGTCTGCCTTAACCAAACATTTATAGCACAGGATTTGAATTTCACATTCTTTTTTAGAAATTTTAATTTTTTTAACAGGATTTTGTATTATTTAATACTTTTTGGTATGTTCTAAAAATGTTGTTATATTTTTTTAAAGATTTTCAGTGATATCAATTCATATACAGGATTTTTGGAATTTATAGATATTTTTTGCCAGTTTTTGTTAAAGAAAAATAAATTTTCCATTATATAATTCAAAGTCACATGGTAAAACAGAAATTTTATTAAACTATGAATATTTTTGATGTTTCAGGTAATATTAAGAGTTTAAATTTCCATCAAAGAAAAATGTGTCATAGTAGTACCTAATTTCAAGGTAGAGTTCCCATAATTTTCTTTAATATTGCAACTCATGTTGCTCATATTTCCTAAATAGTAGTAAAAGTGATGCAAACTGTCAAAATTAGCACATTCTATACACTTCATGGTGACAGAAAAAGTCAGGACTAACACAGATGTTTATCCTGCATTTTAATGATTGATTTGCTCTTGTACCCTTTAATGATCATTGGATTTCCCTTGCTTGCAAAGAAATGGAATTGATTTCACCTTTCCACAAAGAATTTGACCTAGAGCCAGCTTTCCAGGTGTAGCAGACACAACCTGGCTTCCCCAATCTTTCATCCAGTATATATTTAATTATTAATTTCCTGATTTTCCATTTTCAACTAAAACTTAAATTATATTTGAGTGTTGACATATATATTTATTGGTAACAGTGCACTGCATTTGCATGATTCTTCCACCTGTATCCTCTGGTATAGCCCAATCCCATCAGAACAAATTTGGCTGCACTTGCATTGTTTCTAGTGGTTGCAATGACAACAGTTGAGGTTTGTATTATGCTTTGAGAGAGCACAAACAGTCAAAAGAAAATCATTAACCAATTTGTTTGAACCTCATGAAGTAAATGGTAGTTTTGCTTCATGTTACAGTGATTTTTAGCACAAATGTAATGTAACTTAAGTTTACAATAAAAAAATAATTTACCATGCTAACAGGAATTTATATAAACATACATGATTATTCTGAATGAAAACTTTTGAACAGATATCGATCAGATTTCCTCTAAATATTAGTTAAAAAATAATGGCAAACAATTTTTTGTGTTTGTGCTTCCATAATAACACAGAAGCATGCGCGAGCTGCAAGCATTTAAAATGAACTATCACCTTGCAATTGCCTCAACTATACAAAAGTTAAATAAAGTATGTTACAATAAGTACTTGCATTATAGCTCATGAAATTTCTCTTGTTAAATTTCCTGTGACAACTTTTGATTTTAGATACAAATTTTAAAATACTGTTATAAATGAAATTTCTTTTTTCTTTTTTTTTGTAATATGTCCCATTATGTTCTTCTACCTATTGTATCAATGTTTTTTTTCTTCCATTTTTACAAAAGCTACATACTTTGGAATAGTACATTCTCACTGTTTTTTGGTCATTTGATATAAAAGAAAATATGTTAACAATAGAGCACATTTTATTATGTAACACTTTTGTTCTATAAACATTATTATTATTTTAATTTCATCTCTGAACCACTTAAGCATCTACTCATAATGCCAGATGAAAGATGATAACTTGACCGAATAACTTAAGGGGAGTTTGTGGCCTAAGTTTCCCAGGAATTCACCTAAAGAACTATGCAGAAAAATCTGTTATGAAACTTGCCCAACTGTGTATTGACTCAGGCCCGAGTGGAAAGCACTTATGCATTTCTCTACTTTACTCCTACATTTTAATCAAAGAAGCCTTTATTTATATTCTGCAAATATTTATTTTACTTGCAAATTATCCACAGAATTAAAGTCTACCAATTAAAGAGAGGGAGAGGGGAACGAAAATAAGTGAATTTTACCTTTATGGAGAAAGCTACATGAACATCAATATATTTTTACTAACATTTTTATAGTATCTACCATTTTTAATGTACTTTACCCTCCACCCCTTCTACTAGTACACTACCTTCTGTTCCACATAGACTCAAAGTTGTACATGAATCAAAACTGTACTGCAGTCATAGTAAACAATACTGATGTGCGAGTATAACATGTCCCAGAAATATGGTTGCAATTTCTATGAAGAAAGAGCATACATTATCAAAGCTTATTTTTGCAGTCAGATAGCCTATGTGAATAAATGTATCTATTTCAATCGAGCAAAAATTAAGACTGCAATAAGCATACGTACAGTACTTTATAATACAACATTATTTGAACAAGAATTTCCTCATCATTCCCAGGTATGAAGGATAAAGGTGAAAATGGCAATTACAGTAACAAAATGTGAACAACAGTTTGCTTTACATTTTCCTGATTATGTCATTATGACATATTTTCATAGGAATATAATTAATCTGGAAGATAAATTTCAAGGTTTATATTAAAAAATGTGTCAGATGGTCAATAAAGGTGACAGACGATACTGTTGAAGAAGCTGGAGAAAGGACGCAGCAAAGTCCCAGTAAGTCAGAAATTAGCTGCAGAAATTGGGGATTCTTACAGGTGTTCACACAATTCTCAGGAAGAAATTAGTTATGTTCCCAAACAAAGTGACCATAGTTCTACAATTCTGGAATTTTTCATTCGAGATTTTTCCCTCTCCACATTGTCGTAGGGTATTGATCACCAAAGTTTTGTTATCACATTTTCCCTAGCTGAAGAGCTGAATTGAAGATGAAACAAGAAAAACACAAAAATTACAATTAGAGTTATACTCTATAAAATATACAAGTTTGTATTTTCACTAAGGCTTCAATTCCCCTCTTCAGCTTAGGAAAATGTGGTGACAAAACTTTGTCAATCACTGCCCTGGGACATGTGAAGAAGGTAAAATTTTGAATGAGAAATTCCAAAATTGTAGAAATTTGATACACCTCCACAAATGTGTTTGCCTCGTTTTTTGACTTTGCTTTTGCAAAAGTGACCACAGTTCACAGGCTTTAAGCTGTTGACTTCATGGCAAGAATCCAGTATTATCATTAATTTCAGTAACAGATGAGATCCTTAACTGACCTTTTACACAGATGAAGCTTAGTTTAATCTCTCTCAGTATATGAACAATCAAACTCTTTAGATATGGAGTATAGAAAATCTGCATGAATTTGTTAAGACATCATTGCATTCACTGAAAATTGAAGTTTGAGCTGCCATGTCACAAAGGATCGTAAGACCAATATTTTACAATCAAAATGACAGTGCTATGATGTACTCATACAAAGAAGAAATTCTGAAATTATTCCTAAAAGACAACCATGTTGATAAGTTACAAGAGTTATATTTCCAATGCACATTCTAAAGGTACTACAATGACATTCTTGGAAGAATTCTATGACAGTAGATTAATAAGTGCAGGACTATGGCCCTCAATTTAGCCCAAATTGGGTCATTTAGATTATTTCATTTAGGATTACTATAAAACAACTATGTATACTAAATAAATAAATAAGAATTGCATTCAACAAACAAAAATTCAATTTTAGAGGAGATGCTTAAAAATTATTTTGATAATTTGCATAAAAGCATTGAAGCCTGCATTAAAATGAACAAAAACCATTTTTAACAATTAGTTTAAAATTCAGTGTATGTTTAAGTTTCAATTTACATGCAATCCCTATGATGAATTCTAATATGCAATACATAGTATACATTTCATAATGAATGTCAAGTCTGGGTAGTTCAGTTCATTATAAAAAAAATCCTTATTTTTAGTACTATCTACTGTATTTTGATTAAATACAAACTTGACATAATGATCCAAATCATAATTTAGGGTTTATTCAAATTTAAATAAGACTTTTGTTCTTTGGATATGGAAAAAGTGGTGCGAGGGGCCATACTGATTGTTAGACGGGCTTGTGTGGAGGGGAGCGATCCAATGGGTACTTCCGCATTGGTTGTTCCACCGCCTATAGTGCTACATTTGGGCAAGAGGATGCAACGTCCATTGCAAAGCGGATCATCGCCCGTTTTCTAACCAAAGAAGCAGTCAAACTGACCGAGATTTTGTTCAGACTTCGGGCACAGTTTGGAGAAGCTATGCTTTCACGAACCCAAGTTTGACAGGCACAAGAAGGTCTTCAGTGGTCATGATGCAAAGGAAAAAGAAAGCCGCGGACGAGCGTCACTCAGAACAAAATTTAGGCTGCTTGTGATCTTGCAGAAGATGGTTGACCCCTAAGTGTGCCCGAAACCACTTCAGAGATGGGCAAAATTTATGGAAGTGCACACACCATTCTTTCTGAAGATTTCTGAAATTGTTGGCGAGGTCGATGCCTTGGTATCCTCACTAATGAACAGAAAAATGTTCGAAAGGACACCAGTCAGAGGCTACTGGATCGGTTTGAGGAAGACAGTGAGCAGTTTTTTACCCGAACTGTGATGCGACATGGGTACACCACTATACCCTGAAAAACCACCATGGGTGTCCGAGATCGTTAAGGCACGGAAACGTGAACGGGACATCTGGGATTCGAATCCCTCCAGGACAGTCCTCCCTGAGCTTTTTCCAGATTTTCCACAGATGCTGAGAAGGCACCCTAAAAATAGGCCTGGGATGCTTCCTTCCTTACAAAACATCCTTTCCCAATTTATTATTTCATCTCAGGTATAATCAGTCCATTGCCTATCGATTGCTCAGCAGTAAAAATGGGCGTTACACACTATTCAACAACCCCCGAAAACGAGAACCATGGTGGAGGTGAAAGGGGAGGGTGCTCCGATCAAGGCCAAAACGTACCTGTCAACCTTAAAAGTACCGTGTTTTGGTACTCCAAAATTGTTGCTTATCGAGTTACTTCATCAACGAAGGACTGTGAATGCAGCGTATTACTGCAAACTGTTGGACGACATGCGAGCCGCCTATCGCTATAAAAGACAGCGGCAACTCATTCATGATGTCCTACTTCTGTATGACAACGCGAAGTCACACACAGCACCCATAAGCCGGGATTAATTAAAGAAAATTCTCTGGGCACACTGTAGAATACCTTCTGTACAGTCCCGACTGTGTTAACACATGTTCGGGCAAGATCGATTATCTTAGTTCGGGCCACTAAGGGAGGCATTGGAAGGAAAAAGATTCAACAAAGACGCAGAGGTTGAGCACTTTGTACTCAATTGGCTCTAGATAAGGGCATATTCTTTCTTTGGTACGGGAATAAAGGAACTGCCTATCCGGTGGAGAAAATGCCTTTCTGTTGAAGGAAAGTATGTAGAAATGCAATATAGTTTTTGTAATTGTATATGGTAAGAATATGTTTATTTTTTAAAACATCCAGTTTATATTTGAATGAACTTCATATTTTCTTGTTACATAAATGGATACGCTATTTTCCTTCACTGCTATATTTAGTAGTAAAGTCTTTTGTTTACATTTTGCTCTAGCAACATCAAGGAAGGTGGTAGCAAATAATGTTTCCCGGTTCTAAATAATTAACATAAAGGAATAGCCAGATTAATTTTAAAATGTTCGTAAAAATAAATCGATGTCCCTGCGGTGTTTATTTGTTATTAATTTAAGAATTTCTGCACATTTCGTATATGAACTGCAGTTTTTCTCTTTGGTTAATGGTGTAAAATATTTTGTAAATTTCAAAGTCATGTGTTTCTATTGTGTATTTTTAAACAAACCCAATATTATAATTAAATGAAAATACTATAACCACTTTAATAATAATTTAAGGCTTGCCTTAATGATTATGATCCTGTGCTCAATTATGTCTGTGCCTCATTTACAGATGGTGAAATAAGTTAATATTTACTTAACTAGAAATGTTAATTGGAACTTTTACAGTGAAGCTAATCCTATAATTAATATCTTTGTATGGTTCAGCTGAACTACATACTCTTATTGCTCCACTTATTTTTTTTTATAATATGTAGAACTAGTTTCACAAACCGTCGACTGTTGACGGCTAGTTGATGATGTGAACAAAGGTTCATGAAACTAGGTATACATATTATAAACAAGTAAGTGGAGCAATAAGAGTATGTAGTTTGACTCAATCATACAAGATCTTAATTATATAATATTTATTTATTTAAGTTTGTCCTGAAAACTGGAATTAATAATCATGTTTCATTTGATTGTTTACAGATATGATTTTGAGCTATTTGGTTACACATTAGATGGTTATCTTGATGTTGGAATGACAGAATCCAACACCGCAGCAACACCAACTACTTGACATAGCAGCTACCTTGAAATATGAACATAAATTTGTAATCCAAAGTCAATGATAAATCCATGAGATAACAGCATGAAGCCCTTATCCTAAGTGCCAATTATACAGAAATGTGGTGCTATTATGGGCAAGTCATGTTTTCAATTTGCGCAATGCTAATGTAAGATTAATGCTTAATTGCATTTCAATGAATTATACAGTGAAATTCCCATGGATGATCCTAAATGATCACATCATTGTTAAATTACAAAGGCATTTACCATTACTTAATGAGGACAATGTATGGTTGTAATTAACAGATACTTGAACATTTTAAAATCTATATCAACAAAAATTTGCTCAGTATTCTCAAAAAACAATTGTTACTGTTATTTCATCTTCAGAAGTAAATTGCATAATTCCTTTAAAAAGATCACTTCCATTAAGATGTTAATAATAAAACAGTACAAAGTTAAGAACTTACGGAAGAGAAAAAAATGGTGCTATTTTTATCTTGCATTAAGTCTCCCAGAATGGTACTGATTAAGAAATTCTTAATTATCTTTTTATATAGGTCTACCTTTGGTAGTATGTCCTTCAATATCCCCTTTATTAAACTTATGTTTCTCCAGGAAACATTTACAAATTAAAGCAACTTTCTACGTTAGTTCTACAGTCTGTCAGCATATATTATTGGAATTAAATTTTATCCCCTCACCCACTATTACATTCTGTCCACTACATACTGTGAAATAAACCAGTTCATACTGTAAGGAGGGCATGTCTAATGCTTTTGAACAAAAGAATTACTTCCAAATGTGCACATATAATCAGCTGCTTTTATTTATATATTTACTGAATTGCAATGATCTAACAGTTTTTGGATAAGGCAGTTTAATATCACTAAACAATAAAACTTTCATTATTCCTCAGTTTTCATATATCTTGATCAACTAAATATAGAATTAGAAAACTGGGAAACATCAGATTTTTAAATATGGATTAACACTGCAGCAGTATAAAATATTGGCTGTTTTTATGTACAACAGAGATGCCAGGAGTTTATGTGTGGTGCATACCTCAGCATTGTGAAGCTATGAATTTTAATTAAACAATTATAGAATATTTAGAAATTCTACCTGAGTAAAAAACTCTTTTCCTTCCTCTTCTCCAAAAACTATAAGCTTGCTTTATTAACTAATACAGACTTTGCAATCCATTCACTCTAATGTTGTATTACACGATACTTAGGGAGCCCATGGGAGCATTTCCATCCAGTTAACATATGCAAGGTCAACATAAAATCTACCCATAAAGTAAAATTTCAGGCCCTACATTTACAAAATAACTGCATTACACACATAAGCATCAGCATATGTTATTGATTATATACTACATCAGTTACTTTATATAAAGAGTACTTAAAGAACAAAATCGGAGCAACAGTATAAAGTTTATGATCACATTCAATCAATAATCACCCAAATATTTCATTTATATAACTTTGAAAAATAATTTAATAAAACCACTTCACACCTGCTTAACGAGGATAGGGTTTCCGATTTAAACAAAATCTTGATAAATACTAAAACAAGATGGACATATGAAATGCAGTCAATAGGTTTCCAGCCTGACCATATTGATAAAATAAACAGACTGGTATAATTTTTCAAGATGACCTCCCTTTACTTCAAAGCATTTCTCTGGATTAATATTTCAATTCCCCTAAAAAAAAAAACAGTCCAAAGCTTTGTCTGCAAAGCTGGAAAACATCATCATTCACCTCATGGTTTGTGATTCTTCGCTGTCGAAGGTCAGATTTCAGTATTTAAAACAGGTAATAGTCTGGGCTATACTATGGATGATCCTGGAACATATGTTCACAACAGCCTTGGCAACAGCAGCTGTGTTGGGCAGCACACTCCTTGGCTTAGTATTCCATGCCTCTTTTCCTTGATGACACTGTGCAATTGATTCAGTAGCTCACATAGTATTTCCCAGTCACCATTGTGTTCCTTTCTTTGAAGTCCATATTTAGCATTCCTATGCAGTCCCAAAAAATGTTGCCATGATCTTCTTTGTGGAATGTGTGACCTCTAGTTTTCTAGGGGGTGGTTCAATCCATTGATTCTCTTTTTGAATGTGAGGGCCATAGTAGAGAACTGTAGTTTCATCCCCTGTGATGATTGGCTTTCATTATGGGCCTCTTCTTACCATGTCAAAGTTTCAAAAACCTTTGATATACTTAAACTGCACAAAGAATTTGAAACTTCCATCTTGCACTGACCTTATTTATATAATATATTAATGTAGGATTAGAAGCACAGTTATTTTAGAAAATACAACCTTGCAGCTTTTTTCCCCTCCCTCATAGATGCCTGCCTCTTAGAATTTCTCACTTCACAAGGGAGATGTTTTGTTATGTTACCATTTGCCAATGTTTATTAAGGCTCTGTCTGCCCAAATGACATAACTTTGAACAGTGAAACATGAAGGGAAAGGCATTTCAATAAGCATTGTCAAGGCATTGTTTAATATCCCCAGGTTAAACTCCTTTAGTGATAACTTAATCGCTGCTCTGTATTCAATTTTGAACATAACATTGTATTATTAATATATTTGACTTAAATGAATGGTGTGGCTGGAAAGAAAATGCAGTGTTTACACCCCTGAAACATCTGAGTGTCAGCAAGAAGATTGCAACAATGAATGATGGCCTTCTATGTCAGGCTGGAAACATGGAATGCACTTCATATGCACAGTCTTGGTAGAAAGAATATGGATTGATAAAAATATGATGTAATCCTGAGATGCTCTAATATTACTCTTCAATTCCAAATCAAGTTTAAAAGTACTCTCTGTATTTAGTAATAGAAGAAAGAAAACGCCTACTGTGCACCAATAATTCAAACAGATGAAAAGAATATTAACAGCTAAAAATAACAATTTTAGCATTTAAAAATGAATGATAACTATGTACAGGCTACAGTACCTTAAGTGAGGTTTTCCCTCCCCTTTCTGGAGCAATCTAGACTTGGTTGTCTGAGTACATATATAATCTACCGATTAGTTGAACTTCAGATATTAATAATTGCAATATTTTATTCTAGGTAAGCTGAAAACACCAGCTATCACATTTTTAAACACTGCACCTAGTGTTTATTAACATTAATAAATTTTGCTATTTTTAAGGTTATTAGAACAGCAAGAGAATGAGAGAGAAAAATAGGTGTCAGGGAGATCTTGGTCTTCCTAGAAATTTTAGATAATTCTAGTTCTTAAAAATATCTGCTACATAGAAAAAATGTTTAAAACAGTTTTCTATATGTTGTTACTATCAGAAAAAAGATTTTGTATAGGCAAGATATTGGTGTATAAGAAACTATCAGGAAAACAACTAAGACATTTGGCACACAGAAACTCAGATGAGCATTTTCTATCTTGTAGTTCTTAAGTCAAATTTCTTAAGATACTCATGCCATATATATATTTTTTTACAGTTAAATGCTGTCATTAAGAATGCAGAAGCCTTCCAAAATAAACTTAAGCATCTCAATCAATTATGCACATTCCTTCCAAGGGAAATTGGATTTTGTTTAAAAGTATATGGCAGCTAAAATAAAGAATAGAAATGTATGATAATTCTTTTGCCTAAGCTGTTTTAAAAGCTAGTACTGAGACCCCTAGAGTAATGTATGTTTCTGATATGATTGTTATTACCATTTAATATATTATGGGATTTTAAAGAGAACAGCAGGATACATGGATGCTCATAACCAATTATTTTCATAGGTATAAGAGCGATACATATGTTATAATGTGCTACATATCAATAGCTCAATTTTCTGCTCAGCTATAATGGTTAAAAAAAATAAGCTAATACACAATATGTTGAAGTCCCATATCCACAGAAGAGCCATAAAGACTTAATGCACAAGGACTGTGTACTTGTTTTTGGAAAAATTTCAGCTAGTAACATTTTCTGAAAACTTTAAGGTTGGCTCTAACTTATGCATTTTAATATAAATATATCTGACATAACCAAGAGAAATACCATAATTCATTTTGCAGTCGAGATCTGTTTGGTATAACAAAAACCATATGCATGTAAAGTAAGTTTATGTAAAAAACATGAGATGCATTTATTTCTATTATAACAAATATGTCACTTGTCATTCTTAATTTTAAATACAAAAATGAGTGGATAAATGGAAATATGCACCAACTATTAGTTATATAGCCTGCTCCAGAATTTGTGCACTAACTATGCGCTACCATAATCTAGGGAAAAATCTGAGAAATAAATGTTAAAGAACCTATCCTCTAAGTGTAATACTTTTAATGATATTTGAGTACAAAATTATCTACTTGGAATACGAGCATTTGATGAACTTTGGCACTAGCAATAATTTAGCAGCTGCTGATGTTGTAGAATTGTTTACAGCTTATACTCTGGATTGATTTGTAGGGACAAATTTTGTACTGGTGCCTCAGAGGAGGTTCCAAAGCCAAGGCAATAGTTGCCTTCCAGCTATTCTGCCTCGTAGTGGCAATGAAATGTAAACAGCAACAAAACAGGAAGATGGCTTTATAGCTCCCAGTCTGAATGCAGTGTTTACATCAAAAGAGCATATTCTACTGTTCAAGAGAGAGAACAAGGAACAACTTCACTAATTCCAATGGTTATACATGAATGTTATTTATCAAGAATTACTGCCTAATGCTGATGCTAGGAATGTATGCATCTCTTGCCCAAATTGATAATGAAATGTTGCAACCCATAAGACTAAATTTGAAAAGATGTGCGTAGCAGCTAGTGATAGACAATATGAACATCTTCTATAATCATTATTTTGCATTATTATTATTATTATTATTATTATTATTAACAACTTGAATTTATAATCCAGCAATAATAATAATAGCACAATAATAAAAATAAGTTTTTAGAGTTTGAATATTCTTTATTATTTTTATTTAAAATATCTTCCTTAATTTAACTCTGGACTAGTAATCTTCATAAAATAGAGCAAACCTTGATTGTGCCATGTTCATACAATAAATATTTTGACATGATGTGGTGTTGTTCAGAGAATAACCATTTCCAAGGCCCATTTTAACCTTTACTATTTGAATATCCATGCAGAGCCAAGAGTTAAAGAGTGCACCACACCACTTCATACCAAAACATGCCAAGTGCCATCTTTCAGTAATCAGTGGCACGGTCCTACTGAAGTAACATAGAATGCTGGCTTCTAATTGGCAAACTTTATTCATTCATAACTCGAAGACTATGGCACACAGTGATTCTTTTACATTCCTATCTCAGGTATGTCTATAGAAAACTACATAGTTAGTACATGAATTCTGGGGCAGCCTGAAAACCTTCTTTTAGCAATATTGTATATGTGAATTTTTGTTTTAAATTACCCTTTCAGTTCCTATAACATTATTGTTAAAATTAAATTTGATAACCAGTGATCACTAAGCTCAATATGAATCTACAATGGAAGGTTGCTGTTATCTTGCTGGAAAGTCCATTTTTCCTTTTCCTACTTCCTCTACCTGCTCTGTTTTGGCAACGTCAAGACTTGAACTAAGCATTATCCAGTAATGAGATTAGTAAAGTGCTGGATCACTGTAAAATTTCTATGATCTAGGATGTAAAAAATTAGGCAACCTTTTCTACAATAAGGATCAATTAATGATGATAGTAATGACTCTGTCAAAAATTACACATCTCACCTGCATTTATAAGTTTCTTTAAAAGTAATCTTAGTTATTCAAAATATTATAGAGTATGTTCACTGCATGCTAAATTTGTAAAAGTTTAGTGAGTTTCACAATGCAAATGCTTACATTGATTTTGTAATAAAAGTGAAAATGTCATACAACGAAATTCAAAGTATAATATAAGAATTATTATAAATGTGACACAGAAATATTAGGACAATTCATTACATGACTTTCCACAATAAGCATATATATATGATAAAAATCTGAAGAAGCAGATTGCAAATAATAGCAACAGTATTCATAAAAACTCCATTTTTGAAATATGAATGAATGACTACCTTCATAAGCTTTATAAAAGGCCAATTAGTGCTGTTTTGCTGATAATCTTGAATTCCTTATACTAACTGCATGGTGTTTGATTATGAGTATTGAACATGTTGAATTAATGACCATAAGTACTTTATAAGCCATGCATAATTGTTCTTAGCAATCTAGAATGATACTGATGATATTAGGTGCATTTCATTTTCAATTATTCCTTTAAGAGGATAAAAAGTAAAAAAAAATTATATAACCTACATTATTATATTGTGCAGTACTCATCCCCACAGAAAACTGATGACACAGATTGTTCATCTGAGCAGAATGTGTACAGAATCAAAAACCTGTGCATCATACCATGTAAGCAGATATTGGAGTTTAGAAAAACTATGTATAATCCAGATATGCTGGAAAACAATATATGAAACTTCTGAAAATGTTTTGAAAAATAGTATAATGATACATTATAAGGGATACCTTCCACAAAAGTATGGAGACTTTGGAAGTTCAGTTGTAACAACCCCAAATTAGGAGAACTGTATTTTATATTAGTGATTTGCTTACTTGTACATTTTCAATGTTATGTTCCACAAAGTAATTGGTAGACATTAGTTCCTTTACTTGTATGTTGTACATTTTCTCTACCAATGAAAGGGAAGTAATGCTTCTAGTATTATAGTTACCTTAAATACCTTTATTATTGTAATAAGAGCCATTTATTAACTATGTGAATATGAGGTAAAACAATTTTTGGTTGGCAGAAGTTACAAATTAGAACAACCAACAACTTTTTAGGAATAATGAAGATTATCGTGTGTATTACATTAGATCAGCTGGGCTAATACATTTACAATATCACAGACTTAAAAAAAGCATCAATTATGCATACATAAAGGTGCAATCCTGTATAATAAATTAGCACTCATTTAAAAGCACAAAATTTTAAAAATGTGTTAAAAACCTATTGTTAAAAAATAATTTTTATACTATGGAGAAATTCTTGAAACTAAATTATAGGTTGTACAATAAATTTGTAGTTATGTATTGATATAAACTGATGAAGTCAAATGTACAAACTGTACATAATCTTAAATAAAAACCTTGAAACCTTAAGGCATTATCAAGCATAAATTAAAGTTTGCACAAATCATGAGTTAGCCTCAAAACTGTGGGCAGATAACTCAAGATTTCTACAAAGTAAGTATCTGGGATGCCCCAAGTTGGTATGTATTAACTGAACTCTGATAAACGCTGCTGCATCTAATTTACATAAATCTGTTACAGAAAGCTTCTTTTAACAGCTTGCTTGTATGAAAGACTCAAAATGCATGAAAAAGAATTGTACTTTCTTGCTTCTAGCTCTTTAAGAAAACATAAATTTTCCAATTTACATTTACATTTAATTTTCAAGTTCCAATTTACATTTTAATAAATTTTCTAATTACATAAAATTCTATAAAATAAAATAGAGATCAAATGAGATCAAATTCTAAGTCATTTGAATTAGATGTTTTCTAGAACAGCCCACTAACTGAACTGGACTTTGAGATGTCATAGCTGCAAACTTCTTTTTCCAAATTATATTTCTAAAAAAACTCAAACTGTCTGAATGACAAATCAACAAGATAACTAGCTTTGAAGTAGCTATGGCTGTGCAAATTTCTGCCATACATCTATAAATATGAAAATTAGGATCAAGGAGATATACAATATATATTATCTTATTTGTTTCTAAGTCATTAAAGTTACAATTACAAAGCAGAACTTTGGCAAAATGTCTTTTAAAAATCTGCCTACACTATCTTAAATTGTAAAATAAATCTATGTGAATTAGTTCAACAATTTTGATACGGAATCATTCAAATTTTACCAATTTTTTCCAATTTACATTGGACACATTTTAAAGACTATTGCTTTCATCAACATGGATTTCAGTATGGTATGCAGATACTCTGTAGAATGGATGAATTTTAAAGATGTCACTTATTCTCAACAGATTGGAATTAACCCCCCCCCTTTTTGTATGAATAAATTTTCCCATATATTTAATTATACTGCTTTCTCGATATCTTTAAGAGATTTTGGTTCATATTGGAATTCATGATTTTTGGACCAAAAGTAGTATGCTATCCGCATGTTTTTAATTTTCACATTTTTCATGTGTTCCTTGAAATGTACAACAATGAAGGATACAGCCTTTGAAAGGTGTTCAAGTTGAAAAAAATTAGTGAAATTTGAACAATTCTTTGTCAAACTTGTAATTACTGTAAAAATTCCCACTATTATAAACTATATCCATATGAAATAAATTTTTTGCAACTGAAATATTAAAACTTTAATTTTATATATTTTTAATATAAATGCCTAATTTATGAATAAATGCAGTTTTGTTGCCATAATTTTCTTTTTACATTTCTTCTTTAATAAAAATATTGTTAAAACATTTATTTGGTTTCCTTAAGTTAATGCAACAAAGGAAGGATTTTATTATGAATGGGCAGCATTTCTGTTCACTTTTTCTCTAAATGTGCTGCAGTATAAAAACAGCAGAATAACATAAATTTTTATTCCAGTAGGAAACTACTGATAAACCAAAAACATATTCTAGCATAAGATAGCAGCGTTAACAAGGGGATACTCTATTCTACTAAGTTGGTCCTGGGTATAGTGGTAACCATATTTGCCTCCTAAACCCAGATCCCGGCTAGGAGTGATGGATTTTGTTTGGGCAAAAAAATCCTATGTATGGTTTCATTTAGAAGGGAAGTAAAGCTGTGGGTTCCATGTCATATATTTATAGCATGAAAAAGAATCCCAAGCCTGAAATAACAGGCCTCTTTATCGGCTGTTGCATGCCCTGAATTGAATGGGAAGCTGATGACCTGAGATGTTAAAGAGCGTCTATAAATAAACCAATCAACTATTCTACTATATTCTACTTTGGGGTTCTATTTTAAGAATTCAAATAAGAATTAATTATTTAACAGTTTAGAGTTTATTAAAGAGATTGATTGTAATACTTTAATTGTAATCTTGGTGGGTCTAAGAATGGTCTGGGCTAGGTAGGTGGAGGCCTTCTTGTAGTTTCTTAGCATTTCAAATAAAAAAAAAAATATAAAAATAATGTTTTCTATTTGAAATTAAAGGCTTGCTTGATGTTGGGCAAGGCTTCCTATTTATAGTGGAAACTAAATTATAACATGTCAAAATTATGTGCCTTTCTTCTGTTAATAGGTAAATTATATCAATGTATCTAGATAAGAATGCTTTTTATGGATGGACCTGTTATTATGTGCAGATGGTGAATTTTGTAAAGAGATATTTCAATTAGAGCAAATTAGTTTAACAAATATACAATGCACTGTCAAAAATGGCAGAGAGGAAAATGACTTTGCTTCAAACTGTATTCATAACATCAAGTCAACCACCAACAGTTTTTATTCAGTTTAGACAAAGCTTTCTTTGTTTCTGGAATTCATTTTTTTTGGAAGTTATAGAATCCCAGTTTAAGAAATCTTTCAGAAAATCTGCATCAAATGAGTCAAGTTTGTAAAACAACTAATTAGAAAATCTCTATCAACATACTCAATTGATGCTAAAAGTTGTTTTATTGCCAATTTTATCACTTGACCATTGAATTCTTCTTCTAAAGAGGAATAAATGGGGGTATTCCTGCTAACCAATTAGTACCTGGAAAAGCTCAACAATTCAACCATTGTGCAGCTGTTCATAGATTTGCTAAAGTTAATATGGACCAAAGAAATAACATAGGACACTTTGCCTTTCATCATTAACACTGTCATAGGTATGAAGCATTATTGAAAGTTGATAGTTAATAAAATTCTCAACTCTCTGAAAATTTAATATGAATTCAATTCAATGAAATCCACTTCAGCTTTCTGGCAACAGTGATCAATCAACTTATGGGAGAGGGCAGATTCTAAAATTGGCAGTGGGATAGTGCAACATTCTTAAAACTGTGTCAAGAAAAAGTTTCGTAGTGGTAGAGAAAATAATGTAAGAGAGTGTGCTCACAAAATTCCGATTTTGACAACCTTAAGAACATTTCCAAAATTGTTCAGAGTGATAATTTCGTTGCAGTAAAAATGAATACTTTTGTTTTATTCTTAATTAGCTAGTGAGTCGACTTAATACTCTTATGCTCCATTTACTATTGAATTATACAGAACATGTTTCACAGGCTTTTGCCTGCACCATCAACTGTAAGTCGACTGTCAGATTCATTGTTGGCTGGATGGACTTGGTAAATTCTCATTGACATTTTATGAATTTTTGGATAAATCCATCTTCTGTTGAGATCTTGAAGTTCATAATCTTATATTCATATATTTTTTTTATATTTTTTCCCCCATATTCTCAGCTCCAAAGGCACAAATCTATGAATTTCCCTAATTTGATTTCCATTTCTATATCATATTTATCACTTCAAAAAAGATATGCAACCACTGATTTATCTATTTGATTGTACTTTCTGTTTCTTCAGTGTTCTTTGAGTCTAATTCCAAAGCTTTTTTTTTTTTGTTTTACCAATATAAACATTGCATTCCAAGAAGTTGGTTTTATAATTCCTGGAGGAACATCAACTACAATCAGATAGAAAAATCAGCGATAGTACATCATTTTTGGAGAGATAAACATGATATATAAATAAAATTAAATTACTGAAATTCGAGATAGAAGCTTTGGAGCTGGCAATATGGGAAAAAAATTCTATACAAAAATAGAAAAATAAGGTTATAAACTTTCAGATCTCAACAGAAGACAAATTAATCCAAAAGTTCATAAAATTTCCAGGAGAGCTGTACCAATGACCATCAGCAAAACCAGCAGTCAACTAACAGCTGATGATGCAGGCAATTGCCTGTGAAACATGTTCTGTATAATTTAAAGATAAGTGGAGCATAAGAGTATTACATTGACTCACCAGCTAATTAAGAATAGGTAAGTTCCTTCACTCTGTTAGTTCTGATACAAATTTGAACTTAAATGTAATATAAAATCTTTAAACATACTTAGGAAACTATAGACAATGGAGTCATTATATCCTACTAGATATTAATAAACATGTTAACACTACCTCTACTTACAGATGCTACAATTACATGTAAATGGAATTAGTGTTACAATTTTTAAATTCGAATGGAAAACATAAAAATTATTTTTTCTCTCTTTCTTTTCCATTTTGCCTTTATGAAGGGTGTTCTAAAAATTCTCAGTCTGACTCGGAGATGTTGTGAAATGACCAAATTACTACGATAGTTGTTAAGTATCATCATTTAGATGGTGCACTGTAAAATTTCAGGCACATAAGTGTAGTAACTTATTTGTGATGATTGTATAAACAAACTAGAGTTAACATTTTCTACAAAATGGATAAAACTGAAATACAAACTGTGATAAAGTACTTTGTTTTGAAGGGTTTAATCCCAACAGAAATACAAAAGGAGTTAGATTCCACATTTAAGGATTCTTTCCCTTCATTTTCCAATTTAAAAAGTGGGTTGCTGAATTTAAGCATGGTCATATATCCATTCAAGATTATGAATGCTCAGAACATCCCAAAAATACTTCAATCGATGAGGTTGTGACAAAAAATTCACAATTTTGTACTTAATGATCGCCGAGTGAAGGTTCACAAGTTGCTTGACATTGCAAAGACCTCAATAGGCCATGCCCACTACATTTTACACAAAGTTTTGGGCATGTGAAAGTTTTCCACTTGATGGGTGCCATGTTTTAACGATGGACCAAAATGCATTCAAATGAACGATTTGCATGAGTGCTTAGACTTGTTTAAATGCAATTCCAGCAAGTTCTCTGACATTTCATAACAGTAGATAAAACTGGATTCATTACTACATGCCAGAGATGAAGTTGGTGAAAACAGGTGAAAGCGCATCAAAGAAAGCAAAAATGGTTCCATTTGCAGGAAAAGTCATGATTACAGTTTTCTGGGAATCTCATAGTGTGGTGCTGGTAGACTACCTCCAGGAGGGCAAAACCATCACCAGGGAGTATTATGCTTCACTATTGGATGAACTGAAGGATATATTCAGGTTAAATGTCCACACCTTGTGAAGAATACTGCTTTCATCACATAATGCACCTTTACAAGCATCTGGGGATGTTGTTGCAAAACTACATGACGTTCACTTCCAAGTGCTTCCACATCCTCCATATTTGCCAGATTTGGTTCCAAGTGATTACTTTTGTTCCCATACCTGAAGAAACGGTTGGGTGAACATAGATTCACATCAAATGATGAGGTTAAAGCAGAGACAGATGCTTATTTTTCACAGTTGGACAAATCTTATTATGCTAAGAGTATTAAAATGTTGGAAAGTTGTTGAATTACTGCATTGATTTACAAGGTGACTAACGTTGAAAAATAAAAAGAAACATTTTCTTAAACATTGTATTTTCTTGGTCAGGCCGAGAGCTTTTAGAATGGCCCTCATTTCATCATGTTAGCTGTTTTAAAGCTTTTTTGCCTACTTATTTTAAGGGTTTATAATGGCTAAACTTTCAATCTTTTCCATAAGTATACGAATTACACATTATTTTGTAGTACCAAAAGATACAAACTTCATTCTTTACCAGATATATTTATTCATAATTTGTAATACAATATACCATACTTTTGTGGAACAGAAATATATCCTAGATCATAAGAAGCAGTAGAAATCTTTATTATGCACTTTTCATGAGAAAAAGATGCATTCAACCTTCTGATAAACTGATAATTCACAAGAAATTATCATTTACAATAAAACAAGGAAATCAAAATGGCATACCAGAGATCTTAATAAATATTATAGCAAATATACAAATACTATTAGTCATTTTCTACCTTACTTACAAGAAATAATATCATTGGCTTCAAGAAAAATTGCTTTACTGAAATTTGCACCAGTTTGCTTGAATAATGTTTATCACCAAATTAACATCGAACAAAAAGTATACATGTTCAACAAATACAGAAAATGTGTTTTACTTTTTATGGTTCAAATTTTAAAATTAGAAGAGCTTTGATTACTTTATAGTTTTCAGTAAAAGTGGGAATGTTAGTATTTCATTTACTATTAAGAACTGTAATAGGTAATGTAAGTTCATTACTTTGTTTTACAAGTTTAATCCATAAGTGCAAGTTGCTGAGCTGAAGGTGTTCCAGCTTGTGCTAAGAATATAATACAGAGCATAATTCTGTAAATTACTGGTTTAAATATGACAAATCTGCAGTGAAGCTTACTCATGATGTGTTGAAATCTGCTGTTGTAAACAGAAATTCTTGGAGCATATCACTGTCAATATTTATTGAGACTGCATTAAACTAAATTCAGAAAAATATATATTTGTTTTTTACGTGCAACTCACCTGAAAAAATAGTGTTTGCAACAAGCAGAAAGCAGATTGACTAATCCCTGGTACTGCTATGAAATGATTCTTGTTCTGATCCCAAATCCAAGTAGCAAAGCTTGTTTTTCTTCTCCTCTCGTCCATTCTTTTCGTTTCTTTCTTCACTTTTCTTTTTACAAATTTCTACATGTTAGTTGGTTAACAATTTTCAGCATATGTTTTTATCACCACATGTTTGAGTGATATTTGCTAACTGAATATATGTAATGAAGAATAAACCAGGCACTTTGATAGGTTTTTAAAAATACTAGCATATTGTTTATGACTGCTCTAAAAGTATAATCTAACCAATGGATATTAATATTCTGTTATATTATCTAGAAAGTGCTTCTGTAAATAAAAAATAGTGCCCTGAAGATTGTAGACTGGTGAAGAAAAATTTACAATAGCAATTTTTAACATCATGGATAGTATGTTAATGGTCTTGCTCAACTTTTCTTTTAGAATAATACAACATAGACTGCTGTAGTAGATAGCAGATTTTTACTTCATGCAAATGCAATCAACCAAAGAAGTCAATCTATATACAAAATAGATACAAGAGAGCTCAAATAAATAAGGAATATCTAGCAGAAGGGATATTTCCATTATTTCTCTCAAAAATATTAAAATTGATGGGCATTTTATTCTTCCTAGTTAAATATTGTAGATCAAAATTTCACAATTCAAGCTTCATTCCTTTAAAACAACAATCACTGTTAAGGAGGGCAGTTAATAAAGAACAGAATATAAGGAATTAGTACAATTAGGGTATTTTCCTCAACTACCTATATCGTAGCACATTTTCTAAACTCTTTACTTTCCACTGGCAAGGTCTAAATAAAATGCCAGTGGGTAAACTGTTATCAATTTCATTAAAATATTTATTGTTATTTCAATATGACCTTTGCCCTGTAGAATAACAGTCTATCAATAGATAATATCAGTGAAATCACTTATAATTTACATAATATTTCTATTGCATAATAGATTGGAGAAAATTTACAAATTATTGGTGAAATTTCTGATAATATTAGTGAGTTCTACATATTTATGTTACAATACAATTATATTATTTATTACTTAACTAATAATTCTCTACAAGTCTCACTATGTTCATTAGTTAAAATTATTAATAAGGTAAGGAATGTTATATGGGATTTAAGAATGGCTGACTTGAACAAAGTTTTATTTATTATTTTTTTTTTAATAAATTCTTTTGATGAAGAGGACTTCCGTATAATTGTTCCAGAAGACGAAAATTATATGAACAGTATGTGAACTGTGAATTTCTAGGAAAGGATATGCATCGCTTCTTAGCAAGGCAGAAAGCAAGAGATTGGGCTAGAAATTCAACATGCATCATGAAATGGAGATGGCTCTTTTTCTTAAGAGCATTCATGTATAAATTTACATGATTAGTGAGTGGCAGTCAGTATTATACTATAAGTTTGCAGATCAATAAAAACTGATAACACAACTTGAACTTTAGATTTTTGTTGCATTTTCCTATTTTTACAAATTATTTATTCCTAACTGACAACAATTTACTGCATTACATTTTACAGCATTCTGAAAATACAATTTAGAGGCATCTGAATAGAATATTCAGAGGACATCAGCATTCCAGAGCTGTTATGAATTTGTAATTTGTAAAATTTTGTGGTAGATTGTTACTAATATTATTAGCAAATGGCTGAGAGCTTTGGAACACAAATTAATAGTAATAGTAATTTCTAAACCACAATTTGTAACTTTGATCTGAAAATATTAATAAACTTATGCAACAGGACAGTGATTTCACATATTTTTTATAATGTTTAATGCTTATTGTGTTTATTTTTTCCCCCTATAGACTGCTGATTTAAATTGCATAAATTTAGGTCAAATTACACCCTATGTATTTCAATATCAGTTGTATATGTAACCTTAATTTATGTAAAGCACTGGTTTTAAGATATGTTGGTGCTACAACCTTTGAAGTAAATCTGTCACATCATTTATACAGAAAACGGGTTAACTGGATTTTATATTCAGCAACACTATTATACTTAATGCAAGTGCAACCTCAAATACTTATTTACTACCAATGTTTCAAACATTAAAGATATTAAATATTTGTTAGTAATTTCTGTAACATTTTTTTAACCTCCTTATACCCTTCCAGCCATTATATCCTTGACATCAACAAAATTCATTTGCAGTGAAAAAACTATTCCATTTTATAAAGATCCTTTCTCTCCATGTTTATGTAATTTCTCTAAAATAGAGCAAAATATAATCTGCTATGTCAGAGAAGATTGATGCATGACTACATAAGGTAATGAATATAAAAAGTTTTACACATGAAATAGTTTATAAAATTAGGACTGATTAATATCTTCATTAATGTCATATATTTATATCAATAATGCATGTATGTATACTTGTTTGAAAAAAATTGTTTTTTCCTTTCTCTGAAGAACAAGATGGACTTAACAGTCCTCATCTGAACTAAAGATAATAAAAGAAATGAACAGAATATACAGTTATCTTTCCAAAACAACATGTGTTGCACAAAGTATTATTTATTACGATCATGAAATTAAACCAGTGATTAATCTGCTGAAACAGATTCACAACCTAATGGAACTATCCGCTTGAGAAAAAAATTTTCATCATAAAAAATAAAGAAAATTTAATGAACTTTAATTTTCCTCCTATGGATGAATTCAGCAAGTTCCTACTACAACCATCAGACACTGCCACAGAAGCATCTGAGTATCCAGCCATCATTTCATGTAACAGCAGCCAGTCAATAACAGAAGATTGGAGGATAACTCGTGAAACATGTCTTAGTTTTATGTAAGTGGAGTTAGTGTAATCAAGTTCAATACATAATTGTAGGACATACAGGGGCATTCTAAAAGTTCTCGACATGACCAAGAAAACACAAGATTTAAGGGATTTTTTTTTTTTTAACATAATCACCTTGTAAATCAATGCATTTAGTCCAGCTTTACAACTTTTAATACTGTCAGTAAAATAAGATTTGTCCAACTGTGAAAAATATGCATCTGTCTCAGCTTCAACTTCATCATATGAGTAAATCTAAATTAATCCAATTGTTTCTTCAGGTTTGGGAACAAAAAGTAATCATTGGAGCCAAATTTGATGAATATGGTGGATGTGGAAGCACTTGGAAACGAAGGCCATGTAATTTTGCAACAGCAATCCCAGAGATATGTGAAGGCCCATTATTCTGATGAAACAGAGCTTTCATTAAATTAAAATGTAAATTGGAACTTGCACAGTGAAGCTAATCATATTAATTGATATAAAGTTCAACAGTTGAACTTTAGCCTGGCTGAAGATGGGAACTAAATGTTCTCGAAACTGGTTCCACACATTTATGAAAAGTAAGTGAATCTTTAAGAGTGTGTAGTTCAACTGAATCATACAATGATATCAATTAATTTGATTAGAGCTTTCTTTTTCACAAGGTGTGGACTTTTAGCCTGAATAGTATCCCTTGGTTACTAACTCTTTTGGTCCAGTAACTCCCTAGTGGCAATTGTGCCCTTCTGGAGGTAGTCTACTCTCACCACACCATGAGAATTTCAGAGTTTTCCTGCAAATGGAAAAATCATGGTAAAAGTCTGTTTTTGCTTTCTTTAGTGTATTTTCACTTGTTCCACCCACTGTTTAGACTGCTACTTCTGGCATGCAGTGATGAATAAATGTTTCATCTACTGTTATGAAATGTCAGAGAAACTCACTGAAATTGCATTTAAAAAAGTTAAGCATTTTTACAAAATGTTCATTCAAATGCATTTTGGCCCATTGTTAACTAACATGGCATACATCAAGTTGAAAGCTTTCTCAAAACCAAACTTTCTGTCAAATGTAGTGGACACAATCTATTGCACTCTTTGCAATGTCAGCCAACTTGCGTACCTTCAGTCGTCGATCATTGAGTATGGAATTGTGAATTATTGTCAGTCGTAGCACACATCATCTTGAATGGATGTATGACCATGCTTAAATTCAACAACACACTTTTTACCATGAAAACACAGAGAAAAAGTCCATTAATGTGGAATGTAACTCCTTTTGCATTTCTGTTGGGGTTAAACCCTTCAAAGTAAAATATTCTATCACAGTTCATATTTCAGCTTTATCTATTTTGTAGAACATGCTAATACTATAATTGATATTATTGTATGATTAGTTGAACTACACACTCTCAATGCTTCACTTACTTGTCATAATATATAGAACCAGTTTTGAGAACATTTTGTTTTCATTATCAGCCAGGCTAAAATTCAACTGTTGGATAATTCGTTAAGCTGTGAGTATATGTATTCTGCTCTGGTGGCAGAGCGATAAACTTGTAGTTTATCTTTTCATCCCCGGCAGTGTCAAAGTTCATTAGACTGTCTTTGTATTTATAGATGTAGATTTTCTCCCAAGTTGCTAGTTCTGTAGTCCCTTGCACTGATTTTAATAATTTTGCTTTATTCACTATGATGTGATTTTCTGTCCAAAAATGATATGCTACTGCTGATTTCTCTATTGCTTGTACTTTATGTTCCTGAAATGTTCCTTTAACCGTATGCTTACATTTCTCTTTGTTTTTTCCAATGTAGATTTTTTCACATTCTGCACAATTTATTTTGTAAATACCTGCTTTTTTCTCTCTTGTAGAATACCATTATTAACATTGTCTATCAGTAGGTTTTTAACATTAAATCTATTAACTAGTGCCAATCTGATATTAAAGTCTTTAAGAACATTCTGAAATTTTTAGTAGTCCATGGATGATATGTAAATTTTTTAAAAATTAGCTTATCTTTTCTTGCTGAAAGTGTTGTGGTTTCTAACACTGTTTGCTTACATGATCATCAGCATCATAAACAAATACTAAACTTATGCATATGAAACTTTACAGCACTCCATCTAAAGGATCATACTTAACAACCATTAAAGTAATTTGGCCATCTTCATGACATCTCTGGAGTCAAATCAAAACTTTTAGAACATTCCTTGTAAAAGAATACTGGTCTGTAGGGAAGTTCAGAAAAATCTCTTAAGGTAATTTTAAATAAGATACAAACTTAGATCAATCCCTTTGGCAAATATACTGGCTCAGCCATACAAGCAAATTTGCTCATACAGTTGACAATAGCGTGAGTGTTGAGCATTTTAGTAAATGACGTGATGCCAATTACAATGTAGCTACTAAATGATTACATGGGAGGATCCATTAACTGCAAAGTGCATGACTGAAGAATGTGATATAGCTCAGCATATGTTTTATATTAACCTATGATTTATATTGTTTCATTGCTTGTTTCATGGCAGCTCAGCATTCAGAGTGGTAATTCCCAACAAAATTGATGTAATATCCATGCAACTAATTTGCAATTACAACTATAATTACAATTAAAATAAGCATGCACCTTAAGACAGGAGACATTGAAAGGGTTATGCTATTACATCCACATATTTCTGGCAATGTTTTAGAAAATTGTCACTCACACACACTCAGTTCATCTTGCAAATTCAGTTTAATTAAACTTGTAAGCAAAAAGGTCTATGCTGTCCATGAATTGCAGATAGGTGATCCTGATATTTGAGTTAATTTCTGTAACTGGATGTTACATAACATTAATGATATATTATCAATGCTTAATTTTCTTTACTGATGAAGGATGGTTTCATGTACCAATAATGTTCTCATCATGCAAGGTTATTTTCTATATAAAATGGAACTTTATGTATTGTATTACCTGTTATTTTGTGTTGAAAATGATCACATAAATGGAACCATGTTTAATCAGTAAAAAATATTAAGCATGAATGAATTGCTCCATTATTAATTTTCCATATCATTTACTAGAATATCAGGTTCACCTGCCTGCAATTTATGAACAAAAGTGATCTTCTATGCTTTCAGGTTTAAATTGACTCAATTTCAGAAGATGAACTGATGTCTGTAAAAAGATACATCCTTATTTTCATTGTAATTGTTGTTTAAATTGCAAGAACCTGAATCAGCTGCAGATATTACACTGCTTCACTGGGAGTTACTGCTGACAGCCAACTGCTCACCTGCCAAATGCCAAGAAATGGGCTACAAACCATAAAAGACCAGGTACATACTGAGCATTACATCTGAACACCATTTCAATAAACATTCTCCAGTATTAACAAGTTTCAAGACATAAATGATTCAGATCATACCATTATCTGATAAATTTCACAAGATGCAAAATATATAGCCCAGCTCTTGATGTCATTAATTATTAGGCTGGAAAATTTTCCTATGAAATACATTTAGCACCCTTCACAATATATGGTTATATAAATAAGTAATTTTATTACATAAATTGTTGGGAAAACTATTCTTGTTAGTTATTACCAATGCTGAAGAGTGCCCATATTGGCAACTGACCGTTGTTCACCATATAATAAAAGTCAGCATAAGTGTTCAACAACTGCTAAGGCTCTAACTGCATGTAATTTATTGTATATTTCACATAATTTCTTACACTGCGCTTATTAAAGCACGTGAAATAACCACGTTTTTCACTATGACACTAAAAGAGTTTTTAAGGCTTAGTATGAGGATCATTTGAAAAGTTCTCAAAATGACCCACAGATTGCAGCAGAATTATCTATTACCATGTCAAAATCAACCATTTTCTACAGAAACAACTGTATGATAATGCTTTGCTCAAAGAAGAACCATAGTAAATATTGTTCTTGTTGCAGTGTAGACATAAATGTATTCGAAAATGGCAAATATGGGATAATTGAATTCTTTATAAAAATGGGTATGCAGAAAGAGAAATTCATAGACATAACCAAAACCCTACAGGACTTTGGCATTATTTTTAACTGTCTCCAAGTGGACTATCAAGTTCATACACAGTCATAAAAGCTTGGAAAGTTCCTGCATTTTGGATGGTCAAAATTTTCCCCCATACTGAAAATTCTCAAATAAGTGGTATTAAGAGTCACCAACAAAAAGGGGCAGAAATTGCTTAAGCTTTAGGCACTTTAGGCAAATAGAGATTATAACAGATGAATTATGCATCATAAAGTTATCTGCATGATAGCTGCCATGGCTATCAACACCCAATCAAAAAATGCAAATCTCTGAGCAAAATTTGACACCTTTACAAAGAGACCCAACTAATTTCAGCTATCAATTTATGACCAAGCGATGAAAGATGAGTGCACTACTATACACCAAAAGCAAAGACATGGCATCAGATTTCTGGGACCCTACCAATTGACCATCTTCCTAATAAAACATATATTAATGGAGCATATTATGCTAACCTTTTGGACCAATCAAGGCAAAAATATCAAGTTTATATAAGAAAAAAATGATCTAGCATCAAGAAAATGCTTGCCCTCACACATGTGTCATTGCAATGGTGAAAATCAATGAACTGGGATATAATTTACTGCCACATCAGTCTTATTTCCCAGATTTTGCTCCATCTGATTTCCACTTCTTCCCAAAACTGAGAAAATTCCTTGGGGAAAAGAAATTTTCACCCAATTAAGAACTTATAGCATCAGTTAAAGAATATTTTATAGCTGGGGGAATCTGACTTCACTGATGGGATAAAGGCTTTAGAACATAATTGGACAAAGTTCATTTGTGTTGAGGGAAACTATATTGAAAACTATGAACAATTTCAAAAGAATCAGCCTTTATTTTATGCTTCATTCCAAGAATTTTTCAAATAACCCTCGTAGATTCATTGTTAACACATTGCTGATAGAAAAAAATGCAGTGATAAGCTGTATACATGACAGAGGTATCTGTTATAGTAAATCTGCCCAGATAACAATTTGTTTGCCACAAACATTACACCTAACATTTTCAAATGATAACAATTCAAATAAACTGAATATATGGTATTTAAAAATCAATAATCAAAATTAAATCAGATACATGGCTATTTATTTAAAAATTTTAAGTAATTAATTCTTATCATCATCTTGGATCACTACTGGTAGCCATGATGGCATTATTAAAAATTGTCCAATGTAAATTTTGGGTTTTCAGCAATATATTGCACCGCCACGGGTGGCCGAGGTCGTTAAGGCACGGACTCGTGAGCGGGAGGTCTGCGGTTCGAATCC
Organism: Metallyticus violacea; assembly: GCA_030762175.1. Classification (NCBI taxonomy): domain Eukaryota; kingdom Metazoa; phylum Arthropoda; class Insecta; order Mantodea; family Metallyticidae; genus Metallyticus; species Metallyticus violacea. The sequence continues at coordinate 44,274,521 of CM060843.1, forward strand.
CGCCAGGACCGTCCTCCCTGACTGGGGTTTTTTCCAGGTTTTCCTCAGTCTTCATAACTGGCAAATGCCGGGGAGGTACCTAAACTTAGGCCTGGAACGCTTCCTTCCTTAAAAAAAAAAATATCCTTTCCCAATTAATCATTTCATCTCATGTATCACCAGTGTCCACCGCCTGTGGTGCCTCAGTAGTAAAAACGGGCGTTAAACACTACTCAAAAAAAAAAAAAAAAAGCAATATATTGCAAGTTTAAAGCACACAATCAATATAAAATAAGCTTCACGGTCTTAACATTTAAAAAAGTTGAGTCGAAATTGTAACATACACATCACTAAAATTTTAATAAAAAGGAAAATTAGTCAAAAGGAGCAAAGCCGATAGTTGACCAGGAACTGATAATGGAAGCATGGTTCCAGAAACTAGTTTTCCTTTTTATTAAAATTTTAGTGATGTGTATGTTACAATTTTGACTCAACTTTTTTAAATGTTAATATTTGACATCACTGTTACAAAAGTTCACTATATTTTATTCGTGGTCTTGTTCAATATTAAACGTATCTTGGTCATCTGAATGAGAACCGCATCATGTAATTATAAATTGCCAATGTTTTGGACACGTTCCAGTTTTCCACTTTCTAAGCAAAACACACATGAGAACTGAAAAGTTAAGGCTTGCTATACAATTTATAAGGACAGGTTTAGAGATAAATGCTTCAAATTGAGCCATACGTGGTGCTCTTGATAGGCAAGCTAAACAGTAGACGCAACCATGAAAATACTACTCTACACTACACTACACTTGACAAGGCCAACCACAAGCAAGGGGCTGGACATGCTAAAATTGATAAACAAAACTTTTATGGTTCCATACCATCAAAGACTACCTGCAGCAGCAAAAAATTTACAAACAGAGGGTTTTACATCAACTGATAAAGGAACACAAGACTTACAGAATGGCTAAATTCCTGGGTTATTGGCAACGATAGAATGAGGAAGAGTAGGCATTTCTGTCCCTTAATCATAATTCGGAAGAAAATATGGTGCCATCTTTTTTTGAGCCCAAGAATAAACAACAAAGCCAACAATGAATACACATAAATTATCCTCTAACTAAAAAGTTTAAAGCTGTACAAACAAATTCCCAGAAAGTGATGTTGATATTCTTCTTTGGCTGCAAGGGTACATCGCTTGCAGATTTTCTCAAGTATGGTCCACAATCAATGCAAAGCTCTATGAAGACACTTTGCACAAACTGAAGTCACCATAAGTTTAAAAGCTCTTCTCCATCCTCTTCCCAAATAATGTGAAATATGTTTCAGGGATTTGGTTGGAAACATTTCAACATCCTACCTACAGTTCAGATCATTCCGCAGTGCAACTTTTACACCTTTGACAATCTAAAGAAATATATTCATTGAAAATTAATTTGAAACAAAAGAGGATGAGTGAAATTGGATAAAATTTTGAACTGTCAATAGCCTCAAAGTTTCAGAAGAATGGGATTAACTGTATTGTCTCCCCATGGGATAAGCAATTATAGAAATTACTTTTGAAGTAATAAATGTGCAATGGCACTTTTTGTCATCTGAAATGTTTTTATTTCACAGCTTTTGTATCTAAATATGCATGCAAATTATTTTTATACTTACCGAGTTCCAATGTTACAAATGGAAATTCCCATCAACCATTTTCCATTATGCAACTTTTGCCATGTTCCCACAGTTTTAATAAGCTTCTCTGGTTTTGCTGGAGGTACAGCAACATCCCCTTCTTCTTCAGTTCCAATTAGCTTTGTTAACTGCGGAAGATAAAAAAGTAGTTCCTTAGTCTTCCATACAGCTATCGTAAATCTATTTATTACGAATCAGGAACTGAAAAACTATTTAAAACATTTAAAAATTACATAATTTAATAAGCTAAGAGAAGCAGTGTATATCATCCATCAATTTAACAGAAAATGGAAATACATTTTGAACACATACAGAATGAAAGGAAAATAAATAAATGCAAAAGAGCAGGTGATCACAGACACAATAAGAGTAACAAAAGTCCAGAAATTTTTTTCAGCATTTAGGTTTTAAACATAAAACATTATTCATTTAAAAACTTTCAAAAAATAAAGACTTTTTTAAAAATTCTGTTGGAACTCTCACAGTGAAGCTTGTTAAATGTAAATTATAATTAATCTGTTATCTAATTCACTCTTATACTTCACCTACTTTTAAATACGGTGGGACCAGTTTCGAAGAGACATCCTCTCCATTTTCAACCAATTTGACAACTGGTATGAGAAACTAACATCTATGAGGACCTGTGGCTCCGTCCTGGTGATGTTTTTTCTTTATAAACCGGAAATTGGTATTACATTCTTCTATAATGCCAAAATTCATAAGATGATCCCTATGTTTATGAATGTAACTCTTCTCCCATGTGTCCAATTCTGTACGTCCATGTGATTCTTTAAGAAACTTTATTTCTCTTTTTATATCGTGATTATATTTACAAAAATGGTGTGCCACTGCTGGCCTATCGATCTGTTTGTACTTAACATTCCTGAGATGTTCCTTTAACCATGTTCTTATGTTCCTTTTAGTTTTTCCAATGTATGTCTTATCACATTCTTTACATGTTATTTTGTAGATGCTGGGCTTTTTCTCCTGTGGAATGTTATTAAAACTGCTGTTCACTAAAGCATTTTTCAGAGTGTATCTGTTAAAAGGTGTCAATTAAATGTTAATATCTTTAAAAACCTTTTGGAATTTATTCATAGCTACTGGATGGTAGGTGAATTTTTTAAAAACCGGTCTCTCTTTTTCAGTTAATAGTATGGTGGTATTCTTGATCAATTTCTTCTTTAGGAATCTATTAATTTTTTTGTTTACTAAATTTTTGTTAAAACCATTTATTATGGCAATCTCCTGTATCTTCTCAAATTCTTTTGTTTCGGTCTCAAAAAGTTGTTTTTGTTTCCAGATAGGGATATATCCTTCACACTGGAAACAGAAACAAAGGGAATGTTGCCGTTTTTAGATATAAAAATTAATAATAATCATGGAAATCTAGAACTTGGAATCTATAGAAAGGATATGCACACAGATACTATATAAAATCAAATGGGTTTAACCCCACAGCTCACAAGCACTCAATTTTCAACAGCTTAACACATAGACTGGTGAATTTACCAATCAGTAAAGAGGAGTACAAAAAGAATTTGAGAAGATAAAGGATATTGCCATTATAAATGATTTTAACAAAAATTTAGTAAACAAAAAAATTAATAGATTCCTAAAGAAGAAATTAATCAAGAATACCACCACACTATTAACTGAAAAAGAGAGACCGGTTTTTAAAAAATTCACCCACCATCCAGTAGCTATGAATAAATTCCAAAAAGTTTTTAAAGATATTAACATTAAATTGGCATCTGTTAACAGATATACTCTGAAAAATGCTTTAGTGGACAACAGTTTTAATAACAATCCACAGGAGAAAAAGTCAGGCATCTACAAAATAACATGTAAAGAATGTGATAAGATATATGTTGAATAACTAAAAGGAACATAGGAACACGGTTAAAGGAACATCTCAGGAACGTTAAGTACAAACAGATTGACAGGTCAGCAGTGGCACACCATTTTTGTAAATATAATCACGACATAAAAAGAGAAATAAAGTTACTTAAAGAAGAACACGGATGTACAGAAATGCACACATGGGAGAAGATTAACAATCATAAACATAGGGATCATCTTATGAATTTTGACATTATAGGAGAATGTAATACCAATTTCCGGTTTATAAAGAAAAAACACCACCAGGATGGAGCCACAAGTTCTCATAGATGTTAGTTTCTCACACCAGTTATCAAGTTGGTTGAAGATGGAGAGGATGTCTATTCGAAACCGGTCCCACCATATTTAAAAGTAAGTGAAGCATAAGAGTGTGTTAGACGACAAATTAATTATAATTTATATAAAATATTATTTTATAATACAAATTATTTGAAAAATGCTGCTTGATTCTTAATTGTAACTAATGTAGTTGATTTGTAACAGCAGGTTATTCCCTCTCTTTTACCAAACCTTAATCTCAGATCATCTTCAACATATTGTCAATAAAACTTTACACAAACAATAGGGTAAATGCATTAATGTTATGTATAGATCTGGGATTTCTATACCTTGCCATTTAGACACTGGGAAACCATACATGTCTACAAAACACTATATTAGGGTTATTTTAGTGAAGTTTTATTTTACATATAAATAGGCATTTTACATGTTCTTGGGATGTTACATAAAATTATATACTTTATCAGTATTTTCACATTAAAGACTATATATAGTCACGATCTATCACAGAATGAGGAAATGGTAATTAAAGAAAGAAAAATGGTAGAACTAAAATTGTTAATTGGAACATTGCACAGAGAAGCTAATCATATACTGAGATCATTGTGTAATTGAGTTGAACTAACACTCTTTTGCTCCACTTACCTCCACCAGAGCAGATTACACATTCCCACAGCATAACGGTTTATCTTCCAGTCGACAATAGGGTTGACAATGTGAACAAAGTGTTTGTGAAACTGGTTCTACATATTTAAACAAGTGGAGGAATAAAGTGTTAGTTTGACTCAATTACACAATTATCTTAATAAAAGATGGTAGAGCTTATTTTGTTTTATCAATATATTAATGAAAAGTAGTTATAACTATATTAATGCAATTTTGGCCCCATAATAGTTTCTCATTACCTTCAGGAAATGCACACTGAAGTTGAGGAGAAGTTTGAATTTTTCATCCAGAAGTGCCCTACCCTGAAATGGCCAAAGGTCTAACACAGTTAACACTTCAGAAATCAGGAATTTACAAAATAAAATGTGCAGATTGTGAGCAGAACTACATAGGCAAAACAAAGAGAAATTTGAAAATTTGAAGGAAAGAACATTTTAGGGATATTCGCTTTAAGCAGGTGGATAAATCAGCAGTAGCAGCCCACTTTTGGACCAAAAACCATGAAATAAAACTGGAAATTAAACTGCTGAAACATCTTCACAAACCATTGGAGTTATCCACTTGGGAAAAAATTTCTATATTAAAAAATACAGAAAACCTAATGAATTTTGAGATTCCACCTATGGATGAACTCAGCAATTTTCTACTTCAACCAACAGAGGCCACCACAGAAACATTCGGGTGTCCATCCATCGTTTTGAGTAACGGCAGTTCGGTGAGCAACTGAAGATGGGACAGATTCTCCCAAAACGCGTTTACTTTTTTGTAAGTAAGTGGAGTTTAGTGTAAAAAAATGAATACCTAAGTTTAGGATATATTACCACTCCATTCTCAACAGCTTCGTAAGTACAATATTTGAATAAGAGTTGTTTAAAATATTTTTTAATTAATCTTGATCCTTGTTTTCCCATGATAACAAAAATCTTCAGAAAGAAACTGCAAACATCACAGTTTAAAAACAAAATTCTATTTAAGCACCAACTGTGATATTTCAACTTATTACATCATAAAATTATTTCTTTTCAACATTTTAGATTGAAAAATTAATTAACAATATGATAAACTAGTTAATACCCCAGAGTGACTTTAAAATATTCAAGTATTATATTTTATTACTAAACAAACACTAAAAAGGTTTTCCTTTAAAATTTACAAACTCTAGATAGAAATTTGTTAATCTGAACCCTTAATATGTTTATGTTTTAAGTAGTATGAACATTAATGCTACATAGCACATAAAATATAAGACAGTAATTATTACTCTTTGATATGTCAGAGGCCAAAGTGGCATTAAAACTTTTGTATTAATTAAATTTGCATCTAATACAGTGAAGCACACATTAATAATCTCTTGTTAGTCAAATTATTTAAAAATACTCTTTCTGGCTTCACTTATTAGAGTTTTGCTCAGGACATCTTTGTCCAGATCTTTAATTGTTAAATGACTGTTAGATTGTACATTGAATTTGAGTTGGTAGGTGTGTGAGTTGACTCTGGTGGTCTTGCAATAAACTTGAATAAAAAACTGTCTGCTTCTGGGATGACAAATTACATTAGGCGCTGCTCGTGTTTTTTTTTTTTTTTTTTTATGAAAACTCATTCCAATTTCCCCCTCATATGTTTAATTCCTTTGGTTGTTGAATTGTTTTTAATAACTTCCATGTTTTTTTTATTTCATGGTTTTCATTTCAAAAATGTCATGCCACCATTAATTTTTTTATTTGTTTGTAATGCATTTTACTCCAACATTCCTTCAATCTTATGCCTATATTTCTCTTTGCTTTATCCACATACATTTTTCACATGCAGACAATTAATCTGGTAAATTCCAATTTTTTTTCCTTCTTTGGCCTGAAATTTGTTTTGTTTAATTTTAATAAATGTTTCATACTATATCAGTTTTTAGGTGCTAAGAAGATAATATGATAATTAGGCTTTCCATCTCAACATCAGAATCATATATTCACATTTCATTACCAGAGATTCTATTCATAAAAGTTGCATCTTCATTAATATGATCCGAGAGCTCCTGAAAGATCACAATACAGTCTTTCTGCTCTTGTGTAAACAGTTAGGGGCAAACTTTCCTGCAATATGATGCATACCAAACTTTTATCAGGATTCCATGATACGATCCCATAGAAATTTTACACTCTTCAGCAATTTCTCAAACAGTCAGGCATCAATTTTCATGGATGATCTCATTCATTCTGGCCACATGAACATCATCAGTTGACACTGATGGGCATCCAGAATGCAGGTCACCTAGTACGTACTCCTGACCACTTTTAAACCACATATACCATTCACAGCAATGAGTGCTGCTTAAATAATTATCCCCAAAAGCTTCTTGCATCATTTCATGAGTCTTGGATAAAGTTTATGAAATTTCATGCAAAATTGATGGTTAATGCATTGCTCATGATAGCCCACCATCTCAATAATTGAAGAACATTCACAACACTTTTGGAAAATAAGTAGCATGGAACCGACTAAAAAGCACTGTTCAGCAAATGAGAGGTGCATCGTCAAGCTCAAAGCTAACTGGTTCTACTAACTGGTTCTACCAACAGTTGTTGTTTTTGCAACAACACTTCTTTGGTGCAGAATTTGAAAGTTTGGAAATTTTTTAACAGACCTTGTACTTTTGTGAGATTCACATCCTTAGTATTTATTTACTTCAGTATCAAAATAGAGAGATAAGAAAACTTAGCTGCAGCAGCGATTTCTTTTTTATCTCCAGCATGAGGATGAATACCAATACATAACATCTTGTATTTATAGTGGAATGTCATGCATGAACCAGAGTACTTTTATAAATGTTATTTACCCCTTTATTTTATTTTAGTAAGATTTACAAAGTGTTCTTCTGAGGGAATGCAGGCTTTCAAGACCAGAGTTGCAGACATCATCAGACAGTGATACCTTCTCCAAGGAGACTTCATCCATGCTACTGAAGATGGCTGCTGCAGTTGTGGGTGAAATGTCTGAACTCCTAGCTCCAGCAGATCATGGCATAACAGCCTGGAAGATACCTCTAGTGATTCTTCTTCTTTTTCTTGTTCTTCCTCTTCCTCCTCCAAGATACAGCTATCCATATAAATTGTAAGAATTAAGCCTACTAAACTGGTTTACATGGCAAATAACAGCTAAATAAATATAAACTGTTTACATTTAAATTAAATTTTGTGTCGGAACCAATACAGTGAAGCAATTAATATATTCAATTTAATACTCTTATGCTTCACTCTTATGTAATGGAGCATAAATTTATTAAATTGGCTCATTTAATTAAGAATATAAACAGCTTGCTCTTCAATCCCCATCTCAATCTGATAGCTCTTCCATAACATAACAAGTACATCCATTTCTTCACAAGTAAATGGTATTGAAGGGATACATGTAAAAATCAACTGATAAATAGCTATCACAGTAGGTGTAAAGTGTAATAATTTCTAGCAGCAGACAAAAAAATAAGAAATCATTAATATTTGCTAATAAAATTACCCATAATTTGCTAAACTTCTGTATCTAACTAATCTGCCAAGAACAATGAGAATTCTTTACCTGAATTTTAACATTAGAAGGGGTCTTCTCTAATTCCATGCTACTAGAAACTCTAAGAGCTTTCTTTGCCAACAAGGTATTTTTGCACTGATCCACAGCCATTACCAGCTCCTGAAAATAATGAAGATTAAAAATTGTACACATTCCGATTAAAAACACAAGTGAATTTCACATATAGACTGCTGACTGTATACAGGGTGTTAATGAACTACATCAAAATAATTTCAGAGAGTGAACAGATGTTGTATATAAGTAATTTGAGATAGGCAATGTATGGCCTATAACTAAACATAATGCAGTTTTATGGTGTTAAACATTTTGACATCAGATGCTGATAAGTCGGTGTTTAAGTCAAGCCAGGTGAAAAATTGGTTTAGAATTCAATTAAAAATGAATGTAGGAATCCACACAGTGAAACTATCATAATCTTGTTGAATTAAATGGAAAACTTCTAAAATCATGTCAATATATTACTCTCTCTTGACGTTTCACATTAAAATTTTTTTTTATTAAAAAGTAAGTTGGGGCTAGTTTTGTGAGTCACTTGCTCACATTGTCAACCAATTGACAACTAACGGATCTCTTCAAGTAGGATGTATACTTGGCTGTGTGCGCTCTGGTAGTCTGTTGATGAACCTGTACAATATGTTGTCTGCTTCTGGTATATCAAAATTCATAAGTCTATGTTCATATTTTTTATATAAATCTTTTCCCATATACTAAGTTCCTTTGGGTGCTGAACTGCTCTTAGCATTATTATATCTTTTCTATTTCATGATTTTCATTCCAGAAATGTGCTGCTACTGCTGATTTTTCTATTTTTAGAAGTTTTATGTTTAATTCAACAAGATTGGTTTTTAGAATGTCTTTAAAACTGCCTTGCAAGCATAGAAATATCAATTTTCCTTATCTTTTCATTATTGTTTTCAAGATTTAGTGCCATAAAAATCCCTCAAACCTTGAACTAATCATTTGACAGTGTGACAATGAGCATCTATTAACTGTCTTCTTGCATTATGTAGCCAATACATAAATTTAAATGTAGTCAGTCTTGAAGTAGTCTCTCTAGAGGGAGTTCTTTAAATGAATGTGTGGTGTAATGCATAATGTAAAAGATGTTGTTCCACAGGCCGGAGATTAAATTCTTGTCATGCAATTAAAATTTTTTTTTTAATATGAAGTGCTGCAATAGACATACTAAAGAATTGTGGCATACTGGTGCTTTAGAAACTTACAGCCATAGCTTTGAAATTTGAACAGATAGGGCATATGTTTACTACCTTACATTACCTGTCTAAGACAACCTCTCCACACTCTCTGAAATTATTTCCGTTCAGTTAATTACTATGCTTGAATGGATGGTTTCCTTCACAATTATGATACCAGTTGAAAATGTACCTACCCATTTTAGGAAAGGAGATGTTGAAATTGACACTTCTATGCCCACACATTTTTTGACATCTCTTAAAAACTTACCCATCATTCACTCAAGTCTCCACCAGTCTCTTAGTCAATGTTCTCATGAAGAAATTACGGAAATATTCAAGCAGGGCATAATTATGCAAGAAATTCCTAGCTCCCCTGACCTGACTCTGCATATTTTTTCCTGGAGTAAAAAAAAAAAAAAAAAAAAAATCCCATATACCCCGGAAGAAACTTAAATATTAGGAAATTGCTGCAGTTTATCAGGAACTGCAGCAAACATTAATGGATTTTTACAAAAGTGTCAAAAATATGTGGACAAAGAATGCAAGAAGTTACAGCACCTTATTTCCTAAAATGACCAACTAGGTACTTTTTTTCACATAATTTTTAGCAAACAATTCATTTTCATGCATCATGGCCACTGAGAATAGTAACAAATGATGTGTTCATCATAAAGAGATTGTCATTTACAGTGAATGATTTATAATTCACTATGTACTTTACAAAAACGTTTATAACAAGAAAGCAAACCATATCATTAACCAGCAGGAAAAAGCACGAAGTCAAAAATTATGATTTTTTTTTTTGCATTATCTTAATTTAGAAGTTGGTTTGCACCATGCGGTCTAAACACATAAGTCAAAATTCTCTGCAACTTCTAATACCGTGTGCAAAATCGCTTTTATCACATCTAGTTTGTACAGCCATTTAAATTTTTTACTGACTCTGGATTTATATTTGGTATTTTACTCTGCAACATGGAAGGCAAATTAAAACTTTCATGTGGTGGTAATGTTTTCATATGCACTTTAGCAGTTGCCTAATACTGCAATTGATCATAAATTCATGGTCCTAAGACATAGTCAGAAAGAAGTCAACTCTGAACTCTCAGTGATCAAAAAAATTAAAAGATAAATATCAAATTTGTTCTTCCTCATGACTGGTTCCAATTAGTTAGAACTAGCAGCATGCGGTTCAAAGTAGTGGAAATATATCAAGAAGACTTCTTGGATTTTTGCACATTGAAAGATTCATTCATTCACAGGAAAAGAGACAAAAATGGCAGTGCTTTCTAATGGCATAATGTCAAATGGCTATGTTATTCACAATCATTTGGAAAAATGAAATACAAGACAATCCTGAAAGAACATGCCCTGCTTTCATCCTCAGCAGGGAATCGAATATGGCTTGCAGGTGATGCATGTGACCTCTGGTGGTTCCAATATAAAGTGAAACGAGTCTATTGGTAGGATGATAAAATTCATAACATGATACTTATTACAATAAATATCTTTTCCTACATAGCTAATTCCTTGGGATTGTTAGTAGCTTTCAACAATTTGTTACTTTTTGGACTTATGGATATACATCCATCATACTATTGATTTATCCACCTGTTATTATCTTACATTTCTAGTGTTCTTTATTCCTTGTCTCTAAATGTCTTTCTGTTCGGCCTATGTATATCTAATCACAATTCAAATAATTTATCTGGTACACTCCTGCCTTTTTGCTGCACAAGATAACATTCTTTATGATTTTGTTCAAAAGGTTCCTGAAGTAAAATTTATTTTGTGCACCAACATAAAATCAAACTATTCTTTAATTTTCCTGAATGCATTGTTTGCCCATGGATAGTATGTGAATTTTTCATACTTCATGTCCTTCTTTATCATGGAGAGAGTGGTGGTGTCTTCAAAATCTATAGGTCTTTTGAAATGTCTGATCTTCTTATCTACTATAGACCAGTTGAATCCATTGTTGAGGGCAGTATTGATGATGTACTCATATTTTGCTGTATATTTGGATGTTGATTAATCTATGAGCCACACTGTTAATAATGGTATTTTGGTATGATCTAAGGTTAAGCTATTATTTGTGTAATTATCTTTGTAAGGGATTTCCTATCTATAACAAACAAAATTCATTTGTTTCTTCTGTAGATTTTATGATTTAAAAAAGGGCAAACATTCTTCTTCAATTTCTACAGTGAACTTAATGCTTAGGTCTTGCAGATTTAGCTGAACAAAATAAATTTAGCATCAGGAACTCTTTGCACTAAACCATAAAGGATGTTATCCCATCCAGCAAAAAGACAGGAATGTACCAGATAAAATGTTTAAATTGTGATCAGATATACATAGGCAGAATAATAAGACAGTTAGAGTCAAAAGAACACTAGAAATGTAAGATATAGATTGGTGGATAAATCAGCAGTTGTAGTTCATTTCTGAATTTACATCCATAAGTTAAAAAAAGAAACCAAATTGTTGAAAGCTACCAACAATCTCAAGAAATTAGCAATTTAGGAAAACAGTTTTATTTTAAAAATACTCATCATGTTATGAATTTTAACATCCTGCCCATAAACTTCTTGTTTCACTTTATACTGAAACCACCAGGGATCACTCTGCCATCTGCCAGTGTCAGTCAGTTCCCAGCTGAGAAGGAAAGCAAAGCTCTCAAATGTGTTGAAGCAAGAATTTATTTTGGTGCATACATGGAATATGCAGGTATTTGACACTTGATATTGGTTAATAAGTTATACTGATGTTGAAATAGTGGTAGATTAGATAATTTAGATATATAAGAGGAAGAGGCATGAAGCTCTTTTGGTCCTTGTTTTTGAAATGGTGCATACAGGGGGATGTGGAGGTCAGTAAAGCTTTGTGTCATTGTTAACTGTTCCAGCTGCTCCCTTTTCGCTCTTGCAATTCCCTGCTTAAACTGTTAATATGTTGAGATGTTCTTCTCAGTGTCGGCTATAGAGACTTGGCTAGTGTATTTTAGTAATGCTGGGGCATTAACAGGGTGAAAGGAACAGTAAGGAGTTTAAGCTCTTCAAGAAAAAGTCTATGATATTCACCGAAAGAGTTTCTTTACTCATGTCAATCCTCTTAGGGCCAAGGAATAACTTTACACATATGTACACTCAGACTAAGTAACCTTGTCAGTTGTGCTGTGATGGAAGTATATTTTCAAGAGGTATCATTGAATCTTCCTATGACTCGGACAAATATAGTTTGGTAAACATGACCCAATATAGATGCGATCTTCTAAAGTATTCTTGCAAAGTATTAAACATCCACCATGCTCTCCTAAAAAGTGAATCTGGCACTGTTTTTCATTGGAGGCGACACCAGTCATTGACTATGTTCAATTTCTTTTCAAACAAGAATTTACATTTTTCTAATTTCCCCTAATGTTACTCTTAATGTTTCCACTATGATGAACGAACTAAAGATTGAAAAAATTACATGAATTCACTAACAACCTACTTAGTTAACTGCCTTTCTGATGAATGGCACTGTGAACTGCCCGATGGACTTTTGCGAACTCCCTTTAAGCTTTGACTTTCCATTAGTTTTTATGAACATCATAGTTTGTCACTCACATAATGTATCCAGCTCAAAATACAGCTTCTTTGGCCTACTTTCTTTAAGATTGAATCACCCCTAGGTCTTTTGACTTAACTACATATTTCTACACAAAGGGTACTTCCCTTTGTTAATGCTACTCAATTTATCATGCAAACTGAAAGTTATCTTTCAGATGTTTGCCTAAAAAGTATAACGGAACAATATCTGCAAATAGATGTATTTCTGAGGGTTCCTTCTTTCCTTTTCCTTTTGCTTGACTTTATGGCTGGGGCCTGTAAAACCTTAACCTTGTGAGCCCTCATCCCTATTTCTATCAAAACAAACACTTCAAGAACTTTTAGTTTAGGGAAGTAGAAGTTGTAAAAATATGAACTTTTACTAGGTTATATTAAAATGCATACTTGAAAATCCAAAACATCCCTTATGAATTTTATACATATGAGCATTCTGGTTATTTATAATTAATTGTAATATTGGCAATTTATTCAGTGTCTTAATAGACAGAAAATAACTGTCTCAGTGTTGTAACAGATTAATTAGTTAGTGAACTACAGTGTTATTTAAGACAGGCTTTTTTATGTGTATAACTGATGTACTTCCTGGTTTCTCACTTCCTATTAAGTTTCCAAGAACAATATTGTTATATGAATCCAGATTTGGAAGAATATTGTGAAGATTGATTTATCAATACATACATGTAGTATTGTTTAATATGCATGCCGCTGAATAACAGCATGAGGGATTTTTTATGTAAAAAAGTGTTTTTTGAACTTTGTAGATTCTAATGACTTTATTATAACATAGAAACTATGTAAAATAATATGTCAAAAGTTGTGTACACAGCTTATGTATTTTCTACCAAGAGTTGGTTTTGTATAATATGAATATTTGATCTCAAATGATTACCCTTTTACATCATAAATAATATATATTATGTCACTGCATTTTAATTCTGTTGAAAATAATTAAAAACAATACTTCTCCTGAAAAGTTTACTATTTTTTTATATGTGCTATTTCCCTATGACCAAAGATATAAAGTCTGTATTCTATCCATTTGTTAGACATTTTTCTCTTCCATTTTCATAATAATATACCTAATATTGCTTAAGTTGACAAAGCTGCTTTTTATGGTGTAGAAATAGATGGGACAGCCAAAATCCCCAACTATATGACTCATTTATAGCCATTTTGCTAGTAGCAAACACATCATGGTGCATATTTTGGTTTCACAATGTGCAATAATAAGCAAATCATTTTCATTTTGTCATCTTTCTTTATTAAGAATGGTTAAAAAAATATTAATGAATAATGGTGCTAAATACCTGATATTTTCCATTCATGATGGTAAGAAATGGATTTTCATCATAAGTAGATGTTGTTTCATCATTTCCACTCCAAATTACATTAGGTTTCAAAACCTGTTTTGCAGCTGTGGTCCATAAACCCAATTGAGGACTCCCAACTTCCAAAAAATCACTTACATACACCTTATGTACATCTGAAAATTCTTTCACAACCTGAAAGATTGAAAGAAAACTGCAGATAGACAAATTAATACATTTTATATAACAAATTATTATTGAGGAAATCACTCAAATTTCACTAATTTAGTTCCACTTGGACATGTTTCAAAGGCAGTTGCCTTCATCGTCAGCATGATCCCAATGTCCGCTTCCCCACGTGGTATTCAGATGTCGCTCCGTGGATTTTATGAACTTTGTGATAAAGTTACTATTGTTTGGGAGATCAAAATTAACCAAATTTTCTTTGTTTTTATTTATGAATATATTTTCCCACACTGTCAATTCTATTGGTTCTTAAGAGTTCTTCAAAAACCAATAGAATTGATAGTGTGGGAAAACATATTCATAAATAAAAACAAAGAAAATTTGGTTAATTTTGATCTCCCAAACAATAGTAACCTTATCACAAAGTTCATAAAATCCACGCAGCGACATCTGAATACCACACGGGGAAGCGGATATTGGGATCATGCTGACGATGAAGGAAAACGCCTTTGAAACATGTCCAAGTAAGTGGAACTAAATTAGTGAAATTTGAGTGATTTCCTCAATAATAATTTGTTATATTATATTATATTTCACTGTGAAAATTCCTGCTATTCAAAACTAATACATTTTAATTCTATTACTTAAAATTTTTCTTAGACTAATGCATTAAAGCAGCATTCAAGTAAAATTTTCAAGGTCCCAGCATCTATGACTGTAATTGCAGACGTTTCAGGCAAACTATATTAAATTTTAAAAATAAACAAAAGCTTACATTATCTGCTCCAAAATGTACATTAAATAAAATCACTGGTCTGAAGTCTTGTACAAATTTGGAGTACACAAATTCTAATCATGTTTTGGTAAAGATGCTTGGTTGAATTTTTTTTAATCCAAAAATTTCTTCTCTACATAAAGTTCTAATGCCCAAGTGTGGGTTCAATTATTGCAGAAGTGCTTAAAATTAGTACATAATCCTACAGTTATATAAAACCATACAGATTAAAAAATATCTCTTGTTAAATAAAATCCTGAAGTATTTAAATTTTAGAAGGTAGCATTGTTACAGAAGAAATGAAATAGAAAAAGAAAAAAAAATCCATTTTTGCCCACAAAATTTTGATTATATGAGAGTTGTCCACGCCTAAAATTTAACTTAATATTTTGTTAGCTTAATATGTAATGTAAACATGTATTTGTTTCATTGTGTTGTTAATAGTGAAGATTGCACAGAAAAATTAGAAGTCTAGTTTGATTAAGAAAATCTACAGCAGGATGTCCTCTAAATCTGGAGTTAGAGAGTGCTAAGCTCAATGCCTTTACAATTGTGATGACCTAAAGCTATGCAAAATAATCGATTGAACTTGATACCATCCTTCTATGAGAGATCATAGAAGTGCATATATGAATGTTTTGAATCCATATAAAGTGAGTAACATTGTTACATCTGCATTTTTGGGATACAATTTTTTGTGCACTTTCTATAATGTGATATGACATCCCAACTCACATTTGTACCCTGGAAAAAAAAAAACTTTTCTCCTCTTCATTCAGACGAGAGAAACAAAATTTAAATCCATCAGGACCATCAGAGATTAACTTTTTGCCATCACTAAGGATGAAAAAAAGCATTTTGTACCAACATGGGTGGCCGAGATCGTTATGCCATGGAATAATGACAGATCTGGGATTTGAATTCCACCAGTACTTTCCTCCCTGACTGAGGTTTCTTTCCAGGTTTTTTTCAGTCCTCATTAATGACAAATGCCAGGGAGGTGCCCTAAACTTAAGCACATTTGAAGAGCAGATTTCTGCTGGTTATTAATATTAAAATGTTTCTTTGTTCACTTGCTACTGTAATTCTTTGTGTTCTACTTTTGTTTTATCTATATCATCTTTATGAAATCTATTCATAATCCATAATGACTGGCTTATTTCTTCTATAACTATCTGCCAATTAGAATATTTTTCATTTGCAGAAATTTTAATTTTTTATGTTACTGATTTTGCTATTATATTACCTCTTTTATTGCCTTTCATATTTACATGATTTTGGGATCCAATCAATATGTACTGTGCTCTGCTTTTTGATTTTTTGCAGCACATTAAATTTATAGTCTGATTTAATTTTTAAGTATAAAAAATGAGGCTTCAGAACTATTGAATATGCTTATGTTTTTATATGAAAGAAATAGTTATTTGTCTGTATATATGACCTAATGAGATTGTAATAGGACAAAGCCAAAGCAACACAATGGAAAACTTGCACCAAAACAATTTTTGCTTTCTCAACAGATCTTCCTGAATGGGAAAATTATAAAGCATGCACTTAACCTTCTTCTTTTTGGCGTATTTTAATTATATGCACCACAAAAGTCTAAGAGTCAATATAAGTTTATTTTCCATAAACTGGAAAATCTATGTGATGCTTAATTGTACCATGGCATATAAAATACTGTATTACAGTCACAGCTGAGTCATTCAGTGTTAAATTGCATACCCACAAAACACGCCCATTTAGTAGAAAGTAAATTTGTTTAATGAGTTACAGACATAAAATAAAGAAACACGTGTTTTTTTAATTTCCATCATTTGAAATTATTTTTTAAGATATACTTATTTATAATTATGCAAGCTTATACATGTACTGTAACATGAAATCACTGGGTATTCTAAATCTATTTCTACATTTGGTCAGATTGAAAGGTTAAACACATTACTTTAACTGCTTTAGACCTATTAGTAATACATTTAAAAGTTGGCAGAGTTTTTAATAATCTTTAATTAAAAAAAAAAAGAAAAAAGAAAAAAAGGATATTAATTCACTGAGTTGTAAATGTGAAAAAAATATACAAGCATTGCAAATTGAATGTTTCCACTGTTCCACTGTTGACACAAAATTTGCTTACAGGGTTTTTTAATAAATACATGTTTTTGGGAACCTTCGTTCCCATCCCTGATGTAATATCTGTAAACTAAAACTTTCAAAATTACGGTAGCTGTATAAGAACATTGGCAATAATTTATCTTCTGGAGTCATGCACAAACTTTCAGACAATGGCTAAGGAACCATTTGCATTGTATAAGTAATAAGCCACTGAAAGCTTTAGAAAATCCCAATGCAGGCAATACATGATAACCCCAAATATGGCAAAATATGGAGTTCATGAAATGACTAATGCTTAAAGAAACAGTAAACATTCTCTAAATTTATTTTTAAGTGCTAGCTCAGCTGAGAGGGGAGTCTTCCATAATTCTGCATATTTATACTAGTCTTTAACACATCTTTATAATAAATAGCCCCCAAGAAAAGACCATATTACTGATAACAGGGGAAAAAATGTTCTAGGTTTGAATTTTTTGGGGTGAAGATCATGTAACATATGAGTTATGGTAAGGATTATGCAATATATTATTGAACATTTAAAAGTTCCTAATCACTCTTTTACAAAAAGACACTAAGATGCATAAGTTACAATTTACTTATAAAAGTAAATTTAGTGCAATCTTTGGATGTAAAAATATGTGATTCATGCCAAAAAAAAAGCAGTTTATTAATTTGCAGATAAATTAAGTGAAACAATATGTGAAGCATGGTTCTTATGACAGTAAATATAAATCAAGTTAAAGCAGTGCAGGCAAAGTAATCCCAACTCTCTTGGACAGTTCTATGAATGTACAAGAAATTACTATTTTGAGAATAAAATAATAAAATATTAAGGAAACCTGGAATCTACAGAAACAATATGCATGTAGAAAATCAGATCAAAGCTGAAGAATTTAACAGCAAAACACATAAACATGCAGTGATTTACAGCTGAAGGCTGATCACACATTAACAAAGAATACAAGCAAATAAAAAAGAACAGTGATTAAAAATGGATTTAGCAAAGAACTGGTTCACAAAAGTACAGAAATTCAAGAGGCAGAAACCACAACACTTTCAGCAAAAAGAGATAGTAATTTTTAAAAAAAATCACTTATCATCCATGGACTACGCAAATATTTCAAAATATTTTAAATGATTTTAACATTAGATTGGCACCTATATACAGATTTAATGTTAAAAATGTCCTGAAATTCAATATTAATGGCAGTA
The DNA here is from genome assembly GCA_030762175.1 of Metallyticus violacea. NCBI lineage: Eukaryota > Metazoa > Arthropoda > Insecta > Mantodea > Metallyticidae > Metallyticus > Metallyticus violacea. Next base: position 44,293,017 of record CM060843.1, read on the forward strand.
TTCCCAAGAGAAAAAAAAGAAGGTATTTACAAATAAGTTGTGCAGAATGCGCAAAAGTCTATGGGAAAAACAAAGAGAAACATGGGCACACCGTGAAAAAAATTCTTCAGGAACATAAAAACAAATAAATGGGGAAATTAGCAGTAGCATTTCATTTCTAGACAAATTCATGACATAATGAATAAAGCAAAATTATTAAAATAGTACAAGGACCTACAGAATTAGCAACATGGGAGAAAATCTACATTTATAAATGCAGAGACAGATTAATGAACTTCGACATTTCCAGAGATGAAAACTTAACATAAACTTTAAATCCATCACGACATCAGAGCAGAATATACATCCTTAAAGCATAATAAATTATCCAGCAGCCGACAGCTGACAATGCTGACGAGTGCCTGCAAAACATGTATTAAATTTAAACAATTAAGTGAAGCCAATAAGAGTGTGTAGTTCGACTCAATCATACAATAATTTTAATTATATGTTTAAAGAATTTAGTGTCAATAGGAGAATTCCCTATCAATAAAAAGTACTGCAATAAAAACACAATTTTCATAAAATGACATGTACCCTAGAAAATAAAAATGTTATGTTGAAGATAATGCATTGGCATCCATTCATAAGTTAGACAATGATGATATTAAATATTGTACTTACGAAGCTGTTCACAATGATGATATTATTAGCAAATTCATTGAGTCCCATCACGCAACAGATAATAATATAGTAAACATGAAAACTTTAACAATTTTAAAGTTGGCTCTACAATAAAATTAAACACTATAAAGAAAATTATCTACTTTTCAGATAGCTCAAGTTCATATTACAAAATAAACATCCAATATCTTATTTATACTATGTTCCTTTCATAGGCCCAGAAACTTATTGAAAATTTGCAGATCCAACATCAAAATCTAAAACCAATAACTAGCTTGTTACATTCTTTCATTCTACTGTCAAAAACATAAACTTAAGTGAAACAATTTTCTGTCGAGAAAGAAGATAGTACAGTTTAATTTTTTTTAATTGTTTTATTTATGGATACTCTTTTAACATCTTAGGTCTTCAGCATCCCATTCAATTCAGGGCATGAAATGGCCAACAAATTTTGCTCAGAGGCCTCTTCTTTCAGGCTTGATGTTCTTTTTCATGCTGTAAATGTATGACTCGGGACCCACGGCTTTACTTCCCTTCTAAAGGAAGCCATACATAGTATTTTACGCCAGAACTATTTGTCAATCCTGGCCAGATTTGAACCCACAATCTTGGGTTTAGAAGGCAAGTATGGTTACCATTACACCACCAGGTAAGTGTTTTTAGATGATTTTTTTTAGTTGCACAAAAAATTTTAACATGGGTCTACTCAGAAATCTCACACTTTATACGTTGCAACATACATCATATTTTACGAATTCTAACATGTAATATTTGTAAAATTTATGACTTTAAGTAGAAATAAACATATATGTGTTAATAAATAGTTTTGAATGGAGAGAATTTTCACAGTGAAATACAGTATAATATAACATATTATTTATAAGAAATCACACAAATTTTACTCAAATTTTTCCACTTACTTGGACATGTTTCAAATGTTGTTGCCTTTATCATCAGTATCAGCTTCCCAACCTAATATTAAGATGTTGCTCTGGATTTTATGAGCTTAGTGATGAGATTATTCTTATTTGGGAGATCAAAATTAACAAAGTTTTCCTTGTACCACATTGAGAAGCTGAGAGTGGAACCATGCTGACGACGAAGGCAACAGCCTTCGAAACATTTCCAAGTAAGTGAAAAAATTTTAGTGATTTCCTCATAAATAATTTGCTATAGTATATACAAGTTAGTTTACTGGACCATAAATTAAGTAATAAAAATATATCAACAAAATTGGAGATATGAAGGCAAAAAATTATTAAATTTTGTGTGATTTGAAATGGAATAACTCAGCTACAGTTTATGCTTCTAAAGAACCTACCCCAAACAACATGCACATTTTAGCTTAACAAGAGCTTGCTGCCAACTAGCAGACAAAGAATACAGCTAGGAATAAAAACATTGTTGGGGGATAGTAATGCAGGAGAAAAGAGAGAACAAAAAAAAAGTTCTTTTTAGTACTTTTACTTGGAATGCCGATGGATTCACCAAAAGTATAGCAAAAAAGCAATACAAAGATGAAATGATTAGGAAATATGACGTAGATGTTTTTGGCATCTTAGAAGCAAACTGTACCGATGATGATATCAAGTACTGTAAATATACAAACTATCATCTTTATCATCTGAATAAAAGAAGACAAATAACTAGTGGTATAATTGTTGGAGTCAAAGCAAAATTAAGTTCTAAATTTTAAATAATCAAAGAAATGAATGAGGAAGATAAATCAGATATTACACAACTAAATGTATAAAAAAATGGAAAAAAATACACAGTTTACTGCCCACCTGGCAATCAGAATCTAAATATATAAGATAATAGAACCACAGATTAAAATCTTGGGAGATTTTAATGCACACTCAAGACAATGGGGCTATAAAGACATAGACCCAGCTGGAAAGTTATTACAGGATTTTATAAATACCAAACAGGTACAGCTGATATATCAGAATACAGATCCTAATTCATACTTGCATTATACAGACAATTCCACTAATCCAGATCTCACAATAGTATCTGAAGATCTACATAGTAGCACAAGAAGATTAGTTACTGAAGACGGAGGAAGTGGACATAGAGCTATAATCACAATCACGGATACTAAGAAACATAGTTCAAATATTGAAAAACGATATATCTGGAATTTTAAAAAAGCTAACTGGACTAAAGATAAAAAAAATATCAAAAGTGAAATACAAGGATTAGATTTAACAAAGAACATAAATCAGGTGATTAAGGAATTTAATGACATAATGTTAAAATTAGCAAAGACAAACATCCCAGAGGAAAACCAAAAAAATATAACCCTTTTTGGAACAACAACAAAAAATTAGAAACACTAAAAGCAGAAAGAAACAGTGCTAGAGATTTAGCACAAAACAATAAAAATAGGGAAAATGTAATAGAATGGAGGAAAAAAGATGTGATCTACAGACGAGAATTAATTGTATCCAAACGACAATGCTACGATAAATTCTTAACCGGGTTGGACTATAGAACCAACAGTACCAAAGTGTACAAGCACATTAATAATGTTAGCGGAAAGTGCAACAATAGTAATAAAAGTATATTTATTAAAAAAGGTAATAAAGACATACAAAAATCAAAGATATAGCTAATGAATTTAACCATTATAAGAAAGTTAATATACTAGGAAAAGACCTGACAAAAGATAATAGAACATTATAAGAAAGTTAATACACTAGGAAAACACCTGACAAAAGATAATAGAACATTAAAAAAATCCAACACGATAGAAATAGAAAAAATGCAAACAGTATCTCTGGATTCGAAGTTTCAATTGGAAGAATTAGAACAGGCAGTGAAAGCACTAAAAAATAAAAAGCAACCAGGACCAGACCTTATACATCCGGAGTACATTAAGAACCTTGGAATAAGAGCAAAAAAGATATTTTTGGAAATTGTTAATAAAATATGATTTGAACAAGAGAATATGCCATCAAGCTGGTGCAAAGCATTAGTAATACCAATTTTAAAACCAGGAAAAACTACAAATGAAACAAAAAGTTACAGACCTATATCACTGACCTCAATTCTGGCAAAAATAGCAGATAAAATGGTAGTTATTAGAGTAATATATTACCTTGAAACAAACAACTTATTAACAGACAAACAGGCTGGATTTAGAAGACAATATTCAACAGTTCACCAAATGTCAAGATTAATAGAGGATGTGAAAAGTAAACTAGCTAAAAATATGTCAGTAGCTGCAGTATTCATAGATTTTCAAACAGTATTTGATCTAGTATGGAAAGAGATGTTAATTAAAAAATTAATACAAATGAATTGCCCAAAAAATGTAATTAGATGGTATAGAAGATTCCTACAGCAAAGATGGATTGCAGTTAAATGGAAGAATACATTATCCAAATACACCCAACTCAAAACCGGGGTGGCATAGGGTGCAGTATCCAGTCCGTTATTATTTAATATATATATTAACAATATGCCAAAGACTATAAAACAAACCGGAATAAACAGTGCAATTATGCAGATGATGTAGTTATATGGTCAGCTGAAAAAAATGATAAGAATGTATATATCAGACTACAAGAAAAAATAAAAAATGTCTTAGATAAACTAGCAAATTGGGCAAAATTAAATAATATGACCATTAATGCAGCCAAAACTAAATATTAAGTCTACACTATGAAACACTTTGATGAAAGGGAAAAAAATTTAAAACTTGAAATTAATGGAAGTCAAATGGAATATGCAGAAGGAATCAAATATTTGGGAATAGCAATGGACAGGAAATTAAAAATGAAAGACCATGTACAAAATATCATACAAAAAGCCATAAAACAAAGTAACATATTGAAAAGATTAGCTGGATCTAAATGAGGCAGCTCAATGGAAGTTTTAAATAAAAATAGATATATAAAGCCAGCACTAAAACATGGATGTGAGCTATTAACAGCAACAGAAGGAAAAATTAATAAGATTGAGAAATGGCAAAATCAATGTTTAAGACTGATAACAAGTGCCGTAAAAACACCACCAATAAATGCACTTCTGACCAGAACGAATAATAATCCAATGAAAACCAGCACTGAAACACAAGCGGTACAATTATACATAAAATTGAAAACAAACCCAAGTAAACATCAATGGTTTCATCAATTACCCAAAGAACACAAACTAAAAACACAGATCACAAATAAAGCTTACTTAGAGAAGAATTACAATTATATAAACCTGGCAGAGAAGAACATCCCATATCCCTCAAGAACTAATCCAATGGATTATATTAAGATAGTAACAGTTAAAAAACTGACAGAACAATTAAATAAACAAGAAGACTCAACAGAGGTATGCAGAACTATAACACTTGAACATTTACATAATCAATTCCCCAAAACAGAGTGGCTTAGAATTTACACAGCTGGATCTGCAGACAAACAGAGAAATAATGTTGGAGGTGGTATATATTGTAAATATTTCTCGCATTATTTCACACTGCCTAGACAATCCACAAGTTATGAGGGTGAAATGGTGGCAATACAACGAGCGTTGGAACAGATATACTATAGGACTGATATAAAAGAAAATAAAGTAGTGATTCTTACAGACTCAGCTTCAGCTATACAAGCTATAGAATGAACGAAAACATCAACATAATATTCAAGTGGAAATATCTAATAAAAATTATTCTAATATAAAAGAAACAGTACAAAAAATAAAAAATCTATCAAGGAAGGAAGCAGTTGCTCATTTTAGACTGGCCATTGGACATGATTGTCTGGTGGAACATCTACGCAGATTTGGTTTTATGAATGATAGCACATGTAAGATCTGCAATACTGACAAGATTCTAAACGGAGAACATCTATTGGAATGCACAGAACTGAGGAAAGCTGCACCTGAAGGGAAAATACACAAATTATATTGGCTGGCCAGGGAAAAATTGATGGATCAAAATCCTGCACATTAGATCAACAACATCATAAAAACATTGTCAGAAAATAATTATGGATATCACTATTAAATGCAATATCAATTAGAAACAAATCACCAGAACCAATCACAAAACACAAAACCCACAGCATTGGCTGTGGCTGACAAATAAACAACAAAGCATTGAAAATTACATTTATACAATTTTCACCTAAATTTCAGTCGCCTATTAAATTACTTAACTAGTACAATCATTGCACTTAAAAAGTTTTTGTAAATTAACAACAGGGCTTGTCTAAATAATTACCAACTTTTCATTTAGTTTAATATAATATTCCAACATTTGAAAAAATCTGCACTCTAGAACATTATACTAAGGGTGCCAAAAAAATGTATACATACTTTCACAGTAGATATCTATGAAATATATTTCAAAGTTGGACCGAAAAACAACAGTAATGTTGTTCTGTAAACAGTAATGATGTTCTGTAAACAGATGTGACTCACATATATTATGATAGCTATACTACATGACAGGTAAATCAACAATAAACAAATGAAGCCAAGATTATCGTATGATGTTCTGTTAACAGATGCGACTCACATCACATTATGCTAGCATTGCTGCAACAAAATGGAGCCAAGATTATCGTTTGAACAGAGGAAAGCAATTTTGAAGTGGTATTAAAAACCGAGAATGTTGTTGAAGTTCAAAGGCAATGGAGATGTGCGTACAGAACAGAACCACCAATGCAAGTAACAAATGTATGCATTTGAGATAAATTTCAGACTCATGGTACCATAAGCGATGTTCACAAAGGCAGATATGGGAGACCTCACACAGCAACAAGCTGAGCAGTAGATCCAAGGCACTATACAAGGCACTGGATAGGATGAAGAGATCCGATTGAGTTTCCACCACATTCTCTGGATCTAACTCTGTTGGACTTCTACGAGGAACTCTTAAGGATGTTGTATACCGTACAAAACCAGCTACACTGGCAACATTTCGGGAAGAAATTGAAACAGCACGTGCTGCAATTACTGAGAACACTTTCGCAAATGTTGCTCAATCAGTAGTTCAACGTACTCCAAAGTTTATCGATGCCGATGGTGGGCATTTTGAGCTGATGTTGTAACTGTAAAAGTCTAAGATGATTAGTGCTCATTATTTTCTGTATGCGTGAATTCAGTTTTGTTATGTTAACACAGTTTTTTCTTTGCTTGAAGTGTATATACATTTTTTGGCACCCTCTGTATTAATTTGCTTGTGCCCTCCACATTGAAGTCCTTTACATCCTGAGACAGAACTCAACTACAGTGTATCTGATAGAATCACTTCCAATAAGAAATATGAATATTTCCTCACTCCAAGTATTGTAAGAATGAAAATTACAATGCTAATGCAACTGTGCATTATATACACACATTAAGTTAGGCAGATTTCACAGTTCAGCAGAAAGTGAACGTTGTTGGTGGCTAGTGGAATTAAAGTTCCCAATTTCAGTGCAAAGAAGATTCATGCAGGAATATGGTGCAAATGCTCTAGGGCATCATACCATTGTTAAAAGGCATAATCAGCTGTTAGAAACAGGTTCTGGGCTAAGAAAGAAGGGATGCAGCACAAAAGCAGTGACTGCAGCTACATTTGAAGATGTTAGGCAAGCGTTTCAGTGCACACAGAAATCAATCCGACAGTTCAGATCTGAATATTCCAAAATGCACTGTTATTGACTATAAAAGATTGCTACTTTGAGGATATAAAATCCAAAATGTATATGACAGCAAACAATTGAAGGTGCAATGATATAACTATAGCACTATGTTCTATTACACAGAGCAGATTTGCAGATTATTTTAGAATATTTTACACTATTAGTGGTAGGAGATATCCATATTTCTTATAGGCAGACATTGTTTTTTTGCTGCTTCCCTTCTTTCTTAACACAGAATCTGTTTCTAACAACTGATTATGTCATTTCACAAAATTGCATGCACAGGTACACTAGCATCAAAATAATTAGTTACAAATTTGCAGAGTTTCTATGAAAGATAGAATGAAAATCATAGTGTTCGTGAAACCAGTCCTACACTTTTTAAACAAGTGGAGCAAAAGAGTGTTAGTTGGACTCAATCAATCAATGTTTTTATGGCTATTCTATATTACACAATACACACTAATTTATCAAGTAACCTAGTGACAATATGTAATTTAAGCAGTCTGTACCTACCTCTATTTTATTCATAGATGACAATATGATAACCTTCTTATTCTTACATTTAACTGCATAATATTTATTGCACTTTATATCATATGTTGTAAGGAACAATATACTTTCTGCATCTGTACACTTTATATTACAGCTATTAATTACTTGTAAGTTGCAGAACTCCAAAACTTGTCCCTCAAGTGTACATATCACTATATCTGCAGTCACATCTAAAAACAAACAAATATAATTAAGACATTTCCAAAGAATAAAATTTTCAAAGCAGTAGAATGATTGACACTTCTGACATATAAATTCTGAGAATCAGAAATTCCTATGTTGCCTACATTTACAGTAAAAATTCACATTGATAAGCACCACAAGCAGAAGTTTAAAATTTTTCTAAAATAACATGAGAATGAGTATAACCATTATTATATGATGAAGTAAATGCATCAGAAGACCACCAACCCCCTCATAGAAGTGTGTCAACTTTTATCATAATTGATATCCATCCAAGAATGAGAAAATGAAGGTGGTGTGGTGACATCATGGTTGTACCAACAGCAAGAAATGCAATAGATAGCAGGAGTAAGGCATAAAACTGAATGAAGGCAAAAGGCTTAAACTATATAGTGAAGGAAGGTAGTTGAAGGGCGACTAGGAAGGAATAGCAAACACAGTGGATAAAGAGTTAAAAATTTTTAATGTGAGAACAACTGTACAGAATTACCCAAAGGAATTGGAAGAAGTGTACAATATATAACCAAATAAATAAAAAAGGGCAACAATGGGCAAAAATAGAATTTCTAATCAATTCATATACACAAGTCTTTCAGAGACTTTTATTTGGGGGGGGAGGATATATAACTAGGTACTTGTTCTAATTATTCTTTATTGCAATTCTCACAATTTCAATAAGTGAATAAAATACGCATTAAAAATTCAAATAGTGGTGAAGAAATATATAGTAAAAAATCTGGAAAATGGCGAGAGAAAGATAGTGATTATTATAGTTATCTGTGCACTGAATGCAATTTTTTTACAGCCAAGGAACTGGCAACAATATAAGAAGAAATAAAAAAGCCAATTTTTTTATCCATAATATTTCTTCTGGGAAGGGGGAATGAATGAAGGTCTTCAAGGGAGAAACCAACCCCCAAAAGTATAAAAGTATATCTGAAAGAAATACTGTGTGTGTGTATATACACACACACTCACAACATAACCTAACAGCAAGTAAGCCCTAGAAACAGGAGGACTTAGTGGTTTATTGCATCTCACTATGACCTGACAGTCTCTGCTCTCCTATTCATGAGTATAAAATGGTCAAACATAATGGTAATAATAAAATTACATAATAGTTGGCAACTATGAAAAATAAACAAGGAACTGCTGAAAGTGATGTACAGAGCCAACCTGGTTGGGAAAAAGGAAGGCATTCATGCAAACATGGTGATGTGGAATTTTGCTGTATTAATAATGCACCACTAAATCTAAGGATGGGTGCATGGACCAAGAATTCCAAACTGTTCACATCATGCTGTAATGTCTCAACTCACAATCTTGTTATTTTAAGTAAGAAGCTACTTCTCCTGCTCCATACCTATATGCAAGTTTCAAACATCTACCTTCTGGATTAAAACCTTTAGCACACATCTTGTCACTAGTCAGATTTAAATCCTTTCAGTTATGATACACATGTAGTGATCAAAAACTTCTTTTTAATGTGCATGTGTGTATGATGAACAGCAAAAGCACTACACAATTATGAACTCTGAACATTTACAATAATTTTTAAGGTTGACTGCTCAACTATCTTCTAAGAGAACACAATCTTGTTAACGGAAAAGTAATGTGATCACGACAAGTTAAAAGTCTTATGTTTTAATTACCTGTTGTACTACAATATACATTAACTGTCATATAAGGTTCTATTCTGCTTCAGGTAATAATTATTTCAATCTTGTGGGCTAGCAAGACTGTACATTGCAGCTGAAAGAGTAGACGATACACTGTTTCAATGGAAGAATTTCCAAGTTCCTGAAATATCTCTTTATTACAAATAAAGCACAGAGTATTGATTGTCTTATGAAGGAGCTTGTTCTAAAAGATCTGGAACTTGTATGTGGGTTTTAGTTGTTGATTCCCATATTGGAGCAGTTAAAGTGTTAGATGGCCAGATAGCAGTAAAGGATAATTAACATCAAGAGGAGTGCTCCCATGAATGGTGGATATACTTTGATAGTCCAAATGAAGCTGTGTTGATTACTTGTAATATTTGCTCCAGTAACACCTTAAGTTATTTCACAGGTCTATTATATGGTAACCGAGAAAGTGTTTAATTTAAGAAATGAACATTGATATGGTCTGAGAAAATCTTAGCAAGAAAGCCTGATACAAGTACCATTTGAGAAACCATAGTGATAATTGTGATATGCATATTTGGATAATATGAATTGAGGTTTTTGTTAAATTATGAGCAGAAGAACAAATTAATATCGTTACATATAGCAATGGAAGTAGGATACAAATTATAGGCAAATATATTAAATATTGGAAATACCAAAACAAATCCCTTGAAATACCAACAGAAATAGGCTATGGAATGCATCAAATGCCAACAATGCATACTGAACTAACATTCTGATAGACACTTTATTATGATCTGTTTTAAATAAATAAAACATTTATGCAATGCTGTTTAAGTACCTATTAAACCCTATGTCAAACTTTGTCAAATGCATGTGTCATATTAAAAAAGATGGCAGTAGTCATTGTTTCTGTTCATATCTTTGAATTATGAATTATGAAATTCTTAAAAACTCGTGAGTACTATAATGTTTTGAGGCAGCAATCAAGCTGAAGAGCTGGGTTGAAGTGCAGAATACAGGGGCACAAGACAGGTTGTCATATTTAGTGGTATGTCATGTATGATGTTATTGTTGATGTTATAGATTCTTGGATGTGTTTAGCTTCTTTGGGGTTCTTTCTTCATTTTCTTTTTGTTTTCTTTTTTTTAATTTTATTTTGGTATTGGTTTTTTTTGGTTTTAACATTTATTTTTGGTATAGCTGTCCTACCATTTATATTATGACAGTTTCCAGAAATGTTAGAAATCTTGAGTTTTTTATTATAATAATAATAATAATAATAATAATAATAATAATAATAATAATTATAATAAAATAATAATAATAATAATAATAATAATAATAATAATAATAATAATAATAATAATAATAATAATAATAATAATAATAATAATCAGGATGTATGCTTTCCCAAAGTATGCTTATTGTATGATGTTTTGATGTGGAACTTTTTAGAAGTGTCTCTTTGTATTTTTGTGGTTGAAACTTCAATATATACATCCCACTTTTAATTTATGAAAAGGAGATGAAAGGAGGCAATCAGGCCCATAGTAAAGTACTGAATCGTCCAGTTTCTAGGATTCACTTGAGATTAGGTGCGTGTGTGTGTGTGTGTGTGTGTGAATTGGTTAGTTTAAAAACCTTACTTGTGGAATGCACACAGTGAAGTTTAACCCTTGTTGCTTGTAGTACCTTCTTCATGGTGATGGTTGTCATAGTCAGTGGTGTTTTCTGTAGTGTTAAAAATGGTTTTAAAGAATAAGCCATTTATTTTGTGGGCTCTAATAGTTGGTGCATTTGTCAAGGTGTGGTATTGTAATGGTTGGTTGTATACCATGATATCTAGGTTTCTGATGGAGAAGTAAATAATTTGTTATAATTTTGGTGCTATTACTGGTAGCATGTTTGTATAGCACAGTGTAAGCTGCGGGTACGGAATATTTGTGTTGATAATCAGCGGATTGAATCCCGGCATAAGGTAAGTAGCATGCTAATTAATGGATGTGTAAATCATGAAGTGGGAAGGAGTAGGAAGAAATGGATAGAATAAAAATGTTGGAAAAGCTTAAGTTTTGTGTTTATTAAGTTTGTGATGTCATAGTTAAAATTTGTCATACTCCCGCTAATCTGCATTTGTTCCAAGATCCGGAATGGTAACATTGTTGAATGAAAAAAAAAAGTCTGGCAATTATTTTTTTCAAACAGCTTCTACAATATAGTTGGTCAGTAGATTGATAATAGGCCCTTTAATTTTGTAGGTTTGAGAAACACGACTATTTTGGCGAATTTCCAGCTCAAGAACTATTCAATAGCATTTTATCCAAATTTGCCTTAGTGTGAAATGCGGTTTAGCGAAAATTCGCAGTGTGCAATTAAAGCAGAAAGAACTCTTGCAATAACCTCATTTAAAACTTATACTCGTTATAGGGTATAACGCTAAGAATCTAGTTAATAAATATAAACGAAAAACTCAAAACTTAACCTAAGTTCATGCTAAATTCGATTACAGCCAAAACGGTTTGGTGGATAAAGCAATACTTACTTCTTCCGGGGCAACGTTTCATTACACAGTAGCAACTAGTGAGTGTTATATAATTCGCAGGAATTAAAATCTTCCAACTATCGTCCATTGTACATGAAATTCTAGGATGACAAACACCAGGTTTACTAAGACAGCAACAGTTACACACGCCCACGTGAGTTTTGAAAATTAAACAAACTAAAATCGAAGGTCCATACAATCATGGTTGCCAATTATAAGGAATTAGTTTGAGAATTATTGTCACAAATAACCCGGGAGGAAGTTTATTTTTCTCCATACTTAGACAATTCTTAATTTTTTATGTTACGCTTAAGTAAGTTTTATATCAAATTTCATAACATTTGGCCCTGTGACAGTATAACAATCGTACAATCAACAATCAACGGCGCATTAAAAGTAATAACCACAATCACAAGAGACTCTGATATAGCACGAATTATTGAACTATTATATACTATGTATACGAAATCTAATATATAATATATTTATTCTCTTTATATTAGCAATATTAATTACATTTTCATCGCCGGTATTTATTGTATGTACTATATTGCTTGACTTACGAGAGTTGCAAAGATCATTCGTAGCTGATGTTTTGCATAATCGTAACTATAAAAAGCTATAAAGGTTTTTCAGGAAAACCACTTGCTGTCAAATCCGTTTCTAGCTTGTGTCAAACCAGCCAGGTTTACTTTGGCCAAGTGGCGATTTGGCAGTACCTATTTTGCATTATTTCGCGTTAGCATTCAGATTTGGCAGGGATTCGCATCTACAGGCTGCTGTAGAAATATAGATCAAAATACAATTCTCATCTACGCACAATTTATAGGGAGATAGGATCTCTATGGGATAGGGGACCAATATGATAACTGTTCCTCTTTTTTTTTTTTTTTTTTTTTTTTTTTTCGAATCGTTAATTTGACCTGTTTAACTTAACCTAATAAATTCGTATTAAGAGTTTTTCGACACACTATACGAATCGAAGCCCATGGTAATGGTCTCTAGGGCTTTGACACGTAAAGAGAACAGTCCATTAACGCGGACATGATTTAACCATTCTCGTGGATTTTGATGGGTACCTGACAACCTTCAATGATATAATTTAATATGCAACTTATCTATGCATGAAACTATCCGATCCATTCCCCGGCAACACTAGTGAAGTAAACTTATCAATCAATCATTTTACTAAATATCAGTTTCCCTAAGTTAGCAGGAAAAGGAGTCTACAAGGGAGGTGGGAAATATCGTCATCATTATCGGCACCATCATTGTCGTCATCTTCATTATCGTTGCCATATTTAAACTATTTTCATATTTTGTTATTTATGCGAGTTTATGTTTTAACACAATTGCTCGCAATTTCTTCTTTTAAGTTTGTAATTCCTAATATTTTTTTTAATAATAATGAGCTTCACAACTATTGCTCTTGGCTTGGTTGCACTTACTTTCTACTTGCAATACTTCACCAATAATTCTGGTGCATGGACAATGCAACTATTAATATAAATATGCATTAGGAATGTGTCATAGAATTTGTGGCATTTTACACAATAATTTCATTAAAGCAACTAAGCAACGTAAGTTGTGTTGAATCCGTAAAACGAAGAATACCTAGACAGCAGAAAATTATAAAAGCGAATAGTTGCGATAAAGTTAAAATTGTTCTTCCCTTTTTAAAATCAACAATGGACAGATAAGTTTGAGACAATCATAAACATGAATTTAAAATGTGCACTACAGTCTTCCGGGCCTGGGAAGAGAATTTTATTAGAGAGTGATTTCGCATTTTGCAATTTAGTGACTCATAATATTTTAATGGATTACGCCATATCTTACATATACACTGCTTGCCAGTTTCATAATTAATTTTTTTAAACAGTTTGAAATGAAAGCCCTATAATGAGAATCAGATAGCTTTATTTTAATGTTTTGTTTTGTTTTGTGTATTTCTTATGTATTTTAAGCACGTTCCACCTTTAATGTTTTATTACATTCTTATTAAATTAGTATTCACCATTTTATATTTTGACGTGTCAAACACCTTTGTAAAAATAAAACTAGAGGAAATAAAGATATTAGAGAGTCACAACTTCCTCTGCATCCATATGCGCATGCTAGCGCAGCAGAGAGCAATAGCTGCAGTCAAAGGAAGTTCCTTCTTGCCAATTCATAAATAAGGTAGCATTGTAGCAACAATCAGTCATGTGACCCCGTAGAATTAGATAGCAGTTTATCCTTGCTCAAGCCTGAATCGCTGTTTCCTTGCTCATTTAGTTCAATTTTAAAACACGTTTAATCCTGTGCGGAATATCACGAATTGTGTCGCGACATTGACAATAACCGTTAAAGTGTTTCATTTATACGTCTTGTGACCATTACATTCCAGATATTTTAAAAGAAATAAAATTTGTTTCCCCGGTCTCTAGTGCTACAGCTACCATCACCCAGTTTGTGTTAACGCAGTACCAAAAGAAGAGCACCATGCTCATCAAAAATCAATGAACAAGGCAAACAACTACTCTACATGTGGTAGTGTTCATATTCTGAATGTAGGAAGGTAGCTCCATAAGTTTCCAGCCTAACTATTTTCTAGGTATGATAAAGACAAAACCATATCTCACGTTTCAATTTAGTTACTCTTTATTGCAATACACTTCTTTCATCTTTTAATTAACATTTCAGTCCCCCCCCCAAAAACAGTCAAAAGCCTTGTCTGCAAAATGGGCATAAACAGCACATGTCACTTCTTCGTCACACTTATATTTCCTTCCTCGAAGGCCCTTCTTGAGTTTTGAGAAGAGGAAATAGTCTCTGGGCGCTAGATCTGGGCTGTAAGGTGTATGGTCGATTTCCTTGAAGCCACACTTCTTTACAGCTTCCTTTTCAACAAGAACTCTGTGCACAAGCGCGTTGTCATCGTGAAGAAGGAGCACACCACCACTCAGCTTTTCTCGCCTTTTCTCTTTGATGGAAGTATGTAATCCGTGCAGTAGGCCAGCATAATACTCTCCATTTGCTGTGGTGTTCCTCTGCTTAAAGTCAATAAAGAGTATTCATTCCTTCACAGTCCCAAAGATTGTGACCATGATATTCTTGGTAGACTGAGTGACCTGGCCTTTAGAGGCGGTGCTTCGCCACTCCATTGATTCTCTTTTGGACAAGGAATTATAATAAAGGACCATAGTTTCATCTCCTGTAATAATGATTTGCAGAACTTCTCTCTCGTTGGCGCGGCAGAGCTCCAAAAATGCCTGGCAACAGATGACTCGTTGCTACTTTTGGACTAAGGAAAGAAGTCTAGGACCCACTAACTAACTTTGCACTAACCTTATTCACATTTAAATGTTGATGAATAATTGAAAGGACTATTGTTTTAGAAAGACCCAAATTTGCTGTTATTTCTGTAACTTTGAGACGCCGGTCTTCCATAATTCCTCCTTCCACAAGAGCTAATTTTCAGGAGTGAGAACCTCCAAGGTCCGACCTGCACGCTCTTAGTCTTCAATATTTTCTCGATCCATTCGAAAAAGTTTGGCCCATTCTTTTACAGTAGAATATGAGAGGGGTTCTTCCCCATAAACACCGTCCAATCGATGTTTAATTTCATTTGGAGTAAGTCCTACTTTTGTGAAAAACTTAATAATAGCTGAATACTCCATTTGGAACATGTCACAATCATCTATACATAGTCTTCTTTATGCAACTATATTTGAACAACTGAGCACAGCAAAGCGGAAGTTATAGCTGCAATTATTTGCTTAACAGATAAGGTATGACACCAGATATAAGTTTTGTGAAGTCGATAATCCTTATCGGTGAGACCGTAAACTTATGGACCTACCCTCATATGCTATTTAAACAGCAGTCAGCTCATAAACAACGATTTAATGTACGAACTTGGGTACCTTCCACAACACATAGCTTCAAATAATACAAGCAGTAGGAAATCTGTGACTCCTATATTAATTGCTTTCTAATTACTCATATTGGCTGGAGTGCTCCGGTAAACAGAAAGATGTTTTGACATTGCGTGATTTTTCAACCGGAAGTTCATCGTCGTATTCAAGCTGCATTTATAGAGCGCACTTTTACTACATATAAGCATTTCCATGAGTCAGTTGGTGAACATATGAAGTCATTTTGGCATCGTGAGCTGTAAACAAATTGAATAACTTCTTAGATTTGACGAAAAAATAAATTATTCAATGTGGTGCAGCAGACATATCATGCTTACCAAAGAGAAATTGAAGAATACAGGCAAAAACCCTATCCTAGAGTTTCTTGCATTGTGTTTTATGGACTCATGATTTACCTCTTCGTGATAAGAATTTATCTTGCAACATTTTCTATAATACACTGGATATTAGAGTCGATACAAGGAAACTGTGTTTAAATTTTGCTTTGATACCAGTAGCCGAAATGCTAATGCGCTTCTATTCAAATTCAAAATGAACTGATAATAATCTACAGATAAATTGTTTTAAAGACGTTGGTTTCATTATTCAATGCAATTAGCGCTTTCAGTACTATCTGGTGAATTATTAGATTAGCACTAAAAGAGCGAATGTCTATAGGAATGCGTTTAGTGAACTATAGTAGCACTGTTAATATTATTGGAGAAGAATTTTTGGGATGTACATCACTAAATGATATTAGTAATCTAGTATAACAAACTCCATTACTTCATTTTTAACTGCAGCTATTGACACGAACGAGCTTGTTGATCAAGGATAGGACTGCTGTTCAGTTATGGTTGGCAAGGAAAATGGAGTGCAATGACTTTTAAAAAGCAGTATCCTAAAACATTATATTTCCTTATGAAGCTGTTCCTGGCTCCCCGTCTATTACAGAGTAATTAAAATAATTAATCTGTGTACATTTTAGAATCAGCAACTCTGTAATTAGGTGCAAGTGTGCTGGGAATTTTCTTTCAGTGGAGGAAATTAATATTGTATAGTGTTTAATGACATTCATTGTAATATTTAAGAAATAATGTGGGAAAATGTAACAGGAAAGCTCTCGTCTCTCTCCGAATCAGAAATTTAGACAATTGGAAGGTATTCCCTTCAGGTATATGGCTGGGATTTGGAAATGCCTCTGCCTTAGGGCATAAACCGACCTGCTGCTGGAAAAGTTGCATATGTCCGAACAAAAAGAGTCGTTGACAGTAACGTACGAAATCTGTTTAAATTCATATTACTGACGAATAGCGAAGCATTTGGCTTGAACAAAATTTTCCAGCAAATAGAAGTGAAATCCGGTGAGGTAAGCATTCAACTATCAGACACGTTAATATAAAGTTAGCGGGAGTATTTCGCACTGTTGCACACGGATGCCGTCGTTTGACATTGTAAATAAAAGGGATAGATTTTTCCCCAAAGTGCAGTCTCTCAGAATTCTCCAGGCCCAGATATGTGTGACTGCCAGCGCGCGGAGATCAGCTGAAGAGCGGCCGTAGTACCAAGTGCGACAACGAAGCTTGAGTGCCATTCACTACGTTAACTGCCGATATAACATAGAGTGGCATCAGGAACTGAATTAAATCAACAATTTCTTTTCTGGCACATTTAGTCGGCGCAAATAAATATACACGTCTGCCAAGATTATCTTGCTGTTCGACGAGAGACTTGAGTGCGCCCGGATGTTCACGCTAGAAGAATTAACTTTATTAACAAAGTAAACTAACGAAGCGTCAATTTGTTGCAATTCCATTCCACTCAGGCCCGGCTGGCACATAGTTGCCAAAATAAGCGAAACGCCCTCGAGAGAGTCATATCGGAAAAGAGTGGGGCCATTAATAAATATCCGCCACCCACAATCTGGTTTCAAACAGCAGTACACATAATCTCAATTTAGTAGGCAATGGTATCAAAAGCGTTCCGGAAACAAGAAATTGCATCGCGAACAGTGAAGGAAATAATTTAATTTCTTCGAGAAAGTTTACTTTCAAGAAAATATATACCAAATGTACTTATGTAACCAGGGGAACTAAAACCTTTCTCTTATTTTAATAGCGTTTTACATCCATTATTAAAATACCCAAGACACTTTCAGTTGATGAAAATAATAAAAACACGCCAATGCGCACATACGTTACTTTGTTCAGCCTCAACTTCTGTAATTTTGGTGTCATTACACATTATTACACATCATCCCATTCTTCTACTCCACGAAATATTGGAAATACTTTTCCATTGCTTATACCAAACTTTATTCCAAGATGTTGCCTATAACAAAAGGTACAAATTTAATTAAGTAAATCTTCTCTAACACTCAGTGTGGTGGCTCAGGCAGAAATACTCGCGACTTGCATTCGGGATGTTGCGAGTCCACATCCCTTGAGATGGCCATCCTCACCTACAGGTTTTTTATGGCTTCCCCCGATCGCTTAGGCGAATGCTCTCCTATCCCATATAAATTCATGCCATTGGTTGTTACTGACAGAAACTGCTCGGTGAAGTGGGCTGGTATGGTGTGGCGGTGACTTAAGCTTTGAAAATGTTTCTACTCCCGCGTCTAGTACGGAAGCAACTCTTCTGAGAAGCTCCAATTTCTTTGATAGGGGATATCGCGGACGTTAGGGTGTTCAGTCTGTTTGTTATCCCGTCTACGTTCGTGCCTCAACACCTTTGAATTCTGATCGCTCGGTGGTCCCCTTTCTCCCAAAGGTACCCCACTGAGAACGTAGGTGCAAATAGTCAGCCCTTGAGCAAGGCTGAAGTAGAGAAATATCCTCTCCCTTCCCTAACAATTCAATTAATATATTCCCTATAGTATGTAAATAAAACTCGCTTTTATATTACAGATATCGTAGTTCTTCTAACTTTCAATATTTATGCAATATTGTAATTGGATTTTCCATCTTTTAAGAGGTATAGGGACCCCCTACATTTCGTTTTCTTCTGGTGTGTACGATTTAAGATATCTGTATTACCAAAAATTATCTGAATCCTTGCATTAGCCATTCTATGTGGAACAGGAGAAATTCTATTTTCTCGAGATTTAATTTTGTTTTCATTTTATATAATTTACGTTTTTATTTATTAATTTGTTATTGCAATTCTCAATTATTACTGATAATCTGGACTCTGCTGTTATCCTTAAAAACCTCATTTCATTGGATTCTACTTTTAAAAGCTTTGTATAATTTACCACTCTCTTTCAGGCATGAGATCTTTAAAAAATCTTAATTTCTAATTATAAAGTTCTCGACACACCGACTCTTGTACTTTTCACTGTATCAAATGCGTTGTTAAGATCTAAAAATACTTCTATTGTATGCTCCCCGTTGTCTTTAGCATTATGTATAGAACACATGAAGGAACGTTGAGAGTTATTTAATAATCTTACCCTTACGAAATACATTTTGAGATTTTGAAAGCATGTTACAAGATTCTAAAAAAAGAAAACACTAATCTATTGCATATAGTTCTTTCGAGGGTTTTAGAAATTACAGAAAAAGGAAATGGTCCCGTAGATTGGAATATTGCGCAAACTTATGCAATTTTTACCGATATTTCAGATAACAATATTTCAAAAAATTATCTGTTTTAAAGTTTCTTAAAAATATGTAGATTGTGTATTGTACAAAATGACCAACACTTTCAGCGTCTTATGTAAGAAAGATGAGCGCAGAATTCAAATATTTTATATACAGAGTGTTTCAGAAATATTTTTACAAACTTTTGTGGTGAGTTCCTCACAAAAAAAAAAAAAAAAAGCCCATTTTAGCATATGTCCGGAAATCCTTAGTTTTTGAGTTATTAATGAAAGTTTACCAAAATGAGAATTAAAAAAATCATATAGGTACTATAGCCCCGAGTATGTCCAAGTTCTTCAATATCCTTGAAGTAATCGGTTATATAAAACCAATAGTAAATTAGAATATGTTTCAAAAGGTGTATCTAATGAGAGTGGCAAGGTAAATATAATTATTGCTGGGGACAAATGTGAACTAGTTCACATTCATGTGTCAACAGAGAAATTAGGAGAAGAAAATGACTAAAATACCCATGTGCACCGACCCCAACGTAATTCTGTTAAATATAGGCAAAATGCTAAGGGAATATCATACTAAGAATGCACTGAATTTGAACTCAAGAGGGAAAACGTTCTTAGCATCAGAATTAAGCAGTGGACACTGCATCATGAGAGAAACCAAGATTGTGTCAGGAGAAGAAAAATCTTTCCAGTTGTAAAACCACCATCGACAAAAGGAAATGGAGATAATTTAACTGCCAATGCAGGACTTAGAACCATACACAAAAATGTACAGTGCGTAGAAAATAAAATTGCATTGTTAGAGAATAGGCTAAATATAAGTACTCAACAAATATTGGTAGTAACACAGTACGGATATGTGGTGAACAGTTACAAATGACCAAGCTTTAGGAAACTATTTTATAAAATGCAAATTTTGTAGGAAAGAACGCAAAGGTGAAGTAGAAATATGTATTCAGAGGAATTTATTATTTAGTCATCTGAAATTAAGCAAAGGTAACAGTGTTAAAATTATATGTGAAACAGCAGGAATTATGGTACTAACAAATAGAGGTGCAATATATATAACTCTGTACAGATCTCAGAGCTCAAGGAATGATGTCTTGAAATGTTTTCATAAATTATTGTAAAAAGTTGTGAGAAATAAATGTATCATCATCATCATCATCATCATCATCATCATTATTAGATCTGAAATTTAGGCGTCTTAACCGAGCCCTTGCACAATAATATGTACGAAATATATATATATGAGACAGCTGTGTGCACGATAGATAATAATAATAATAATAATAATAATAATAATAATAATAATAATAATAATAATAATAATAATAATAATAATAATAATAATAATAATAATAATAATAATAATAATAATAATAATACCGAAATTGTTGACTATGGAGCATAAGCGCATTTCAGTGCAAATTTTTGGCGATTTTACTTCCGATCGGCAGGCTTTTGTATCGATTCGTGATCGTAAATGAAACTTGAATCCTTCATATCTGAGTGAAAGTGGTAGTCAAATAAGTGCATGACTGGTGAAAGTGTGCTGAAGCAGGTGAAGACAGTTTTGTAAGTGGTGATTGTGATAACCACTGTCTCTTGGTATATTACTTGGAAAAGCGTAAACAATAACAGAAGCACATATCGGCTCTTTGAAAATATAAATTGAAGGAAAAAACGGCATTGAAAAGGCGTCTTTCACCAAGACAACTTACCGCTCATACCTGGACAGTTGCAATGGCAATCATATGCATTGGGCTTCGATTCGATCCCTCATCCACCCCAACTTAACTCCTAGCGTTTTCTTCCTGTTCCGAACTAAACATTTTCACTTAATTTGTTTTCGTCGAATGAGGATGTCACCAATGTCGTCAGTAGTAGGATAATATTTGTAAGGCAGGATTAAAAAAACTGAAAGCTCACTGTACCAAGGTTATAGTCCTCCATGGAAAGCACGATGTTGTACTCACCGATCCATTCCAAAACATGAACGCCTCTTATAAGGAAGAATTCGGTTACAAGGAGAAACTTTAAGTTTATTTTCCTACAGAGAACAGAGGGATAATAAGCCATCGCCTATAGCGTCATCTGACAGAAATGAAAGTATTTCTTGGATAATAGACTTCGGCCAGGTTTGAACATGGGAACCTTGATATCAGGAGAGAGCGCGTTACCTTTAAATCAGGATGCCGACTCTTGGTGCATTTAAAGATATTCTTTTTAGAAGGCAAAGGGAAAGGGGGGGGGGAAGAATATGGAATAATAATGTAGTGTAAATTTGATGGCGGCATTATACCCATATGATTGTACTACTCGTCTCCTACTGAGATGGTCTGGTTTCAATCCCAACGGGATTTGTGACGGAAGAAGCGATCTTTGGGCAGGTTTTCTTCCGGGATCTCCGGTTCCTCCTGCCACTCATTCTGCTATTCCTTCATTTTCACCATCATCTAGAGTAATATAGTTCACTGATTTATAGATGCACGCATAAAAATGGAATATGCTACCGCCATTTAACGGCAAATTGAAGAACTCCAATTAGCCACAACGGTAGGCCAAAGAATAGTTATAATGGTAAAAATATTCTGTTTTAATAAAAACATCTTTTTCAAAATATAAGAGATGATACTATTGAGAATTTTTAAAAGAAATAAAGAAAGAACATCCTAGTGATTTCATTTTAACTGAAAAAAGTGTTAGATAGATAATTTAAAAAAAAAAATCATGTGTAACACTGTTGGTGGTGATAAGCTTTTAAATTTTTTGTTTCTTTCCCAACTTTTCTTCCTGCTGTCTTATGTGCTATGCCATTAAAATAAAACTACATTTCACTATTTTAATTTTTTTAAATGCAATAATACTGTACATACTGTAAATTTGTAAATTATCAATAATCCAGATTTCTAAAGCTATTTTTCATTTACAGCATTTTTCCTTTCATTACATTTTTTCATGTATTATATACATAAAAGTGTTAAATTTATGAAATTAACTATTCTGATATTCCAAGTTTGCAATTATTATTAGATAGTACCCAAGTAGGAGTGTCAAATCTTTGTTTTCAAAATCATGTATAAAACATTTCATTGTTTAGTTCATTGTCTAACAAAGTATTTTGAGAAAGACTTAGAAAATGAAAAGCATCAATTAAATTATGAACTATTATTTTAGCTGTTATTATTTTACATTTTTTAAAAGACTCATTCTTTAAACGACATCACATGTTTTCACTGTTGGCAATTCATCATGTCATGAAACTTTATGACATTCTAAAGATTAGCATATAAGTTTCAGAGCTTAAATTTGTTCAGTAACAGTAGTAGTTACAGGGTTATTAATTGATGTAATTAATCTAGTTTCAATTGCAAATAAAAATGAATGAAAAATAGTTAATTACAAATTAATTAAATAAATTGATTCAAGTTCAAAAACTGACACTAATGTTGCTGATTAGGTATGTATCTGATAGGATGTGTTTGCCATAGTCAGTGGTATAGCAGGTATTTTAAAATGGTGTTTGATATTAAATTGGGAAAAATGCAAAATACATGGAGCAAATGAAAGTTAACTTTGCTCTCCTCTTGAACTCAAAAATATTTCTTCTCCCATTCATTAAGAAATTCTTGAACATTTTTGAGTTGATAATAAGAGGATTGGAAATGAAGTAGCAACAATACTGTTGCAACTCTGAAAATAAAACATATGAGGGAGTTGTTTTTCTCATCGCATTTGAGGGAAAGGCATAGCTGTTCAACATACTGCATGTAACCTAAACTTAAGTATTCATTTTTTACACTAAAATAAGTTATAACCTCATTCTACATAAATATGCAGTTTTTCACAGTTTGGCATACAGATTGATGAATATTCCACTGACAGAAGCAGAGTACAAAATACAATACAAACAAATAATAAAGACAGCTGTAATCAATGGTTTCAACAAAGACACAGTGATAAAAATTATCAATAAATCTAAAAGACAAAAAGGGATAAGGGAAGTTTCCACACTGAAAAACACAAAAGAAAAATACAAATTCAAAAGTTTCACCTGCCATCCAATTTACCACAACAAGTTCAAGAAAATCTTCAAAGAACATGGGATAATGTTAGCCCCAAAGAACAGATACAACATCAAGAATTTATTAGGTTACACAGTAAAAGACTCCATACCAACAGAACAGAAATCAGGAATTTACAAAATAAAATGTGCAGATTGTGAACAGAGCTACATAGGCAAAACAAAAAAAAAATTTTGGAAATTCGGAGGAAAGAACACTTTAGGATTATTCGGTTTACACAGGTGGATAAATCAGCAGTAGCAGCTCACTTTTGGACCAAAAACCATGAAATAAAACCGGAAATTAAACTGCTGAAACATCTTCACAACCCATTGGAGTTATCCACTTGGGAAAAAATTTTCATATTAAAAAATAGAGAAAACCTAATGAACTTCGAGTTACCTCCTATGGGTGAACTCAGCAACTACTTCAACCAACAGAAGCCACCACAGGAACATCCGGTTGTCCAGTCATCATTTCGAGTAACGGCATTTCAGTGAGCAACTGAAGTTGGGAGAGATTCTCCCTAAACGCATCTTACTTTTGTGTAAGTGAGTGGAGTTTAGTGTAAAAAATGAATACCTAAGTTTAGGTTATATTACCACTCCATTGTCAACAGCTTCATAAGTACAATATTTATACTGCATATAAATGAACAATTATGAAGCTGTCACGTCTGGTATAAAATTAGTCTGCCCCAAAGTGAGGCTTTCTAAAAGTAGCATTTACGGATTAAAAGTGATGTGGTACATGGAATATAAGCCACAACAGTAAGCTGAGAAATAATAATAATTGTAAAAACATTCTATTTTCATAAAAAATTATTTTCAAAATATAAGAGATGATATATTATATCATCTCCTATATATCTTTATGAAGACTGTGGTAATATAGCCACATCAAAAGGTAGTCTGTAAAAATCAGCCTTTTGAACAAGGATGTGAGATGCACCACTTATAAGTCATTCTGTTCTTGAAGCACATAATTGATTTGATTCAATTGCTGCTGGCAGTGAGTTGGTGATGGACAGAGGGAGTTAGCTGCAGAAGTCAGAACATGCCACAGTACAGTATTGCAGTAAGGCACTCCCTCTCAGGCATAAATATAAATGGCTTACCTATGTATATTCAGCATCTTCCATAAGTGTGACAACTGGTAAAATGAGTAAATGTGCAATGGATTTACACTGAAGGAATATAAAAGTATTTAGGTTCTAGGATAAACAGTTTGCTACTTATGAATATGTCACAGACTGCACTTGTCTCAGCAGGATTACAATGCATGAGATATAATTGGGCTGGGCTGTTCAACATATTCCAAAGATTTACATCTATATCTATAATTTAAGGGCTAATGTACTTCATGAAGTCTATAAATGCATATAAATCTTGATTATCGTAAAAAAATATAGGAAAGTCACTTACAATATTCATCTTGGCACATAACTTTACATCTATGGATTGGTTGGTAGAATATCTTAAGATAAGCATATACAGGAAATACTCATATATTGAAATTGACTGCAAATATTTATGAATGCAGAAATATGTGACAAAGCAGATAAAGGAATATTCAGCACTATTTTCTTTTTTTATGCACCAGCACGATGTGGAAGAACTATGATAGAAAAATCAAAGATATTTAAATAACATTACGTTAATTGCATACAAATATGACAAATTAATTAACACTGTCATACTTATTAGGCATTAACATACTAATAAACATCTATAACTCAGATTATATCAAATGAAACACCTATCTTAAAACTTTGGTACTTGTGACCCTTCATAAAATGAATGTCATTCTTATAGATATAGATTTTCCTATCTGTAAGGTTGTTAATTAAATCTGAACATCAGTATTTTTCATTGTGCGGTTTCCATAATATTCCTAAGTCCAAATTTTGTAGGTTTCAAATGGAAATTCATACCACAATAATTGTAAGAATCTTAATTTGATAGGAAAATTAGAATGATAAAAGAGAAATAACTGACTTTATTTTTAAAAAGAAGGTTAGTATATTTTTAAGTGCTTTACACCAAAACCTCTGCCATATGGTATTGTCAAACCATAGGAATTCAAAGAGAATGAATGTATATATATATCAGCACCAACTTATCAAATAAACTTTTCTATTTACATTATTAATTTAAGACTTCCAGGTTATTCTGCCTTGGTTTTAGATTTCCTTCAAAGTCAAAGCTTTTGCTGACAACTGCAGTCAACATTTTCAGTGAAATGATGAGTTGTTATAACTCATATGATGGTTGCATGAATAACAACTCATTCAGCATTCCATTGGCATTGTCAGTGAAAATGTTGGTTCTGAAGCAAACCTAAGACCATGGTACAACAGCTCAGAAATTTTAAATTTTGATAATATTAATGCCTGCCATGAAAACAAAAAATATTATTTTCAATTCAGTTATGTTTTGTTGTATTCTGATGGTCCTGGAATACCTGTTTATGTTATCTTCATTGTGTAAAATGTTATGTTTATTTTCTATTTTTTATTAGAAAATTATCATAAAATATAGCATATTTTCTTATTTCAGTAATTGGTTTAGGCTTACAGAATAGGAAGTATATTGGAAAAAATGTGCAATGCAAAAATGAGATTCTATTCTAAGCATTACATCTTATATGGTTTCAACTTTATTGTAAAATATTATATCCAGCTCTTACAGTGCACTGCATACCATTTATATTGTTTCCAGTTTTTTTGAACTGTCATCTATTAAAATATCATATCACATACTTTATTCACCTTTGGAAATTTGTTACAGTTTCATGGCTTCATTAATTACAAAATATAACAATTTCAAACTATTAATACTTATAATTTATCTGTATAGGTAGTTTTACTAAGTATGCATTGAATTCTTGTATACTATAAAAACACTGATTAATTAAAAACTGCTTAACTTTCTTCCTAAATCTAATCGGGTGTTTATCTGGGATTTTGTTGGTTATTAAGTTGTACATTCCAATGCCACTATACAGAATTGAATTGATCTTTTTAGTTGTTCTGGCAGTTTGTAGATAAATTTTGTTGCTGGTTCTAGTACTGTGCTTATGGATTGATTTATTGGAGTAAAATTGTTGTATATTATAATTTATGAAACATACACTTTCTAATATGTATAGGCATGTTAGGGTAAGTATATTGTTCTGTATAAAGTACATTTTACAGTGAGTGCATTTGTTTAGATTAAACATTTTACGTATAATTTTCTTTTGGAAACAATCTTTAAAAGACAAGCCTACACAATTTTTAGTTAGAGACTTAATTCATTTAAACACATCAAACTAGCTTGACTAGCATTTTCATAATATCAGTGGGAAAAATAATTAGTAAAATGTTGGTGAAAGCTACCTTTAATAACAGAAAACAACCTATCGCCAACAATCATTGAATTTGATATTCAATTCTGCATACTTAATACTTGGGTATAATAGACTGAATAGACTGAAATCATTGTAAATTTACCAAACTATCATTATCATATAACACTGTAAAAAAGTAAATTATTGATATGGCTTATAATTTGAAGAAATAAATATCAATTTGTCACAACCTGCTCCAACTATTAAGGAGACATGGTAATATCTCCACATCAAAATAATTAATTTGTTGGTAAACAAAAAGAAACATTAAATCCATCCTGTATTATTAGAAAACATTTTTTAACTGTTAGCAGGCATAGAGTTTCCAAAATATTTTGGGGAGGGGGTTGCAGGATAGTAAAATTTGGAGACCATTGCTTTAAATGCTTCTCTTTATTGAACTCTAGATAAGCTAAGATCTGTTGCAATGACATTTATTATGTTAGAGCTAACTTTGGTTCCTGAATCTCCTTTTTGATCATAAGTTTGAGTATAATACACTACCTGCACTTCCCTTCCCTTTGTTTGGAGTTTGTGGGCAAGGCTAAGCTCAGTCAGGACCAGCAACAGCAATAATTATTGATTATGATGATGTTAATCTGGGACACAACAGCACTGAAGAAGCAGAATGAGCCAGAATGAATGCCCTGAGGAATCATGTGATAAGCAAAACAGCACCTTAGCCAACATTCTCAACTTGAATAATGTAGTATCTCAATGGTCCTCAGAACCCATTACAGATTCACTCTTTAGAAAAAATTTCTCACAAATGCCAGGAATATAAAATTATGGATCAGCATAAACCGTGTCCTCATTCCCTGAGCAATTGGAGTTTGTATACATTAGTAGAAACTGGTTGACCTTCAGCTGAAGTGCAATTCTTGGTAAGACTAGAGTTATAGTTCTGCTGATGCAGGCTATTAATTTTGCTCCATTGTGTTTATTATGCCAACTATTTCAGTTGCACTTCTGTGTTACTCTTGCAAATTTTAACATTGGCTAAGAAAATTAAAAGATTAATTGATATCATTGTATGATTCAGTTGAACTACACACTGTTAAAGCTTCACTTACTTTTCATAAATGTATGGAACCAGTTTCCAGAACATTTAGGAAAAGTAAGCGAAGCTTTAAGAGTGTGTAGTTCAACTGAATCATACAATGATATCAATTAATATGATTGGCTTCACTGTACAAGTTCCAATTTACATTTAAGTTAAAAGATGTTTGTTAGAATTTCTACTTTAGCATGAAATTCTCTCTTACTGTACTTGTATAATTTCTTTTATGCATAAAATCATAATTAAATATTCTTTATTCTAGTATATATCTCATCCCCTCTCATACTACAATGATGATGATACAATATTAGCTACTATTTACTACTAATAAAGAAAGAAACAAAAAACCTAGACATGGCTTCCTTTGGCAGGTAGCAAGGCTATTAAGTGGGAACCTTCCATCCCAAAATTTATTTTCAATTGTATAGTAGAATAAGAACCTTGTATTAGTTCCTCTTTTTATCACCACGTTATTTTTTTGCCTCCTCTAACCCAGTTTAGGTGTTTTAAAATTGTCTTTGTTCTACACATATATGCAAATATTTATTTAACCCAGCATTTTACTTCCTTGGCATTAAAACATAACATACAATTTTTTATTAAAAAAAATTTTTAATTTGTACATCATAATGCTACTGCAAATTTATAGCTTTGATTTATAATCACTATTAGCAGAAATCATATTCAAAGTCCCTAGATGCTGCTGCCATTATTTTGCACATTATCTGAAAGTATAAAGAGAGCTTTATTAAAACTGAGAAAAGGGTTTAAAGCAGAAGTATGTGACATACTATGAGGATGACTTTATTGTGGAATATTTAGTCATAAATATTTTATTATTATAATCTTAAGGAAACTGTTTAAATACGTTTTGTTACATACCTTAACCTATCACTCCACAAAGTTAGCTTAGATATTTTGCACCTGTACCTCAAACTGGTTTAAGTATAGTAAAAAGTGGCTGCCTGTTTATTCAATCACTATACAACAGCAACCTTCAAGTCATTATTTTCAAATTATTTTCCAGCAAGATGATTCATTTTCAGAAGCAGATGAAAATCCAATTATAGCAAACCTGGACTGTTGGGTACATGGTCAAAAGTTTTCCAATAAAATTCCTAATAAAATAATCTTTTATATTGTTCTGTGTGGGTAAGTATCATCCTGAAGAAGAACTGTTTCACATAGGAGCATGTCTTTGTGATAATTCCAAATAACCTGATGAAGATTTTTGAGATTGATGCATTAGGCATTGGCTCACATGATTGTGTTTCTTGACAGAAATTCAACCTCTTTATAGTCCTAGAACATAAATGTCATGAATTTCTGTGATAACAAAATTTGTTTGAATTTGAATGGGCAAGATGCCATTCCATTGACTATCATTTTCTTTAAGGGGTTTTGTGTAACACTCTTGTTTCATCCCCTAGAACAATTTGGTCAATTAACTCATTCACATGCCGACATTAATGTTCCAAGAAATGCAATGCAACATGCACTTGCTCAGTTTTACACCTCTCTATATCCATAATGCCCACTTGGTACAGATTTTGCATTACCCAAATGCTGATTGACAAGTTCATTCTTAATTGTAAAAGATATTTCTGGGCATTGTATGTGCACTTTGCTGATAAAGGGTGAATAGGCACAGTTCATCTATGATGACAAAGAGGCAAATTGGTATCTCCATGAATGAACATTTGTATTACTATTTCTAAATACTATGCATCACTACCTGACACTCATTGTGTTCTTAACATGTTCTCCATAAGTTCATAATAAATGTTAATAGGCCTAACATTTTCAGCATTCATAAAACACCGAACTTAACTGATTGACTTTTATAGTAAAGAGGGATATTAATATGTGCATTCATTTTCAAAGATCACTACATAAAACAAAAGAATATGTTTCAACCATTGCATAAGTGAATGACTAAATCATACTGAAGACAGCTAATGTGAGGCTAGCTGCAATGAAACTATGCAGTCAGTAAGTGTTTTTACTTTATAAATCACCCTGTTGTAAGAATAATTGTACATAGATTCTTACTCTGATTATGTAAGGCTTACACTCCTCTGGTTTGCCTGGGAACCAGTGCTCATCAGAGAGTAACATATGCAGTATAGTTGTGCAAATACTATTGCACAGAATAAAATATGCAAATAGTGACTAAGAATTATTTTGACTACAAACTATTTTGCAGTAGAGACTACAGTAAAGAAATAAAGTTCTGAATACAACAATTTCAAAATCTTTACAAAAATAACAAATACTTTGTTATAAAAATATTACAAAGCTTTAAATAAACATATATTCATAGTTTATGCACAATTTATAATTACCTTAAAATATTCATCTTCATAAGCAAACTTATATCTGATGCTTCGTTTTTCCATTACATGTTTAAGAGGTAGTAATATTTCCAAAGGAAGTCTTCCATAAACCCATAAGATGACTAACAACAAAAACATTGTTTTTACTAACCCAACCTAAAAATAAAATAAAAAATTAAGTATTTTATAAAACTATTTTAATATTTATTGTCATGGTTAGAACATTTCTTAATTGCATTATATAGAATCGTACCTCCTTTATGTATCAAATTTTAATTGTTCCATTTCCCCAGGTTCAAACCAATAATACTTAGAAATTAGGAGAACAGAAAAGCATTGCATAGGACTTGAAGCTTTCAGGACATTGATTATTGATGGTTTCTCAGATGATTAGTCATGTCGATTTAATGAAATTCGAGCTGTCAATCATCTGAAGCTTCCTGATTGTGGACACAGAGCTACTTGAGTGATAAGCCATAATCAAAAACAATCTGGTTGTAATGTAAATTGTTGCTATAATTTATTATCTGAATGGAAAAAATATACTGCCATCCCAAATTTATTTAAGTAAAAAATTTCTATAGATGAAAGTGGTTAGCTCACTTTCATGAAAAAGGTTAATCAATTCAATGTGTTTAGAAGAAATCGTGCAATAAAAATTACATTAAAATTAAGCTAGATATCAATGTATTGGATTGGATATTATCTTTTCATACCAAATAATTTAAAGTACGAGGTGGTATCCACAATTTTCGGGACTGGTGCTGCCATCTCGACAGTAGTTGCAGTAAAGTTTTGTATCGCTAGGTAGCAACACTAGCACATTTGATGAGTGAGTGTTTAAAGTTTCATGCATCTGGGTAGACATGTTGAGATTCTATAGTACTTTTCATGATAACTCTGTGTGTAGTGTATGGCGATTTTATGATGGATCCAAGATTAGAAGAGAGAGTGCGCATCAAATTATGTGCAAATCTCGGGGAAAATGCTACGGAGACCCTTGCAATGATTCAGCAAGTATTTGGGGGACAAAGCATGAGCCGTACAAGTATGTTTGAGTGGCATGCTCGGTTCAGGCCGGCCGTACGATTATTGAAGGCGATGCTCATACCGGTAGGCCCATCAGCTGCACAACGTCTGACATTGTTGCCAACGTTCAACACCTCGTTCGTGAGGATCGACGCCGAACCATTGAAGACCTTCTCATAAAGTGGGAATGGGTTATGACACGCCAACGAATTTTAACTGATGAATTGGGCAAGTATCGTGTCGCCGCAAAATTTGTGCCAAGGATCCTGACTGCTGATCAGAAGGCGCAGCGTGTTGAAGTTTGCACGGAGCGTCGTCAGGCCGTATCCGATGACCCAATCTTATTGTCCAAGGTCATCACCGGCGACGAGAGCTGGATGTACGCTTATGACCCTGAGACAAAACAACAATCCTCCCAGTGGAAGAGCCCGAACTCACCGAGAGAGAGAGAGAGAGAGAGAGAGAGAGAGAGAGAGAGAGAAAGAGAAGTGAAGAGCAAAGTCAAGAGCATGCTACTCGTTTTCTTTCATACCAGGGGATTGTGCACAAAGAATTCGTCCCACCAAATCAAACAGTGAATTCCACGTACTGCTGTGAAACGTTTTGCGACGGTCCCGCAAAAATGTGCGGAGACGGCCCGAACTTTGGCGACAAGGGAACTGGCTGTTGCATCACGATAATGCGCCCTGTCACAATTCCTTGTTCACCAGGAGCTTTTTGACGAAAAACAACATGATGGTTGTCCCCCAACCCCCGTAATCGTCTGATTTGGCACCCTGCGACTTCGCTCTATTCCCCAAACTGAAAATCAAGTTGAAAGGATGTCGGTTCGACACAATTGAGATTCAAGAAGAAATGCTGTCTGTGCTGAACACCCTCAAAGAACATGAATCCCAAGATGCACTTGGAAAATGGCAGAAGCGCTGGGACTGGCATATACGTGTGGAAGGGCACTACTTCAAGGGTGACAGTGATCATTAGTCTCCAAGTAAGTTTTTGACCAAATGGCAGCGCCAGTCCTGAATATTCTGTATACCACCTTGTATTTCTGAAATATGATGTCCATAGGTCTGCCAGATTTCAGGAAAGGAAAACCAGAACATTCATCAGAAATGTTGTGTATTTGAGCAAGTTAATAAAAGTTATGTACATAGACATAACATAGAAACACATTTAAAAAGAAAATCATACTAATATGTAATAGATGCAACTGAAATATTACACAACAGATTACAAATATTTTTCAATTGAATGACACATTCTGAGGATATTTTTATCTGCAAATAACTTTACATAAAAATTGCTACAAGATTCATTATAATTAAACATATACAGAATTCATGCTTTATCAAGTCAATCGATCTATTTCTTGCATCTCTCCATTTTATGCTCATCACAGAAAAAATTCTCTCCAAAAAGCAATGGAGCAGAAAATCCTAAGTAGGAATTAATTTTTTTTATTTTTTAATTTTGTTTCATGTAACAATATAACATATTTCCAATGAACTCATTTTTTCCTCTTTCTTCTACTTGCTTGCATGCCCAAACCACTTAACTGCTGATGTCTTTAATAATACATTATGCATAGCAAGGAATGTACTCAAAGATAATTTCAACGATACTATAGATCGTTACCAAGTGGCAGAACATTTTGAAATTGAATGTTTTGTCCAATGAACCTAAAAAAGGAACATTCAGCATACTATTAAAGATTATAAAACCCCTATGGGAGGCTGAAGTCATTAAGACACAAACTCGTGAGCTCTGGGGTTTGATTTCCACCAGGAATCCTCCCTAACTGAGGCTTTTTCCAGGTTTTCATCAGTTTTCATAAATGGCAAATGCAGAAGAGGTACCCTAAAACTTAGGCCTGGAATGCTTCCTTTATTAAAAAAAATCTTTTCCCAATTTATCATTTCATCTCATGTATGTGATGGCTCAGTATTAAAAAAAAAATTAAAATTAGAACAGTATAGAACAAAGCAAGAAAAATTAAATGCTCTGGATTAAAAGATACATCTAGCAACCCTAAATGTCTATATTATGATTATAATTCAGAAACACAGTGCAATAAGAAAATATCTCCTCTAAAGTTAACAGCAGCTTTTACTTTATGAAATATGAACTCTCAAATTTTAAACAAAATATTCTGAAAACTTATTCATTTCTATCTTATGGTAAGATACTCATTAAGGGTGTGTTCAGAAACAACGTATGAATCTTAATTGATATAGTAAGGTTATCTGAGTTATTTGCTCACTGGGGAAGTGCAGCTGCCATAAGTAAAGTAAATATTATTTTTTTCAATATTTATATTTTTACTGAAGCATAAAATGACACTGTATTTAAAACTGATAGGCGCCAACCTTGTTATAAGAGATGTTGAAAATTATGTTCAGCAGCAATACATTGCTAGAATCTATATAGGAAACTGTATATTTCATTTAACATTTATTTTTTTATAAGAACAATGGTGATTTGGAACAAGTTTCTTGTCAAAGAGATTCTGTTTCTCATAACTTTTCAACAAGTTGGCAAAACAGTTTCTCCACCTGAAACTCAATTGACATATTTTCTTGCAAATCTCTGCAAGAATTTGTTCTCTCTCTCTCTCTCTCTCTCTCTCTCTCTCTCTCTCTCTCTCTCTCTCTCTCTCTCACACACACACACACACACACACATACATAATTGTACATAAAAATCCTTATTCAAGAAATTGATGTAATGGCATTACTAATGAAGAACAATTAGCACACACAATGAAATGAACTTGCTGCTAAAGAATCCCTCAAGCTAATTACAAGCTGCTACCTGCATATGTTTAATATGCCTTGATGACTGTAATCTCCCAGTATGCAGCTGCCCTCTCTCAGCCCTTAACTAAATAACCTAATTGTATAACTGATTCCACAATACTGAAACTTTAGTGAAGGATGAGACACAAAGAAAATTTATTATAAAAAATTTATTTTGATGTAAACAGTCTCAGAATCTAATGTAGCATAAAGACACTTAGAACTTATCTTCTCCAAAATAGGAAAATATTTTAAGATAAGTTATTCATATTATAATGATTAACATACTGTTTAGACCAAACATTCAGTGCATTCTAACATCTATAAATGAATTACATCATTCATAAGCATAAAAAAACTCTAATTTTTCTTTCTTCATTAATATCCCATTATTTTGAATTACTGCTAGTTAAGGCAACTAAATGTATCACATAAATATTATACTTACGAAGCTGTTGACAAAGTGGCAATATAACCTAAACTTAGGTTTTCATTTTTTACACTAAACTCCATTCACTTACACAAAAGTAAGATGCCTTTAGGGAGAATCTTTCCCGTCCTCAGCTAGGTGAGTAATTGAAAATGGGAGAGATTCTCCTGAAATGCATCTTACTTTTGTATAAGTGAATGGAGTTTAGTGTAAAAAATGAATACCTAAGTTTAGGTTAAATGTATCACGCTTCAATGTTATTTTTTTCTTTCTATGAACATGAATCTTTTTTTTTTCACAATAATAAATTAACAATATTTTTTATCTAAATTAATAGGTAAGTGGAAAATGTGAAATTAAGAAACATTCCTTTGACACTAAAACAAGCAACTATTAAATTTCCTGCTGGAGTTTTTCTTTAATTTATTCAAAGTGTACTAGTAATACCTTAACCAACATGACAAATGCCTCAATTACATCACTAAGGGAAGTTCCATTCATAACATTGCTCAATATATGGAACACATTAAAAAAATTACAGCAAGTGGTGTTTTGTTAAAAATTAGCAATGTATTAATAATATGTATATCCATTATACTTACTTGTGACCAGCTAAGTGTATCTACTGGAATAGCAATATTACCACCCTCTGCATTACTCCATGTTGGTTCTACTGTTTGGTTTGTCAAAATTATGAGAATTATGGTTGATTTGATCAAAAAAATAAGGGCAGTAATTGCTACCATTATGACTGATGCTGAAACAATAAGTTTTGTATATGAATGAATATATGATGAACATGTATATATGGTTGCTAAACTACAATGCATAAATAGAGACATTTTTGTTCCAAGTTAATCATTGTGATACGATCCTATGTAATATATTAATTTATCTATGATATTCGAATAATATCATTTAATGATTAGTTTTTCCATCATTTGCCTGCACTGAAATTAATATTAAAATACAATGTTTGCTATATATTGCAATGAATACAAATCCTAGGATTGTAAATTACATTAAAAATGCAGTCATGCAACATACATACTTTTTTATATATTATATATTTTTTATTATACTGAGGTGTTCAGATTTTTAACACTAAGAAAGGAGTTCATAAGGCTAGCTGAATCAATGGCATTTCATGCACGTGATATATGACCATTTCAGAGTGCATGCATTCAAATCTGGTTCAATGGACCAAATAATAAAACCTTATATTATGTTAATGTATCTTTCAACATTTACATTCATTTTGCATAATTGATTGAATATCTGCTTAAGGAATGCATTTTTTGACTAAAAATGTTTAAGATGCTATTAAGCTTTAATCATTTGAATTTAGAATAATAACTTAACACTGGAAAAGACTGAGGCTTATTGTAGGAAACAGTTCATATTCTAGACTTGACTTTGTCTAATTTGGTATATAATTTTCAACTTAAGATCTAGACAGCTTATGATGTATATTATCTTCCTCCCTCCCAAGAAAAGGAAATGCAAGGCATTTTTTTGTAAAAAGGAAAATTATAACTAAAAGAAAAAAATAATTTGATTTGTATTATTTTAGAAAAAACAATGAAGAAGCTGATATTTGGAGTAATGGATGTGTGAAATTTTGGTTATAAAATACTAGATTGAAAAAAAGTGTTAGCAACAAACTTTTTAAAATATTAACTGTGCAGAATAAGACAGTCATTTATTAACAGTGATTAATAAATGACTTTCAAAATTTTCTTTACATTTACCACTAATTTTGAAGGACAGGCAATTAAGACAATTAGCAATTTATTCACTATTGTATCTCTGGATTAGGCTGACCAGATATTTAATTTGCCAGGATGGCTTTGTTATTCATGAATGTCCTAGTGTGCACAGTAAAATCTTCAGGACATTTAATTGTCCTGAATTTATCAAGAAGCAAAATGTTTATGATATGTTCTCATTTATGTATTTTTACTATTGTCAGCAGTACATGAATTGAAAAATTTAAGAAAAATATGTATGTTTGCAATATAACAGCTTATCACTTACTGCTGATTCATCTAACAATACAATGAAATGAGAATTAATTCATTACTTGCATGGTAGTTAAAATAGCATTATATTTCTTATTGCTGCTTGCCTAACAGAAGTGCAATGAAATAGAAACAATTTTCAATAAATGTAAATTTTAATTAATCTGTCATCTAACAAACTCTTATGCTTTACTTACTTTTAAATACCATGGAACTGGTTTCGAAGATGGAGAGGATGTCTCTTCGAAATTGATCCCACCATATTTAAAAGTAAGTGAAGCATAAGAGTGAGTTAGACGTACAGATTAATTAAAATTTACATTTAACAAGCTTCACTGTGTGAGTTCCAACAGAATTTTTTAAAAATGTCTTATTTTTCGAAAGTTCTTAAATGAATTTTCAATAAGTTTATTTTGTAATCCTTACTATGTGCTCTTGCAATAGCAAAACAGTTTTTGCTCAGAAGTATGTGCCAGAAAATGGGTGTGAAGTAACAACATTATTTAAATCAATTCTGTGAATAAAAAATTTAAATTACATTTGGTAATACAAGTCCCTTGTGAGTGAGATGTGAGCTTATTTTCTATTACAGATTTAAATTTTAAATAAATTGTGTCATTTATTAATTCCAACTGGTACTTAGAGTTGTATGCTACGGACCATGCCTAAACATACATTTGTTACATCTTTTCTGAATTATTTAATTTGTGGTGTTTAATGTAGTTTTTTTTTTTTTCAATCTGTGCATGGCATGAGCTTTCAGTTGTATTATTATTATTATTATTATTATTATTATTATTATTATTATTGTTGTTGTTGTTGTTGTTGTTGTTGTTGTTATCATCAATATCATAATATCTAGATAAGCTAATGTTTGGCAAACACTGAAGGGAAATATAAACCAAAGTGCCCCCAAATAAATTCATGTGATATATGTCATACTAAACACTCTTATTGCTTTGCTTATTTGTGTGATATTTGGAACTGGTTTCGAAGACCTTTGTCTTCATCTTCGGTCAAGGGAGAATCCAACAGCTCTGTAGAGTTGAAGTTCTGCCCTGGTGGCATTTTAATGTACTTAAAGTTGGTGTTTTCTACCTTTGGAATATCAAAGTTCATTAATCGGTCTTCACAATCTATATTGGAAAAACAAAGAGAAATGTAGGCACACATTTAGAAGAGCATTTCAGGAACATAAAATATAAACAGACAGACAGACAGCTGTGGCATATCATTTTTGGACAAAAAAAGCACGAGATTGTGAAGAAGGTGGATGTATTAAAAGAGACTCAGGGACATATAGAACTGAATACTTGGGAAAAAATTTACATTCATAAATACAGAGATCAATTAATAAACTTTGATATTCCAAAGGTAGAAAATACCAACTTTAAGTACATTAAAACACCACCAGGGCAGAGCTTCAACTCTACAGAGCCATTGGATTTTCCAATCAGTCATACCCTTGGCAGAAGATGAAGATGAAGGTCTTCGAAACCTGCTCCAAATACCACACAAGTGAGTGAAGCAATAAGAGTGTTTAGTAAGACATATCACATGAATTTATTCATATGACTTGGTTTCATTGTGTTAGTTCCATATATATTTTTTAAAATAATTTTTAAAAGATATTGTTTTAATAAAGTGCCTTTTTTTTAACTTGGAAAATTTTGATAGCCTACTCTGGATACAGACTGAATTTCAGGAGATGTAGATTCACAGGAACAACGACAACAACAACAACAACGACAACAACAACAACAACAACAACAACAACAACAACAACAACAACAACAACAACAACAACGACGACGACGATGACGACGACGACGACGATGATGATGATGACGATGATGATAAATGTCATCCTTTTGTATTAGCCAGTTAATAAATATTTTCCCATGAAAATACTCTCAGATATAAAGAGAAGAAATCTCCTGGGAATTAGTTTCTGTAATGTTCACTCAGTATTATTCTAAAAGCAAATACTGCTTGCATATGCAAAGGCTTGCTGTTCCTAAAGCCTAATTTTGTTGCATATATGTATTATAAAAATTTGTCGAGATCAACTATATGTAAAATTATATATGCATCTTATAAGATCTGTAAGCCACAGAATGTAACTTCAGATATTCATTCATTACCTAAAAAGTTTTGAATAACTTCAATTTTAATATATCTATTTTATAATTAAAAAGCAATAATTAGATAACAAAGAACAATAGATCTTGCTATCAAAAGCTGGAATAAGGTACCAAAAATTTAGGTGTTGTGAAGAATTGCTGAAGGACTACTTAAAACAGTAATAAAGTTGAATATAATAAACTGTGCATTATTTCATTTTACTAAATATTTTTATATTATATATTTTACACATCCAGTGTGAGCTGCTGTTAACTTCCTGTATTTAGCTCAATAACTTATGCTATAAAATGTACAATCTATATTCCTTAATTTATTAATGCTCATTGTACTAAATATAACTATCATAGTCAATATCTAAATCATTCAATCAAGCAATAATTACATATTACAATCTTATTTTGATTTAAAGTAAAACACTAAAAATGTGTTTGTGAAACTTAAAGAGAGTTTTGATGTGACGACATGATATTTAGTGTTTTACTTTAAATCAAAATAAGACAAAAGTTTCACTGTGTGGATTCCGACATTCTGTAAACATATATTACAATGTTGAAAAACATACCAAGAAGTCTTAATACTGTTTCCAAGTATACTAATTCAGATAGAGGCAATAGAAATCTTTGCATTTTTTACTATCTATACTTTGTATATGCTATCATATGGCACTTCTCTCTGCATTGTAATGCAGCATATTTAATATAATTTTTTCAGAAATTTGGTAAGATACAACAAGCACTATCAAAGTATAAGTCATTATAATAAAAATCAAAATAGGAAAAAATTTAAGAATAAATGGAACATGCTTTAAACCATAACAATTTTTCATGCTCACATTAACAAATTAGAAAAAAAAAAGATATACATTTACAATTATATCATTTTCAAAAAAAATTATTGATTGTCATACTTTTCACATTATTTTGTTTTTAATAGAAGTATCTGCTTTGAAGTTTATCTTAATCCATACTTTTTTATGTGGAGGAACTGCTTTATGACTCTAGGGCTTCATAAATGAATAATTACATACCAGGGGAAGTGATAGGTGTCAATTTAGAAATTAATTCACCACAATTGCTTTGAAGTATAAACATTCCATATTTGCTTAATGGATTAAATATATAAAATATTTGTGAGCAACTGAATTCTCTTATATTATTAATCAAACTTGGTCCCTTTTTTTAATATAATGGTGTCATACCACAACAGTTGACACACAGGGTTTTTGCTATCATAACTAATACAGCAGAATAAATAGATATTTATATTATGTAACTTGATAAAATTAAACATAAAACTTGTCAGTGAATTTACATCTATACACTGAACATCATTTTAGGGAGAGGAAAAAAAAGGTAGGAAGGTGTACACAAGTTCTATGGTTATAATGCTACAAACCAGTTAAGTACTACAGCTTCCTGTCAAGCCACCTTTCTGCTTAGAATGCTTGGCATGCTTTCAGGCTGTGGTGCAGGCAGGCTTGTTTAACTATTCATGTCAGGAAACTGTTTTGTAACTCTCTCAGGAAACTGTCAACAGGTGTGTATTCTGGTTCATTTTCTTTTTAGCCGAATAGCATTAATAAATTATGATGACCTATTTTCTGGTGTAAAACAAATATACTTAATATATACGAATCCAATTTAAATATATACTTTACTATTTTTTGAAGATTATAAATTCTTTTCAGTAAACATTTTAGTATACAATCAAAGAAAGTTCTATACATTATTTAGCTTTGTAATGTTCCCTTTGGTGGAGAAAATGATTTTTTCACTATATTGATATATTTCTGAGCAAAGTTCACATGCCTACATTTCATAAGAATTTTAGGTGCTTCACTTTTCTGTTCTTTTATGAAAAACTCTGATAATAAAATTCTCTCAAAATTATATATTATCAATCTATAGCAGAATAAATCACCATCATACTGTAGCTTGGAATGAATAGATCCCTTTTTACAAATGATGTCATCAATATATTTTGCCCATGAAGCCACAATGTAATCTATTCCTTACTGAAGATAATTTGTGAAATTTATTTGAGTTATATATACAAGATGTCCCAGGATTGAATCACGCAAATTGCAAGGATTGTGAAGGGTTTCTAGATAAGCATTTTGAGATATAGAACTTATTATCCCTTTTGTAAACCTTCAGAATTATGACCCTTTTTCGAAATCGGATATCCGAGCTGATTTGTCAATATAACATATATATGTTAATTAGATATTCATTCAGAATGCTCACATCTTCCCCAAGAAGTCGGAAAAAGGTAGTGTTAATTCACAGTATATGGGAAGTTTACAATTATTGGCTTTGCTACTATGGTATAATTTGTTCAGCAAAGTTATATATCCCAATGATAACAATTCAGAAGCGCTACGAGTTAATTGCGCATGTGTAAAGTACCTAGCATATCGCAGCTGTGACTTGACTTTACAAACAGACTCTGTCCTGCAGCCGAAATCCTGAAAGGTAGCGGAGAACGCCAAATTCCGCCCGAATAGCACATTACTTAGATGAAAGTGTTAAGTCTGGAGTTTTTTTATTATGATTATTATTATTTATTATTAATTATTATTAATTGTTATACCTAAACTTTTTTGTAAAACCTAAACTAAACTAACCTATGAAAGAGTCACTCAAACCAACTGAGCTAACAGGTCTACACACTTATCATGGAAATTATCCGCCGAAAGTAATCCCTAGTACTGAAATCGTAACCAGTTGGCTTTCTTCTCTACCATTCGGGACTGTGGCCGTATAAGTTAAAATCATCTGAGTGTTAAAGGGCCATTTTCTGCTTTATGTATCAAATGCAACAGACTGTTTACAGTTGCTCCAAAACATGGCTAATGAATTTTCACTTCCCGAGCTTGCTGATATGTGTATGCATTTGATTAATGAGGAAGCAAGAGGATATTTATCTGTAGCTGCTTAGCTGTACAAGGACAGATTTCCATTCAGACATCATCCTTATCGCTTGACCTTCCAAAATGTCCATTGGGGTTTGTAGGAAACTGAATCTTTAATGGTGCACAGACCCAATGCCTGAGGAAGAGGTATTTACCAGGGTTTGAGCGGAACCTTCATCCAGCACACGAGCAATTGCCAGGCTCTTGAAAATGAACAAGTTCAACGTGTATTTGGGTCCTGCACGAAGAACAATTATTTCCCTATCGTGTGCTTAAGGTGCAGGTATTGGGGCCAGGGAGCTTCGGTCCCAAACTGGAGTTCTGCAGGTGGGCCTTGGAGCGACAGAATGAACTATTTCCTATACGGTTAAACAGGCACGTTTCTTCAATTCCTCACCAACTTTTTGCGTGTGTTTTTGGAAGATGTTCCTCTGAACATACGACGTCAGATGTGGTTGCAGCATGATGGGACTCCTCCCCATTTCAGCATGGAAGTACGAGATTAATCCCAATGGTGTGCTTCCTGGGCAGTGCATTGGAAGAGGTGGTTCCTGTAAGTAGGTCACTGTGTTCTCCAGACCTCTGCTCCCTAGCTTTTTTTTTTATGGGGACATCTTAAGAGCCTCATGTACACATCATCAGTTGACACTAATAAGCAGTTACTAGTATGGGTGTTGGCTGCTTGTGATGAGGTTCGTAACACTCCAGATCTTTTTGAGAGGGTGTGAGGATCATTTCTTTTCAGGCGCACTCTTTGCAGGGATGTTGTAGGTCGAACATCAAACAATATCTCTGATGATTTCTGTTTTATATTTTGAACTTAAAATACTTTTTTTTCCTAATCCTCCAATTTTCTTTTATTTGGTTTTCACACAGGGTGAAAAGCTAGAATGCAGTTTACTTAATTTTTCTTAGATATTTGGTTTCATTCAGGTACATTTTTCCTTTACTCTGAATAAAGTTGTTTATTTTTCCTTTTAAGTACTTACTATGTCTACCATCATGGGCTAGAGTAGAGGAAACATCTAAATTTTGAGAAGTACTTGCACTTACAATATTACATGTACATCACAGGTCAAGGTGACAACACTTGGGTAATGGCTTTACCGTTGCAAGTTTAGAGTTAGTATGTTATTCGTTAAACACATAGTAATTTATTTTGATTTATTCATTAGAATAAACAAGGGATTCTGAATAACAAAACAAATGTGATAACTACAACACCAAAAAAAAAAAAAAAAAAAAAAAAAGAAAGAAAGAAAGAAAAAGAGAAAAAGAACATGCAGTTATGGAAATTCGAACCTCCTCCTCCATCACAAAATCTAGTGCTGCTGTACATAGCATGCCTTTAACCATAGTGCTATTCAGGAACAGTACCTGGAATAAATGAAATAACTGTCTTTTTCCAAACCTCCTGTGGAGATTAAATTAATGACATGCTGACCATTAACAAGTTTTATGTTATTGCATGAAATTTAGAAACCACAGACCATAAGTTCCCTATCTCAAAATGCTTATCTAGGACCCCTCTACAAGCAATTTGTATGGTTAAATTCTGGGACTCATATTTATGTTATTTAAGAATTTAAGCTTACTTCCATTAGGGTAATGAGTACAACAACATTAAGCAGAATTTCTTTAAAATAAACTTGGACAATCATAAGCACTATACCCATCTACAGAACTTTAGAAGCTTACCTTAAAGACAATAAATGAATTATATCATCTAATATATACACAATAATATTCATTGTACTTTTGTTGCTAAATTCTCTAGTAGAATATGAGAGATGGAAATAAATTGTACAATAATACCATTAAATTATCAAATAAATTTTAGATTGAAAATAGCATTTCTGTAATATAATTAGTTTTTCAACAAATTTTATGAATTTTTCTCTTTAATAATCCAGAAAATAACAATGGCAACCTCAAAGAGAGACAACAAATTTTAATAATGAATCATAAGCTATGGTTAATTATTATAAAATAATATTATATTTTTGTTTATACTTATATTAAATTATCTATTTATTTTCATTAACATCTTCTGCTACTAATGAGTGTCTCAAGCTTAAAGATGATTATTTTAGTAAATAATAAATCATTATTTAGCTGAACACTAAGGAATTAGATATTTTTACTACTCATACTCTGGTCTTATTAAAAGTTTAATCCATGCCCTACAAAATGCAGGCAATTTTGAACCATGCATC
Source organism: Metallyticus violacea (assembly GCA_030762175.1). NCBI lineage: Eukaryota > Metazoa > Arthropoda > Insecta > Mantodea > Metallyticidae > Metallyticus > Metallyticus violacea. The sequence continues at coordinate 44,337,129 of CM060843.1, forward strand.
CTATTACAACAATGCAATGGAAATGACCAAAGCTCTGTTAAAAACAATCACTTTAAAAAGCAAATATTTTGTTAAGGTTAAAGTAGGTAGATACATGTTTTGCGGTTGCCAATATAGTAAGTATCTATACGAAGTAAGGGCAATTGTGGGAAATCAGGATACCATCAAGAAACAAAGTATTCTTTATTATAAATTGTTTACAGCAAGGCACAATACTTTGGCATTTAAACCTGACAAAATATTTCAGAAAATATGTATTCACCAAAATTAGGATTATTTTCTCAGAGAGCAAATTAAATAAGAGATTCTTAAGCAGAACTGAAATATTTTCTTTTCCCCATTACTATCGGTTGTTTTCTTGAGTCTGAGCATAGATTATAAAGTTGGGTGAATGTTCTGGGATGTCCAACTTGCTTTCCAAAAGAGCATCTGGGAACTTTCCTTTTTTCACAGAATTATATATAGGCTGAGTGCTGGCTGTGCCAATTCCATCTAATGCCATGATGGAGAATTTCAGATTGTTTTCATAAGCAGTCTTTCCAACCGCCAAGGTCTTTCAATATAATGAACAGAGTAGATGAAATGATGATTCAAATGAGTTCGAGTCCTTAGTATCTAATAGTGCCTGGAATTTGCTTTTCCAAGGTAAGGACAAACAAAAAACAGGCATTAAACACTATTAAAATAAATCTCAGAGATGACTGCCTAATCTAACTCTATTCCTTGAACAGATAGGAGGACTGACAACAATGAATACTGCCAAGTGCTCTGTCCATTTTTTATTTGTACATACAGTTCTATCTAAATTTGTTCATGATTTTTTGAAAATTGTTTTATTGCAAATAATATTCATTCTTTATCTTCCATTTTGGATAAACTTTTTATATCTTGCTTAAATTTTATAAACTTGAGATACTTATATTCCTTCCATTTAATTTTGATAGAATTCATGTTATACAGATTATAATAATATAAACTATTATTTTTCAATTACAATTAAACATTTTTATTATTATAGTTAAGATTATTGTATGACTGAGTCAAACTATACACACTTATTGACTCCATTTACTTATTTAAATTAGAACATGTTTCGCAGACAATCCTCTACATCCTCAGCTAACTGTCAACTTAGCTGAGAATGCAGATGGTGGTCCATAAAACTTATTTTAATTATAAATAAGTACATGGGGGCAATAAGGATATGTAGTTCGATTCAGTCATACAATAATCTTAATTACAGTATTTATTTTACCATACAGGTTCCAATTAGCTCTTCAAGTTAAAATTTTTATTCTTATTTGAATTAGGAAGTTATGTAGGCAATGGAGTGGTAATATATTTTATTATAATTTATTAAATGTGTTCATCCTATCTCCAGTTACTTTTATAACATTAGGGCATGTTTCAAGGGCAATTGCTCCCATGATCAGCTGTTCACTCAATGATGGAAGCGACTGCTCCTAAAACATATGCTAATGTTGTAAAAGTAAGTGGAGTTAGTGTGAACATATTTAATACATTCTAAAAGGCTTTTTTTTATTCTGTTTGTATACCATTTCAGCCCTGTTAATGATTTGAATACAATAGTGGTTTAGTTTTTGAAAAGTACTTTGTTGTAAGTTGAAATTTGCTTTCAAATTAGGAGTCTTGGAACTTTTTTGTGCCACTGTATTAGCCTTTTAACTAAATTGAAGGCATTTTTACTTAACATTAAGCAACAACACATGTAATTAATTTCACAAATAGTTAGGTTTATTTTATTAAGGATGCTTTTTAACATATTGGGTCATTTGTATTTTATTCTATTTAGGGCATTAAATGGCAATAAATTTTGCTCAGAGGTTTCTTCTTTTAGGCTTGAGGTTTGTTTACATGCAGTAAATCTAGGACATGGGACAAATAGCTTTACTTTCCTTCCAAAGGAAGCCATACTTAGGATTTTTATGCCTGAAGTAATCTATCGACCTTGACCAAGTTTGAACTGATGACCTACAAGGGTCTACGAGGCAAGTATGATTACTATATACCACCAGGACTGACAATTTCATGAAACAATATGAGATTTCATAAAGATAAAAAACTACCCAATACACTGTGCAAACAACAAAAATACTAGAATAATAGTCAGCCAATATTGCAATTGAAGCTGAGATACATATACATATATATATAAATAAATAATCTATAACTGTCTTATAAGGCCTCTAGCCTAATCAGTGGTCAGTACTGTTGGCTGCATCTTGGAGGGTTTCAGGCCTGATTCCCAGTACCTACTTGAAAAATTTCTGAGTTTGGTGGTCTGATTCAGGATCCACCCAGTCTCCTGAGCTTAACTAGGAGCTGCCTAAAGGAAAAATGACATTTTTCAATATGTAAAGCCATGAAAGAGACAAGGCAATATCATTGTGATGGTTACCTGCCCCTCAGCTATCTGTTCTCTGCCCAAGAAGGTGCCTGTAATGGAGGGCAGGAAGCACAGTAGTTACTGAGGTTAGGCCCCAGCCCTTTCTATGTCAGAGGGGAAGAAATTGAACTAGCACAGAATTCACTACTAGAACTGAAATAGCATTTATTGTTTCAAAATTATGGATAGTGGCATCATCTACAAACTTTTCTATAGAAAAGATTATAACCAACTATAACAAAGATCTTTACAGTATGATAATTCCAGCAGAAAACAAAAATGTGTTTACTCTTATAAAAACAATCATAATGACAATAAGAAGTTGCACAGCCTGTTATTTCCTATATGCACTATGACAGAATAAGACTCTTTTGGAAAGACAGGAACACAGCCCATTATTATGTGATTTTTTTGAAGTATAAATTATGTTCCGACTATCAGAGACTATTTGCTTACTTTATAGAGTATGTAAGTAAATATAGAGGTGAAAGTATTTTAGCTTTGTCTCACATAGTACAATGTAGTGTACTAGTGAAACACACTAGATAATGTGTTTCTCTTTCTTCAGAAGAAGAATAAAGCTTAGTAGTTAGTAGTTTATTGAAACAGTTGATTGCTTTAGTACATAGTAGTAAAATTGATGTTGGATATGTCTTAATAAAATATTGAATCATATACAAGAATATCAAAAGTAAAAACAGGATACAATTAGGTATATACAGTAACTCAAGGTAAAAGTACTTAGTTGAAATACATTGTCATTCTCACACTACTAGGACATAGTGCATTTATGAAATAGTTATTTATCATTATTTACAAGGAAATCTTGGAGTAGAAGCAATGGTTAATTAGATGTGCCTTTGGGGATAGTTTGAAATATTTATCTTGTTGTATTTCCTTTAAGTAGTTTGGAAGGTTATTGTATATTTTTATGCCAGAGTGCAATATACTTCTTTGATATAAGGAAGTATTATGCTTATATACATGGAGGTTTGAGTTTTGTCTTGTATTGTATTGATGGACTGCTTCATTCTTAAAGAAGAGTGAATCTGTTTATTGATGGTTTTATAGATAAATGTTATTATTTTTAATATGTAGATACAAGGAAGAGAAAGAATGCCTAATTTTTTAAAAATTGGTTTTCATGTTGTTCTTAGACTTGCTTCCATCATGGCTCTAATTTTTTTTCTTTTCTTTTTTTGGCATTTGAAACATACCTTACTTGTGATTGATTCTCCCCAGAATATTATGCCATATCTCAACAAGGAGTGGACATTTTCAGAGTAAGCAATTCTAACAGTCTCCACTCTTGTACATGCTACTAGTACATTTATCATATAACACGCTGTTCTGAGTTTTTTTCTATGTGATGTGGGTATTCCATTTTAATTGCTTTGAATCCATAGGCCAAGAAATTTGGTGGATTATCTTTTCCAATTGTCTGGTTTAGGAGTTTAATTTGTATTCTTTATTTTCTTTTGTATGAATGTCCATTGCTACTGTCTTATTGACATTTATTACGAGATTGTTTTCTTATTAACAATTTAGTCTGTTATTTGGTGAATCGATTTTAAGAAGTTTTCTTTGTTTACTGCCCTCACTAGGACAATTGTGTCATCAGCAAAGAGGAGGGAATTTACAGACTCATCAGTATATGAAGTCCTTAATGAATAGCAAGAAAAGGATAGGATCTAATATTGAACCTTGAGGTACTCCATACTTTGTTGCTAGTGCATTTGATGGATATTTACTTCTCTAATTTCTCTCTGTTTATTCCAACAATTTGTTTCTGGTTATTCAAATATGATTTTATCCAGTTGTAATCCTCTAATTCCAAGCTTTTCTAATTTTACTAATAGTTTTTTATGGCCAATTGTTCCAATGCTTTTGACAGAACTAGAAAATAGCTGAAATATGTTCTTTTTCATCAATAGCTCTGAGGGATTTGTTAACAAAAGAGAAAATTTGCTAATTCGATAAAGCAATTGTTTCAAAAACCATGATGATCTACAGATAGTGGTTTGTTCCTTTCTAAGAAGCTCAAGAGCCATTTGTAAAATAATTTTTCCAAGATTTTTTATAGTAATGCTAGGGGTTGATAGTTTGACACATTATTTCATTCCCCCTTTTTGTATAATGGCCTTAACATTTGCTATTTTGAGGCAAGCAGAAAAAATGCCACTGCTGAAGGAATCATTGTAAAGGTATGTTAATGGCTGAGCAATTAGATGTGCACAATTATTAAATATGTCTTTCAAGGATCTCATATTAATACCAACTATTAATATTAAAATTATATTTTGTGAACTTCTGCTCTGAAGAAATAATCCATTCTCAAATTCATATAATTAAATATATCAGTTTGTTTTCAAACATTTGAAAGGCTGTATAATATTTAACAGCTCCTAAACAAAATCATTTGCACCACCACAATATGTATCTTAGTTCTTGAAAGTTTAAACTATTGTTTTACTTCTTTTTTTCTTTCTTAAGAACATTTACTTCATGCAAAATGTTCTGATAAGAGAAAAACTACGTATGCAAAAATTTGATTACATAAATCTACAATCACAGTGCTAAGGAAAATAACATTTTATTAATAATCTCTGGATAACATATCTTGGTTCTTTCAGTTACATGATTTTTACATTTATTTTAGCAAGAAGATATATTAACATGTGATTAGGAATATGGTAACAATATTATTAAATTAGAAGCTGAGCTTAACATTGAACATATTTGTTTACATATAAAATAATATAAATCCAATAACATAGAAATACTATATGAAAAATTATGGATTTACAGATTTTGACTTAGAATTTAACAACTGAAAAACTAGTAATTCAATGCTAACATACTTTACCATGCATTTACAATTAATCTTTTCTAGATTTAATGACTGAACATAAATACTTCAATGAAACATTATCTTATGCTTTATTTAGCCATAGTTATAAACTCTTTATCTGCAAGAGGAGGCATTCATAGTTTATATTTACAATAACACCAGTAGTTACTGGGAAAACTGTTTATTGCAAGCAAATTACACAGTAACTATAAGGTTTATGATCATTACAAGTAGCTAAATACTGTATTTCAGTGAAGTAGTGATCTCTGAATTTCCATTCACAGGCTGCAAGATATCACAGACTAAATAGCTGGACATTTTCATTTTATTATAAAAGCATTAGAAAGTGCATTCTAGCAATTCTGAATACTGCATATCTTTCCTATTCTGCTTTTCATATTTATAATTTTTTAGGGCTTCAGAGCTACAAATATTACTTCTGTACAAAATAAAATCACGAGACCCTGGTTCAAAATAGTGTAAACCTTCAGAAGCATAGATATATTTACATATAGGGAAACTAACTAATCTTATTTGAAAAAAAAAAGTGTATTTTATTAAAAGTGTTGTGCACAAATGGTGGCAAGCATTCTTTCACTTTTATTGTTACTGTAATTTTTATATTGCAGAAAATGCCAGAACCTAAATCCAGGGAATACAAACAGTTCTAATAGTGCTAATGTTCCTCTTCCTGTTATAGTATGCTGCATAAACTATATTTTTAAGAACTATTGAGTAACTAGAGTATATTTTGAAGGTGAGAATATCAATATCTTTCTAGTTAAAATGTAAATTGGAACTTGCACTGTGAAGCTAATCATATAAATGATTTACTGCCTCTTATTATGGGAGGTAGGGACCTGTTTTAAGGGATAATATAAGCTTGGTTTTATCATTTATGTCAAACCTATTCAGGGAATATGTGTAACCTAACTTGTGCCATTTTGAATATCTATTAATCCAAATATCAGGCTTGGGTGGAATTTGGCTATAATAAACTCAAGATTTCATCAAGCTAAGTCAAAGTACATGAAAATCATATATTTTAGATATTGTATTAAAGTTCATTTTTCCTATTTTTATTATAATGATCTCAATGATGGCTGCATCATTGAGATTGATCATTTCTGTCTACCAGATAAATGGATCCAGAAGATGTTGGATAGAAAGAGGTTTAAGAAAGTTAAATATGGTGGACATTTGTAACAGTGATGTTTAATATAAGTTGAGAATAACTGAGTTGACTTTGTAACACTTACATCACTAATAGTTTTTAAAAGAGGAAAACTAAGTTTCTGGAGCTAATTGCTCCCATCTTCAGTTCCAGTTCGACTGCCAGCCTTGTTCTTCGTGTTGGTTTGGTTTGTCTCTGGTGGCGGTTGGATGAACTTCTGTATTAAGACGTCACTTGGTGGGATTTCAAAGTTGAAAATGCTACATTTGTTCTTCCAGATATAAATTTTTTCTCAAACGGCGAGTTCTGTTTTTCCTGTAATGTTTTTAAGTAGTTTGGGATTCCTTGGGTTTCATTCCAAAAATGCCAAGCTACTGCTGATTTTCCTTCTTGTCTTTGTTTTATGTTCCTGATGTATTCTTTTGCTCATGTTTTAATGTTTCTTTTAGTCTTTCCTATGTAAATTTTTCACAATCGATACACTCCATCTGATATATTTCTGATTTGTTCTCTTGAGGAATGTCCTCTTTTAGTTTAAAATTTAGTATATTTTTTATGGAGTAACTGTTTTTTGGAGTTAATATAATGTTTTGTTTTTTGAAAATCTTTTGGAATTTGTAGAAGGTTGATGGATGGAATGTGAATTTTTGGTGCATTCTATTTTCTTCCTTGTTAGGAATAAGAGTACTGATGTCTTTGATTATTTTTTTGTTCCTAGCTCTGTTTATTTTCTTATATATCAAGAAACTTAATTTTCCTTTTTTAAAAACTATTAGTGATGTAAGAGTTACAAAGTCGACTCAGTTATTCTAAACTTAGGTTTAAGAAATCTTGATGACCATATCTTAGGTATTAAAAAAACAAACAAATTCTGGGAGTAATGAAGATTTATTAATAAACCATACCTGAACAGAAAATGCAGATGATTTACAATATGAAATGTGTATTTCAAAGCATTTTACTCTATGACAAATTATTTATAAGGAAGTCACTCAAATTTCACTAGTTTTGTTTCATTTACACATATTTTTGCAGGCAACTTTGAAACATGTCCAAGTAAGTGGAACTAAACTAGTGAAATTTGAGTGATTTCCTCATTAATAATTTGTTATATTATAGTATATTTCACTGCAAAAATTCTTGTTATTTAAATCCATTTTACTATACTTTAAAAAGATAAACAGTTGATTTCACAGCTGTATGTATTCTTTTTGTATATCAGCACTAAAATCAGATATTTAATTTTTTGTTGTGCCGCTCTAAGTGTGTTATTTGGAAGAATCGGACCATTATGAAAATAATACTATTATTACCAAAACCATAACAAATGAATGTTTTTGTAATGACACCAGATCATTTAATCGCATTTGAAAATATTTTATATCTCTCATAAATTTAAATTACACTAACATAAAATAAAGTAATTCAACACCCATTAAGTTTGTGAATATAAAGAATAAAGAAAGCTAAATGAACAGACAAATAAATCTTTGTGCCATGAAGCATAATAATTATATGGGCCTTGAAAGCATCATATTGAATTTCCTTGAACTTATGCTAAATATGATAATAATGTGGCCTAATTACTGACAAATACTGACCCATGACCTTTATTAGGGATGAAGAATTCATTTTTGAGATTTAAGAATCTAAAGGGGATAATACATACTGCACAATAAACTTTTATACTTGTCAGATGTGAAATTCAAAACCATAATGTACATAGAAGTGCGCCAGATATGTAAGCAAGATTTCAATATATGTTACACCACTAGATGTTCTTAAAAGAAAATACATGAGTACAACTCTAGATATATAATATCCAAAAAATTAAATACTCCTAACAGCAAAAGGTGCTGGCACACTGTTTGCAAGAAAACTGAGAGGAAATGAAGCAAGTATTCATAAGTATATTATATTTTTCAGCATCAGCTTAAAATCAACTAAAGTTAAGATGGTGAATCAAAAAGGGGGAAATAAATTGGTATGACTTGAATATTTGAGTTGCTTCTTATGATCAAACTTCTTTCATAAAGATTATAACCATAAGCATTCTCCAGGACATGCAGATGTAAGAAGTTTGCAAATATAGCTGAGGACACAGTAGCTCAACAGAAAAGCATTGATACAGTAAACCAAGGAAAGACATTTTGATTCCTAAGCACAACTTTAAATTTGTTCTATTTAAGTCACTTTTAAAAATCTTACCTATACAATTACTTGGTATGGAAAAGCAACATCAAAATATAAGATGATACCTCTATGCAGTGCCAAGCAGTAAATCAAATAAAAATTAAAGCATATTTAAACAAGTACATGAAGTTGAAGCTACCAGAGATTTTACAAGAGATGATAAAGTGAATGAACATAAATATTGACTATTCTCACCTCTATTCAATACCTATATTCATGATATTTTAATTGTTTTAGATGTGATGCAGTATTACAAACTGCTTTCAAAGTGCTTTAAAATCCAATTACAATCATAATTAAAAAAAATTAGATTTATTTTAAATTCTTATTTAAAAAGGTACAGCTCCTTTATTTCCCATTTAAATTAAGACTATAATATATACCACATACTGCAGTTACAAAATAGGTTACAATGTATTTCCTTTGTGCAAAACTACATTCATATCAGTCACCTTTGATTTTTATAATTGTACTGTTAAATCTAAGACATTTATTCACACACAAGTTTTCACCCACATGTTCATATTTATAAACATTAAGCTTACAAATATATCCAATAAAATATTACAACAGGAAGGAAAAAAATAAAATAAAGCAAAAATTAAACTCATGCATCCATTTTTGCATAAAATATACACCAAAAATGTTGGTATAAATTAGTTATTTACAATTATAACATAATGTCAAAGTTAAAAACGTTTTAATAAAAGGATTTAATATTGTATTATACTTTTAATAATAATTTTCCCAGTGCAGACATAATGCCTTATTAACAATAATGATCTGAGATGATCAATTTTAGTTCCATTTTATTGACTAATTTAATTCATATCAAATACCTATTTTCAATTATCTGTGCCCATTATAAAAAGTTGAAAATACAAATACTTATTAGTAATAATATCAATATACATCAATTACTAATAATCTTTTATTCTAGTTTTAAATTAAGAAAAATGATACACATTGAACATATAAAGAGACTATGGTGGATTCATATTAATACCTCATTTTAATTCTTTTAACATTTAACATAGAGAGAAGGTGAAAGGAACATTACCTGTATCATTAAAAGTGAATGGAAGAATAATTTTAGACTATAGGAGCTGGTGTGAGAACCTTGAGCATAGAAATACCTCAAAATCAGACTTCCCCATCCCGATAAAAAATATACATCATATATATATTTTTTCTGTCAGTAAAATATTTTTTTTTCTAGAGTCCAATAGCAGCTTTATGAATTACAAATATTTCTAAACAGTTATCAACAATAAATATACACTTATTCATACCAGTGGAGTATTATAAATCTTATAAGAAATTTTGGCAACATTGAATTTAATAGTTCATTGGTTCTTGTGTTACATGGCAAAGAGCCAAGTTTATTTATTTAATACTTCGGAAACACAGGCAGGTATCGGGCCAAAATTACAAATCTATGATTGATGGGAAAGGCACTGACAAAACCAATGGACAATATTGCTTCTGCTCCTTCCATTGTTGAGGATTTAGTAAGGAGCATATTCCAACTGCATTAGAATGGAAAGCAACTAGTTTGTCCAGTAGAAGGCAATTCATCATTGCTCAGCTCATGTTCATGGTTAACGCTATCATTCACCTCCTCTTCTTTCTGACCAGTGTCATTTCCAGTGGCTTCACTGAAAGCAGTATTTTCATTGGCCATATTGATACCAGCTTCATTTGTTAAGCAAGGCTGCTGATATTGTAGCTTTGTACATGAGCCCTCAGTTTCTAATGATTCTGTTTCAGACTGTGATATGCTAACTTTTTTCAGCTTACCAGTCAAAGAAAGCATTTGTTTTGCCATTTCAGTTTGTTGAAATTCCTGTTCTACACTTGAAGCAGCATTATCATTACAAGGCACACCAGTAGTGCTGGTTGCAACACTTTGTTTCCTTGGTTGTTCAGTGCTTGTAGCAACATGCTCACTTAAAGGAACATCAGTTAGAGTTGCAACACTCCTTCTGTCAGTCTGATCGGTGCTTGTTGCAACATTCTCACTGCTGGGCTTGTCATCTGTGCTAGTTGCAACAGTTTCATTACTGGATGGTTCAGTGTTTATAGCAATATTTCTGTTTGGAGCTTGTTTAGGTTGAAGTTCATAATCAGTGCTACAAGGTAAGTCACAAATTTTAAAAATAATCTGACTAGTTCTCGGAACAAGTCCGTGATAAGGCAGCTGACTGGGTATAGGTGTTTTGCCTTGTAATGCATCAGAGGCAGCTGGGTATTCATTAGATTGCTCTGATGCAGAAGTTTCAATGTTTTCAATTTCATTAATTCCTTTCTGCAGAATATGTGATTTTTTTATCTGTCTATTTGATGATTTTAGTTGTTCCTCATTTTGCACATTATCATGACCAGATAAGTCATCAGCAGTGGCATAGGTGCTTACTGAAAGTGCAGCAGCTGACCCTGCCTCATCCATTAATGACAAACTGCTGATGCTAGCAAAATATTTGTGAGATGGTACAGTGCAGATCCCTAACGGTACATTAACTGGAGTGGTGTGGTTGACGTCACTAAGCTTATAACATGAAGTGCTGCCAGTAGTTATAAGTTTAATATTACTGAGCTCAACTGCAGCCTCACTTATAAGACCACTGGTTGAGGCAGTGTCAACGACTGTGGATGAGTCTGCAGAAGTACTGTAATAAAAAGGAAACTGATTAGTTTCTTTATCTTGAGCATCTGATTTAGCCTTTATTTCAGATTCACTGTCACCAGCTTCAATAATAGCAGATGCAGTATCTTGAGATGTTGTAGCATTTGTTCCTTCACTAGGATCTTTGTTTACTTCAGAGAAAGATGTACTGTACTCATCTAAACACTCAGCACTAAGTGCAACAAGCTCAGCTGTAATCACATGACCACCTTTTATAGCATCTTGTTCATGAATTATTTTCTTGCCAATTTTGACTACAGTACTATCTGCAATATCAGCACTGCTTCCAGAAAAGTCACTGGAAAAATTGTCACTGCCCAAAGGAATGTGATCGGTATACTTTAATTCATTTTTATGTACACATGCCAACTCACTACTAGTTGAAATATGTTCTCTGAACAAGGATTCATTCTTCATTGGCTCTAATTCACTACAAGATAAACCCTTACTTATAGCAGTTCTAGATGCAACATCTCTATTCTGAGACATAATACTGCTGCTTTCCCCTTCACCTTCAAACTGTAGTTCACTAAGGCTCATCCCCGTATTTGTACGTACACTAGGAAGGTAAGCATGTGGTGATGAAATTGGTTCTTTACAAGGAAAATCAGCCATTGCAGAGCGCTCGTCATATGATTTCTGTTTATAAAATTTATGTTGTTGACCGCGATCTGATGCAAGATTTTTTGAGGTATATTTATTAGGTTTATGACTTTCTTCTGAGCTTAACCATTCCTTACCTTTAGGTAGATATTTACGTGAATAAAACTGATACTCATTTGTCACTGTGACACTCTGGGAAGTTGGTTTCAATTCTTTTATCACCTGTGATTCATGGTAAACAGCATGGCTATCTTTGGGCAAAACATTATCACGAGATTGGTTGTAGGAAGGAGCCATAAATTCACCTGAATAAGAAGGCTTTCCATCACTGATTGCAGCAATTCTAGTTGATGACTTGACATGCACTGGAGTCTTTCCAGCATCTTCTGCTCGTGACCGCTCACGATCACGTTCGCTACAAGGTGAAAGTAGCTCACAGGAACAACAATTCCATCTGTAGCGATGCACAGCAGACTTCCTGGAACATCTAGCCTTTTCATGGCCAGATGATTCTGCTGTTTCGCTTGAAATAGTTTGGTCTTCTGGAGTCTGAGGCAAAGCAGACCCACGGCCAAATTCAATATACCATTGTGTTTCCTGCTCACTTTCTCACTTTTTCTCTTTCATGTCTTTATTAAGATAATGTAGTACATAATGTAGCACCAGGTCATAACAATACTTATACTCGGTCTGAAAATAGAACAAACATTTATTTATTTGACATCTACTTCAATTTGCTCAAAATAACTAGCACTCTAATAGGTTAATTATAATAATTCTTAAAGTGAAAGGTAATCATATAAGCACTACATATTTATATAATTACTATACATAAGAAATGACAGAATACAGAAAAATTCATAAACAATACTTCGAAATATCATCAAGGAAAAACCAATTTATTTCAATCATGTAAAAAGACAAGAAAGCTAAATAATTTGGCACATGTATTTATTCTCAGATATATCTGTAGTTAAAAACAATATGAAAATGTATTAAACTGAAAAGAAAAAAGTGTTTTTTATAATCACATTAATGATCTTCCTTTAAAACAACAAAAATTTTTAAAAATAATTATTATAGAAAATATAGTTCACATTCATATACATGAATTTATAAAGTTTTGATTTTTAAAGAAGGAAAAGAAAAAATGACTTAATTCAATGCTGTTCCCAAACATATACCATGTTCACTACATTATAATTTATTTTACTTATTAGTTTTCCCAATTTTTATTCACCATTATAATTCTAGATAATACTTTAAGTGATATTGTTTGAAGCCTTGTTGGTTTTGCGTATAAAAAATTTATAGGAAAGCTAAACCTATTAGTGTTAAATGTTGCTATGAAAGTACGTTATTTACATTATGTACATAATATACAGAGTGTTAATGAACTACTAAGAAATAATTTCAGAGAGTGTAGAAATGTCACATATAAGCAATTTGAGATAGGTTATGTATGGTTCACAACTAAACCTAATGCATTTTTATGGTGTTAAACATTTTGACATATGATGATGATAAGTTGGTGTTAAACCCAAGCCGGATGAAATATTGGTTTAGAATGTCTTTACAACTGCCTTACAAGCATAGAAATATTGGTTTTTCACAACTTGTTATCAGCATTTTCAAGATTTAGTACCATAGAAATCCCTCACATCTCAAATTAATCTTTAACATTGAGACACATAACATTAAGTTTATTAACCATTATATTAATGGTTAATAAACTTACTACTAACATGATTCTAAAACTTAATTTACCTAATCCATACTTAGGACATGAATCTGATTGGCAAGTACAAACAACTACAAGTGTTTAATTTAAATGAATTGATACATTAAGATTTTAGTGTATAAATTGAAACATCAACTTAAAATGTAGACTAAAAGCTGCATTATTAGGCCCTAGTCAGAAAAAAAAATGTGATGAAGGAGACTTACACTCAAAAACAAATGAGCACCTCTTACTGGAAAGCTAATGTCATAACCATTGAGCTAGAGTGATACATTCTGAAACCTCACTTTGTTATTGTGTGTTATGCTTTCAAGGTAGATCTTCATTAACAAATGGCATACTAGTGCTTTAGAAACTTATAGCCATGGCTTCAAAATTTGAACAGACAGGTCATGCTTTTTCCACCTCAAATTACCTGGCTAAGACACCTCCACATTTTCTGAAATTATGTCAGTCTAGTTCATTAACACACATATTTCCAGCATGATGCTTTAAGTTGTATTGTATGCAAATTTTGTTTTTGCTTAGGAATCTTAAATTAATTAAATATTGGGTTGGAATTAGAATTAAATATTTATTTATTGATCCAGTTGATTGCTTTAGTACATAGTGGTACATCTGATGCTGGACATATCTTAATAAAATACTGAATTATATACAAGAATATCAAAAGTAAAAAACAATACAATTAGGTGTATTGTCATTCTCAAATTACTAGGACATAGTGCAGTTATGAAACAGCTGTTTATCATTATTTATAATGAAATTTTGAATGGAGTAGAAGCGGTGGTTAATTAGATGTGCCAAGAAATATATCGTGCTCCACTCTGTAACAATTCTTAAAATATCTGAGGCATATTCTTACCATGTTCTCCACAAGCTGTGGCCTATGTCTGCGCACAGTTTTGACAGCTTGGAATACATCAACCTCTCCATGTTGGATCACTTGCTCAATGCAAGCATTAGCTGCACAGTATACCCCACATCGGCTGCGTCCATCACTTAATGTTAAAGAAATAAGAAGGTAATTGCAGGTAGTAGTACTCAATATATTTGCTAACAAAAAGTGATCTATGACTTATATTGAATGGTGTTTAATTCTTGGTTCTAAGTTTGACATGTAATAAGATGGATTTTTTTAAATTAAGATATATTTGAACTTATTTAATATAGCATGAAAATGAAATATCTCCATAATAATGTTACTACAAAAAAAACACATAAATTAAATAGTGAAATGCAAAACAAATCCAAAATATTATTTTTTTTAATGTATGGGAACTAAAAAATGTATTGTATGTTCACTCTCTGTATAGCAATTTACTACAGTGAACTTTTTTGTAAACTAATGGTCCTTAATGCAACAATATTCAGAGGGGGATATTATCTTTATTCCGCTTCTTTCTTCCCCAATACTGTTGCACAAACAATATCTTGGGTAACACTTTTCATTCTTGTGGGATATTCAAGTACTGCCTATTCACTTTCTAAAACTACCGCCATGGGTGGCTGAGGTCGTTAAGGCACGGACTTGTGAGCTGCAGGTCTGGGGTTCGAATCCTGCCAGGACCGTCCTCCCTGACTGGGGTTTTTTCCAGATTTTCCTCAGTCCTCATAAATGTTAAATACCAGGGAGGCACTCTAAACTTAGGCCTGGAACATTTCCTTCCATAAAAAATCCTTTCCCAGTATATCATTTCATTTCATGTATCATCAGTGTCCCTTGCCTGTGGTGCCTCAGTAGTAAAAATGGGTGTTAAACACTATTAAAAAAAAACTTTCTAAAAACTTAAAATCTAACAGTTTATCCCATAGGGAAAAATACATATATTAAAGCAAACTGTTTTCAGTTGATGATAATGATAAAAATAAAAAAGATAAAAAACCCATTTCATAAGAGTACAGAACTTCTAAATGACAACTTTTTCAATTAAAATAGTGAAATTGTCTTGTAAAATGAAAATGAATGTGTAAGAATTTTTTCCTGAAGATACAGGTAGAATAAGGCACATATAATGTTATAAACATTTTAATTCAATGTTGAAAAAATTTTCCATTACTAAGAGTATATCTATAAGAAGTTATCAGTCGCCTTGATGGTCTAGTGGTGACCACATGTGTCTTGTAGACCCAAGATCATGGGTTCAATCCTGGCAATAGTTAATGGATTTTTAGGGGTAAAAATCCAAAGTATGGCTGCCTTCAGAAGGGAAGTAAACCCATGGGTCCCATGTCATAAATTTATGGCACATACAAGAACCTCAAGCCTGAGGGAAGCAAAATTTATTGGCTGTTTCATGCCCTGAATTGAATGGGACCTGATGGCCTGAGATGTTAGAGTGTCTGTAAATAAAAGAACATAAAAAAAAATCATGGAAGTTATCAGTTCATAAATATGCCACTATAAGTTATGAAACTTTGCTTGCTGGGCTCCTGCTTCCTACAATCTGTTACCATTAGAACTCAAAAATTATTGTTCTATATGCTATTCATACATTTGAGTTTGAGAGCTTGGGTCTTTGCCCCTTTTCCTTGCCTGCAAAGTATTTTACAGAGTTGTAAGCTATAAAAGTATGAAGTAATTTGATATTTTGATTAAGAAAAAATCCAAAATGTAGACTAAGATATAATAACCACCATGGGCTTCATAAATGGTAGTTCCCTTTAGGACTAACTTCAGGAAAAACTACATAAATGCATGCAGTTTTAAAGAATATGGCAAAGAGAAGTGAAAGAAATGGGTCAATTAATGAACAATGTTTTTTTCAATGTTAACTTGATTGGTATTTAAATTAACAAAATAATAATAATGATGATTAACCAAATACAGAGACAACTGACAGTGAAATAAATGGTAAATAAAATGGAAAGTGTAACCGAGCAATGAATAGCAAATCTAGGCCTGTTAACAGTGGCAGATATAAGAGTGGAAAATAGGCAATAAGCTAAATAGTCTTCCCCATTGGAGGTTTGAAAGTTGTTAACCTGCAGTATGCAGCTATATGTAATAAAACTGCTATCAGGGTGAAAGCACAAGGTGATTTTAATATATATTCGTACAACATATTGTAAAACATAAATCAATTATAAGCATAATAGTAAAAAAAGAATGTGTGTATATTTGTAAATGAATTTCCAAAATTATAATGAATGAAATAATAATAATTTGAGTAAAATTTTATAGACAGTAGTTTACAATATAAAAGGCAAAATGAATATTAAAACTTACGGTGAAACAACTGCAACAGGACCATAATCTGTACGCTGACGCCAGCGCTCCACCATATTCATAAGCTCAACAAGAGAATTGGTGGAAGTAGGAACTTTGTGTCCCATTGGCCAACAACCAAGCTGGAATAACTGTACAGTTCTAGGAGGTGCCTTCACACCAGCCATCAGCTCAGTTAGTGAAACAATCTGGTAGAAAATTAAAAAAAAACAAACAAAACAAAAACAAACAAAAAACAATTTATTTTTATTTCAATGAACTGTTAATAAGAGAAATGCAAGAATTAATACAAAATTAGACCATGTATACTATTTTTTTTCTATTTATGAAAATAACATGTAGTGAAAGGATAAATAACTAGGTAATGTGCTTTTTTTTAAAAAAAAACAAACAAAGTAAAGGTCCTATAACAGGTACAAGAGATATAAACTTACAATCCAATCATTGTGAAATACTGTAATAGTTCCTGTTATAATAAGAATCAATGCAAAGAATAAAATTACCTTAAACACCCATTTTAATTAGTATGAAGCTTAAAATAATAAAACTATAATTGAGGAAGTAATAGAATACTTAAATATTTATAGAAAATATGTTTAATATTGCACATGTACTATTTGAAAACTCATATTGTGTTATTAAAGAAACTTTTAAAAATCCATTAATTAAAAACCACAATTTAGAACGATCCCGACATGCTAAACACTACACCAAAAGAGTAAAGATAAAATTATATCCCAACATCTTCTGAACAACAAGAAAGTTAAAATTTATGTCGTTCCATAGAGGGAGCCTTAACATCCTCTGTATTAATTACTTCCTTACTCCCTACCTTTTCCCCCTCTCTCTCTTTCTTACTAATTAATTTTTAAACTAAGATTAGATCAGTGTTGAATCAGAAACTGGAAGTTGATATTTTTGTATCAGTAAGAAAAAAAAAAAAGGAAAACCGGCAAAAAATAGTGTGATATTGTATTTCTTGCTTTGTTGTTAGTGATGAAGTTACAATCTTATTTTAATATCATAAAAGTCACATGAAGTCATATCTAATGGCTGATACTGTAGTGTCTGATAAAGTCACAAGTAAAAATTTAACAATTAAATTTTTTTAAAAATTGTAAAAACTTTAAAATTTTTTTAAAAAGTTTAAAAACTTTAAAAATTTTTTATATAGAACTAACACAGTGAAGCTCACATAAATTAAAATCTGTTGTCTAACACTCTTCATGCTTCACTAACCTTAAGAATATTCGGTACCAGTTTCAAAGATACGTTATCTTCATCTTCGGCTGTGGATGACTGGTGTAAAAGGCTGTTTTTACATCAGTCGCCCATGGCTGAAGATGGAGATAACGTATCTTTGAAACCAGTACCAAATATTTTTAAGGTTAGTGAAGCATGAAGAGTGTTAGACGACAGATTTAATTAACAATTTAACACTTTTTTTAATGGAAACAATGTATTTTAAGCATCATATGCAGAAAATGTTCAACTCATTTCAAACTTTTTTATTCAGCACTATCGAACAGAAAATGTCAATGTGAATAAGCTACAAAAATGTCTAAAAATCTGGAATTTGGTCCTGTCAACTGCCATATTTGATTTTGGTCTCATTTGTATCTTTAGACTGCTGTAAAATAATTAATGTATAGATCAAATTCTTGTGATTTATATATATCTCTTTTTGGCAGTATCATAAAGGATTAAGCAATTTCAAATATAAGAGCTTCAGAGAGCCTCAGGGTAAGAAGAGTATATTTGTGGTGTACAACCAAATTTTTGTAAGTTTAGATTTGCCTTCAAAATAATAGTAATATTAATTTGTTGTGCTCACAACATAACCAATCATTTGCAGTTTACAGAAAAGTTTAATATATATTCTTCCCATTATATTATGTTAGTTTAACTGCTTATCAAATGAATGATCTGTTTCCCTTTTTAAAAATTGTTTTTCTAATAGTAAGACTGGGTGATTACATCTAATGTGCAGGCTTGTGAATAGGATACTTTATCATCCTGACAATCAATGCAATTCTGAAAATGATAGAGTCCACTTATGAAATTGTAACTTAACAGATGGCTATACGTTTTAAGTCCAGTAGGGTCAATGGAAAGATTGGGCTAATCCTCCTCCTTCAATATATGTTAGGAATCTAGAAAGATCTTGTGCAACTAAATATGTAATATTCAAAATATTTAATGCCCCATGCCAACTGCCACATGTCTACAGGAGATAAAATGAAATTATTTGATGATATAAATCAATGATATCATTAGTGACTAATGTTAATGAACATAAGAAATCTTTAGACAAAAGTTTTATCCAGGAATTGAGTTGTGATTGTTGATAGTTTAATTATTATTAAGCATACATTTTTAAGGATTAAAATTACTTTAAATTTAGGTTTTTTTCACTATACATACAAATATTTCCTTACCTTTCTATACTCTTCCCCTGGAACAACAATGGATGATCTATGAATGCTTTGTGAATCCTAAGTGCATATAAATCATGCAGTTAAATAACTCAAATGCAGAGCAGATAACAGAGAACTGTGTTAGCAAGTAAGAATTAGTTAAGCATTATACAGGCAACAGCAATAGCAGCAAGTCAATTACACTTCATATGAATGTTACAGCTATAAAAGAACTTTAAGAGCAACTGAAAAATATGTTAGAACATGCAAGATATTAAATGTAACAAATCCAAAATCTAGCACATTTCATGAAAAATGTTAATAGTTAATTAACATATATTAGGATAAAAAATTATAACAGAACTTAATTGTACAAAATTTAAATAATTATATAAATATTACAACTAAATCAAAGTGTATACACATGTTTTTTTTTAAACATAATAAGCTATCAAACAAATAAAGCAAAATCTAGAGAAAAATCTGCAAGCTTACATTTTATTGTGAGCCTTTTAACAGCCAATAAACTATATCTCTAAGAGGGACTATTCTTCCTGCTTCCATAATTTGTTGTCTGTTTATTAAGCAAGACTATTTCATAATGTTGGGATGATTAAAAGAATTTGAGATCCTTTCATAGGATCCTGACTGTAAATCAATTAAGATTAAAATTCAGTCACCTGAATATATGAAAATCTGTGTAATTTATGCCTATATCTTATGAGAGAGTTTAGTTACAATAGCTTTATTGCTGTCTTAGGATACAAATTTGGTAAAGCACACAGTGTTTCTGATTGCATATCAACCAAACCTAAAAAGAACACTGCTATTAAGGAAGACAAAAGGTATTCAACAAATAATGCAACACGTTTTTTTTCTAGGCTAATTTATCTTAGATATTATAGTATCCTTAATCCTTTGTGCACTATCTTATGTAGTTTCATCATTGATGCAGTTAGCTTTTAAAACAAAATTTCTTAAGAAAAGCATATTATAATCTAAAAGCAATAGCAATATATTTATTTTTGTGGAAAATGAGACCATAATCTACATTCAGCAACATTTAAGTAATTTGTTTGGAGAAAGGGTAGTGGATAAGAACATTGTCAGTCTTTGGGCAAAAAGAATGCCATTATCAGAAGGTTCAGGCATCATCACTCATCCATGCTATGTGAAGCCATACTCTGGAATCATATATTACAATTACAGAATGTTCCAACATCCTTATTTAGGATGACTAGTGGGATAACAATAAAGTAAGTAGCTCTTCAGCTTGATATCTTTGTTGGTAATAACAAGACAATTATTCATATGCCAGAGTAATCAAAGATTTATACTAAATAGATCCCTTGAAGCCCAGCTGCTGAGCTAAAGAACAGAAAATCTATTTAGAATTGCTTGCTCATTATGTGGTTGAAGATAATTTCTAGTCAAGAACTGAAACATGGATTCTTCATTTGAGCCTGAGGCCAAAAGACAATGTATGCCGTGGCATTACTAAACCTCTCTTTGGAGAAAAAGGTTAAGACAATACTCTCAGAGTATAAAGGCATTGGTACATTTCTTTAGGACTATACAGAGATTATTTTAATCAATATATTACCTAGTGGTAAAACAGTTAACTTTGAAGTATATGTCAAAATTCTTTGGAAGTTAAAGAAGTAGTTCCAGTGCATCCATTTGCACAAATGGATGACTAAATTCTTCCTCATGAATGCTTATTACAAATGATAACTTAATAAAAGGACTATCATTTCTAACCCATTCTATGGCCTGGATCTGTGCCTTCTGACTTCCTACTCTTCAACCTCCTAATTTTTTTTTTGAATAGTGTTTCTTATTTTAACTCCTGAGGCATCATAAGCAGTGACACTCATGATACATGAAATGATAAATTGGGGAAGGATTTTTCTTTTTTTAAAGAAATGAAGCTTTCTAAGCTTAGAGTACCTCCCCGGCATTTATCATTTATGAGAAATGAGGAAAACCTGGAAAAATAAAGTCAGGTAAGATCATTTTGGTGGGAATCAAACCCAGAGTTCCTCTCACGAGTCCTTGCCTTAATGACCTTGGCCACCTATGGAGGTTTCTAAAACATGCAATCTGTGCAAGGAACTTTAATGATGATGAAGTTATAACTGCAGTACAAAAATGGTTAACAGACACAGTGCACAGTGATACTGCATGGCATACAAACTCTGACAGCTAAGTAGCTAGCATAAAGCCATTGATCTGCAAGAAGATTATATTGAAAATAGCACTGTAGAGTCACAGAATTTAGGAGCAAACTAGTGTATTTGTAGTTGAAATAAGAAACTCTGAAAGAGAAAAAAAAAATGCATTTTGCATTACATACTAAGCATTATTAATTAATGGCTGGAGAGTATGAAAATTAATATTAATTTTTGTTGGTAATACTCAGAGAAAAATAATGAATGACTTTTAATGTTGGCTTTGTAAATAAATATTGGGCATAAATGCTGCTTATATTGATTGCATAAAGCATTTAAAAAATTGGTATTGTGTAGTGGTATACTAAAGCTAACAATGCAGATTCCTCTAACAGTCTATAATCTGTGAAGATATCTTCAATTTAATCATTGTTCTTCCATTTGTTAGAAATTAGCCTGTTTTGAATTGTATTTCTGGTGTCTTAATACATAGTTCTCTAATTTTTTTCAGGGAGTTTCAAAGGCATTTTCCTTTGCTAACTGAATGCTACATTCATTGTTCAATTTTTCAAATTATGCACATCTGTAAGGCATTTTAATTGTAATTGCTTAAAGTAAGCTCATGAACATATTCATTAATTGATGGGAGAAGCTGCAATATTTTAAAAGTTTGCTTTTAATGTGTATGATATTCATGCTCAGTAACTAAGTATATTAACATTAAACATGTGAAACTGTTGAACAAAGGCCAAGTCCCATCTCTTGTTACCATCATATTACTTCAGGCTTATTTTGCCAAGAGCACAATGATCAAGTTTATTCATGTCACAACCTATACCCATACATTTTTCTTTAAGCACTGTAAACAGTAAAACCACTTGAATAGCTAATCAGAAACTCTGGTTGTTTATAATATACAAGGGGTATTCTAAAAGTTCTCGACTCAACTCAAAGACATCATGAAGATGGTAGTTAAATATCACCCTTTAGATGGCATATTGTAAAATCTCAGACACATAAGGTAGTCACTTGTTTGTGACAATTATATAAACAAACTAAGGTAAAATAATGTACAAAATCGATAAAATTTAAATGCGATCATGATAAAGTACTTTGTTTTGAAGGGTTTAACCCCAACATAAGTACAAAAGGAGTTAGGTATTCTTAAAGTATTTGTACCCTTCGTTCCTGATGGTTAAAAAGTGGGCTGCTGAATTTAGATATGGTTGAACATCAAATCAAGATTAGTGATCAGGGCATCCCAAAACTGCTATGACAGATGAGATTGTGGCCAAAATTCACATTGTCATACTCAATGATTGCCAATTGAAGGTATGCAAGTTGGCTGACATTGTAATACATGAAGTTTAGGGTATGAGAAATCTTTCTAAGTTTGTTAACAATGGACCAAAAACATATTCAAATGAACATTTTGCAAGAGTGTTTAGACTTGTTTTAATGCAATTCCAATGATTTTCTCCAACATTTTATAACAGTAGATGAAATATTCACCACTACACATCAGAGATGAAAGAACATTCCAAACAGTGGATGGCAAAATGCAAAAGTTCACCAAAAAAGCGAAAACCACTCAATCTGAAGGAAAAGTCATGCCTACAGATTTCTGGGATTCTTATGGTGTTGTGCTGGTAGAATTCCTCCAGTGCTTCCACATCCACATATTCACCGGATTTGACTTCTAGTGATTATTTTTGTTCTCCAAACCTGAAGAAATGGATGGTAGGACAAAGATTTAAATCAAATGATGAGGTTGAAGCTGAGACAGAGCTTATTTTTCACAGTTGGACAAACATTATTTTACTGAGGGTATTAAAAAAATTGGAAAGTCATTGGACTAAGTGTATTGATTTACAAGGTGACTTTGTTCTGGGGGAAAAAAAAATATTTCTCTGAAATCTTGTGTTTTCTTGGTCTGGTAGAGTACTTTTAGAATGCCCCTTGTAAATGTAGATGTTTTACCTATTCCTGGTAGCAGCTATAATTTAAATTATTATTATTATTATTATTATTATTATTATTATTATTATTATTATTATTATTATTATTATTATTATTATTATTATTATTATTATTATTATTATTATGTTGTTGTTGTTGTTGTTGTTGTTGTTGTTGGCTTGTATCCATATTGATTCAATTGATTATATTACAACTGCAGTACTCATGCTACTAATATTGCAGCATACTTTACCAGCATAACATTTTTGTAAGACATGATGGTTGTAATGCCACTGTGTAATATCACCTTTAGGGTATCTTAGTTTATACAGGACAGAATTAAATTTCTGCCTGTGTGACTCAGTAGTAAAAACGGGAGCTAAACACCATAAAAAAAAAACTTGTTTGTGACAATCATGTAAACAAACTAGTGTTAATATTTTCTACAAAATGGGTAAAACATTTTGAAGGGCACCTTAGTAAGAGTAATATAAACTTCAATTTTGAAACAATTTCTAGTCCAGCAAATTCCTTTAATATTGCTCCATTAAAAGAAAAAATGAGGATAAAGTTTCTTGTACTGTATAAATATAGTGAACTTTTGTAACAGTGATGTCAAATATTAACATTTTAAAAAAATGACTAAAAACAGTCTTTGTCTTCCCTTTTTATTGAATTTTAATGGTGTGTATGTTACAATCTTGAATCAATTTTTTTAAAATGTTAATAAAGTTTCTTGATTAATAAACATGAATCAAGTTAACATTATGACACATAGATTACATTAAGTTAATATTTCTTATTTTATCAAGCTGTTTATATATGATGAATTCATGCTTCCTTAGAACGAGTGTAAATGAGTTTTGTTTATAAACACAAATGTAATAAAATTTGTTCACACTAACTCCATTCACTTACTGGACATATGTTTTGGGAGTGATCCCTCCCATCTTCAGCCCAAAGATCAACTGTGTACAAATTTTATTACATTAGTGTTTATATATATATACCACTCCATTGCCAACAGCTTCTTAAGTACATTTAATTGAATTTTGTTTATTATAAGATTATTATAGAACTTATTAAAATGATATATTAGACAATGCAAACTTTTGGACTGGTAAGTACAATGCAGGCTTCCTTTTCATCTTGATAAAACATAAATCATTTAGTGAAGTGTAAATATGAAGAGATATTACCATAATTTCATAAAAAGCAATGTGGATACAATTTAATTTTTTCAATTTCCCATAATAAAGGAAGAATAAAACCTAATTTAGGATTTGAAGTATTTACAATCATTTTAATTTTATTATTTTATTTATATGCATTTTTAAAATCATGAGATGTTAACAAAACTATGTACTTACACATATGTAGGTTTTAAAGTTTTTAAAAAGTATTTGTAAAGGATGAAATTGTTTTCATGGTAGCTGAAACATATTTTTTTATTGATTCCAACAATGATAATCATGCTGAATGGCCTTAGAATAGCTGACCATTTAAGGTTTTGTGTTATCTTGCATATGACACTAAATTAATAAGAATCCGCTCAAGTCCATGATTAGCAGATGAAAGCAAAAGCTCCAGTAAATTATAATTGTGCATAAGGCCATGCTTATCATGCTTTCTATTTATTGAGAAATACATTTGAAAAATATTTTACCTTTTTATTTATGCGGAATATCCATGACTTAATATTTGTATAATGGTTATGCGATATATGATCTATAGTGAAAACTGGTCCATATTTTTTAGAGTGGCGTCCCTCTGGCCAAAATGGTGGAAAATTTTGCTGCAAAAAATTTAAATAATAAATAAACCATTTACCATTACATCTATATAACTAGAGAATAGAGAAACTGATTTTAAATTTTATTCAAGTAAATTCACATAGCTAAAGATCTTTTGCAGTATATTTCCAAAAACACTTTGATAGCTGCATTTTCATTATTTTAAAGTTCTTGTCCTCCTTTTTCCTTAATATCATTATTGCTTAAGGAGCAAGAAGCATATGCATTTATATTGCATGTCTGGAGGTATCAGTATAATTTTTTCAATAAATGAAAACACTTGATGTGCATGTCAATTTTTAAAAGTTACTGCATAATTTTTATAAAAATACCACTTGCATGTTCTCTGGAATACATGTTCTATTATACACATAGAGAACTTCACTAATTGATTAATTTGTCAGAACAAGTTTCCTCTTGATTAATAATTAATCAGTTAATGAAGTATAGTGCCATCTAATACTAACTTTCTTTATGTGTAAAATCAATCTGTTTCAATGTTTCTAGTTCATATTGAATTTACAATATCATGATCTATATTTAGCTGTAAATTAGGTAAAATTCATAAAAAAACTGCTACTGGTCAGCATTGCCAGATTTGATCCTGGTACTTGTTTAGAGATTTTCCAAGATTGCCTGAAAAACAGTAACCCAGCTTGTGAGGATAATTGGAGACCTGCTTGATTGAGGTAGCATCCTTTGATTTAGAAAGCTGTATGACAGTGACCAGTGCGATGTCAGTATGTGGATCACATGCCCCCTCCCCCATTCTGTCAATGATATTGCTAGATAGAGATAAAGGAAGCAGTGGTCTCCGCAGTTGGCCAAGGCCCATGAGAATTGTCACACCAAGACGAAAGAAGAAAGAAATAAAAAATACAGATTATTAATTTAGTTATTGATATACTATTATTTAAGTAAGTGATAAACAAGACAATATAAATGGATTTCATTATAACTCAAAGTTCTTTGGTTTATAAAACATTCAGAAATTGTCTTAACTTCATGGAACTAGCTTAACTACAGATTATTAATTTACTTATTGATATATTATTATTTAAGTATATTAAGTATAGTAAAGTATATTGATATACTATTATTTAAGTAAGTGATAAAGAAGACAATATAAATGGATTTCATTATAACTCAAAGCTCTTTGGTTTATAAAACATTCAGAAATTGTCTAACTTCATGGAACTAGCTTATATGCCATGAAATGTAGCTTCTCTTCATGTACATTATGATAGATCTTTTCATTTGTGCTACTGCTAACAGTAATTGATGATTCTGAATACATAAAACAACAAATTGCACTAATTATTGCAACAAAAGAAACTCAAACTTCATGGAACTAGCTTAAATGCCATGAAATGTAGCTTCTCTTCATGTAGATTATGATAGATCTTTTCATTTGTGCTACTGCTAACAGTTATTGATGATTCTGAATACATAAAACAACAAATTGCACTAATTATTGCAACAAAAGAAACTCATAATTTACTAGTACCAATATTTTATATGACTGGAAATTATGTGGAAAAAAGTGAAAGATATCTCAAAAATTAAAATATTCCTTTCTGTGGATGATGAAAGTTTAATTTTTTTTAACAAACATGTCAATAAAATGGTTCATTAAACATAAATAAGATAACTCCTTTTCACTTCCAATTATGAAATTGTTCTCAAAACAAAGTTGAATAATGTAGAAATGTGAGTTCATTATAAAAGGTAGACTTCAAGGTAAATAGGTTAGATAGGTCCCCTGAATAGGCTTGGCATCTCTTGAAATGAGAGTGATAAAAAGGTATTGCACACTTAGTCTTCATAACTAGACAGAGGTAGCATGGCCAGCACTTCTCTTCACCACCTCTAAACCCTCAGTTAGGATGATTCAATAGAAACCCCCAGGTACTCATTTGTTAGCAGGCTGAGTGAACTGGGCTGATCTGAAATAACAAGAGTGGAGAAAAATATCTCTATCACTGTCAAGGATCAAATTCCACACATTCAGTCTTTAGTCAGGCACCTTAAATTAAAAAATTGTTTTATATAAAATTATAGTAAACCAATGTACAATTAATTTATTTGTATATTTATTAAATTCTGAGTTACTTGTACAAATAAAATTGCACCAATAAAGCTTCAAAGCAATTTACATAAGCAAAAGTTTAATTTAATTTATTTATACTGATAGAGTTAAGGCCTTAAGAGCCTTTTCTTCCACTCAATCAGTCCTAAACAAGCATACATATTTTTTTTTCATCCAAATAATCAATTAATGACATAGAAAGAGTCAACTCTTTAAATAAATGTATAAACAAAACATATTATAGTTCAAAAATATAAGAAATCTGAACATAAACACCATTAAAAGAATATACCTCATTTGTAGTTGTATATTTATATGAAATATATAATTACAAATATATATATATATATATAAAATTACAAATAAGGTATTTTTCTTTCCTTTCTTTCCTTTATATATAAAGGAAATATATAAAAATACTTAATATTTTTGAGGAGTTGCAGTATTATTGTATTACTTCACAAAAACAATATTTCATGAAGAGTGCTCACAAATGGAACGCATAAGAAGACTACCATATGAATTTAAACTCGGTCAGGCTAAGAGTTAAATATCTCCCCATAATAGTATATGGCATATGATTTAATAAAAGTTAATTTAATTTGCTTTTAAAGTATTGCTTACTTAGCTCTTTAAATTGATTAGATGATTTATTATAATGATATATTCCTGCATGAGTGATGATGTATAAGCTTTTATTGATCCTGTAAGAGTTTATGTGCAACTATTTGCAAATCTAGCATTATGTGCACATTAATGAGAATTTTTTCAAATAATTCCAGGTTTTTATGGACAAAGTACATAGTTTGTAAAATATAGATAAAGGGAACAGGTAATATGTTTAATTCTTTAAAAATACTTTTATTAGATGTTATTATACATATATTATCAATATTACTGTTTTTATTATTTATTGTATTTTTATAAACTTTCTGTTTAACTTTAAATCCTGATAATGCCATGAATTTTTTATAATTCTAATGGCTAATAAACAACTCACCTCAACTCATGAGCAGGTGCCTTTTACATAATTTTCAAAATTTTCTCTGTCATTGTAAAAATCTGATAAAATTTTTGGTGATTAACCTCATAGTGATATGTCATAGGAAATTTGAGATTGCACATACCCAAAATATACTGATTTTGGTGTAACAACACTACTTAGCACTCTGAATGCATAGCAAAAATGGCAAAAATGGCTAAATTTGTCTGTAGGTTTTTCAACATAAGTGTTTCAAGAAAGATTTGGGTCAATCCAAATAATGAAAAATTTTGTATCTTTTACATTCTGAGTACTGGAGCTATTCATCAAAATGGGTTGTATCATTTTAAAATTAATTTTATGTCATAACTAATACAGTGTAGCAACTGATATATTATTAATTAGCTATTGAGTCAATTTAATACTCTTATGCTCCACTTACCATTGAATTATACAGAACATGTTTCACAGGCTTTTTCCCCACATAATCAGCTGTGAGTCCACTGCCAGATTTATTGTTGGTTGGATGGACTTGGTATAGCTCTTGTAGACAATTGATGAACTTATGGATTAATTTGTCTTCTGTTAGGATCTCAAAGTTCATAACCATATCTTCATATTTTTTTATAAAAATGTTTTTTTACATTCCCAGTTACTAAGGTATATTGGCAAATTTCAATAATTTGACTTCATTTCTATATCACGTTTATATCTCCAAATATGAAGAGCAACCACCATGAGAAGAAGCCAGGAATATATCAAATCAACTGTTCAGAATGCAACAAAGTATATATTGGCAAAACAAAAAGATGCATTGGAATTAGGCTAAAGGAACATTGGAGAAATAACAGTTACAATCAGATAGATAAATCAGTGGTTACACATGACTATTGGAGAGATAAACATGATATAGAAATGGAAGTCAAATTATTGAAATTCGTAGATAGACCTTTGGAAATGGGAATATGGGAAAACATTTTTATAAAAAAAATATGAAGATATGTTTATGAACTTTGAGATACCAACAGAAGATAAATTAATCCAAAAGTTCATAAAATATCCATGAAAGTTACACCAAGTGCATCCAACCCACAATGAATCTGACAGTTGACTGACAGCTGATGATATGGGCAAAAGTCTGTGAAACATGTTCAGCAAATTCAATGGTAAATGGAGTATAAGAGTAATTAGGTAATTAAAAATATAAAAGAGCTATATACTAACATGATGGTTAAAATATATGTACACTGTTTTACTAACAGACTCACTAATACTAACAGTTTATTATTATCTAGCCAATTTTGTAATAGGTACAATATTAAATTCATTTACTATAGTTTGAAGTTTATTTAAGCAATTACTGTTAAAAATCATGGTAGTATCATCAGCAAACAAGACTATTTTTGTAAATTTAGTAAACAAAAAACTTAATAGATTCCTAAAGAAGAAATTGATCAAGAATACCACCACACTATTAACTGAAAAAGAGAGACCAGTTTTTAAAAAATTCACCTACCATCCAGTAGCTATGAATAAATTCCAAAATTTTTTTAAAGATATTAACATTAAATTGGCACCTGTTAACAGATACACTCTGAAAAATGCTTTAGTGGACAGCAGTTTTAATAACACTCCACAGGAGAAAGTCGGGCATCTGCAAAATAACATGTAAAGAATGTGATAAGATATATGTCGGAAAAACTAAAAGGAACATAAGAACATGGTTAAAGGAACATCTCAGGAACATTAAGTACAAACAGATTGATAGGTCAGCATTGGCACACCATTTTTGGAAAGATAATCACGACATAAAAAAGAGAAATAAAGTTACTTAAAGAAGCACATGGACGTACAGAATTGGGCACATGGGAGAAGATTTACAATCATAAACACAGGGATCATCTTATGAATTTCGACATTATAGGAGAACGTAATACCAATTTCCAGTTTATAAAGAAAAAACACCACCAGGACGGAGCCACGGATCCTCATAGATGTTAGTTTCTCATACCAGTTGTCAAGTTGGTTGAAGATAGAGAGGATGTCTCTTCAAAACTGGTCCCACTGTATTTAAAAGTAAGTGAAGCATAAGAGTGTGTTAGAGGATAGATTAATTATAATTTACATTTAACAAACTTCACTGTGTGAGTTCCAACAGAATTTTTTAAAAATGTCTTATTTTTCGAAAGTTCTTAAATGGAAGACTAGTTTTGCATGTAATAAGTATAAGGGGAGATTTAATCCCTAATAAAAATGAAACTGGACCTAGAATACAGTCCTGAGGAGCACTATGGTTAAGGCTTACGATGTTAGAACAACATGAATGAATCTATTTCAACATATTGTTTTCTGTTTTTAAGAAGGTATGCAAACCATTTTTCTGCTATTATTCTAATTCCATATGAATTTAATTTAATTTTTTTATTAGGATTTATTTGTTAAGTGTATTAACATCCTTTTTTTGTAGATCTATAAACAATCCTAAAACTTGGATTTTATTATCTTTAGCATGAAGGGTTTCATAAATGAACTAGAACAATGCATCTTTGTTTTTTTTCATTTTCATACTGTGATTATGAGAGAATACAGTGATTATAGGAAGAGAATTAACCAATTTGACATAAACGTTTCAAGTATTTTTATAAATATGGAGAGCAAAGTAGTTTTTAATATTTCTCCTGTCACCATATTTGAAAACTGACTGTGCCCTAGCTGTGTTCAAACTATCTGGAAATACCCCCATCACTAGTGATGAATTATAAATATATACTAACCTCAGCAATAGAAATAGAAAAACTTTTTATGAGAAAATCAGGAATTCAGTTAATTCCACATTTATTTTATTTATATTTTATATTATGATGGCTGTTCAATAAAGAATGATCATCAATTTTTGACATACATTTTCTCATCCTCATAATATTGATGATCTTTCCCAAAGTAGTCCCCATTGGATGCATTGCACCTTCCCAAACTTTCTGCCAGTTTTCAAAGATGTGCTGGACAGAATTTTTTGACAGGTTCTTCAGAATCACTTCTGCAGCCTTCACTATGGCTTCTAATGATAAAAAATGCCTCCTACATAAGTGTTTCTTCAATTGCAGGAAAAGGAAAAGTCACACAGGAATAAATCTGGACTATAAGGAGGGTGAGAGATAGTCTTCACATTGATTTTTGTAAAATATTCAGCAATAACATTTGTGACCTGTGGCTGTGCATTATTATAGTGTTGCATGGTAATGTGGCCTTTTGCATGTGATAGGGCTTTGTAGAGTTTTCAGGACATCTCTGTTATATTGTTCAGCTACAGTTGTGTGTGACATGCTGGTAAAACATTCCTTGAATATCAAAATATGAGATGATCATAACTTTACCAACAGAGACAATCACTTTTGCCTTTTTTGGTATTGGTGATGGTGATAGAGAACTTTACTATTTGCTTTCAGGATAAAAATTATGCAGTGATTACCTTTGAAAGAAACTCCACATCATTGTGTAACATCATCTTCAACTTCAAAGCAAATCTGCATGCAAATGTTTGGGAATCAGCAGTCTTGAGGCTCACCATGCACAAACATGTCTCATTTGTAACTTTTCAGCTACCAATATGTGGATGACATGCAGTAAAATTTTCAGAATTTCTGTAAGTATTTTTAATGTTATCTGATGAATCTTTCTCATAAACACAGCAGTGTTTTGTTCCATTAGAGCACAAACTAGAATTCTGGATCCATCTTCATTTAAAACCGATTGCCTCTCCTCTTTAAACATTTTAAACCATAGATTTAAATAGAAAGAATTTTCACAGTGAAATATAGTATAATATAACAAATTATTTAGGAGGAAATCAATCAAATTTCTCTAATTTTATTCCACTTACTTGGACATGTTTCTAAGGTTGCTGAATTTATCATCATCATGGTGAAATTTGAGTGATTTCTTCATAAATAATTTGTTATATTATTTTAAACCATCTTTGAACTGTGTTATTAGGGAAGAACAAACTCTCCATAGGCCTCCTATAATGTTGTATAGGCCTCAGTTGAAGATTTATAGAGACAAAAGGAAAATTTCAAAGCAGCATATTAAAAACTGTCATTTTTTATGTAATTTTCTATGTGAGTATCCTTTCTATGAATTCCAAATGTAAGATAGTTTTCATTTCTTAAGGATACTCATACAGAAAATTACATAAAAAATGACAGTTTTAACACCATTCCACATAAATATACAGTGTTTTATAGTTTAGCACACAGATTAGTTAACATTCCACTCACAGAAACAGAGTACAAATTGGAATACCAACAAATCATAAAGATAGCAGAAACTAATGGATACAACAAAGACAAAGTAATAAAAATCATCAATAAAACCAAAAAACAAAAAACAATAAGAGATGTTTCCACACTTAAAAGTGCAAAAGAAAGGTACAAATTCAAAAGTTTCACATACCACCCAATTTACCACAGTAAGTTCAAAAAGATATTCAGAGAACAAGGAATTATGTTAGCCCCAAAGAACAATTTTAATATAAAGAACTTATTAGGTTGCAGAGTAA
This sequence comes from Metallyticus violacea, assembly GCA_030762175.1. Taxonomy (NCBI): domain Eukaryota; kingdom Metazoa; phylum Arthropoda; class Insecta; order Mantodea; family Metallyticidae; genus Metallyticus; species Metallyticus violacea. Next base: position 44,369,982 of record CM060843.1, read on the forward strand.
AGGACTACATGCCAACAGAACAAAAGTCAGGTATTTACGAAATAGAATGTGCAGAGTGCGATAAAAAATACATTGGAAAAACGAAGAGGAATTGGGAATCCGGAAAAAAGAACAGTTCAGAAATATTCGCTTAAAAAAAATTGATAAATCAGCAATAGCAGCGCACTTTTGGAATAAAAATCATGAAATTAAACCAGAGATAAAACTACTTAAACAACTTCATAACACAATAGAACTTTCCACTTGGGAAAACATTTTCATTATAAAAAATAAGGATAATTTGATGAATTTCGATTTCCCTCCATTGGATGAACTCAGCAAATTCCTAATAGAACCAACAGATGCCGCCACAAGAACATCAAGAGACCCAACTGCCATGTATACAGTTTATCTACAGGCTGAAGATGGGAGGGATCACTCCGGAAACATATGTCCAAATTTTATGTAAGTGAATGGAGTTAGTGTGAAAAAAACTGTATTACATTGTTTATGTATATACCACTCCATTGTCAACAGCTTCGTAAGTACATTTAATTGAAATACTATTTTATTTCTAGTACCTGGATTTTGTTGACCTGTTTCCCTTTAACTATCTTCCACAGTGCTCTGCCTTTGTCTCTGAATTTTGGATGCACCTACAATTATGCATTTTCTTTGCTTTACGTATAACTAGTATATCTTTTATAATATATTTTAAACTCTTCATTATTTGTACTTCTGTTTATTTTTTGCAGATTTTTTTTTTTCTTTTTACTTATAATACTCTTTATTTCTATTAATTTTTTTATTTGAAACACATGAGAGGGTAATTAGCTTAAAAGGAAAAATGACATAAAAATAATGTATCATTTTTATGAACTCATCAGTCTTATTTATAGGATCAGTTGCATTAAACACATTGTTCCATTGCTCCTTCTGTAATAAAAAATTGTTGTAATCTATATTTGCTTTGGTAATGATCTAACATACCTAGTTTTGTCTTGTTGGACATTTGGCTACCTTTCTTTTTATATTAAAGTAGACCAGAACAGCATTAAGAGCAGAAATGCCAGTTAATATTTTCCTTATTGTAAAAGGGAAAAGAGTCTCTATTGATTTTAATTTGTTTTAAATAAGGTTTTGTTACTCCTGATATAAGTGTGGGAGAATCAATTATTAAAATTAGATTAAAAGAGTGAATTAGTATATTATAATCTTAAATTACTTATTATATCATAAAATTTATATTCAAAACACCACAGAGTATTCATAGTTGTTTTTCTTCTCTTTAATATACCAACTAGTATTTCCAATTGATCTTAGAATATATGTAAGTTACTATCTGGTGCTCTATATATGCTATAATTACTGTATTTTGAAATAACATTTTGTAACTGCATGTTCCAAAATTTTCCCCTGAATAAAAAGAGGGTTAAGTAGAATTTTTTGACAAATTTGTATATATGTTAATTAACCTCCATTCTTATATTTTTAATGGTAATAAGCTGTGCATAATCTAAAATTACTTGGTGAATAGAGGTCACAGTCATATTTTCAAAGCCAATGTTCTATGAGATAAAAAATATTAACACTTTTGAGTTCATCACATAAAGTTATTTCTAATTCATTAATTAACCTTATTCCTCAGATAAGCATTTTTAGATATAGCAACGACCTTGAGGGAGTTGCACTCATACAGAAAGCCCTAACAGCAACAACCATGTTATTCTGATTCAGTTCCTTTACACTGCATGGCAGTTATCTATAAAAAATCAGTACTTAGTTTTGAGTATGTGCAGTGCTTCATTAATTTTGGAACCAAAGACTTTCTCCTATATTGCCTATCTGCTGCATGACTCAATGTCAATTTTCTGAGCTTCCTTTCACTTCATCTCTTCTTAGTTCTTCATGTTGTCATACTAGAGCTATTGGGTTTGATTTAACATATGCAATATGTTATGTGCATTTTTCTGGACCATCTTAGTTTTGCCATTATAGTTCAGGTGCAGTAAAGCATTCTCTAGATAGATCAACATCCAACACTGTTGCATTTGGAGAAGGATTTGCCATCATTTTTAGTTTGTTATTGAAAATCTTTACTTCCTCATTCACACATGAGGATTTTATCAAATCATGCCAATGTGTTGCAGATATTAGAATAACATTTGTGTGTTTACCATGTTGTTTATTAACTATGGTTAAATTCCTGATGGCATTTTTAGTTTCATTTCTACTAATATCATTTGTGCCTAACTAAACCACAACAATGTGATCCTTTGTTAGATTATTGATCTCTTGTTTGACTATTTGAGTTACATGCTTGATGCTTGCACCAGAGTTTACAAAACCAGGAACACGATAGTTTAATTTGCTAAAATTGAAAATTAAAAATGTTTGTATAAAAAATTAATCTTATTTTCTCATTCAACATTTTAAAAATAATGTAACTTAAAGTCAAGTCAAAACTAAAGGTTAAATACAAAAACTGAACCATTGTCTCCATCAAATACCCTATATAATACTAATTAGACCTGCCAGAATAACATATGTATTAAGAAAAATGGAACCAATTTGCAAAGGAAAAGAATAAACAATGATGTGCTTACATACAGGATAATAAAGTTATAATACATATTTACAAATAAAGATCTCCTTGTCTTGTAGTTTGCTTATATTACAGTTAATGTTAGTAATTACAATTATCTAACGTGATGTATAAAGATATTCAGTACATGTACTGAATATTATTCAAGTGTGTTCATGATTAAAACATATTCATTATTAACTTTCTTTTCATAGTATGTACCTATATATAAATTAACAGTAATAATAAAAGTAGATAAGGATAAAACACTTAGATAAAGTCACACTTGAAATTGCTATATTTCGAACTACTGGAGTTCTTCTATAGCAAGAAGCTAGACAAGTGAAGGTGATAAAAGTAAATATTGAGTATCAAAGGTAACGTTATGCATGGAAACAGATGAAACTAGAAATGAGAGTGTGAGAGGGAGAAATGAATACGTAAGATTTAAACCAGGTGGTATACGCGCTTTATGTAAAAAATCTATCTCTGAATAAACTTTCAGAGCATTGTGTAATGCATCAATAAGTGTTAGATTAAAAGCATCATCAAAAGCCTTACAGTGAGATAAGGCATTTTGGACAACCGGCAAGGGAGACTTGGTTTTAACAGAACGTCTGAGATTGTTCATACGTAGCGAAACAACAGTAGAAGTTAAACCAATATAAAATGCTTTGCAAAGCTTACAAGATAACATATATATAACGCTCTTGGAAGAACAGGTAGCAAATGAAGAAATGTTAAATTCTAGGGCTGTGGAATGAATTGCATGGCATAATTAGTGCACAGGTTTTACATTTAGAACGTTGGCAAGGATATGAGCCAGCAAAGGGACATAGTAAATTCGAAGGGGATAGGTTACGGCGAAATATACTTTTAAGTTTAGGGGGTGTTCTGAAAGTAAGGCAGGGTACAAATTTAGAAAAATCATTTAAAGATGGATGCATTAACAAAGTATCCTGACATTCTTTCAAAATAGGTCTGATGCTTTCAATTCCAGGCACGTAAGTAGTAACAAGGTTAATGAAGTCCTTATTAGAAGTTTTAGGTTTGCATTGAAAGTTTTGTGCGCTGGGATTATACAGGATTTTATAAAAGCGGAAGAATAATTTTGGTCTTGGAACTTTTGAGCTAGGTTTTTGCATACCAACAGCCCAAGAGCAAATGTACCCCTTTTACGTCTCCTACTAGTAATATTGAGGTTGTCAATTTATCTTCTATTTCACTTTCTGATGCTGATACATTGCTTGCAAAAAGGATTATATTTTGCCTTACCGACAGCTTGAAGATGTCACTTGTTATGCACTATTGTCTTCCGACCCTACAGTCAAGTTTAATGAAGAAATAGTTTCTTTTATTGCTTCTTCTGGTACTGATGAAGGACTTAGTTGTAAGATATCACTCTTCTTACTCCTTATGTGCCTCGTACTCCCACCATATATTTTCTCCCTAAAATTCACAAAGAGAACTGTCCAGGCCGCCTAATAGTAGCCAGCTTTGATTCCCCCACTGAACATATTTCCGCTCTAGTAGATTATTGGTTACAGTCATTTGTTATGTCTAGGCCATCCTATATAATTTTTTGAGTTTACTAAAGAATGTTGACCCTTCGGCACATTCTGATATACTTCTGGCCACTATCAATGTGACATCACTCAATACTAACATTCCCCATCATGAAGGATTAACTGCCGTTAAACATTTCTTGGACTCTCGAGCTCCTCCTCATACTCCACCCATAGATTTCATTAGTCATCTTGCTTATCTGGTCCTCACTCGCAATGCGTTTAGTTTTGATAATAAACATTATCTACAAATTAGAGGTACTGCGATGGGCACAAGAATAGCACCTTCTTATGCCAATATTTTTATGGCTGGCTTAGAGGAGGAATTTCTTAAGTCAGAACCTTTGACACCATTATAAGTTTTCCGTTAAGTTTACTTTTTCTGTCTCTCCCAATGCTGCTACTTTCCTAGATATTGATATTTCTTTATGAAATGGCTCTTTTCTTACGTCTGTGCACATTAAGTCTACCAATTTACAACATCTTCATTTTGATAGCTGTCATCCCTTGCATATCATGAGATCTATTCCTTTTTCTCTTTCAATCCATGGTCATCATCTTTGTAAGAACTTTTCATCTCTTGGCAAGTATATTAAAAACCTAGCTCAAAAGTTCCAAGACCAAAATTATCCTTCCTCTCTTTTAAAATCCCGTATAATCCCAGGGCACAAAACTTTCCAATGCAAACCTAAAACTTCTAATAAGGACTTCATTAACCTTGTTACTACTTATGTGCCTGGAACTGAAAGCATCAGACCTATTTTGAAAGAATGTCAGGATACTTTGTTAATGCATCCATCTTTAAATGATTTTTCTAAATTTGTACTCCGCCTTACTTTCAGAACACCCCCTAAACTTAAAAGTATATTTCGCCGTAACCTATCCCCTTCGAATTTACCATGTCCCTTTGCTGGCTCATATCCTTGCCAATGTCCTAAATGTAAAACCTGTCACTAATTATGCCATGCAATTCATTCCACAGCCCTAATTTATCCAGAGAATTTAACATTTCTTCATTTGCTACCTGTTCTTCCAAGAACATTGTATGTATGTTACCTTGTAAGCTTTGCAAAGCATTTTATATTGGTTTAACTTCTACTGTTGTTTTGCTATGTATTAACAATCATAGACGTTCTGTTAAAACCAATTCTCCCTTGCCTTATCTCACTGTAAGGATTTTGATGATACTTTTAATCTAACACTTATTGATGCATTACCTACACAATGCTCAGAAAGTTTACTCAGAGATAGAGAAATGGCGGCTATATTTTTACATAAAGCTTGTATACCACCTGGTTTAAATCTTACGTATTAATTTTTTTCCTCCCACACTCTCATTTCTAGTTTCATCTGTTTCCATGCATAAAGTTACCTTCGACACTCAATATTTACTTTTATCATCTTCACTTGTCTAGCTTCTTGCCAAAGAAGAACTCTAGTAGTTCGAAATACAGCAATTTCAAGTGTGACTTTATCTAGTGTTTTATCCTTTTCTGCTTTTATAATTACTGTTAATTTGTTACATTGTTAATAGTGTTTCTTTATTTTTATTTTTCCTTTATATATATATATATATATATATATATATATATATATATAAACACACACACAAACACACATACTGTGTTGCTTGTGATGATTATAACTATAATATTAGTTTTAAGAAATACCATTTCGTTAGTGAGTAAGAAAAAAAATCCAAATTATTAGAGTATGTCATTTTATTGGACAGAAGTGTTCACTTAGAAATATTATTGTTATTAACCAGAAATAAACATATATCTAAAAAATAATTATTCCCATATTTTGATTATCTTTATTTAGGTACAGGTAAGTGGAGCAATAGTGTGTTTAGTTTGACTCAATTATACAGTGATTTCATTATATGTTTAGATATTCAAATTATAACATGATTATTTTGTTAAATATTATTTTTTCTTGGTAAATGATTAATTAACAAAGATACATATACAGAAGGTGGCAAAAAATATGTATATACATATCAAGCAAAGAAAAAAAAACTGTGTTAACATAACAAAACTGTATTCACACAAACAGAAAATGATGAGCACTAATCATCTTAGACGTTTATAGTTACAACAGTTGCTTAAAAGCCAACCATTGGCGTCGATACACTTCTGAGTACGTTGAACTACTGATTGAGCAATGTTTGCAAAAGTGTCCTCAGTGATTGCAGCACATGTAGTTTCAATTTCTTCCAGAAGTGCTGCTTGGTTTTCTATGCTATACAACATCCTTAAGAGTTCACCAGAGTTAGAAGTCCAATGAAGTTAGACCTAGAGAACATGATGGAAACTCAATTGAACCTCTTTGTCCTATCTAGTACCTTGGATAGTGCCTAAGATAGTGTCTTGGATCCAGCGCTCAGGGCTTGTTGCTGTGCAAGGTCTCCCAGATCTGCCCTTGTGAACATCACATGTGCTACCATGAGCCTCAAATTTGTCTCCAATGGGTGCAATTGTTACTCATGTTGGCTTTTTTGCTCAATACACATGTCTCCATTGCCTTTGAACTTCAACACCATTCTCAGTTTTCCAATACCACTTCAAAATTGCTTTTCACTGTTCAAACAATAATCTTGGCTCTATTTTGTTGTAGCAATGCTAGCATAACATAATGTGAATCACATCTGTTTACAGAATATCCCATGATAATCTTGGCTTCATTTGTTCATTGTTGATTTATCTGTCACGTAGCAATGCTATCATAATTTATATGAGTCACATTTGTTTACAGAACATCATACTAAACATTACTGTTGTTTTTTGATCCAACTTTGAAATATATTAAGTAGATGTCTACTGTGAAAGTATGTATACATTTTTTGGCACCCTCAGTATTTAACACTAAATTTGCTTAGAATATTACTAATTTTAATTTCAATGTATCTCAGAGCAACAGAGTTTTGAAACGTAATAGTTCCAACAAATTTGAATTGAATTTCCCAAGTCATCTTGTAAAGTTAAATTTTGTGCTATAAGTTATGTATATATAAGGCATGTTTATAGATATGTTTATAGATAGATAGTTATATGTAAATATAACTATCTATCTATACAAATTTGACTAAAGGCTCCTTTCTTGGGGTTGATCTCTTTTTTGTGTTTTGATCTGCATTTTATGCCGAAAAAAATTGAAAGCATGTGTTTGAATCAAATAATGCAAAGCACATTTGTGTGTGTAGTTCATGGATAGTCATGTTGCACATCACATCAGATTTAATGATCAAATAATTATCAGAATTAAAAATATTACTTTTCATTAACACCTCTTCTGCTAGTTCTTCCAGGTTTCCTTCAATATAGTAGCAAGCACAGGTTTAATATAGTCCATCTCTAATCTAATGTACAGCCCAATTTAAGGCTCTAATATTGCAACCATGATTTATAAATTCTAAGAAATTATACTTACTGAGTTGGGAGGTGGAACACACAATACTACTACTGCAGCACATTCATAATCATAGACAAGGCTCCAAAATTCACCTAGCGTATGTTTCAGTGGCCACTCTGTAACTATATATTCCCTTGGTTTTGTATAGCCCTACAACAGAATTAAACTAATAAGCAAGTTCTTTTAGCATTAATTTAAGTAATATTATTTCTGAAGATTTTTTTAAGATTATAAATTAGATAATTGCAGTATTTTTTTTTAAATGGAAAGTATTTTGTCACTGAGGTATATGGTACATTGGCCAATCAGATTTGTGCAATGTTACAAAGCTGTATACCCTCATACAGGTTGTAACCCATCACAAAGAAGATTGGGATTTATTAATACAATGTACACTATCTTAAAATGTTGTAATTTCATTTCAGATATTCTATTAGGAAAATGGAGGGCATATTTCAAATACATGTTGAAACTACACATTTTTAGCATCAGTGGTTTTCATTCTATAATGAATTAAATGTTCCTTTGAATTAGCATTACAGTTACTAACATTTTAGAATCACTAAATAACAGTTATTATTAATATATTATGAGCCAAACTAAACCCTTACAGCTTCACTAACTTACTTCATTAGAACAGACTTGCAGAACTTTGTTTGCATCACCAGTTACTTGTCAGCTTATAATAGTATACATTAAACATTGTGCTAATGAACTTTGATATCCCAGGGGAAGAAAACACTAATTTCAGATTCATCAGAAGCCCACCAGAGTCAAATTGTATGTCATCCAAGGATTATGACAACCTTTCCAACAGTTGATAAGTAGCTGATGGTGTAGATAAAGGTCTAGGAAAATGTTCTAGAAGTAAGATAGTAAAGCTGTAAGAGCATTTGGTTTGACTATCACAACATATTAATATCATTGATGTCACTGTATGATTTAGTTCAATTTTAAATCATACATGATATCAATTATATGATTAGCTTCATTTTGCAAATTACAATTTACATTTTAATTATATTAACATCATGTTATTCACTCCACTGTGAAATTAATTTAAGTAATAAACTTTATTATATATTTTGCATTTACCCTTGCTACATCAGTCTGATCTGTCCCATTATCATCTACTGATATAAGTCCTGACTTATTCAGCTTAAGAAATTATATGGTCATTAAGAGAAGCTGGTTTGTTACTCAATAGAAAACTGTCATAGCTATTGAATGTACAGGGTCTAATACATTTCAGTAAGACTACAAAATGTCTTTAAGTATAACCAAGCACAAACTTTGAAGTGCTGGAGTTATGAAAATAAATATTGTAAAGACAGGACAAAGTAGTAACCTCAACTTGGGTATTCATTTTTTTACATTAAACTCCATTCACTTACACAAAAGTAAGATGTTTTTACTTTTGTGTAAGTGAATGGAGTTTATTGTAAAAAAAAGGAATACCCAAGTTGAGGTTATATTGTCACTCCATTGTCAATAGCCTCGTAAGTACAATATTTAAGGACAAAGTATTATTTTTAGAGCTCATACTTTTTTTTATTCAAAGTTGCTCTTAAGATGAAGAGAGAAAAAATTTATTTTAAAAGTATAAACCTCTCACTTCAAAATCTTGTGATGTAAACAAGGCTACTGTATCATGCATCTGCTGTGAGACCGAGAAATCAGACTTTAGCAGTGTTCCAGTTATTCTGTCATCAACGAAACATATAAAACCCCTAAAGAGGCTCACAAACTTAAGTGACTTTGAAAAGAATGTAGTATGAAGGAATTTTATGACATTTATAACCAAGGTGAATTTCAAAAAATACAAAAATATTACTCATATTTAAAAGTAAACTTTCTTACAAGGGCTTTAATCCATCTTCTAACAGTATATGTAACACTTAGGTTTTAGGTATGAAAAGATGAATGATGGGTACAAATTTTAATGGAAAGAATGACAATATGGTGGCAAAGTTAATGTACATGCACCATGCACCAAATTAGACTTTGGTGTTATATGGCTAATATATTACTTAGGCTAAACAAGAGTCCATTAAAAATGGTAAACTTAAACTTCTGGTGTCATAATACCAATATATTACTTAGGTTAGCCAATGGTAAGTAAAAATCACACATTAAAGTCAATATGACAAGATTCCACTAAAATGGTGAATTTAAAGTATCTAAAAGGCAAGGTCTGACTGTCTATCATGTAGGGTCCATGAAATCAAGCTTCATATCAGAGAGAGAGTGGGGTATTTAGGTCCAAAAGCTCCAGTTACCATTAGAAAGTGACAGTTTTCACTTTTAAAGATAGTTTTTTGAACAAGTTTCTAAATTATTTGGAAACAACAACAACAACAATAATAATAATAATTTATCTTATTATAGTAACATATAATTATTGTAATTAGTGTAAAAAAAACCACATACACACACATCACAGGTACAACTGGTGTAGCTTTTATACAGGAACCATGTGCTTACGGAAGTAAGTTATCAGGAATATCAGCAATTTACAGAGTTTATACAACTGGGAAGAGTAAAAGCAGAGGAGCAATGATAATCTTCAATAGAACTAAGGGAGCCCCAATGATTCAACAGCTCTCAGATGAGGACACAGTAACAGTGAAATAAACCATGGAACCCTAACAATAATTGCAATGAGCATGTATTCGGATATAACATAAGATATTGAAAGATACTTAAATAAAATAAAGAAAATCCTAGATTTTGCGAAGGTAAAGAAGATTATAATTGCCATGGACAGTAATTCAAGGTCAAAACTCTGGCACAATCAAGTAACAAACAAAAGGGGCAGAATCCTAGAGGAATTTATAATAGGAAATCAGATATATATTCTGAGCGATGACAATGGCCTACCAACTTTTGAAACCAGCAGAGGATCTAGCAATATTGGCTTGACTTGGGCAATAAACATATTCTGCCATATATAGACAATTGGGAGATTGCCATAAAAGAAAGCATGGAATTATGGAATTATTACCTTTTCGATAGGGATACAAACTGCCAAGGAGGAGAAGATGAACTTTAATGGGATAAGGTACATAATTAATTTTGAAAAGTACCAACATTAACTGCATAAAACTGATAAAACAACAATTTGACATTGTAAATCACTCAAAGGAGATAGACAAGAAACTGTATAAGATGACAATGTGACAAACTGATACAGATGATTTAATCACCAAATTTCAACTTATTGCAGCCACAGTCTGCAGAAAATCATTCAGGTTACCGAAAGCAGGAAAACACATGGTAACAAAACGATTCCCTGGTGGACAAATGAACTGACAATTATGAGGAAAATGCCTTAAGAAGGAGGTTTCAGAGGACTAGAAACAATGAAGAACTATGGCAGCAGAGAAAAGTACAATATGAAATAATAAAAAAAGAGCAGTATCAAGCAAAAATATTATGAAAAAAAATTAAATCGTGGAAGGAATACTGCATCTTAGCTACAACACTGAATCCTTGAACTGCAGCATACAAGCTAGCAGCAGGAAAATTCAAGAACAATACCATACTGACAACACTCAGGAAAAATGATGGCACACATACAAAGGACATAACTGAAACAATCAATCACATGCTAGATACCTTCATACTAGAAGATGATGAGGAGGAAAATAATGAGTACCACAAACAAGTCAGAGTAGAAATAAAGGAACCACCTAAGACAATTAATGACAAACCACTCAGGAAAGGTGAAGTTTGTAGTATCCTGGAATGCATTAATCACAAAAGAGCTCCAGGAGAACATGGAATTATAAGTAATATAATATTACAAAAGTTCAAACAAACACCAAAATTCATAACAGCATTATACAATCACTGCTTAAAGATTGGAAGCTTTCCCAAATTATGGAAAAGAGCACAGATCATACTAATTGTGAAACCAGGACAGAAAAATAAAGCATACATCACTAAAATCAGATCCATCAGTCATCTAAATGTTGCTGGGAAAGTGCTTGAAAAACTCCTCATAAACAGAATAATGTGCTGTTTGAACACTAATGACCTGCTAAATAAGAATCAATTTGGTTCACTCCGCAAACCGAAACAACTGACACAACAATGACAATGAAACACTTTATGGAAGAAGCTTTGAGAAACAAAGAACATAACTATATTTAGCTGGATGTTCAAGGTGCTTTTTATGAGGCTTGGTGGCTCAGTATTCTTAAGTCACTAAAGTATTTTCTATGCCCCAAGAATCTTTACCTCTTAACAAAGAGCTACTTTAGTGGGAGAAGAAGCATGTTATCAGCAGGCAACATAGAAATAGAAAGAACAGTGAGCAAAGGATGCCCCAAGGATCTTGTTGTGAACCCGGGTTGTGGAATATCCAGTATGATTCATTATTAAATCTCAGCAGCTACAAACAATGCACAAAGGTGGGTTTTTTTGCAGGCGATGTTGTTTTAATTAGGGGAGGAACTAAACTAGAAATTGAAAACTATGCTAATACAGAAATGTTAAAGATTTCAGAAAGGGCTACAAATAACAAAATAACATTCAATGAACAGAAATCGCAGGTTATGTACATATCAAGGAGAAAATCCAACACAAGTCAACAGTTAAACATTTACTTAAATAACAGCAAAGTAGTACAAGTTAATCCTATAAAATACTTTGGAGTGATCTTTGACAACAGATTGAAATTTAATCAGCACATAGACTATGTAACCGAGAAATGTACCAAACTCATACACTCTCTATCCAGAACTGCCAAAATAAAATGGGGGCTATGATCTGATGTGCTGGGAATAATAAACAATCGAGCCATTCTGCCTCTTCTTTTTTATGGGGCATCTGTCTGGATAGAAGCTACACAGCAGATTTATAATGAAAGGAAACTGAGAACAATACAAAGAATTATAAACTTCTTTAAGCCAAGGCATTCAGGACAACATCAAACAAAGCTCTCTGCATAATTACAGGTGTAATTTCAATAACGACAGCACTTAAAGAAATCACCAAATTATACAACTTCACAAGAGGAATTCAGAGAAGATCAATCATAAGTAGAGGATAAATGGTAGACATTGAAGCACCAATACAGGGAATGGCTTCACTCTGCTGATATACCTAAAATAGAGGAGAAACAAAATGACAAAGAGTATACACTGAAGATATGTTCTGATTGCAGCAAAAGCGAGGCAGGAATAATAATGTATATTAATAATATGCCAGTTAATCAACTACAGTATAAACTGCACCAAAAATGCTCAAATAATCAAGCCGAGCATTTTGCTATATTGAGAGTTCTGGAACAGCTGGAAAATATAGACTATGTAACATTTAACAAACGAACAGCAGCAATCCACACAGATAGTCGAATCACATTAGATTTAATTAACAACCATACAAAACATAATAAGCTCTGTGAAAGAATAAGGAAGAAGTTAAAATCACTCCAACAAGAGCACGGGGAAATATATTTTACTTGGGTTAAAGCACACATTGGCAATGAAGGAAATGAAACTGCAGATGGACTCGCAAAAGAAGCAGTGAAAAGCAAGGGCCTGCCAGTGGATTATCAACTTATCCGAAAATGTGAAGTGAGGAATGAATTAAGAGAAGAAAGTCACAGACTATGGGAAACAGAGTGGCAAATGGCAACAAACAGAATAATTATAAAATAATCTTTTCTGACTGTAGCTAAACATCCTTCTAAGCCCCAATATTACAGTGTTCCTTTCAGGACATTGGAAATTTGGAGCCTACTAGCTTCAAAATAGGAGAGAACCCATCATGTATATGTCAGGAGGGTATACAAATGATGAAACACATCTTGTGGGACTGCAAAATCTTCCAGAAAGGGATAGAAATATTTTGGAAAGATGTAGCAAAAGTAACTAGGCAATGGCCAATAGACAATAGCGAACTTAATTAAAATGTAAATTGGAACTTGCACAGTCAAGCCAGTACATAATTTATATTATTATATGATTTAGTTGAACTACACAATCTTAATGCTTCACTTACTTAATTTTCAAGTAGAAGTTCAACTAAAATAAGTTGAAGTAATGAAGCATTAAGATTGTGTAGTTCAACTAAATCATACAATAATATCAATTATGTGATTGGCCTTACTATGCAAGTTCCATTTTACATTTTAATTAGTAAGTAAGCCTTCAAGTCATAGGAACACCGACCTGGAACAAGTAAGTGAAGCATTAAGACTGTGTAGTTCAACTAAATCATACAATAATATCAATTATAGTGAACTTGTTTTAAAATATAATAAACAATTTAAAAAATTTGTAAACAGTATCAATTTTTGACAGTTTTCAAATTCATTAATAGAATAGAAAATGTGGTGACTAAGAATGATAATGAAAATAATATAAATCATATATAGAACCAATTTTGGCAATCTTCAAAATATGATTAGGTTAGAATAAGAATGAAACTGTATTCAAAAATAGTACTGAGGAAACATGTAACAATGAAATGATAGCAATGCATGTAGTATTACTAATTATTATAGTAATGGTATATGCAGAAAGTGCAGAAGATTAAAGAAGAAGAAAAAAATTGCACACACAGACACATATGCACACATACACTATGAATGAAAAATAATGTAAGTCTATTAACAATGTAATTAAATTAACAATAATTAGAAAAGGATAAAACACTAAGAAAAAGTCTCAGAGTTATGATCGCTATATTTTCTATGGCAAGAAGACTTGTCCTCTTGCTATAGAAGAGCTCAAGCAGTTCAAAATATAACAATTACGACTCTGACGTTTTCTTAGTGTTTTATCCTTTTCTGCTTTTCTAATTAGTGTGTGTGTGTGTGTGTGTGTGTGTGTGTGTGTATGTATAAATTCTGTACATTTATATTATGTTTGTAAGTTGTTATTAATTGCATATAAGAAGGAGAAATGGATGTCACTTATATAGAAGTATCATCTGCTTATGTTACATTTGCCACTTTTTGTGGGAGTGCTGTGAACCGTTTACACCTGCTCCTATTAGTGCTTTTCCCTCAATTCTGACATTATGCTAGTGCAGCCATGTAGCAATATTAACTGAAGACACAAACATAGAATAACTATTACAGGTGGCATTATTAATGGGAATAAACAAAATAAAGCTATCATCTGTTACAGCTCAGGTTAAGAAAAAAAATATCTCCCTTCCTAATCACTTGATATCAATGGTAATGGTAATACCGATGCTTATGTATTGTTTTTGGTTCAAAACAATGATAATACTTCATTCCTAGGCTATCAGCAAATAAGCAGGTAATACATACATTTCACCTTTGAATAAGACAGAAAATAGCAAGGGTGGGTAGTGATGAAATCCAGCAACACTGTGAAATTACTTGCACCTCATTCACTGTGAGCTAAATTGCTTTCCATTTTAAAAATACTATAATTCATGCAATTAATTTGAAATTACATTTTTTTTCAAAAAAAAAAAAATAGAAGCTTTAAACATGCATGAGAAATAATTTAGTGTCTACATCCATGATTGTTTCCGGAAACTTTGTTTAAAACAGAAAAATATCCTGTGCAAATATTAGTTAAAGCAAAAACTATGTGTACTTATATGTTTTTTTTTACTCATATCTACATCAAATTATATGATTACTGATAAATGCTACATTTAGTACTATGTACATTAGCTGCTTACACATAACTCAGTAATCACAGTGTTTGGGTATATCAGGTCCCAGGAAATACAGCAACAATATTAATAATACTATTCAAAAATGTATAATGGTACAGGGGTAGGTCCATAAGTTTCTGGCCTTGCCGATAAGAGTTATTACATTCATAAAATCCTTATTTGGTGTCATAACTTATCTATTTAGTAAATAATTATAGCTACAACTTCTGCTCCACTGTGTTCAGTTCTTCACAAAAGAAAGACTTGCTCCAAATGAAATTCAACAGCAATTGGACGATGTACAGTGGAAGCATCCCCCTCATATTTTACCATAAGAAATGTAGCAAATTTTTTTCAATGGCTTGAGAAAACATTGAAGGTGAAGGCATGCAGGTCGGCCCTTGGAGGTTCTCACTCTTGAAAACATTGCTGTTGTGGAAGGAGAAATTCTGGAAGACTGGTGGCTCAAAATTATAGAAATAGCAGCATGGTTGGGCCTTTCTAAAACATCTGTCCTTCAAATTATTCATGAATATTTAAACATGAATAAGGTTAGTGCAAGATGGGTGTCTAGACTTCTTTACTCAGTCCAAAAGCAGCAACGAGTCATCTGTTGTCAGACATTTGTGCCATGGCCACAAGAGAGATGTCTTGCAAATCATTGTTACAGGAGGTGAAACAATGGTCCTGTACTATGATCCCTTGTTAAAAAAAAAATCAATGGAGTGGCGTAAACCTGGCGAAGCACTGCCTCTAAAGGCCAAGGTCACTCAGTCAACCAAAAAGATTATGGCCACAATCTTTTGGGACTGTGAAGGAATACTTTTCATTGACTTCAAGGAGAGGAACACACAGTAAATGGGGAGCACTATGCTGGCCTACTGCACAGACTATGTGATTCCATCAAAGAGAAAAGTGAGTTATGGTGTGCACCTTTTTCATGACAATACACCTGTGCACACAGCTCAAGTGTGACGAAGAAGTGATGAATGCTGTTTATGCCCATTTTGCAGACAAGTCTTCTGACTATTTGGGGGAGGATTGAAATGTGAGAAGTGTATTGCAATAAAGGATAACTATATTGAAAAGTAAAATATAGTTTTTGTCTTTAACATGCCTAGAAAATGGTTAGGCCAGAAACTTATGGATCTATCCTGTATATAGTTACAAGTTGTGTACAAACAAATGTGACTGAAATGTGATTGATTTAAAAATTGTATATGGATTTATTAAGTAAATATTCTCTTTTATTCTATTCTAGCTGCTTACACCCACTCTAATTATGAGTATTCTGAAAATCCAAAGCAAGAAAGGGATCCTCATATCTAACCCACTGAAACTTAAATTGCATAATAAGAAAGACAAAAATCCACAAGCAAGAAATAAGTGCCATGAACTTGTGCAATTTTTATAATAGATGGTATGTGATTATTTGAGGGACATAGCAATAAACAAAGAAAGCCAATTTACTGTTTTATCTTGTTGAATCTAATACACTTGCATTTATAGTGAATATAATGCAAAATAAAAATATTATAATTATTATATTTTTTATTTTTTGGTTTCAATATTTTAAGATATTATAAATGTAATAAAGTAATGAATGTACTTTTCATTTCTAAACACATTAACCATCTACATGACTGAAATTTTTAAAATAATAATAGTACCATTTGCAATTTATTTATCTTATATATGCTCATGCCTCGAATTGCTATAAAAAGAAAAATATTTTAAAAAAAGTTCATTCTAATTTATATTCTTTAAATTTCATATGGAGATTTAAAATATAACAGCCTCGTATAATGTAACTTTTAGCTATATAAAATTAAGAATGTTAATAAATATATATATATATCTTACATCAACAAAAACTGCATTTATGTAATCAGTAAAGTTGTTTCCTTGAAACGAAGTGAGATATGGTCTTGAATTGTCAGCTGAAAAAAAAAAATGTTACTTCAGTACCTATTAAGGTAAGTATTAACAAAGCAGTTCATATAATATTGTAATAATAATCCAGTGTACAGGCAACAGGACAAAGGAAGTTCATCAAAATCAGAAGCAAGAGAACTACTGTAGTAGGTATTGGATAATTTCATTTGGAATACATTAAATTTTAATTTTGTTTCTATTTTCATTATATTTTTATCGTATTTTTGAGCATATATGCTAAAGACAAAGTGTTATAGGACATATCATATATACCTAAAACATATAATTAAGATGATAATTAATATAAAACAATTTTAAAATTTAAAAAATGCTAAATTAACTAGCTTTACACACTCTTGTGTGTCCTACAAGTCCTAGAAAAAGTCATAGTTATTTTTCTGCAAATCAATGCCAAACAAATTAATAAAAAAAGATAATTTTTTAATTTATTTTGAAAGTTAATGCTTTTTTATGTCTAAAGTTATGATGGTGTATTATAAATAATTAAACAATACAAAAATACACTAAAGATATTTTCAAAAATTTAGGTTTAGACACTAAGGACTTCATACTCATTTATGTCTTCATTTCCTTCATTCCATACATCATCCAAAAAGACCTTGACAGTTAACAGAACATTAGTCTCTTGTAGCAGATATTGAGAATTATTTTTGGATTGCATTTGTAGCTGAGGGCAGGGCTAAGCCAAGGATATGCCAGTTGCCTGTCATAATAACAGACAGATCTTGCACTGGTGGTTCACAGTGATACTTAGTTGCAGTTTGCCGTTAAGAGAGCAAGCATCTTTTATCTTTGTGTTTTATAATTCAATTTGTGGTTAAAAAATCAATATAACTGAAGTCTTTGATTGATATTTTATTATATTATCAAGGCACCAATGTTATTAATTATAGCATGTTAGCAAAGTAAGTTTTACTGTAGTGTATTATGTTGATACATTACCACCACAACAGAGAAAAACTAAAGTCTACAGGGATAACCTCTCCAAAGCAGAAGTAACCAATGTACATATATGAACATTTTAAATAAGCCAAAGCTGAGCCTAACTGGGGTTTGCAACCTGTATCACTTCATTTCTAAATGGTGGACAGCTGTCATAGCATAACACCATCAACTGATACTTCCTTGCTACTGAGCTTTTCAGGTATAGTATAACTTAGATTTGGATCAGAAAAACTTAGAGGAGATTAAAGAAAATATAAGGTCTGAAATTTGATAAGTTATAGAAGTTGCTGAAAGAATGCAAATTTCATTAAAAGATATCAGAAATTTCTGACTACAGATGGGCACCATTTTGAACAACTATAATTTATGTTAACACTCATTATGAAATAAAGCTAATAGTGCTTGTATGAATGCTATTATTGAGCAAAGCTGGATAAATAGAAATGCAGGGGAACTTGTTCATTGATAAAGTCGGTGGCTGTGTAACCTTGGCCGCATATAGCTTGCACTCAGCTGCTGATGCACACTAAAAATAATTCTGTATAAATATTGTGACAAGCACTAAAAATAAGTTCATACTCTAGAATTCATGCTAAATAATCCTTGAAATAAGAAACATTTCTAATAATCAAATTAAAGTTAAAAAACACACTTACGAGGAACTATAAGAACATCTCTATTCTTTTCTCTATTGTCTCCTCGGTGGCCTCCTGCACAGTCTCCTATAGTGTAACGTGTTGTTTGCTTGCAAATTTGCTAAAAGCAAATAATAAAAACCAAAATAAATACATAAAACTGTTTCTTGAACACCATATATAGCAAGAAAATATTTGAGAACATACCTAAATAGGCAGTTTTATAATTTACTGAAAGAAGGCTACTCAATATTTGTTCTTACATTGATTGTGCTAGTTTCAATTAAGTAATTCTTTCAATATCAATTCAATTTGGGATTGAACACAGTGAAACGTGCATTAATAATCTCTTCTGAGTCTAAATATTTAGAATACTCTTTATGGTTTTACTTATATGAGTTCAGGACATATTTCATAGAACAATTGTTCACATCCAAATAACTTTTGGATCATTCCTAGAAGTTTGGTAAATCTCATGTAAGTGAAACCATAGAATGTTCTAAATATTTTGACTCAGAAGACATTATAAGTAATTCTTATTTACTACTTTTGTTAGGTCAAAATTTTCAAGTTATTGGTCATACTTTGATAGTCTTACAATCTGTTATTTGCATAAAGACAGTAATGATTATAAATACAAGCAAGTTATAGTCAGTCTCTTGGTTTAGTGGGCCAAGACATTATCTCTATCCAAGAGACTGGCATGTTTGCAGTTTTGTTTTGGGAATTTTTCTCTGATTTACTGCTAAGCTATTGTTATAGAGCAAAAAATATAACACCATTACTAAAGTTGTTATTTTATTTATAACTGTAAGTCTTTTGCCACTTCACTGAAGTAATGAAAATCACACTGATGGTTTTTAGAGACAGCCATTCAAACAAAGTAGTTTTCTAAATAACTGTGATTGCAATCTAATGAATACAGCACACAAATAGAGATTTATTAATTGATAAAATGAAACATTTATGGTGAATTGAAACCATTGAATTTATTTTACAGTTCTTTCTGAACCTAAGGAGATTAAACCCTTGCTTTAATTTCACATTTGATTTTTCATTAATTCTTATTTTTTGCAGCCTCAATATGCACTTCTTTCAAAGAAAATGCTGGTAGTATTGTGGCATATATATTTTATAGATTGTTCGGGGATTGTTAACAGAGCATTATTGGGGGAAGTCACTGGTAATTTTGAAATTATGGATAATGGCATCAGAGGATGCAGTTAATATTATTATTAAACAGAAAACTCTTTCAATTAAATATACTTATGAATCTGACAATGGAATGGTATATATATATATAACCAATGTACTAAAATTTGTTCACACTAACTCCATTCACTTACATAAAAATTGGACATATGTTTCTGGAGTGATCCCTTCCATCTTCAGCCTGCACACAAACTGTTATTAGAAGTGGCTGTTGGGTCTCTTGATGTTCTTGTGACTGCATCTGCTGGTTGTATTAGGAACTTGCTTAGTTCGTCCATTGGAGGGAAATCGAAATTCATGAAGTTTTCCTCGTTTTTTGTAATGAAAATTTTTTCCCAAGTGGAAAGTTCTATTGCGTTGTGAAGTTGTTTCAGTAGTTTTGTCTCTGGTTTAATTTCATGATTTTTATTCCAATAGTGAGCTGCTATCACTGATTTATCAATTTGTTTTAAGTGAATATTTCCAAAGTGTTCTTTTTTCCAGATTTCCAAATTCCTCTTTGTTTTTCCAATGTATTTTTTATCGCACTCTGCACATTTTATTTCATAAATACCTGACTTTTGTTCTGTTGGCATGTTGTCCTTTACTCTGCAATGTAATAGATTCTTTATATTAAAATTGTTCTTTGGGACTAACATAATTCCTTGTTCTCTGAATATCTTTTTGAATTTATTGTGTTAAATTGGGTGAAACTTTAGAATTCGTACCTTTTTTTTTGGCATTTTTTAGTGTAGAAATTTCTCTTATTGTTTTTTATTTTTTGATATTATTGATGATTTTTATTACTGTGTCTTTGCTGTACCCATTAGTTTGTGCTATCTTTATGATTTGTTGATATTCCAATTTGTACTCTGTTACTGTGAGTGGAATGTTAATTAATCTGTGTACTAAACTATAAAACACTGCATATTTATGTGGAATGGGGTTAAAACTGTCATTTTTATGTAATTTTCTGTGTGTGTATCTTTTCTATGGATTCAGAAGGTAAGATAGTCTTCATTTTTTATGATTTTTACATCTAGGAAGGGGAGATATTCATTTCTTTCTTCCTCTATGGTGAATTTATAGATTTGTGTTGCAAATTCAGAAGTTTTAGTGTGTCTGTTGTATGTTTTTTTGGAATTATTGCAAATATGTCCAATTTGTATGTAAATGAATGGAGTTAGTGTGAACAAATTTTAGTACATCGGTTATAGAAAACTCTTCAATACCTCATTAAAGTGAAAATTATAAGTAATTTTATACTGCATGAAAGAAATTATTTTATTGAATCAATGAATATATTTGCTAGCATATATTAGTACTAAATAAAATGGACAATATAAAGAGTTTAAGTGTATTGACCAAAGGGCAATTTTGTTCATGAAACAAAATAATAATTTAGCTAGAACGAATCTTCAGCAATATAATTATGACTTATACAGCAATTTATTTACATGGCTGCATTGTTAAAAATTAAATAAATAGTAAAAAAATTGGACACAAAAAATATTTCAAGATATGGGGCTTAATTCTGTGATTGTTTCTGAAAATTGAAGTTGAATGCAGTCCTAACTGCAAATTCTTCAAAAAATAATAATTATCTTTAATGAATGGTAATGATACATTCAAAACTTATATGTAACATTGCAAATTTCATTGATTTATACTAAAAAGAATAATATTTACCTGATACTCCTTCTGATATTCATTCATTTTTGTAACAGGATCTTTGATTGATTTTTGTTTTAACCTTTGTGATAGATCTGTTACAGGAAACCATGATGCTCCACAGACAACATGTTCTTCTAATGTATCATATACAAATTTGTACTGGTCCTTTAAAAAATACCCAATATTACATTTTTATAGTAATTTTAGTTTAGTATTGCTGGTAATTAAAGTTTAATAACTTTTCTTAGATTTCACTGATAAAGAATACCAAATATAAACTTGAAGGATAAACAATAATGTTTCTAGTTTAACTTCTACCAACATATTGCATGCAGTGAAATTTCTCTTTTCTGAAACATAGATTTATTAAAATTGCTCTTTGGCCACTCAGCAGACCCATTACTCTAACTCTAGCTTGATAATTTTTCTGAACATACAGGGTAAAATGACTGTCAACTAAGTTCACGGACAGAGTGGAAAGTAGATATGTGGTTTTGGTAGTATTTTCCAACAAACACAAATGTCATTACAATTAAAATTTACATATTTCCATTATTTTACAAATAACAAAATACTGTAAAAATTATTAATTTCACTAATTTTGTTTCACTTGGAAATGTTTCAAAGGCTGTTGCCTTCATCATCAGCATGGTTCTACTGTCAGCTTTCCAGCATGGAATAAGATGTCACTCTGTGGATTTTACAAACTTAGTGATGAGGTTCCTTGTTCTAGTGTTTTGTGTTACTGACTGCAAGCCGGGAGGCTCAGGTTCCATTTTTGGTACCTGCTTAGGAATTTTTCTAAGTTAGGGAGATCTGGAACAGGGTCTACCCAGCCTCGAGAGGATAATTGGGAAGCTGCCTGTTGAAGAGGTGGCAATCTTCAATCTAGTAAGTCACGATAAAGCTATTGGCAGGATATGGTGTGCTGATCATATGCCCCTCTGCAATACAGTCCTCTACCAATGATATCATGTGATGGAGGTAGAGGACGCAGCAGTTGTCACAGTAAGCTAAGGCACATATGGGGCTGTAAAAGGCCAGAGAGGAGGTAAGTAATGAGGTTACTGTTGTTTGGGAGATCAAAATTAACAAAAATTTTCTTTTTTTTGTTCATGAATATATTTTCCCACACTGTTAATTCTGTGGTTTTTTGAAGAGATTTTCAGAGTTTTGGTTTTTTTTTTTTTTGAATTTGTGGTTCTATGGCTAGAAATTGTCTGCTATTGCTGATTTTTCCATGTGTTTATATTTTACATTTCTCACATGTTCCTTAAACTGTATGATTATATTTTCAAGTCATCTAACAGTTGACAATGTGAGCAAAGGTCTCATGAAACATTTCCTGAATTTTTAAATTTAGGGAGTTAAAGGTTAAAAGTGGTTATCATTGTATTAATATTTTAAATGTATTTAACTCAGTCTGTTTCCTTGTACATTATGAGTGAGGCTATGGAAGTGTATTTTTAAGTATTTTAAAATATTATATCTACTGGAGATTGTATGGTAATATTTAATATTCTGATGAAAACAGTATATACAATTTACTAGCTAGCCAAGATATGAGAAAATGAAAACAGATCCTACACAATATATACTAGTGCAGTAAGAAAACTATTAACAAAAGTAACAATTCTGAGTAAGGAAGAAGAAAAGATCATACAGACAACCCTACAATGCCAAGAATCTATGGTCTACCTAAAATACATAAACAAATCTGATAATACAATGAGGCCTATTGTAAACATAATAATTTCACTCACATACTATTTAGGCAACTGCCTTTTAGAAAAAATGAATACATTACTCAAATACAAAAGCCAAAGCATAAAGTACTCATTAGAATTAATAGACTGGGAAACAAGGGAAACAAGGATTTGCTAGTTTCTTTGATATGGTTTCTCTGTTTCCTAGCTTCCCCAAAGAAAATCTAATAAATATCATAAAGAAATAGTTAACCTCAGTTTAACATCTCAGGTGTTCAGCGTTTCATTCAATTAAGGTCTGAACCAGCCGATAAATTTTGCTCAGAGGCCAATTCTTTCGGGTTTGAGGTTTTTTACATGCAGTAAATCTACAACACGGCTCCCACGGCTTTACATCCCTTCCGATAGATTTTTACGCCTGAAAAGATCCACATACCCTGGCAAGAATTCAATCCAGAGACCCGAGGTCACGCTCCAGCTGTTTTTACAGCCTCCAGCGCTAATGTTACATTTATGTTGTTTGTTTTTTTCATTTAGCATTCTGTCACCAAAAAGAACATAAAATATATGAATAAAATAAAGAAGTCTAGTTTTATATTTCTACATGGTTCTTAATTTTGTTGTAGATAAACCATATTTGTAAACTCATTAAACAAATGATCAGATTTTACGTTCACAACCTACTTGGAGGAGTAATAGAACAATATCTGAATCTCACCAAAATTTGTATCAATCAAACCTACTTCACATTCAGAGGCAATAGTTATACATAAAAGAAGGGTCTAGCAATGGAAAACCCATCCTCTCCATTCTTGGCAGATATGTACACGAATTTCTTGGAAATAAAATTAGTTCAGGCTTTTCCACATATATACAAATGTTGGTACAGTGATGTTGATGATGTCTTTGCAATAGTAAATGAAAAATGGAAAAAGGATGCAATAAACTACTTAACCTTTAAGACAGTACTGTTAAATTCACCATGGAAATAGAAAACAAGGTTCTTCCTTCTTGGATATAAAAATTATAAAAAATGCAATAATTTGGAATTTGGCTCATTCAGAAATGATACCTATACAGATAATTATATAAAAAACAACAGCTACAATCCTACACTGCATAACCTGCCATAATAAATAGTCTTACATTCAGATTAACAAACTTGCCAATAAGCAAGGCAGAATACAAATTGGAGTACCAAAAAATCATAGATATAGCACAGAAAAATGACAACACAATAGATCTTGTCATCAAGAAAATAGAGAAATTCAGAAAGAAAAAAACAAATAAAGGGCATCACCACACTAAAAGGCTACAAAGGAGATCATATATATAAAAAATTCACATTCCACCCATGGGCACATCAAAAATTCCAGAAGATTTTTAGAGAGGCAAACATCATTTTGGCCCCAATAAATAAATTCAGTTTAAAAAACCACTTAAACACCAACACAAAAGACCACATTCCACCAGGAAAGCAATCAGGCATTTATGAAATCAGTTGCAAAGACTGTGACATGAAATACATAGGCAAAACAAAAAGAAATATTACCATACATTTTAAGGAACACATGAGAAATGTTAAATATAAACACAAACATAAATCACCATAGGCAGACCATTTTTGGCAAAACAAAAAAAAAACAAAAAAAAAAAAAACAAAAAAAACAAAAAACAAAAAAAAAATAAAAATAAAAAAAAAACACATGAATTCCAAAAGGAATTGAAACTATTAAAAGCTCTTCAAAAAGCAATAGACTTAACAGCATGGGAAAATATATTTATAAACAAAAACAAAGAATTTTTGATTAACTTTGATCTCCCGAACAACAACAGCTACCTCATCAATAAGTTTGTTAAAGTCACAGAGCGACATCTTAATACCACACTGGGAAGCGGCCAATGGGACCAAGCCGAAGATGGAGGCAATCGCCTTTGAAACATGTCTAAGTGGAACAAGATTAGTAAACTTTGACTTTGAAAATTTGCTCTATTCAAAACTAACCAAATACTATTATTAATTTTGAACACTAGTCCCCAGTTTGCCAATACTAGCCTACTGGAATGTCCAAGGGACCAGGTTACAATGCTAACCAATATATATATACTCTTAATAAAAAATAACAATTAAATACAATCAGCTAATTCTAAACTACCCATTTACTACTAAACAAATAAACAAAATGTCTAAAAATCTAACTTTGCCAAAACTAATATTAACCAAAATACTTAAAAACCCTTTATCACATAATCAACCAATTTGCAAATCATTAAACTAAGATGCTGATTTCCCATAGCCTCTAACATAGTAGTTATCTAACTATTGCTCCTTATTTTTCCTTTATATTCAATATCTAATAATCTCACTTTCATCATAATCTTGCTTATTAATTTTCCTGAGTCATTTGGCTCTTGCTTTACCTAAGTAATTTCTTATTTCCTTTATATTCTCTCTTGATTTTATACTTACCATCTTTTCCCCCTTGGTTTCTCTTAGCAAAGTAGACCACTTCTTCATTCATCTTAGTTTCACTCTAAAAATTTTGGTTTCTTCACATTCTACAATATATGCTAATTATTATCCTCTAAGTTACTGGGCATTTTTCTAAATTCCCCCCTTACTCTTAACTCTCTCAATATCTAATCTCCTTTCAAGCCCATGTAAAACCTTCTCTTGCTGCTTTATCACACTGATCAATATAATCTTCTCAAATTCTCAACAGACAGGATAACTATATTCATTGCATAATGAAGTTTCCAGTACTGAAGTTAAAAAGAGTGTGTTAAATAGTTCGACTCAGAGGAGATTAATAATGAAGTTTCTTTTTAAGATTTTTTAAGTAAAAATAAACTAAACTTGAGTTGGATACATTAGTAAAAGTTTGAAACTTTTGTAAATAAATCCCAGTTCTAATTTAACACAGACTTTCTAACAAAAATGCATTATGTTCATGTAGAACTTACCAATGTTTCTATAAGTCCTTTTCGAGATTGCCTAAGTTTCTTAAGGTACCCAAAAACATCAAAACAATCTTCTTCTTCAGCAAGCTCCATATTTGCATCAATTGCTAAATAAACCCCTGACCTCCCTCCGCCATCACTGCACAATAAATTCAAGAACATGTATGAAAATTCTATATTTATATCTTTATTGTAACATAACAGTGCATATAAATACCTAAAGTTAGGTTTACTAGAGCCCTATTCAAATATTCCTTTTAACTTAATTATAATGCTGCAGATTCTCTTAATAAGAACAAATATCTGCTAAATAAATATAGCAGGGAAATAAATGCTTTTAAAATAATATACTTGTACTATTATGTGTACAAAGTGCCTTGAATGCCTTGAATGTTTATTTCGTTATTATCCTTTTTCTATTATTTAATATTCTTTTGCTTTTGAACTTATTGTAAAGTTTACTCACTTGCAATGCACTATCATTGGTCCATGCTTTGCTGTTTGATGTGTTCCTACTACAGCTCGTACTCTTCTCCGGAATTCAAGAACTGCATTTGAAAAAGGACATGTATGGCTTGGCCATTCAGTATAGTGAAACTGAAGAATTCTTCTCTCTTCTAGATTTCCCTGTGACAGTTGTATATGACATTTTTAGAAAGGAATAAGCTAAGTAGGTTTTTAATAAATTTACTTCATTCTTGTAGATTATTTTGTACTTTTTTAAATTGTGACATTTAATTTACAGCACTCATAATTTATCTAATATGGCACAGTATGAGCTTTAACTTATTATTATTATTATTATTATTATTATTATTATTATTATTATTATTATTATTATTATTATTATTATTATTATAGCAGCAGCACCACCGACGACGACGACGACGATGACGATGACGATGACGATGACGATGACGACGACGACGATGACGACGACGAATATGGAATTCAACATTAAAATTCGTAATATGGAAATTTATGCTAAATCACTTCAATAATACATACATCTTATACGAAGAGTGCTATAATTTTGATTTAACAAATACATAATTATAATTATTTTATTGAAAAATTGAAAGTCCTATTAACTAAAATACATCATTCGTAATGTTTATAAGAGCTTCTCTGTAGATTGTTTCATGCTATTTTCTACCAGCTAAATACCTGGCCTACAAAAGTAATATCTGTTTCTATGATGCAAAACTACTTAAAATACTTATGAGCTATAGCCAACATATATACATTTACACATTAGTCTATTATCTATTAGGTAAAATATACACTGGCATATTAGCTAAAAGATTGCATGAGTAGGCTGAAATGGAAGGTAAATTATCAGAACTTCAAGTAGGTTTCAGAAAAGGGAAAAGAACCATACATAATAAAATAATAATTCATACTATAGTAGATAAACATTTAAGAAGTGAAAGGGATAGGGAATATGTTTTCTTTGTAGATTTTGAGAAAGTATTCAATACAATCAATAGGGATGCATTGGTATAAAAATTGAGGTGCAAGGGAGTCAGTACTGAATTTATTCTAGGACTTCCAGGATTGCTTTTTGCTGACATCTCATAACAGGAGCAGTAACCATAATAGGTTTACAACATACCATTGATGAAATTGCTATATTTTGTGCAGAATGGGGTATAAGGACAAGTAGTAAAAATCAAAGAATTTAAAAAAGGATCAAACTTAAGGGAAAATGAGATAGGGTTTATAAATAAGAGACCGAATAGAGATAGTGATATTTGGTAGTGAGATTTCAGAGTAATAGAAGATGGAAGGCACAGTCTAAATGTGCACAAGTTAGTAAATTAGCTATGAAAGTTGCCAAATTAAGTTTGTATAAAGTTCTTACATTGCCAATGAAATGGCTAGAAAGACTATGTTAGATTGCAGTTGAATCATAGATGACATATGGAATTGAAATTTAGGGAGTATCAAAGGAATGGACCAATGTTGTGGTGTATAGAATGTTTTGTATATGGGTTCTAGGGTTACCAAAAAGTTTGCAGAGTAGGGTGAGCTGGCAGAACTAGAAAGAGTAGGAAGGAAAGGTATAATAGTGGAGATAGTCTTGAAATATTGTCACAGATGTTTAAAATTAGATAATAACAATATATTAAAAGAATATCTCAAGTATCAAAGAGAGTTGTTAAGGGGAGGTGGGGAAACTATTAGAAGAAATTGAAATCAGGAACATGTAGTGACTGGGTGAAAGTAATATAAGTGGATTTTGGAAAGAAGTGAGGTAAAGGGTAAAAGATATAAAGAAGCAAGAAATTTGAAATAGCTTTAAGGATAAAAGTTCTTTAGACTTATATAAAATAGTTAAAAGAAACTGGGGATGAGAGAAATATATAAATAAATTTGATCAATTTAGCATAATAAGTCTTGCATGGATGTGTATAGCGGCATTATTTCTAAAAGGATTAAGGAAAAATTTTGAAGAAGCTGTATCATCTGTTGGAAAGTGGGTACCTAGTGCTTTCCAATGTCTAATGGAATGCAAAATGGTAAAATGTGGAGAGATAGAATCTGATATGAAAAATGGGACAAACTACAACAAGATATAGTAGTAATTAAAATATTGGCAGGTATGAGAGTAGAGAAAATAAACAAGATTGGGGAATTCTCAGGAAAAGTAAGGGATAATTAGTTTGTTGTTGATTTGGTTTATTTATGGACAATCTTTAACATCTCCAGTCATCAATGTCTCATTCAATTCAGAGCATGAAACAGCTCAGAGACCTCTACTTTCAGGCTTTCACATGTCATAAATCTATGACATGGGACCCCTTCCCTTCCGAAGGAAGACATACTTAGGATTTTTATGCTCAAAAAAATACATCAATCCTGGCTGAGATTGAAACCAGGATCTTAGGTTTAATAGACAAGTAGGTTACCACTACACCACCAGGAACAACGGATAGGTGGATCAGAAGTATAAGGAAGCAGCTTGAATGGAATGAATGAATGGTGTTGAATGCCCGTTTTTGCTACAGAGGCATCACAGGTGATGGATACTGATTATGCATGAAATTAAATGGTATATTGGGAAAGGATTTTTTTAAGGAAGGAGTCATTCCAGGCCTAAGTTAAGGGTACCTCCTGGCATTTGCCATTTATGAGGACTGAGGAAAACCTGGAAAAAACCTCAGTCAGGGAGGACAGTTCTGGTGGGATTTGAACCCCAGACCTCCTGCTCATGAGCCCGTGCCTTAATAACCTCGGCCACCCGTGGCGGTTTGAAGCAGCTTGAGATCACACACAGTTGTAAAATGGTAATTTATTTTAGAGATACTTTACATATGACCAGGTGATTAAGATATGGGGGACCTTAGTGTTGGTTGTGCTAAATCCTTAGATTTTTTTTTTATGTAAACCTGTTTTTTTTTTTTTATGAATATAGGAGTAAATAGGTAGCTTAGAAATAAGGGAACTATTAGTTTGTATAATTTGTGACTATTGATAAAAATAATTGTGAATTGTTTATGTAGAGATATTATTAATACAAATTATTAATTCATACATCTATTGCTTACATCTATGGAACCCAGCATAAACTGTGAATGTTTGATGGATTTGTAACTAGTGAAAAAGTTTCCATAATTATATGTTACAAACTCTATATTTTTAGAAAATTTAGAATATATTTTAGACTACAAGTTCATAAATGTACACATTTATAATATGGTAATGAAGGTTGGATAACCTAATTGCTTGTTTTCTGATACTTTTACCAATGAGAGGGTTACATTATATATGCATATTGGCCATTATTGTAGTTTATTAGTCAGACATGTTACATAAAGCATGTAAGTAATATTAAAACATATTAGGTTGCTATATGATATAGCTAATATTCTGTTCAGAATGGGTGATTCTGAACAGAATATTATTGATTGATAAGATTTATTGATTTATTTATTCTGTAAATTATACTATTAATATGCTATTTAATCTTATAAAGGCTTATAAATGTGTAGGTATGAATATTCTTATATTTAAATTACATATGCTACCTATTAGGTGATTAGGGTATAAATTGATAAAACCATATGTGTAAAGTAGAAAACATTGTGAAATTAACAATAAATAATGATAAATATTTATTACCCCAAATATCTAATATTAAATTTAAAATTCATTTCATGTCAGAACTAATATATTCACCCACAGTCAACTCCCAGCTGTAATGGGGGCAAAAAGCTTGTGAAACATATTCTGTATAGTACAATGGTAAGTGGAGTATAAAAGTATTAAATCGACCCACTAGCTAATTAAGAATAAATCTAATATAATTTTATGGAGTACCATAAGGATCTATTCTTGGAGCATTATTACTTATTAAATAATTGCACTGCTTGAGCAACAGAATACCAACTGCAAATATCACACAGTTTGCCAGTGATACCATAATTACTATTAATAATTTTAATTTTGATGATCTGGAAAGAAATGCAAACATAGTGTTAAATTCTGTTGTCCAATATTTTAATGCATTAAATTTAAGTGTAAATCCTGCTAAGTGTGAGGTAATAAACTTTGGCTCTAAGAACCCTGGTGCACAACTCCATTATATTTAGTATTTACTCTACCCATTAAAATACTAATAATGCTAAATTATTATTATTATTAGAATATTCATAAGAATTTTACCTATAATAATTGATAAACTAGTGGCAAATCTCAGTGAGAATTTATTCATTCTGAGATGTTTGAGCAAGTATGTTCATCCACAAACATCTAGAACTATTACTTTGCCCTTACCCAGTTCCTCATTGCATATGGGATTGAAACATAGGGTAATATTTCCAAACTTAATCAAAATATAATATTCATTTTACAAAAAAGTTGTGTGATATTTGGATAAATTGAATTAAACTAAATCTTGCATAAATATGTTCAGGCAATAAAAAGTGCTTTTGCTACCTTGTTTGCATATTTATGAAACTATTTTGTATTTAATTAAGTATAAATGTCCTATAAATACCAACTCCAGTATCCGTAACTATAATATCAGAAGTAAGGATGACCTTGCACTCCCCAGACATAAACCACAATTGTATGAAAAGATGCCAAGCTATAGTGACATAAAATTATTTAACAAACTTTCTGATAATATAAATATAATATAATAATATAAAAAATAGTAATGAATAAATTCAATAAATGTTTTTTTCATTTTCTTATAGTTAAGCTTATCATTTCATTAAAAAATACATAAATTAAATTCAACATTTTTTTTTCATCATAGCAGTTGCATAGTAACACTATCATACCTCACTTTTAAAATCCAAAACATGTTTCAAGAGCATTCACTCTCTTCATCAGCTGGGAGACCAACTAGTGTCCTATTCATTGTACTATCACCAGAGGATGGCAATTGGTCTCCAGCTGATGATGAGAGCAAGTGCTCTTGAAACATATTTTGGATTTTAAATAAGTAATTGAGGTATGATAGTGTTACTATGCCAACTTTTATGATCAGATGATATATTGCTTCACTATTAATAACTTACATTAATCCTTCATTATTAAAATCAATTATTTTGTATCCCACCAATATATTATATTGTGTAAAGATGAGCATCCTTGTAATGTGTGTTTATGTGGATTATCAGATAGCCTATTATTATTTCTTAATTATAATATTGCTTTATCTATATTGACACTTAATATAGCTTAATTGTGTGTAAAACACCTTATTGAACTGAAATAAATTAAATGAAATGAAACACAAAATTGCTTTCTTACATTAATTTCATCCTTTTTTGAAAGGAGAAAGGTTCTGATGTGAAAATTTGCTAATTCCTCTTCATGGAAGATGGATATTGTAATCCCTCCATGTGTTTCATCTTTCTCTTTTGAGGCTGGCCAATACTGCATGCACATCACCTGAAAATTTAATTGTTTCTGAAATAACATCCATGGCTAATAAGCTAATTAAAAAGGCTCGGAAAAAACTTGCCAAATGTAATTTATGAGAGGTAGATAGAGGGTGTCCCATTACTGGGATAGGCCAAAAGAGGAAGAAAAAAATGGGCAAAAGCTAATTTTCAGAATCTCATTGATGTACTTGGAAAAAGATTCTCAACAGTCCTAGACTGCCATGTGGGCCAAGGTCATTAAAGCATGTACTCGTGAGCTCGAGATCTGGAGTTTAATTCCCTTCTCTCTGACTGAGGTTTTTTCCAGATTTTCCTCAGTCCTCATAAATGGTAAATACCTGGGAGGTGCCCTTAACATAGGCCTGGGATGCTACCCTCCTTAAAAAAAAAACTCTTTCCTAGTTTATCATTTCATCTCTGTATTATCAATGCCCATGCCTTACCTCAGTAGTTAAAAAATGAGCATTAAAAAAAAAGAAGAAAAAAAGTGAAAGATGCAGGCCAGAAGCAGAGTGTGGAAAACATGTCAATTTCTGACTAATATTAATTCGTAAAAAGTTACACTTAAATCATATTGTTTTCTTTATCATTGAAACTGAAGCCATTGGTAAAATGGTAAGCAACTTCACTAAAAAAAAAATGCTATCTTATGCAAACTAATCAGTGGTTTGAGAGAAGACTAGTTTATAATGAGAGTTATTCCAAATGTGAAGCAGGAATTCAATAAATTTTTTAGAGGTTATTCATATGAAGTATGTAAAAAAAATCAGCTTCTATTGAGAACTTTGAAAATAAGAAATTTCGTAAAAATTTTTTCTGAAGCACAGGACAATAAAAGAATAAATCTCCTCAGCTGCAACACATTTAATAACTAAGATTAACTCAAGATCTGCACTAGAGGTTTTATTAATATTTAGAGATAATACAAGAAATGAAAAAAGAAAATGCCCCCAATAGATTTGTTAGATTATGAAACTATTGATATTAGATTCCCTGGCCAAGACCTAGCTTCACATTATCATTGATGGATTCTTAATGCCTAATAAAAGAGGATTAGGTGCTGATGTTAGACTTTCTGATTCTACAGATATTTAGGACATAGTATCACTAATTGTGACAGAGAAATAGAAGATATTTCTATAATATTATAATTCTCTAAGATTCCTCGATTACAACAAGCAATGTACATTCATCTTTACCTATGTACATTCATATTTTAGAATAGCTAAACTATTTAATTTGTCACCCCAAAACCTCAGAATTACAGGATATTGGGGAACTATGCACTATGTTACTAAATTGAACAAAAGGATAGTTAAGCATTGATAACCATCACAATGATTCTAATGTGCATATAGCATTAATGACTGGAACAGGAAATTGCAGCCTGTAGCCAAGAATAAAACAAGATGGACAGGCAATTGGGAGGTAAAAGCTCATAAATTTTATTGTTAATGTCTTTGAAAACATATACAATATAAAATAATAAGTTCAGAATGAATAGAAATGTTCCACAAATATAAAATTAGAGAGTGATAGGGAAGATATACTTACTTTAATAAAATCAAAAGTTTTGGTGAGCATAACTATACAGCTAGCTTTCTCTTGCCATACCATCCTCCAGAAATCTGTTACTGTATCCTCTGTAGGTCCTTGTGTTACAATGTAGGCATTTGGTTTCAATAAGCTCTGAAAATGTTCAAAATGAAGTGGTACAACACTCTGAATACTAGATGCATAAGGAATAAAAAATAGTTTTACACACATCTTTAAAATAATTCAATTGTGATATATATGCTAAAATATATATGAAAGATAATTGAAATATTGCTTAGATAATTCAATTGTGACATATATGCTAAAATATATATGAAAGATAATTGAAATATTGCTTAGATATTATGTTTTCTGAAAAGTTATGTATAAAAATATTTTTTAGATTTTAATTTCGTAATTATAATAAATGCTTTAGAAAAAAAAAGGATTTATACATATATGCACATATACAATCAAGATTCAATACTATTTTTTTCCCCAATGCCAACTAAGATCAATAGTATAAAATTTAATGTTTTAAAAGAATCTGTATTATTCATCTGAGGAGGTAGTATGTACACAGTAATCAATATACACCCTTCTCTTTAGAGATATGCGATATTCTGTCTTCACTTGTAAACAGTCCCCTTAGCTGGAAGGGGATAAAAATACAGTGTGATGTAGTAACATTTGGGATTTTTTTAATACTGTTTTAACACCCCTTTTTACTTCTGACACACCACAGTCTGTGGCACTGAAATGAAATGATAAATTGGGAAATGCATGTGCATTCTTTTTTTAAGGAAGGAAGCATTCCAGGTCTAAGCTTAGGGTACCTCCCCAACTTTTGTCATTAATGAGTACCGATGAAATCATGGAAATAACCTCACTCAGGGAGGATGGTCCTAGTTGGAATTGAAACTCAGATTATGAGTCATTGAATTAATGAACTTGGCCACCCATAGCAGACATTTGGGGCTTAGAAAGGCATATAGTCCAAATTGTAGAGAAAATAAAAAGTTGAGGAGAAATGTAATTTATCATAGGTAATTTCTAAACAAATATTAGAAATATAAATTATTTACTTTACCTAAACTTACCATTTTATTATATTTTATAATGTAATGTACTAAAAAAATTATGGAAAATAAAAAATAAGGTCAAAAAAGCAATGAACTTGAATGAATGAATGAATGAATGAACAAATGAATGAATAAAGAAAAATAAATAAATTAATGAATCAGTTTATGCCTTGTTAAAGCCAAAGGTTTTCTATAGTTTCAGAAGTTCCAAAAACACCAAGCAAAGAGTAGGCATAACATTTTTTTCTCCTCCATGAAGAACAGTATCATACAATACACAACATCCATAAATCCATGGTGTAAGGCTACTGGATACATTTGATATTAATTAGCAGTGATATGCGTTCATTATCTTGTTTATAATTCTTACATTTCTCCACCCTCTTTGCATTTTTTTTATTCTCGTGATCATTAATTTTCTGGCCCTTTCTGTAATCTTGTCCATTTATTTAAGCTGCTCTTTCTTAGATTCTGTTGACAACGTTATCTTTTATAGTAATAATTGCTCAGACCCATCTAAATAGATTTATCTTCAAAATGTGTCCTCCTATATCCATTTCACAATAATGACAAACTTTCTGTTAATTTTTATTAAAAATCTTTTAGCATTATTCATTGGAAACTTTATTTTATTCAGACATTTCCAGGTTTCTCTGTCACATCTTGCATTAGTATAAATTTCTTGGTAAACTGCAAGCTTAATAACCATGCAAAATTATGAGGGAAATGCAAATTTCTATTGTCTGGAATTTTAGCTTCCTGTTCAGGTATTTCCAATAAGATACATTTCAGCCTTTAGAGTACCTTTCATGCTATTAATATTCTTATTTATTTGTCTAGGATATAACAGAAGGAAAATCATTTTTAGGGATATATATATTTATATATATTCTGTCATACACAGAGTGTAACAAAAATGTATGTCAAAACTTTAGGAGCATATTCCATTCATATAAAGAATGAATATATATTATATGAACATAAGTGCAGAAATACATTATTCCCATGTTATAACTATTTCTCTACAACTCTTCTTACATTGTATATGATGTATAAGTTTTTCTGTTTTTGTGTGGAATGGCATCATACCTATCATGTACAACAATTCAACACCAAAACAGTCAGATTACAAGTACTCTTTTGTTCATCTCTGGTTAGCATATCAAACGGAGTGGAGTGGAGTGAATAACAGTTAGTAGTTATTAGGTTCACTGCTAATATTTGTTCCAATGATATTGTACCACGTAGCCATCTTATCATGTTACTCACTTCATTGCTTTACTAAAACTGAGCATATACGAGGGTAGATCCATAAGTTTCTGGCCTCACCCATAAGGCTTATTGCCTTCACAAAATCCTAATCTAGTGTCATACTTTATCTGTTAAGTAAATAATTGTAGCTGTAATTTCTGCTCTGCTATGTTCAATTTTTCAGATATAGTTGCATAAAGAACACTATATGCAGAAAATTGTGACATGTTCCAAATGGAGTATCCAGCTGTTATTAAGTTCTTCACAAAAGAAGGATTTACTTCAAATGAAATTAAACAGCGATTAGACAGTGTATATGGGAAAGCACCCCTCTCATATTCTATTGTAAAAGAATGGGCCAAATTTTTTCGAATGGGTCGAAAAAGCATTGAAGATGAAGAGCGTGGAAATCGGCCCTTGGAGGTGTTCACTCCTGAAAACATTGCTCTTGTGGAAGGAGAAATTATGGAAGGCCGGCGACTCAGAGTTACAGAAAGAGCAGCAAGATTGTGCCTTTCTAAAACAACAAACTTTGAATTATTCATGAATATTGAAACATGAATAAGGTTAGTGCAAGATGGGAGCCTAGACTTCTTTACTCAGTCCAAAAGCAGCAACGAGTCATCTGTTGTCAGGCATTTTTGGAGCTCTGCTGTGGTCACAAGAGAGATGTTACAGGAGATGAAACTATGGTCCTCTACTATGATCCCTTGTTCAAAAGAGAATCAATGGAGTGGTGTAAACCTGGTAAAGCACCACCTCTAAAGGCCAAGGTCACTCAGTCAACCAAAAAGATTATGGCCACAATCTTTTGAGACTGCGAAGGAATACTTTTCATTGACTTCAAGTAGAGGAACACCACAGTAATTGGGGAGTACTATGCTGGCCTACTGCACAGACTAAGTGCTTCCATCAAAGAGAAAAGGCGAGGAAAGTTGAGTGGTGGTTTGTGCCTTCATGACAACACTCCTGTGCACACAGCTCTTGTTCAAAGGAAGCTGTGAAGAAATGTGGCTTCAAGGAGGTCGATCATCCACCCTACAGCCCAGATCCAGCTACCAAGGATGATTTCCTATTCTTAAAACTCAAGAAAGACCTTCGAGGAAAGATTATTCTTGAGCAATTTAAGTGTGACGAAGAAGTGATGGATGTTGTTAATGCCCATTTTGCAGACAAGACTTCTGACTATTTTGAGGGGGGATTGAAATGTTAATTCAAAGATGAGAGAAGTGTATTACAATAAAGAGTAACTACATATAAAGTGAAATATAATTTTTATCTTTATCATACCTAGAACATAATTAAACCGGAAACTTATGGACCTACCCTTGTACATACATAGTATCAAAAGTTATGTTCAGACACAATACAATTTTTTTAATAGTGTTTAACACCCATGTTTACTGCTGAGACATCACAGGCAATGGACATGGGTGATACATGAGATGAAATTATAAATTATGGAAAGAATTTTTTTAAGGAATGATATGTTTATATTTATCAAAGTAATGAGCAGATATGGACATTTACTAGGTATGTATTTAATTTGATGATTTAGAAGTATGCTTACTATGGATTAATATGATTTGGGACTTGTACATGTATGTATAATTTTCGTCGCTAACAGTAATTTGCAAGAGGCATTGTGTTTATTTCCATGTTTTGTGTTGATGTTAGCCAACTGTAAACCTGTAAGATTTTTTCTTGTTTTGATTGATTTATTTATGGACCCTCTTTAACATTTCAGGTCATCAGCGTCCCATTCAACTCAGGGCGTGAAACGGCCGACAAATTTTGCTCAGAGGCCTCTCTTTCAGGCTTGAGGTTCTTTTTCATGCCATAAATGTACGACACGGGACCCACGGCTTTACTTCCCTTCCGAAGGAAGCCATACTTAGGACTTTTACCTCCGAAAAAATCCATTAGTTCTGGCCAGGTTCGAACCCGCGTTCTTGGGTGTAGGAGGCAAGTATGGTAACCACTACACCTCCAGGACCGACATACCTGTAAGAAAGACATGGAGAGAGCTATTGCATATATGTGACAGTTCACCCGCAATACCCTTTCTAATTCATGGCTAAAAGATGCCAAAGGTTTCTTGTTGATGATCATGTGTCTGGCAGGGTGTGGAAATAGCTAGATTGTTGGCAAACATGGTTAAATAAGGAAATGGCTATAATTGGAACCAAACATAAGGAGCACACTTTGAAAGAAATGATTCTAAAAGGAATAGAATATCAAAATCTAGATGGAGTGTTTTATAACAGCAGTCATAGAAAGATATAAATCAAAAGAGCTATGCTGCCTATTAATGAGAACAAGAGTAATGGGAAATATGTGTGTGTTATCTCAATATCTTAGTTCTCAGATTTAGGAAATTGAAGGAAAATAATGGAATGGGAAATTACCAAATTTTATTAAAGGAGAAGCTGAAATATATGGCAGGAGCCACTTTCTAGGAAATGAAAGGCTGTGGCAAAAGTGAATGTCAGAAGGGGGAAAGTAAATTTTAACCAATGAGAAGAACTTAGCTGTATAATAAATATTTTAAGATAGCCATAGGGAACTTATAAGTAGAGGATAAAATTATAAATGAGGGAATTTAATTTAGCAGGGGCATGGTTGAAAAGTGAAAGTGAAAGAGCTGAGAAGAGAATAGTGGAGGACCGTGGAGCACAGAGTGGAGAGCAGATTTGGGGACAGAGTCTTAGGAAAGTCGTAAGAGTGTCGCGGGCAGAGAAATGCGGAGAGAGTCATAAGGCAGAGATAAAAAGTGTGGACTTTATATCAAGAA
Organism: Metallyticus violacea; assembly: GCA_030762175.1. Classification (NCBI taxonomy): domain Eukaryota; kingdom Metazoa; phylum Arthropoda; class Insecta; order Mantodea; family Metallyticidae; genus Metallyticus; species Metallyticus violacea. The sequence continues at coordinate 44,408,802 of CM060843.1, forward strand.
TAATAAAGCGATAGGAAGTGGTTAGACAGTGACGATCATCATTCCAACGTTAATAACCTGTTTTCTGGAAATCAAATAAACTATTTGCAAAGGAATCCGTCTCATTTATCTAATGTGTAGTACATTTCCTGTTCCTGTGGGCCAAAATTGAGCCAAAAAACACTCCACTCATCGTAATAGAATCGGAGCGGTCTGGTGGGGCAACAATATGACAACCAGCAGTTAACAACAGAGCCTCCACATCCCCCATACACACCTTTTCTAAAATGCTCCACAAAATGCAATCAGTGTGGTGCATTGGAATTGCCAAAAAACAAACACTATCAAATATAACAAAATATCCAATCGTGGACTCACTCCCCCCCCCCCCAAACTGCTTCGGAAGGAAATGCTCCAAGCAAAGTTTAGGGCACCTCCCTGGCATTTGCCATTTATGAAGCCTGGAGAAAACCTTAGTCAGGAAAGATAGTCCTGGAAAAGATTTCAAGAATGACCCCCTCCATTTGCAACAGCTAATCTTAAAAACTAACTGATATGACAGGTCAGTAATCAGCTGTAAGGTGTAGAATTATGGTGGTGTGAAATGAGTAATTATAACTGGAGAATTGCCATTGGAGAAATAGTATATTATAAGGTAAATATTGTTATTGGGAAAGAGGTCTATGGCTTGGAATAGGGCCAGGAAGAATGAGTTTGTAATATTGGAAACTGGTTTGTTTTTGAATAAATTTATTATTGTAAGAGGTTTAGAAATAAGGAAATTAGTAGGTTGTAAGAATATATTTCAATAAATGTCAATAAACTGCTAATCTGGAGATTCTGGATTCCATTCCCGGTCAGGTCAAGGTATCTGGATAAGTTTTCTTCAGAGTTTTTCCATATCCTGAGAAAGTGAATGCCAAATAGTTTTAAGGTGCCAAGGGCTCCAAGCTCATTTGCAATGTTGTCATTAATCCATTTCATTCATTCATAGGTTTAAGGATTCCCCTGGCGCACTTAATGCATATCGCCTTCATCCTCATCATTTCCACGGAGACAATGTAGTGGTGATCCATGGTGCCTCGTAAGTCTGCTACAAATTGGCTGGCCATGCCAGAGGGGAATGTCCACAAATTCATGAGATAATGGGTTGACATTGAAACCCTAAAAAAAAAAGTAGAAGAGAGAAAGCTTTCTAGAACCACAATGCCTGGAAAGGAAGTCACTCCATGCAATTAATTGCCATCTTAGGGAACAGAAAATATTCAAGTCTGCAGAAACAGGAAATGTTCAAGTCTGCCATCACCACCAGGGAAAACCTCAAAGGATGAGGAAAACACAACTGGAAGAGGCAGTACTTCATTCAGTTTAAGACAACACTTAATATCTGTACTAGACAAGAGCTTTATGAAATGATATTAACCATATGACTGTTTGGAATGTTGCATGAGAGCCTGTTGTATCTGTACTGTTTATAGCGCTAATAGGCAAGCTAATTTTCATGTTAACAGGGGCAATTATGAGCACTTTCTTTAAGACAAATTTCCATGGGTATGCTATTTTGATTTCATAATGTAATGCATCACACAATGTGAGCAGAGTTGTAGAAAAAGAGCTATGACAAGGAATAAAGCATACCTGGACCCATGTTAATATAACATTTTTGTTCTCTATATGAGAGGAATGTGACCCAAAAGTTTTGATATGCATTCGGTGTATTTTAGCTGTTCTCCATCTGCTTGTATTGATGCCTTTGTGTTTTTCATTTACAGGCTGATATTGTTGCTTGTTTTCCAAGTTAATTTTTACATTTCAATAGCTGTCTTCTGAATAAGATGTTATCCTCTGTGAATCATAAAAGTTCTCTGTCTTCTGTTTGCTATTTTGCAAAATCTTGTATGTTTTTCCTTTTTAATTTTTTTATTAACATTAATACACCTATAATTAATAATGATTGTTAAAAATTACTACAATTATTATTATTATTATTATTATTATTATTATTATTATTACTGCCATCCAATAATCTTTTTCTGCAGGAAATTTAGAAAAGATAACACCTAAATAATGATGATATTTTACTGCTAATAATTTAATTGTTTCGTCTTATAATATGAAAACATAATAATGGGTTTATTCTTATTTAGCTAGTGATTAATGGCTGACTGAAAACAGAAATAACATTTGCTATAATTTAACTCATTAGCTTCTAATTTATCAAATACTTCACATTTGACTTGGTTGAGCCATTCTACAACTTTATCTTTGTATAGAACTTTTTTCTGCCCTGCCTCCTTTGCATTGTCTCACAAAATAAAAAAAAATCAAACTGTACCAGTACCACTTGAGAAAAACTAGGGAGTTTCTTATAATTTACTTTAGTGTTCAAAGTATGTCTTTACTCTATGTCATTATGCTAATATAATCCTTACATCTATTTTCTTGAGATACTCAAGGAAAAATCTTTTCTATTTTGCTTGCTCATGCAATTTCTAGATTAACAGTGGCTTAAGATTATTCTGAAGTTTCTTTTCTTTGCAAATTCACCTTCACATTTTACTTTCTCAACTAAATTTCAAGCTTACATTAGTAATATCTTTATTTAACTACCAAATGAAAAGAAGTGTATAGTTCTTGTGTTATACTAATGTTTGGAAAAAATATTCTTGTATTGTATTAATAAATTACATATGCATATAAATTTTATAGATATAATCATATCACTACTGAAGGGACTTCCTCTTTATTTCATGAAAATATCAAGGCAGTACAAATTAAAGGATATTAATGCATGTGAAAATATTTAACATAAATCTTTACTTACATCCACATATGAAGCATTAACATAGTCAGAATCTGGCACATCTTCAATAGGATCCAATACTACCCTGTTATAATCATCTGAAAATAAGTTAAATATAAAAAATATGCCAAAGATTGATGTATAGAAATAAAGATATTAAAATATAAAGTTGTATATACAAAACTATAAAAATTCAATAAAGTTTTACTTAGGTTAGTCATCATCAATTTTCACTGGAGGAAGTGTAAGTGCTGTGGAACAGAGACTCTGGAAATAAGAGTCTTTTATAATATAATTTATTTTATTAGGATTTTATAAATTGACAATGAATTTAATTTTGAAGAAACTCTTTCCAAATAAGTCAATGTTATACAAACTTTAGGTGCTTATAAATAATAATTTTTACAGATTTTTTATAAACATATTCATATAATGGTTTATTTCCCAGAACTTACAGGTGAACTTCAACATGGGGTAATATGTTTTTAGTAGTTGTTTCTCTCAAAGTTGGTTGCTTTTTAATTTTGCATGAATTTTAGAATCACTCTCTGTTGTTATAAACTGCTATAAAAATATAATTATGCTTTTATACAAAAATATTCATATTTATGAGTGTTTGAATATATATTAGAAATTAAAATGGATTTTAATCTTAACTGTATCTTCTCATTTATTTATTTGCAACTGGGGATAGATAAATAAACAATTGATTGTAACAAAATAAGTAAAAGGGGGGAGAATGAATATCCAAACTTTTTTATTATTTTCAAATTTTTCTATTTATTAAATGTTTTTTAATTGGATGTATACAATTTAACACTGAGGTCAAACTTTTATATCTGTACAGGCAGTAAAACTCTATTCAATTTTGTCTTGTTAATCGTGGCATACCTATGTTAAGTAAGATATTTCTATACACAGAAGATGAAAAATTATTCATAGTGAACAAAAGGAGCACAGCATATCAGTCATAAGCTGTTAATGCATCTTGAAGCATTATTTAAAAAAAAATTGGTAAGTTTATATTTATGAAGATTAAATAAAACTTATTTCATTATAACCTTTCTCTATACGTAATAAATATTTTCATATCTGTATTCATTTAAAAAAGATAAATGTTTAATTTGTTGTTCACAGTGAATTTTCATTCTGGTATTGGATTTTAAATTGAGTCCATATTGCTGGTTGAAAAATAAAAAAATACCAGAAAAGTTTTGAGACACAATGATCTCACAATAGGTATGTCATAAACTGCATGCCATGAAAATGCAGAAGTAGTGAATTCAATTCATCAGTTCTGATTCATATAATGTTGAAGTTGTCAAACTATTTGTAATCCTAAGTGTCACATGGAACTTGAAAAGAAAAATATTTCTGAAATGTTATATAACTTTAGTCAAAGTCATGACATATTTGTTAATTGGGGAATTTTTCCTCCAAGCATTGCAGTTTTCCCCTGTCTTATCAAGAATTCATTAAAGATGGGGGTAAAAATGTAAATCCATGAAAGATGGTAGTTGAGAACAACATTACTTGGTGGAGACCATGATGAAGACTAGCCAATAAAGACTTTGGTGTTTCCTCCATTAAATCTTAGGTGATTAATTCCCATGCATTTCCTAGGCATTCCTCTATTTAACCCTTGAAACGGTATTGCCAACTTCAATCCCACCATAATTACTGGAATTATTAATTTCATAATTCCTATAATTAACTCTAGTTGTCATATGTATTTTATTGTATATATTAATTATAATATTACCAATGTTATTGATGAATTATATGTTATGTATAATATGCATTAATATTATAAACAGGTATAACGATGTATGTTCCTCTGTATTTTTAACTAGTTATACCTGTGTAAGATAGCTGTGCCTACAACCGTAAGTATTGTGAAGTCTTTAACAAAAGAGTCAAGATTTTTCTTTTGTATGAAGGACGGAAGCCAAGCATTGTCCGGTCTTTTAAAGAGACCAATTCGAAGAAAAACTGTCATCTTGTGGAAGTTACGTACACGTGAGTGCTGTAAACAACGATGAACGTTTGAAGGGCTTAAACCTTCTGGTGTTTAAAAAGCCCATGTATAGGCAAACATGTCAAGTAAGATTTATTTTAGCACGAATCAGGAAAGCTATATGAAAATCCCAGTAGCCAGTCGGAGGAAGGGTTTCAAACAAATGTTTAGAAGCTTCTATAAGAAAGCTTTCTACAGCGTCTCATCTGTAGAAGTTGCAATTTCGAGCCTCCATTCCATTACATTCCAAGCTCAGTTTTCAGAGGCGATAGGCCGAAACTTTCCAAGTTCAGATTGAGAGGCGACAGGCGTAATTCCAAGTTCAGTTTCGGATGCAATAGAATTCTAAATTCAGAGGCGAGAGCCAAGTGAGTGAAAAGTATCGTGTAAACTGTGACGACTCTGAGTGCTCGCGTTAAACTGCGATATTTTGAGAGAATCTTCGTTAGCAGAGGACAGTATCAGTGAGAGTTTAATTGAGGCAAATATAATACGCGAGCTTTAGTAAATAAAAGTATGCGTGCGGCAGTAAATACAACTCATATTACTGTTAGAAGTGATTAAAACCGTTGCAAAATACAAAGTGTCTTAACTGTTGGCGTTAATAAATCAGTTGGTAAAAATTGAAAGGTTCAGGCATTCGTCTTATTAATGAACTGAGAGGTACTTAGGAACAAACAACGAATAAACTGTGCTTACCATTTATTTCTCGATGTGTTATCTTTCACTCCAGCCTTCCACTACCTTCTCCCGATTGGTTTAGGATCAAGAAAAATCAACTCAACTACCTGGGGTTGTTATTCCTATTTGGAACGAGGAATAATAGCGCGCAGTAGAGGAATTGCAACAACCAGAATCGGTGTAGATGGAGTCGACAGCAGAAGAGGAACATCAAGACTGCCGGCCCAATCAATAGCGACTCGCGCTTCTGATTATTCGTAATTAATTGGTTCATCAAACTACAGCCAGTTAATTCAAACAAACCATTAAATCAATCAACAATCAATCATATAAACTAATTATCCTTTTTATAACCGTTATATCCTGTGTCTGAAAAAAAAAAAGTCTTACTTTTAAATAGTTTTTGTTTAGGCTTTTTAATTAAAATGTACTATAATGTAAATATAGAACGATTATTATTTTATATGTCTGCTTGTTGAGTAGATGCTACAAATTAAAGATTTAAGATTGCAAGTCCTCTCAGCATTGGAAATGAATGATGATTTCATAGAACATCAGCCGAGTATTGTCTGTATTGTCTACCAAGCTTTTCCAGCTCATCTCTGTGTTCTTCCTTAGGATATGTTGGACAATCCAGGCAATGCTCCCCTGATATCCCATATTTCCATTACTCAACTTAAAAGTACCAAAATGTTTGCTCTTGTTATGACATACAGTAATTCGATTATAAACACTCTTACAAGTAGGTATAAGCTAAAAAGAACTGATTTAATTTAGTTACTTATTTATTTTATATAAACTAATGCCATATAATTCATATTATATCCTATAAAAGATAACATATAATTGCAACACATGATTTCTTTTAATTGAATGTCATACAATCTCTCTAATGCCAAAACAGATTAGCATGGGATAATGTTGGAAAAAAATTGGAATACAAAATCTCATCAGATTTCAGGCATTACAATAGATAATGAGATCTGGTTCTACTAACTTGATTCTGAAATTATGCACAAGGCTGTGTTGGAAACTGGAAGGTGGGTACTGTAAAATGATATACAGAGGTCTGTCTGAAAAATCCAGGAGAGAAAACTAAAAACAGGTTTGCAGTGAATTTTGTCACACTACAATATCTTTTCTCAAAAAGTAATTTCATCAATCTTGTTTTTCAAAAAACTACTTGTGAAATTATTGAATCATCCTGCCTAAAGTACCAACTTGGTACAATGTCACTTCTTACTGATCCCAAATGTGAACGACTGTCTACATGGATATTCGTTTTCCATCGTGGAAGCAACTTGAGGCAGGAAGTGTTGGAGTGGTATGATTGGTACAAGTACTATGAGAAAAAAAATTATAGTAGATTTCATATAGTACATTGTGGTATACCTGTTTTTCCAAATAACACTTATATGAAGTCTGCTCAAGTGTTTCTTTTATTTATGCAGAGTATATTGTTTAGATCTTTAAATATTCTAAATGATTCTGGTGCAAAGAAAAATTATACAATACCATTTGTAAAAGTTTCATAATTAGTTATGTTTCAGATGAAATGCATTCTAAAACATGCTTGGAGAGGGAGTAGGTTATCACAACCATGGATAAGAAAAGAACACCTATTTAAAAAGCAGAAGTGTTGGATTTAATGTCTTATTGTTGTTCAGATGAGGGCTTTTTCTGCTTCATTCTTTTCATATTGTTAGCCCGGGGTGGCAAGTATTGTTTATTTTCAGTGTTGAGGGGTCCTAAACATGTCAGCACCTTTGCAATTAAATACAAAATGTTTAAAAAATTAAAGAATGAACTTTAAAAAATTGCAGTTTGTGATTCCGTTCTGCATTGCAATACCAATTTTACTGTCAAAATTACAATATTTCTGGCGTAAGAATATAATTTAACTATGAAAAAAAAATTACCTTCAAGTATAAATAGGGTATTTTGTTTTAATAGTGTTTAACGCCTGAGGCACCACAGGCAGTGAACACTGGTAATACATGTTGGGAAAGGATTTTCTTTTTTAGGAAGGAAACGTTCCAGGCCTACGTTTACGGTACGTAGCATTAGCCAATTATGAGGACTGAGGAAAAGCTGGAAAAAATCTCAGTCAGAGAGGACGGTCCTGGCGGGAATCGAACCCAGACCTCCCGCTCACGAGTCCGCGCCTTATTGTCCTCGGACACTCGTAGCGGTTTAGATAGTTAGAGGTACTAGTTCATAATTATATTAATAGTACAAAGAATTAAAATAATTAAGATTTTGTATAACCATACCGCATATTTATTTGAAATCCCCTAATGTATTAATAATGATTATAAAACACTTTATTATGGAAACTTTGATTTTTGGTGCTCTTTATACTAAGCAACACATATATGTTCTTTTTTAAAGAAACAAGCAAACTTACATGGAATGCACTTCTGGTTTTGGTTCTTTAACTTGTTTGCAGTTTTCATTGCATGCCGACAGGAGTGTGTTTCTACTTTGCAGGCTGTCTGTAATGGAAAAAAAAAGAAGAAAAAGAAATACAAATTGAATACATATTTTGTTATATTATCAATAATTTGCTTATATCCACGAACTCTCCTCTGAAAATCGTTATATAAAACAGCAAAAACTATCTACCACAGAATGTAATGGGGTGAATGGTGTAAATTTGAAAGAAAACTACTGTTTTTTAGAGAAATAAGAAATGCCAACTTTAAAGTCTATAGAATTCTAATAACAAATGGTCATTAAATATATATATATAGCAAAAACAAGTTAAACAAATGTAATTTGGTAAAATGTCAGTTTTATTTCTCAACATAATCTGTATCAAGGGTTATATACTGGTCCAGTAAGTTTCCGATTATTCATCTCTTCAAAAAAAAAAACGAATTTTTAAATTCTGCAATCAGTAATGGTACTCATGATATTTTCACTCAATGGAACTAACTCTCTTCTCACCAAGTCAAATTTTCAAGTATGGAAAGAGAAAGAAGTCGAGTCTAAGTTCAGTAGGATGGGTGAAAATCAAGTCAATACTCAATTTGTGCGCTTTTGCTATTTTGACTCTCAATGTAGGAATGACGCATTGTCATGGTGAGAAAACACTTTTTTTGGTGCTGGAATGTTAGTCTTTTCCCCTCAATTCATCTTTCTACATGCCCAAGAACGATATTCACCTTCTTTGGTGCACTTTCATTAATTGCTGATGCTTTTTTAATCCACAGCCAACAATTTTAGCACGTTTTCTTGAGCTATTTTTCGTACAGGATATTGTGCACTTATTCAGTTGAGTTTTTTTTTTGTCTTGCACACTTGTACTTCAAGATCTTTCATTGCGATATAACTGGTCCCCCTCCCCCCCCAATTATATCCGTGGTGGAAGTCGGAAGTTCGGAGCTTTCTTAATCTTTTGTGAATGTACGGCCATGTTTAAACGCATTTATCCAGATAAAGATAGCCTTTAACACTGATGCTCAGTCCGCATTATCTTCTCTCAACTCGGCTTATATCCGAGTACTTTCCACTTCTTCAAATTAAAATATTTAACCACTGCACGATCTTATTTTATTCAATTTTCATGGCACATGTAAAAGCGTCGATTAAGTTGACTGTCAAAATTAATTATGCGTTACATCTGGTTCAAACTTTGTCATTATTCGTTACAGGAAGTATACTTATCAACGTTGGCGTCACATAACGATTTTTTGCCCCATTACAAAGAAATTTACCTGATTGTTCAAACAATCCTGTGATTTTCAGTTGATATTATATTTCTGAAGTTGTTTAACACACGAAAACGGATGAAGATCCAGTAATAACACAAGTATAATAAAAGGGGAACATTACTGCCGAATAAAGTTAATACGAAATTGGCCTTAACGGATATGCGCGATAAACAAATTAACAGTAATGCCCAAGCTCATTCTTCCCTAACCATGCCTCATACAGCAAGGTATATTTTTGTCAAGTTTCACTGAATTGCGTTCATTAGCTTGAAATTTATAAAGGAAATAAGGAACCCATTATGAGTGAAACACCAATAGAAGTGCTTTATGCATCTGAAATATACATGTGCATTCAGATATAGAAAATCATGTGAAATTTTTATTTAATTTTTATTTTTAAATATTGCAAAGTGGATAAAATTATCAATTTTTTTAATCAGAATAGAGCTAAACGACCATTTCTGCAATCAGGCAATAGGGTCCACTTGAAATTACGTTGACCACGTTCATTTCCTGTCGATTCAGATTTTTTATCCCAGTTTTTAATCATCCCGAATAACCGTTTATTTGTAGCATAATTAAGCTCATTCACGCGAAGGTCAGCCGCACTAGAAAAAAAAAAATATATATATATATATATATATATATATATATACGCAGGTTTCCTGCGGTGCAAATTTACGTGACCCTCATTTTTGTGTATGGTCCAAAGTAAATAAATGAGATGATTTTTAAGCACTGAATGTGACCACAATCGAGCGTCCGAAGCAGAGGGGAGGGATAGAACTTCTGAACGAAGCCCTATAAAGTGTAATTCTGGGCAACTTTTACAATTAGTTTGCGGTCGGAGCCGGGTGGAACAAAAAGGCCCCAGGCGACCGCCTTGTTGGCGTTTTGTTGCGCCGCCGCAGGCTTGGGTTGCAGATTTCTGTTACATAGCAGTTAAATGTAAAATTTTAAATCTACTCCTTTGCAAAAAAAAAAAAAAAAGTTCATTTAAGCAGGTTTTTAAGTTTACCACTTTCCTTGAATTCATCTAAAATTTCGGAGTTTTTGTCCTAAAACTTTCTTTTCTATTCTCTTGCTGTTGGCTCTTCTTTCACTTAATTCATCCTTCGTGCTACTTTCAACTTTTCTTAGCATTCTTGTATCATCCTTTCTTTTTAGTATTTCCTCCTCAAATAAACTTTCGGATTCTTTGTCCCAGCGTGTAATTAACGGCAAGAACTGAAGGAATTTACCGCTCTTGTCAGAAAATGTCCAAGTATTGGAAGACTATTCTCCTTCTCCTCGCACAACCCTCAAATCACAATTTAATCAGAATTTCTGGCGCTCAAACTACGAGGGATAAGTCATGGTAACTGCTTTTTTTTTTCTCGCGAACAAGAATCAATACAAAAATCTAAGATATATGATTGAAAGTATATCTTTCAAATGGTACCATCAACGGAAGGCTGGATGCAGACGATCCTTGTAGGGAAGAAGCAAAACGCAGGTAACCGGACAACATTGGCTTATTGTGGCATGAACAAAAATTACACACAACTACTTACACGGGGTTGCAAATCTGTCACAGAACGAATCTTCCAGGTAGTCCACAGTGTTTAGCAACCTTCGAAGTAGTCTCCAAGTTGCCAGCGGTGAGAAGCCCCCTGTCCATCTCGCCACATTTCGACAGGGCAGGGCATGCGCACTCAATGATTCCCGTAGCTCTGTGTGGCATTCTGCCGGGGGAAAATGCTATTTTCACACACGCACGTATCCTCCATTCTTGACCACTGTCGCTCACCAACTGAACTTCGGGACGTGCTGAGAAATGAAGCTCTGCTCACATATACCATCTGGTGGTTTCATTCGAAAGTACATTCCATACACTTTCAATCGTATATCCTAGATTCTTATGTTGTTCCTTGTTTGCGAGAGAAAAAAATAAGTTGCCATGAATTATGACTTATCCCAAGTATTTGCACTGTAAGAAAATCTGATATAGTAGAACATATTTCTAGATGCATTCCCCTCTCCTTTCTGACAAGCTGCGTCCATATTAGTGAGTGTTATCAAATATTCATTACCATGCACGTAACAATACAAAGTCTCGATCATCATAAGCAAACATCATCTTTGTCCAAGCAGATGGGAATAGATGAAGGTAAAGTAGCAAAGTTTCAATTAACAGGAAGATTAACGAAAGTTATAGTCTATCTTAAAAATATATCCCAAGAAACGTTGACTATGTCCAAAAAGTACATTAAAGCTCTGTTCCATAAATACTTTCTATTTTCATTAAATGTGTAATGAATTATTTGTCTTCTCATTGTTGCCCAAAATAATAATTATTCTAACTTTTTTTAATACATGGCCTATTCATAAGGTTCATTTGTGACATCTTTCAGTTGAGTGCTCTGAAAATGTATCTACACCTTGAAAAATATTGTTAGGAAGCCATTTAACTGTAACTATTTCTTGTAGCATGTTGACATTCTCAAGTGAATTTATCATTGCTCTTTTACTTAAACAAGAAATAAACTTAATATATTTGTTGGTAAAACTTCAACACTAGAAAAAATAGAAAACTGCACATACCTTAAAAAACACTAACACCAAAAATTTAATTACACGCTCACAAATGACAATTAAATATTAATAAAGAAAAGGATACAAAATTTATAACATAACTCAACAGATCCCAGTTTACATGTATAAATCAATAATCAATTATGTAATAATTAGAAAGCTCATAGATGTCAAATTTATAGATCTCCAAGTAGATAAATATGTATATGGGAAAATACATGTAGAATTATTATCCCAAAACAAATAGGTGCTAGTTATACTCTTAGATTACTATCCTATTTAAACTTGAAACGAAACATATCTTATTTAAGGCTCTAAACACTCATTGATAATAAGTAATTAATTATATTAATTTATTAAGTCCATTTACATATGTATTTGTATTAGGTGAAGGGTATAATGCTCAATATAAGCAACAAACATTTAATGGTAATAGCTATTTAGTTATGTTAATTTAAGAAGTTCATATGCTTATGTAATTACGTAAGATAAGGGCCATAATACCAGGTGGTATTCAGAATATTCGGTACTGGTGCTGCCATCTGGTCAAAAACTTACTTTGAAACTAATGACCGCCGTACCACTCGAAGTAGTTCCCTTCCACACGTATACACCGATCCCAGCGATTCTGCCATTATCCCAGTGCATCTTGGAAGTCATGTTCTTTGAGGGTTTTAGCACAGACAGCGTTTCTTCTTGAATCCTCTCGAACCAACGTTCTTTCTACTTGATTTTCAGTTTGCGGATTAGAGCGAAGTCGCAGGATGCCAAATCAGGCGAGTAGGGTGGGTGGGGGACAACCGTCATGTTGTTTTTCGTCAAAAAGCTCCTGGGGAACAAGGAATCGTGTCAGGGCGCATTATCGTGATGCAACAGCCAGTTCCCTTGTCGCCAAAGTTCGGGCCGTCGTCTCCGCACATTTTCACGAAGCCGTCGCAAAACGTTACAGTAGTACGTGGAATTCACTGTTTGATTTGGTGGGACGAATTCTTTGTGCACAATCCCTTTAGTATCAAAGAAAACGAGGAGCATGCTCTTGACTTCGATCTTCACTTGTCTCGCTTTTGGGCGGGGGGGGGGGGGTCTTGGTGAGTTCGGGCTCTTCCACTGGGAGGATTGTTGGTTTGTCTCGGGGTCATAAGCGTACATCCAGTTCTCGTTGCCGGTGATGACCCTGGGCAAGAAGGTTGGGTCATCGGATACGGCCTACGAATCTCCGTGCAAACTTCAACACGCTGCGCCTTCTGATCAGCAGTCAGGATCTTTATCACAAATTTTGCGGCGACACGATGCATGCCCAATTCATCAGTTAAAATTCGTTGGCATGTCTCATAAACAATTCCCACTTCATGAGCAAGGTCTTCGGTTCGACGTCGATCCTCACGAACGAGGCATTGAACTTTGGCAACAATGTCAGGCGTTGTGCAACTGACGGGCTTACCGGTGTGAGCATCATCTTCAATAGCTGTACGGCCGGCCCTAAACCTAGCATGCCACTCAAACACACATGTACGGCTCATGCTTTGTCCCCCAAATACTTGTTGAATCATTACGAGGGTCTCCGTAGCATTTTTCCCGAGATTTGCACAGAATTTGAGCATATTCTCTGTTCTAATCTTGGATCCATCCTAAAATCGCCACACACTACACACATAGTATCATGAAAAGTACTATAGCATCTCAACAATTCTGCCCAGCTGCATGAAACTTTAAACACTCACTCATCAGATGTGCTAGTGTTGCCACCTAGCAGTACAAAACTCTACTGCAACTATTGTCGAGATGGCAGCACCAGTCCCGAATATTGTGGATACCACCTCGTATTCAATTTAAAGCTTTAAACATTCATTGATAATAAGTTTTTAATCATATAAATTTACATGTTTTTATGTTAGGTAAGGACTTTAATTTTCAACTCAAAAAACATATATTCGTTGGTAATACGTTTCAAATCGTATAAATCTAGTAAGCTCATTTGTAAGGAATTCATGTATCAGATACAGGTTATTTCAATGTATGTTTTAATGTTTATTTTTTGGCCTTTATGACAATACTTAATAATATAAATGTAACGGTTCAAAGGATCACATACATAGTCAAGAATATGAAAAAATTAAAACGACTGATAAGAAAATTGTAATATTAAATGAATCAACCAATGGCAAGCGTAACACTAATAAGTGCATCAAGAATAAAACACGAGACAAGACAGCTTTATTACGACTGAATAGAAATTAACGAATTCATTCGCTTAGTATACGTATGCGGAAGATATAATGCATTGTAATGAATAGTATCATTACAATTCTTTTGTAATAAATAACTGTTTATATCTCAAACTTTTGTTAGTTATGCGTTGGATTCCGCAGAGAGAAGGTGTGTTTTAAATTCCATTAGCAAAAATCGTGGTTCGCATTCCGTAAAGGGAAGCTGCATTTTTACATTACCTAAAGATAAGCAGCATTTTTACATTACCTAAAGATAAGCAGCGATTAATATTTAGTGGAAGAAATTACAAAGTTATTAATTGTGGTGAATGATAGGAGTTACGAGTTTGATTTAATATCCATATAGAAAAATAGTATAGGAGTTATAACAGGACAAAACGCGCAGTTTTCGGGAGAGAAATATAAATTATAACACGTTTGTCTGGTATTCTGTCTGCATCTAATAATATCCTCAGAGCATATCGTAACCAGAAAAGTGTACTGTTGTGTGGTAATAACAAAACATTAATAAACTGCGTAGATTCCTATCCATTGTGATTTTGTTATACTTAAAATCACACGTCTTTCACCCCAGAAGTATCAATCTGAAAAAGCCAGCTAGAATACCAAACCCTGAACTAGCTGAGCATATTGTGGTGGTAATTAGGAACGACGTCAACATCGATGACACACGAATTTGGCATCCAACATCCACGATGGCGTCACCCATAATTCCGCTATAAACAAATTTAGTACATCTGTACTAAATTTATTTGTTGTGCTCAATTCTTTGGATTTTGAAATATGGATTAATATTTTGGTGTAATTCTGTTGAAAGTAAGCGAGTTTTTATACTACAAATTTGGGCAATTTTAATAATGTGTTGCTGACTTCAGACTTTCATGTAAAAGCACATTTAAAAAAATTAATATTTAGACATTTCCTAGTTAATATATACTTTCTAAAATTCTTTTTAAGTTAAAAATCAGGAATTCTTAATAAAAAAGTGCAAATATATATTAATACTAGGCAAAAAATCTTGCTATCAAAAGGAGTCCATTATTAATTCGTAGGAATATTTCATGATCTCCCAAACAATTTCAAATCATTATTTTCCGGTGATGAACAAAATACAAATTTGCACTTACAGAATACTTGCATAACAAAACGTATTGCTCTATAGAAGAATTTATAAATAAGCAATGTTCTTTGATAGCATATTAATTATGTTTTTCAAAATATATTTAATATGATTTTACGAGGCACTGTATATTATACAAATTTTAATAGATTAATTAGAATTTTCCTATGAATGAATACTTTATTATAATTTCTCACATTAAAAGGTGATAAAATATTTCATGTATAATAACATGTCCTATATAGCAAATACAATATGGAATTAATCATGCTGTGTAATGTATATAATATTAAAGAATTTACACCAACTATGCAATATAAAACTTGAAATGCTCTATGTTCAAAGTCTTCTAAGTATAAGCTCTTGGAACGCAATAAAACGTTATATTATAAGTAACTTTAGTATGTTATAAAAAGTTTACTATAACAGCGTCAACATATTTAACGTTTTATTCAACTATAAACTTTTATGTTTTATTCATATTTGTTCTTAGGAAATTTCTTTGTAACCAGGCATATTGCGCTGTCAAGTTTTTAAATGGCCAGCAATCTTATAAAACGTATTCTTAAAGATGAAAAAAAAAAAAAAAAAAAAAAAAACCAAAAAAAAAAAAACCCACATATGCTTACTTTAATATTATTGTTTACATTGTGATTTGACTAGTTCTACTTATATGTTCATGTGACAGTAGTATGTATTTATAGAAAGCTGAATAAACTAAATAAAGTATACTATTTACTGCTTTCCGGAGGGAAATCTTGCAGTTTTCCATAGGCTGAAGTAACCGAAAAGCGAGACCGTATTTGGACTTAAATACTTCTTGCTTTCACGGCCGTGTTATAATTAAAACAGTTACAATTTTCAGAGCTGTTTTGCCGTATTTCATGGTTTAATATGCTACCATAGCTTTCACCAATGGCTGCGGTTGGCATCTTCAGTGGACGATGAACAACACCTGACTGATAAAAGATGACATTATTGATCCCTTTCTGTCTGGTACACTGATGATGCCAACCACAATAGTTGGTGAAAGCTGTGGTGGCATATTAAACCATGGACCACGGCAAAACAGCCCGGAAGATTTTAACTGTTTTAATTAATCATATTTGGACTATCCGATATCTACTACAAACCAAGTATTTTGCAGTGGGCTATTGTCAGTATATTTATAAACACTGAGTTTAAAGATGCGTTTGAATTCTTCATGTAGAGGAAATGTAACAACATTGAGAAAATTATAATCCCTTGGATAGCAAAATCTGGAAATGTTTAACACTTTATCATGTATTTGGTCATGTACTAATGTATGTACCAATCTTGTTTTAGGCCAATCAATCAATCAATCAATCAATCAATCAATCAATCAATCAGTCAGTCAATCAATCAATCAATAGGTCGATTTTCTACAACTGGGAAAATTTGACCATTACGATTACAAAAGTTCTTTGAAGGGCCAGAGAATTGTTTTTTAAGACAGCCTTATACTTCTTCTTTATTCGATACGTGTCGAATCTTATTCGGGATTTAACAATATAAACTATTAGAGTGTTGAGCCGTTAATATGGGTTGTCATTACCAGTGATGTAATGTAAATAATGCTTTCTTTATAAATGTATAAATTTTGATGTTGGATGCAATATAAATTTTCCTTTCTCTAACGCCTTTCTATGCTTGTTAAAGGGTCACTTTATATTTTAGATAGTTGCAAATCAATAATAAGAAGATATCAGTTTTAGTTTATTCGATTTCTTCATATGATCGTTTTCAGTGACAGAAATAGCTAGAACATGTGAAAATTGCGTTAAAGACAAGTAACAAAATTGAAAAATTGTGGTAGAGTTTTATTCCTGTAACAACGTTGAACCAAAAGGTATAAATAATAACCCTAAAACTAAAACTTACTGATATGAAATATAGTTATAAAGCTAATGTTATATAAAACATGGATTTGTTTCAAATCTGTGGGACTCACCATTTCAATTCCATTGACGTGTAGCCAAACGTTATTCAACACTTCTGTTCAACGACAATAAATGGCTTCACTTTGAATTTAAGGATAAATCAGAAATGTTCTCTAATATACAACCAATTTAAATATAATGCATAATTTTATCCAAAGTGATACTAGGAACATAATATTTCTAGCTGCGAAAATAAATAAATAAAACACAAAGAAAAAGAATTGCTCATTGTACCTGATATTTCCTTAAGGCTAGTTAAATGCTGCACGAAAATTTTGCAAATAAATCAAATCCCAGTTCTGACTTAACTATAGCTTGTAGCATTTGTGAAGCGTCTGCATATATACATATGGATTTCTTAATTTGTTAAGAAAGAGGCTATTATTGCATTTTACACAGTGAAAAATTACTTTAAAACTCTATTTTGCAGAGATGTCTTCTGCTTTTTTTTTTTATTATTGTATCGTAGGCTTCGATTTTCCAGAAATATATCACTGTGTGATATCTTTCTGAAAGTGTCTCAATATAGGGTCATACACATCCAATAATCGACATGATTTTACCAGCAAAAGCCTGATAATTTTTTCTTGATCGGAGACGAGTGCTCCCACTGAATCAATTCTCTCTCATGCAATGTCACAGTTTGACGGAGAAAAGCATATTCTTCACAACGATGACGATCCAAGTGCTTCTGACAAATTGTCTGCTAAACTCACTGTGATCATAGGACAGCTGCCTTGAGACTCATCTGCTTCACACTTTCCTATATCGGAAGTAATCATGAATAATTCTGTAGGCATAGCCGTGACTTATGTTGAATTCCACGCAAGTTCATAAACAGTGACTGACTTGATCTGCTGTCCCACTGCGATACTATCACTGGCATTGAATCTTCCCCTTTTAAAGCTTCTCACCCATTCATGTATTTTCCCTCACTCAATCTCCATTATAATGCAGATTTAATAATAATAATAATAATAATAATAATAATAATAATAATAATAATAATAATTTATATCAGTACAATTTTCTTCCGGGCTGTTATGCCTTGATCTGCTGGAGATGAACTTTCCAGACGTTTCGTCCGCAACTACGGCGGACATCTTCAGTGGCGTTTAGCTTCCTCCGTTTATTCACTGCGTCTGAAGCGTTGACCGTTGGGGTCGCTATATTTACATAGACAATCACATACGGCTCGATGACACATAATGACACCAACACCACTTCCCGACATAACAAGAAGTTTGACCAATTGTCGTCCTTCAACAAACCATTTGCATCCTTGGACCCCAGCCGCACGTGGTGAATCTATCTAATCATCCATTGACACCAGTCGAAACCTCACTAGTAGCAAAAGGAGGCAATTATGCCGTTACCACGCCTACTTTATCTGTTGAAGACATCATTTCGAACATTGAATCAGGGGTACGTTGCCATCCGAGGGCAGCAGCTGAACAGATTCGCTGTGAATCCGCCAGGATTCTACAAAGAGCCAAAGCTCCGCCTAGCAATTTGCCTCACCCAGAGAGGACAGCATTGAAGACTCTAAATGCCAATCAAGACATCATTGTCTGCCCAGCTGACAAGGATAATGCAGCAGTGATCTTAAATCAACAAGACCACCACCGAAAAACCCTAGGTCTTCTGAAACCGGACATATATCGCATAATTAAACGTGATCCCACAGCACGTATTCTACGAAAACCAACCTGCTGATCAAGAACTCTTCCCTGTCAACAAAAGATAAACATTGCACCACCAGATCCGAAGCCCAGCCTCCCAGACTTTATTGCCTACCTAAGATACACAAGCCGGAAGTGCTTCTGAGGCCGATTGTTAGCGGGATTGGATCCCCGACCTACAGCATAACGGTTTACTACAACCCCACGTCAGTAAGACTGATTCTTTCACCAAGGACTCAACACACTTCATCCAGAAATTCCAAAATCTTATTTTGCAGCCCCAGGATCTGATTGTCAGCTTTGACGTCGTGTCTCTCTTCACCATGGTTTCTGTACAGGAAACTCTCACACAACTGTCACACATTTTCCCCGAAGACATAATAACACTCTTCAAACAGGTGCTCACCACTACTTCCAGTGGAATCACTCATTTTATGAACAAATAGACGGAGTTGCCATGGGCAGCCCGTTGAGTCCAGTGGTGGCCAACTTCTTCATGGAATCCTTCGAAACTACAGCGCTGGACACAGCTCCACTAAAACCAACTGTCTGACTCCACTACGTAGATGATTTTTTTTTTTTGAGTAGTGTTTAACGCCCGTTTTTACTACTGAGGCACCACAGGCGGTACGTAGATGATACTTACGTTATTTGGCCTCACGGGGAGGAAGCTCTAAATGGGTTCCTCCTTCACCTCAATGGCATCAATCCCCGCATTCAGTTCATCATGGAACAAGAAGTGAACAGTTGGCGTTCCTTGACGTTCTGGTTAGCAGAAAAGCCAACTCCACATTGGGTCACATGGTCTACCGTAAGCCCATTCATACTGATCGCTTAAATAAAAGATCCAATCATCATCCAAGGCAGAAACGTGCCATGATCAAAACTCTCGTAAATCGTGCTTCACGGATTTGTGAGCCCCAGCTACTACCACATGAACTGCGTCACCTAGAACTAGCATTACAATCCAATGGTTACTCAATTCAGGAGGTCAAAAGAGCCAGCCGCCTGGCAAGACCGCAACCGGCCAGCCAAAAGCCGGACCAATCTCATGTTAAGGGCAAAGTTTTTCCTCCTTATTTCAAAAACGTCACAGATCTCATTGAGCACATCCTAACACGCTACGGTGTCAAGGCCGCCTTCAAGTCTACTAAGCAGTTAAGAAAATTACTACGCTCACTCAAAGATCCCCGGGACCCTTTGTCATCGTCCGGTATCTACCGCATCCCCTTTTCCTGCGGTTCGGTCTACATCGGCACCATTCAACGCATTGTCAACACCAGACTCAAAAAACACAAAAGGAACTGCCGTCTAGATCAGATAGATAAATCCGCGGTAGCAGAACACGCCATCGAAGCAGAGGGGGAACACATCATCAAATTTCAGGACACTAACATTCTCTCATCCACGACACACTACCATGCTAGACTGCAACGCGAAGCCATCGAAATCCACAACAATCCTAATAATTTCAAAAGGAAAGAAGAGTCCCTGAAACTTAACAGCAAGTGGTTTCCAACAATAAAAAACAAAGTACAATATCTAACACATAATAACATAGGGAGCCTATCACAAGAGAACAGCAGCACAGGAGAGACTAGGCTCCTCCCACCAACCGATCGGCCGCCGCTCGTTCCGAACCAATCAGCGGAGAGCTCTGGTACTATAAATATAGCGACACCAACGGTCAACGCTTCAGACGCAGTGAATAAAAGGAGAAAAACGTCCACGCCACTGAAGATGTCCGCCGTAGTTACGAACGAAGCGTCTGGAAAGTTAATCTCCAGCAGACCACGGTATAACAGACCGGAAGAAAATTGCACTGACATCTATGACTCCGGCCGTGAAAGTCTACGTTCTCTCAATAATAATTTATTTTACGGTGAAGTTAAGACCATAAGAGTCTCTCTTCCACTTCGCCAGGGACAATTACTATTACAATATACTCATATACAATACATATAAAATATAGTTATGGAATTTGCAATTGAGCAGAGTAATACTTGTTAAATGCTGCATTCTCCAAATAAATATCGGGCAATATTCTAAACTGTGGTTGTGACCGGTAATTCTTGATATGAGATGGCAGAGAGTTCCAGAGACGAGCAATGACAACTGCGAAGGATGAAAAAAAGTAAGAGATTTGGTGTAGAGTTACATAGAGGATGGAAAGGTTATTCGATCGGGTGTTTAAATTATGATGAGAAGGTAAGTAGTGAAAACGGGTCGAAATATCGTGTGGAGTTGGGGTGTATAGAATTCGACGTAGAAAAACGAGAAAGTACAACTTCCTTCTAGTATCCAGTCGATGCTAGGATAACAATTTAAAAGCTGTATTGATATGATCTGATTTACACAGGTTACATACGTAGCGAACAAAGGCATTGTGAACACGTTATAGTCTTTGTCCAAGATTTATCGTGACTCAGCAGAATGTCGCATAATCAAGCTTTCGTTTGCTTATTGAACGTGAGAAAAATCGTAAGTCGTTTTAAAGAATGGTATACTGAAAATATTTTTTTTTAACAAATGTCTTTTGTTTGAACTTGCAAATTAAGATTACTGTAAAAATAACACCGAGATATATTAGGAACGATTTTATTCACACTTTTGTCTCATTAAGTTTTACGGGAATGAGTACCGTTTAATTAATTTTGTACAATAATCTACAATGCCACATTATGATTACCTACAATTTTTCCAAATTTATGATAAGGTCATTTTGTTTAGCCTACCTATGTTGATACTGGATCTAGGTCTCCGTTAAGTTCAGCTACGGCGTTGGTGAGTTAAGTCTGGTTGTAAGTGCGTTTATAGTTGTAGGTCGTCAACTTGTTTGTGGTGTCTGCAATGCTTAATGTGAACAGTGACACCATTTATATAAATAGAGATTAATATTGGTTCCAGTACAGACCCTTGTGTGACCTCATATTCTAGTGACCTCCAACGCAAAAATGATTTCCTTTTTGCAACACACTGTAGTCAGCCGGACAGATAGGAGCAAAACCACTGAATCGAGTCCTCAGATGAATGCACACATAAGTTTTGAAAATAGTTTATTTATATTAACCGAATCAAACCCTCTAAGTCAATAAAAGTTTGGACAGCCAGTTCACCTACATCCATAGCTTCAAGGATGTCCTCAGTTATGACTATGCAGCGACTTCATGAGAAAATATTTAATTTGTTTTTTAGAGTCGCAAAATGAGACATACTCATCATCCACAGCAGCAACTTTATAGTCCTGCTATCACATTTAGAGAACGAATCATATCCTCTTGTCGATGAAGGTCAACGTGTGAATTATAATCCCAACTCACTTGCCGAACAGGTATTGGAGTTCTGCACATGGGCAGCAAAGGGCAAGAGCGTAGTCCATTTTAAATGCCCGCACTGAAAATCGACGGACTACGAGGGTAGGTCCATAAGTTTCCGGCCTCGTCGATAAGGGTTATCGCCTTCACAAAATTTTTATCTGGTGTCATACCTTATCTGTTAAGTAAATAATTATAGCTGCAATTTCCGCTCCACTATGTTCAGTTCTTCAGATATAGTTGCACAAAGAAAGCTATGTGTAGAAGATTGTGCCATATTCAAAATGGAGTACACAGCTGTTATTAAGTTCTTCACAAAAGAAGGACTTACTCAAATTAAACTTACTTACTTACTTACTTACTTAGAGACTTACTGAAATTAAACAGCAATTGAACGATGTATATGGGGAAGCACCCTCCCCCCTCATTCTACCGTAAAAGAATGGGCCAAACTTTTTCGAATGGATCGAGAGAGCATTAAAGACGAAGAACGTGCAGGTCGGCCCTTAAAGGTGATCCTTTCTGAAAACATCGCTCTTGTGGAAGCAGAAATTACGAATGACTGGCGGCTCAAAGTTATACAAATAGCAGCATGGTTGGGCCTTTCTAAACAATAATCCTTCGAATTATTCATGAACATTTAAACATGAATAAGGTTAGGGCCTAAACTTCTTTCCTCATCCAAAAACAGCAACGAGCCATCTGTTGTCAGGTATTTTTGGAGCTCTGTCCTGGCAACGAGATGGAGAGAAGTTCTGCAAACCATTGTTACAAGAGTTAAAACTATGGCCCTCAACTAAGATTCCTTGTCCAAAAGAAAATCAATGGAGTGGCGTAAACCTAGCGAAGCACCGCCTCTAAAGATCAAAGATCAAGGTTACCCAGTCAACCAAAGAGCATGGCCACAATCTTTTGGCACTGTAAAGGAATACTCTTCATTGACTTGAAGAAGAGGAACAACACTGTAATTGGGGAGCACTAGGCTGGCCTACTGCACAGACTACGTGCTTGCATCAAAGAGAAAAGGCGAAGAAAGCTGAGTGGTGGTTTGCTCCTTCTTCATAACAATACACCCGTGCACACAGCTCTTGTTGCAAATGAAGATGTAAAGAAATGTGGCTTCAAGGAGATCGATCATCCATCCTACAGCCTAGATCTAGCTCTCAGTGACTATTTCCTCTTCTCAAAACTCAAGAAGGATCTTCGAGGAAGGGAATTTGTGACGAAAAAGTGATGGATGCTGTTTATGCCCATTTTGCAGACAAAACTTCTGAATTTGGGGGGGGGGGTTGAAATGTTAATTCAAAGATCTGAGAAGTGTATTGCAAAGTAACTATATTGAAAAGTGAAATATAGTTTTTGTCTTTATCATACCTAGAATTTGGTTAGGTCGGAAACTTGTATATCTACCCTCATATATTAAGCTGAATGATGAAGGTGAAGATGGAGATGAGAAGAGCAACAGCAGGGAAAACAGGACTTTCCGGAGAAAACCTTCCCACGAATCCCTTCTGGAATCGAACCCGAGCCGCTTCGTTGGAAGGCGAGCAGTGTAACCACTAAGAAGCGGGAAATTGCAACATCTCTGTGCCCATTTGGTAGAGCACGTGATATTCAATATGAACTCATCATGAGAATATGTTCGTATCAATTATTTAAAATTTAGTAATTCTGTTCATTAAATGAATTCTTTTACATTTATTTGTATTATTTTAGTTTGGCTTCCTTCTGGAAGAGTTTAAACCCACTGCCGAACGAAGGCATCGGATTTTAGCCGTTTGATTCTTTGCCTTATGGTCCAGTAGTTGTGCATATTTATTTCATTTGTATATGTGAAATACGCAGTGCCATTAATTTATAGAATTCTAATTACAGCTGTAGCTATTGTAGCCACTCAGTCTTCAGTCATCCTCTGAAGATGCCCGGCGGAGAGACGGGCGAAACGCCAGATGTTTCAGCACCTTCTGGACCATTGCCAATAAGCTCGGAAAGTTCATTTTATTGGATTTAATTAGAGGTTTTCGAAGATTTGTTTTTTAATTTTTGGCGTATTTTCTTAAATATCCTATTAAATATTTTAGCTTTATTTTCATTTCAGTTTAACAGTGAACCCCATATAATGGAACAAATTACTTTATTTTTTCATTTGTTATTAATCATTATTTTATAATGCATGTGATTGTTAAATGGCATTACTCTTGTTTTTGTATCAGATACTTTAATGTAAAATTTGAATACTACTTCGTATTTGAAAATTATTTTCAAAATAACTAAAAATTGTCAAATCATCTGAAAATAAGATTGTATTTGAAGCTTATTTGCTAATGTTAAACTTTAATGTATAACTGTCTTGTTACTCCCTAAAGACATCAAAAATGCTAATAATTGTTGGAGCCATAGGAAAGTCTTGCTTAATTCTTTGGTTTGTTATTTTATAAATACCCAATATTCGCTTGCCAATGATGTTTTGAAACATAAGCTTAAGATAGATTTTTATCGACTATCCAGGAAAGATTCTTTTGCAGACAATTTATTTTCTCACAAAATTAAAAGCTAATTTGTTTAGGTGTTTTTAAGATGAGACTGGCTTTATCAATGAGCTATTTTTTTAAAAAAATACAATATATATTTGAATTAACTGTTTATATTAGAGAAAACTTGCAGTTTTTGTACTCTTTAATTTACTGAAAGGATGGGTATTGTTAGTATTGTTGGTATTTCAAATATAATGAAATTAATTTTGAAATCCAACAAAGACATTTGCAAAACCTTTTAAATTTTGGGGGGAGAGGGAGAGAGAGATAATGTGAGAGTGAAAAAGAGATATTACAAGAATGGGCATCGCCTCCCATAATATTTCTTTAAAATTAGGGGGAGCGAGGTTATTGAAAATATGAAATACAAATTTATTAAAACACACAAAGAGAGAACATACAAAAATGAGAAATTTAAATTGCTGCTTGCAAAAAATTCACAGAACCAATCAATGTATTTGTGTGAAAAAATTTTTTTGGCACTAACAACAATAAAAACGAAACAGAAAATGATATTAAAGGTGGAATTACCCCTGATCCTTACAATCAGGAAGTTTACTTTAATTAACCATATTTGTTACTAACAAGAAATATTTCATGATATAAATTAATTATACTAAAGTTGTTTTACATTTTTATATGATAGGGAATAATATACACATTATTTGCTATTTAATATCTTGATAAGATTTTCCCTTTTATTTTTAATTTGATGGCTTACATTTATTAAAACCGGCATATATCTTAACTAGTTAAATTCATGAAGAAGTAATGAATTAAATTTTAAATAATATGTGCTATGACATTTTTTCGTGCCAGCGTTATCATGAAAAGTAAATGCAACTTCTTTCTCCCTAAGAAAAAATTTAACTGATCATTTGGAAGTTCGGCGATTGCAATGGCTTAATTGGGAAAAACACAATTATATTATTTTTATATCATGCATAGCTTTAATTTTTCACCAGTAACATTGAGAATGCTAAGTAGGAAAGAAACTAACATAACAATAGAATGCACCACAGTTGTAAAGCATAATATAAATGCTATGCCTTATTCTTCAATTGTAAATTAATTTCTGCAAATGAGAGAGAGCGAGAGAGATCCTATAAATTGCAAGCATTTTAAACATTTACTCGAATAATATCGGGAGACCTTTGTCTGTTGTAGCGGTGTGGCAATCGCCGCTTAGTTTTAATGAGCTTGAAAATTAAAAATGCGCATGCCTTTATTTACGTCTTATTCGCAAAACGATAAACAGCTATCGCAGTGTATGTCTTCATAATATTGTCTTGAATAACCGATGTAGCTCCCTCACATAAGATATTAACAATCTCTTCTGGTATTTTTTTGAGTACGCCTAAGATGTGGAGAATTTTTGGAGAAACTTTAAGCTCACCCCTGACCAAAGTCCCATGGATATCTGAGAGGGCACAAACTACGATCGCATTTATAACTATGGAGAATATTTGTTGGGGATTTTCGGTACTACAACAAACAAGCCTTGTCGCTATAGAAAATGATAAGAGACTGTTAAAACTCCCGCTAAATTTAACTCTTAATTATACGTCTGGTGGTGTTAGTTTGGAGACTACATGAATTTTATAGGGTTTAATTAAGAAGGGGTTTCATCACTGTGTAGGATAGAGTTTGTAGCTGGAGAATTGTTGGGTGAATGGAGGTAAAGTCTAATTTAGGACCCCTCAATTATTACTGCACGCTACCCTTTTTTTTCAGTGTATGCTCTTGACGAAAAAGTGTGGACCTAGCCAACATGTGAGCCAGTTTAATGACATTAAGTGCGGATGATTTTGACACTCCCACCTGTTGTGGCAGTTCTAACTCAAACATACACCAATATCGTTTAATATTTCCTCTATTAAAAAGTGTTGTTTTCTCTAATTTTTTGCTTTTAACGTAAAACTGATTTAATGTTTCCATAATCTGTATGTTGTTTCCTATGCATCCTCAATTGGATAATCGTTGGAAATTTCTTCACATAACCTCCTTAATAAATGCACCATTAAAATATTTCTTCCAATGTTTTAATTAATACAACATTAAATGCATTTTTATTTATTGTCATTTTGACTCCATTGGTCTTATCGCGACATCTTGTGCACTTGAATACTATAGGTGTAGATCTGTAGGAATGAATGAAATGAATTAATGTTGGCGAAAATTAACTTGGAGTTGAGAAAAACCTTTCCCAGATAGCTTGACCTGATCGGAAATGGAACCCAGGACCTCCGGATTAGTAGTCGCAAACGCTTCCACCAGACCTCGGAGTAGCTCTAACTTTTTTCTCATAGTACGAAACAAACGAACAACTAGATGCATCTAATTATACCAATACACAAAACTCATTTAATTTCTTTCTCCCTAACAACCGTTGAACTGGCATATGAGCTGCTTGCTGAGACAGCCAACGCCGAGACGCATACGGTTCATGTTGCGCTATGATAACTTAACGTTATACATTGCTGTTGTTATTGCACAAACATGAACGCCCAACTGTATGATTACATATGGTGAGTAGCAAAGGGAATGTTATTTTCAAAATGATCACAGTGATATAAGCGTCTTCACAAAAGTCTAGAGAATGAGGGGCTCTAAAGAAATTATCTTTCTTTGAAACATTTATGATATGAAATGTTCTCATAAGAGTTCCGTTGTGAAGTTGTACCATTCTATAGGATTTACTAGTGATCCTACTAGCCTTGTAAAATTTTATTTTTCAATGAACATTTGGATGGTATTTTGGTGGTGTTCTTTCGTTGTAGTCAACGTTGTTTTATTTTCATTGAAAAAACAAAACAGTATGATTAATACCCTTCGTTCGCACCAAGTAATTTGGGACTGTTGCTTCCAAACCTCATTTGGAGGTTATGAATCCATTCACAATACCTCTGAGGCCAAAACGAGAAAATACGCTTAGTTTTGAAGCAAACATTCTGAAACAATTCATTATTTTTGTGCACCTTACAAAGAAAACCTTCGGGTTTTAACAATCAAATTGCAGTTATAGACCATCTACTTACCTCTGAATTCAATGGTGATATTTGTTTTTCTTCAAAACGCCGTAGTTGAACTGTAGTGGTCTCTTAAGGTACTTCGAAACAACTGAACAATATAGACTGGTGTAGCCGTAGGTGAGTCAAGGATAACTAAACGGAACCCTCTAGTGACCAGCTGCGGCGTTTTACAGAAAAAACTTAATAGTTATCATCGTAAAATTAAAAGGTAAGTATAAATGAAGTAATGAATTTGTTTAATATTCGATATAACAATAGAAAATAAAAAGATGTGCAGCACAATGAAGCTTACTCGGTTTAAATACATATAATATTTTTTTTCCTACTATAAGTGCAGCCAGAATCTTTGGGTCTCCTGAAGATACTGACTTCACTCCATACTTCTGATACCTGTATCGCTCTTTTCAGAAAAGAATGGCAAAAATTCATTCTATATCCCTGTGGAATTTTGTATTTATAAATTACAAATATTTCTACTAATATGTTATCTTAATTAGTTTCTGATTTTCTTATTCATCCAATATCTACAACACTGTGATTATCAGGGTATTGGATTCATCCACATAATAAAAAACACTCATCTCTAATAATTTTCCGCATATTTAATTTCTTTAACTTGTTCATTGATTCTCCTCAACCATTTCTTCCTCACTTTCCCTAAATAGCTTCCAAGTTCTTTACATTTTTCTCAGAACTTAAAGTCAGTAACATATTTCCAACTATTTCTGTTGCAGATAACTCCATTTCTTAAAGGGTAATTTCTATTTCATTAATATTGTTTATTACAACGAATTATGTTAGATATTATTCTTCTTTCCGACAATGGACGAAATTTTATATTGATTTTTCTGCCTACTCCTTTCAACTTGACAACTTTTGTTCATCCATGCAAATTCTTCTCTTTTCATCTTTATTGCAATAGTCCACACATTCTACCCTATCCCATATATTTTTCATGCATCTATATAAACTTAAAGAAATATTATTAAAACCAGCTAATATTTCTTGCATTTAAGTAGTTTCAATCTTAGCTTAATTTATTTCCAAAAGTTCTCTTCTTTTAACTATATTTCCATATTTTCCCCAACCAAACCTTTCGTAAAGGTCTAAATTATATTGCCTCAGATATTTGTTCCATGCGTTCTTGTAAAATTAAACATTGTCGTAATATATTTTCTTCCTCTAGCCTCTTGATCCTGAACCTACTTTAATGTCCTTTCTTTTATTTATCTCTTATTCTTTATTCGTCCTAATTCTGCTTCATTGGCTGAAGCTGTCAGTAGACCCAATATTAGTTTGCAAAATTTTTGGGAATCGAATAGGCATTTACTCAACCATCGTACAACTTCCGAATCTCCACCCTCATATAGCACCTTTACCTCGATTATCGCTGCATAAACTCTCTAGAAAAATTTTATTTGCATTCCTGTCATTTCTTTCAAATATACCTTTACAGCTTTCAATGAGAGAGATTATTAAATAACCTGTAATTGAATAACTTTGGTGTGGTTTTATTTGTTTGAAACCGAACGAAAGATGATTAAACGGGGGCCTTTAGTGGGCAATACTTAACAGTATTTAATAATAATAATAATAATAATAATAATAATAATAATAATAATAATAATAATAATAATAATAATAATAATAATTGAATATTCAATTACAGAAAAGCGAACTGGTGTAGGGCTCAGTGAGTGATTTATTCCTCCGAGAGCCATAAACCTGGTGAAGACGCGAATGGATATGCTACAGTACTCGCATCGGCAATTTTAGCGGTAATGAGAACATCGATTCCAATATGTACAGTCAACGATTCATCAATCCTGGGCCACCAGTGACAAACTGCAGAGATTCAGATGTTTCTGGTAAGAAAGGCCAGAAAGTTGTATCAACAATCACAAACGCCAGAGGAAAGGGAGACTCGATTGTTGATAAACAGACAAAGGAAATTGCCTCCGATAGCCTCCTCCGTAGAATCAAAATGGAGAGCAGAAAAAAAAAAAAAGAAAAAAAAGAAGAAAAGGATTGTATAATAAAGGACTCTTGAGGCGTACCTTACAGGATAATGAGAAATAAAGTTGGGATGTACCCTAGCAGTCAGCTATGGTTAAGGAGGATGGGACGCATACAGGATTATGAGAAGAATCCATGGGGTTATTAGTAGATATTCTGCTTCCTATTAATGAGAATGATTTCCAACAGAGACTGAGGCAGAAGATGACAGAGGAAATTACAATACCTCACGATTTAATTCCAATAACAATGGATGAGATACAACGCACAATAAATGTGTTGAGTAAGAGAAAAGCTCCGGAGTCTGCAGGATTTCTGCGAAAGCCCTTCAGGTCCTAACGAGCGACTTATCTCCCAGCCTTTGTTCACTGTTAAATGAAAGTTTGGTACAAGGGCGGGTACCGAATATTTGGAAGCAGGCCCATCTGGTGATACTTCATTAAGAGTTTGGACTGTGATCCCAATATACCGAGATTGTATAGGCCAATATGTTTAGTAAATTCT
This sequence comes from Metallyticus violacea, assembly GCA_030762175.1. Classification (NCBI taxonomy): domain Eukaryota; kingdom Metazoa; phylum Arthropoda; class Insecta; order Mantodea; family Metallyticidae; genus Metallyticus; species Metallyticus violacea. Next base: position 44,438,963 of record CM060843.1, read on the forward strand.
TTAGCGAAGGTAGAAGAGAAAAACTTGTGCAATTGCCTGGATGGTGAGAATAGATTTTGGCTTAAACCAGGCACGATTTGGCTTTCGACTTGGTAGATCGACTGAGGATGCAATGAATCGCGCCATCTCCTTGATGAATTATTCTCATGACAAATAAGTGCTAGGAATATTTGTAAATTTTGAGGGTGTTTTTGACAACTTATGGTGGTCTGCTTTATTTAGCAGGCTCAGAGAATTAAGATTCCCAACCAAATTGTATAGCACCTTGCGAGATTATTGTAATCAGAGGTATGTAAATACAGATTGCAAAGGGTAGGAGTTATCAGGCACCTCTCAAAGGGGTGGCCTCAGGGCTCCATCTCTGGCCCAAAGTTTGGGACCTTTGGTTCAAACCAAAACCCTACTTGGATGCAACGGTAAGGGAGACAGAACTCTATGGCATTGTGGCTCATGCCGATGATGTGTTTCTGTTAGTCCTAGCTAGTTTCAGGTTGCAAATTGAACGTAAAAGCAATTTGTTACTTGCAAGGTTTAATAGGGAATGCTGGAGAATAAAACTCCGAAGTTCTCCAGGTAAAGACTAGATACATGTTTTTTTGAAGAGTGCTTGCAGAGGGACCCTATAATTAAATCTAGTTCCGATACAGAGATCCTCCAACGTGAGATACCCTGGAGTCACAATTGACGAAAAATTAAACTCTTTTGAAGTTACTTGGAAGAAGTTTAATACAGAGCCTTTGCTGTTTTAAACAAAATAGCAAGGTTAAGCAAATCACATGGTGTAGTACCGCACAAAGCGATACGATTGTACAACAATTCGATACTCTCTTCCATAAGGAAGATACCCTTGTGAATATCCTTGGTGTTTTACCATTGGATCTAGAAATAAGAAGAAGGGGAGCGATGTGTTGGGCCCGCAAAGGAACTTACCAGGGCATCCTAACTTGCTGAAACCCCGGTAACCGATAAATTGGAAATTCAATAAGTATTAATGAATGAATGAATGAATGAATTAATGAATTAATGAATGGTAGATATCTCGAGACTCAAGTTCCATTGGGAGATGAAGTCTTCCCAAGCGTATTGGAGAGGTTACAATTAAGATATTCGAATCCTCCAGAGGACTTATTCATGACAAATCTGGACATGGTCCGTACCGAACTTACCTCCATAGATTTGGGTTAGTCGGTCCTGGTGGTGTAGTGGTAACCATACTTGCCTTCTAAACCCAAGATCGCGGGTTCCAACCCGGCCAGGATCGATGGATTTTTTCGGGCGTAAAAATCCTAAGTATGGCTTCCTTCGGAAGGGAAGTAAAGCCGTGGATCCCGTGTCGTACATTTACGGCGCGAAAAAGAACCTCAAACCTGAAAGAAGAGGCCTATGAACAAAATATATCGGCCGTTTCACGCCCTGAATAGTACGGGACGCTGATGACCTGAGATATTAAAGACCGTCCATACATAAACCAAATCAACAACTAGGTTTGGGTTAAGTGAGTGTGACCTACGTGAAAGTGGTCAGGTGGACACCACAGAACATGCGGTCTAGGAATATCCACAAAGACGGAGTGTTCGATCCATCACACAGTTTCACATTCAAGGCCTAAATGTTTATGAGATCGTGAGAAACAGAAGGAACTGACTCTGGTTGGACGGGCTTCCAATAAACGTATCAAAAATGGCAAATGGCCTTTATTTAAGAGGCCAACAAATGAGTTTTTCTGAGAGATCAATGACTGAGGATTTTTATTTATTTTTTCCCGCACATGACACCAAGGAGTATCTTGTCTGTGTAATATGTTCTGCTGATGTTCCTGCCGAAGAACCAGCCTACCGGATGAAAACTTCTCAGGTGGCAGTAGGGGGCGGAAGGCCAGGATTACTGGGAGGCACTACACATTACAGACATAATACACCTTCCCTATGATGACATAGATCTTGATTGGCCGTAATTAGCTATATTTATTGTATTAGGTTACATTTAGTATTAAATATGGTGGTGATAATTTGGAACTATGTGCATTTGTTTTTCACTTTTTTATGTATTACTGTTATTGTACAGGATGGGATAATATCCAATAATTTCCAGAAAACAATCTGGGTTTGTGTTAGAGCTAAGAGTTGAGAAAAAGATAAAGGAGTAAGATCAAAAGAATGCAAGACACTCAATTGGCAGTATATTTTGAACCGAAGAAAAAATCAATTCAAAACAGAGACACGACATTATGAGAAAGAAGTTTAAGTAGAAGCTATAACACGACTTATACTGAGTCATCCTCTTGTTTTTTAAAAAAACGTTTAATCAATGTATAAATGGAAAGATACAATAAAGCGGCGACAGTAGGTCCTAGTTTAAACTTAAAAAGATACTAGGCCAATATTAGAACCGAGGAGCCGGTAGTTTTGGCGCGCATGCGCAAGGATATGGTTGTTTTTATTCCTCTGAAGCGCTATCCAAATGGAACCCATTCCTGTTGTTTCAAGCTTTCATAAGTTGGATGCTCATGGTATGTCCCCTCCTCAATCCTTAGCTGTTCATGGTAGCACAAGTCGGTCCTGGTGATGTAGTAGTAACCATACTTGCCTTTTAAACCCAAAATCGCGGGTTCGATCCCGGCCAGGACTGATGGATTTTTTCGGGCATAAAAATCCTAAGTATGGCTTCCTTTGGAAGGGAAGTAAAGCAGTGGGTCCCGTGTCGTATATTTACGGCCCGATAAAGAACCTCAAGAATGAAAGAAGAGGCCTCTGAGCAAAATTTGTCGGCCGTTTCACGCCCTGAATTGAATGGGACGCTGATGCCTTGAGATGTTAAAGAGCGTCCGTAAATAAAAAAAAAAAAAAGACAGCACAATGCCAAAATTAAAAGTATGATTTCCATGGATAATTCGCGGTCAGTACTCCACTTTTACGCACTATGGTCTCGCTGTAGACTCCTAATTCCCTCTTAATTCGCAATTCGCTGTGCCCTCCCCAGCCTTAAAATTTCGTTTAGAAAACATGTACCCACTGAATCAAAAGAACTAGGTTTGAGTTTGTTCCCATACCCAATGTCTGCTCCTAATGTCGTTGTAGGTCTTACTAGTGCCCCATTTACAGTTTCTAGTAAATATACAGTGAAACAGTGTTAATGAGACGCCGTCCCTAATTAAAATAATATTAAATGTTAACATGATCAATTCCAAATATGATTAGTGTGTACAATTTATGTATATTTATGCTAGTTGTTAAGTTATTTATGCATTGTATATTTTTGTGTATTTTTTGGGTAACAGAAGAGAAAGTTTGGCGACAGACCTTTTAGAATAGATGCAGACAACATAGAGAGGGTGGATATGTTTTGTATAATAGACAAAGAACAGATGACCAGGAGTCGTCTTTGTATTTGGTGTGTTTTGTTATAAGACTTCTTTTGTATAAGAAAGGGTCGCCTCTCTAGAGTTTCTGTTAACTTTAATTTTTTAGTTAGCCTAAAGAAGGGAACAGTAGGAGACCTTTGCAGAATAGAAAGTGAAAAACAAGCCAGATTTCTACACTTGTGTGAACCATAAGGGAGAAAAGGAAATCAGGTGAATATGAAGGCCAAGGGCAGGTCCGAAGCTACAGGGCAGTAAGTGTAGAGCCGTCAAGGTGGAGAGAAGGAATCGGGCAGGAATGGTCAGTCCCTGAGTAGAGGAAACAGTCGAGTGATATTGAAGCTCAGATAATTGTGATCTGGGAGAGTGAATTTTAATATAAAGAATAAAGACTTTAGAACTAAACAAAATTAAAAGAAGGAAAATATTGCGATAGACAATTAGTTCGATTAGGGGGAAGTAATAATAAATATCGTCCAACAGAACTTAGAAAGGCGATCTTTTACATTGAACTAGTGAAAGAGGAAATAAATAGCGTCATCTTCAGTTCTGAACTTTCTTATTCCCAATTTCCCGACTATTTCCACCCGTTAACCTGAACAGGTAACGAAATATCCGGCTGTACACAAATACAAGTAGCTAGCCGAGGCAAAATTGAAGCATCGAGACAGCGAAGCAAGAAAGGCAACAATTCATTCTCCAGTCATAAATATTCCTAATATACATCATCTTAAAACCGCTTCAACAGGCAAGTCTAGAATTCTGTTAAGTAACTGGAGAGTTTCTTATGTTTTCACTCCTGCTTTTTGCTTTCCCATGTCAATATGTTTGGTGCACCTTCCATTCATGGCACAAGTAATGCCCAAGTATATACACACGGCTGGATTCAATCAGTACACCCTCCTCTTCCCAGTTATCCGTCATTTTATACTTGAACTGTGTCACTTTCATCAGAATTTTACCCAATTTCTCCTCTCATTCCTTGTCTACCAACAGAACTCAATGTCTCCCTCTTTTCGATCCCGCAAAGGAACGTGGTAGGTACTTTTCCCTCCATTCTCACATATCTTAATGTTCAGTCAGTGTGTACGTATGAAAGTCATCACGTTGTCTACCATATCTCCTTTCCCAATTTATCATTTCATCTCATGTATCATCAGTGTCCACCGCCTGTGGTGCCTCAGTAGTAAAAACGGGCGTTAAACACTATTCAAAAAAAAAAAAAAAAAAAAAGTCTACCATATCTCCGTCGTACTATTAACCGATTCGTTATTGAAAAGTATTGCTTTTGTATTGTTCACATTAACGGTGATAAGCCCAAAAGCCTATCAGGTCCTCTCTGTTGGTTGTTAATCGACGTAGAACACAGTACCATAACATCCGCTACAATACCGCTGGCCCTGTATACCTGGTGTCTCCATATCCTCCAGTAACATTACCGTCATCTATAAGAAATTAAACAGCAAGGGCGATAAAACGCATCCTTACGTCACTGCCCCTTCGCTTACGAAACTTTCTGATACTCTCTCCTTGTCGTACTGAATGCAGGATTTCTATATGCCGCCTGTAGAACTCGAAGCATTTTTCCCGATAATCCCTTTACTCGCAATTTAAACCACAGTGGCTGTCGATCGACGGAGTCAAAGACCTTCTTAAAATCAACAAAAGCACAATGCAGTTTTCTTCGTTTTATTGATACTTGCTTCACTCTTAAGGTGTGTAAAATGAACGCGCAGTCTACGTACTTGGCAAAAACCACCTTGAAATGTTTATATTTTACTAAATTCCCACTCCCAATCTTTTATTCTGTTATACAATACTTAACGGTATAATTTTTCTTTAACTGATAATAAAATGACCACCTCCCTTATAATTGCCTGGAGCTCCCACCTTTTCCTTTCTCTTATGAATGGGACGAATGATGCTCTTGTCCCAACTAGGAGTAATTCCTTTCATTAAACAAAATTTTAAAGATGCATAGCATCACCAAACTAAACTCACGAACGCTCGCCGCAGCTTTAAGCACTTTCAATGGTAATCCATCCCATTCAAGGGACTTTATCATGTAAATTCTATTATGAAGTGCGGCATTTATTTGCTAAGTCGCTATAAGGGGGGATCAAATATAAACCGCAACTTTTTTATATTTTAACGCTTATGAGTACGGAGTGAGACACGCCTTGAAACGTTACGCGCTGGGGTTTCAGGAATAGGAGGGAGAGACCAGTTTGCTCGCAGCACCGTTTCGTTTGTCAGTGGACTCAAGTCAAACAAGAGGTGCACTTTGATTGTGCAATGCATTGTTATTAAATTTTTAGCCCGGAAGGACATAAAACCGGCCGAAATTAAGAAACAATTGAAGCTACTAAACTGAGTGAGATAGAAGTGCTTACGTGGCACAAACGTTTCACTGAAGGACGACTTGGGAAAATAAGTCACCAACGTAGAACGTTTGGAACTTTATCGAGTGTTACCGACGTCTGACGAACTCGGAAATCGTTTTTGAGATTAGGATAGTTTACAAAAAATCTTTTATTCATTTCAGAATTGCCGAAAATTCTAGGCAAGGTGGGTCCGTCAAATTCTCACTGAGAAGCAAAAATCTACACGTTGGGAGTGTGTTAAGAGGCTTTTACCTCAATACTGGGACAAAGAGTAATGTTTCTGCATCGAATCGGATTCTGCAATAAATACACCATTACACTTCTAAGTATGTTCTCTTGACAATTTTCTGCGGTTCCCAAGGCATTCTGTTAATCGATTTACAACCTATATAACTTATTACTGCCAGCTTCAAGTTAAAGAAAAAAAAAGACGTCAGCGAGAGGTTCGACAAGTTTACCTACAAGATAACGCCCGTCCGCATAAAGGGAAACCTGGAGCATATATACTGAACAGCATTGGAACACCCTCTTTAGAGTTCAGACTTATTGCCTTGCGAGTACCGTGTTTGGACTATTAAAAGAAGAATTGGGAGGTCGGCAATTCTACAACATCGAAAGTGTGGAACTATTTGTGCCCACCTGCCTAGAAACCAACCTCACTCTTTCTTTGATAATGGGATTAAGAAGTGTCCTCTACACTGGAAAAAATTTGTGTTTATAAACCGGTAAATTATATAGCAATTTAGATGTAGCCCGTCTTTATTAATTTGGGTTCAATAAATTAAAAACAGTTAGTTAACACTTATTCACCCTTGTATATTGATACGAGTAGAAAAACATTAAAATATATTTATAGGATCGCATTCTTGTATCGGCGTTTTTTTTTAAACTTTTCCTTCGAAATCTAATCTTAACATTATCAAGTAAATATAATAGTTTATCAGAGATTTTATATTAATACACAAATTTTAAAAAAAAATCACAAATTAATAATTTTACCATAAAATAGAAATCTGCTTTTACCGGCGGCAACGTCAGTGTACAATAAAAAGGTGTTCACTGAAGCATTTCATGCATCACCTTTCTATATCGAGGCTTACTTAAACATTCTAATTTACCTTAAATTTGTTTTTATGAAATATATTTATAACAAGAACATGGCGGATTTGCTCCTTTATAAAGTAAATAATCTAGGTTGCGGAAGTTTCTCACGAAATATTTAAATGTTGAACTCCTAAAGAATGAATTACCAGGAAAAATAAAAAAAAAGCTATCACTCAATATGTGAAAGCATGGAAGTTAGGAATGTATTAAAATGAATAAGCAATTTGAAAGAAATGTTTTCTGTTAACATGCCAAGAAATGACTATTGCTAAACACGCAACAGGTGCAAGATTACTGAACGAAGCAATGGACAGATAGTGTTAAGTAAGATAGCACTACAAATGACTTGGAATACACCTCTGTCGATTGGACCTCTTTTGTAGAACAGTTGAAACAAGTGAAACAGTCAATATGTTCGTGATGTCAGAAAGTGCTGAACAATCTTAGTGGATCTACAGCTCAAGTGTTAAAAATGAAAAGAGAAGTTGAAAATAATGTAGGTTTCACACTACTATGGCTAACATTTCAAATTTGTTGGACAGGCAGCGAAAAAGAGACATTGTTGTGAGTGTAAGTGAAATACCCAGCCATAAATTTTCCTAGTTGATTTCTTGTCCATGTTCCGGTCATAATCATCGGATGGATTACCTGAGATGAACTCTCATAGTTCACCGCAAGTCTTGCAGTTGAAGATGTATAGTATAAATTATATCGCTGAGTAATGCATTTTGCTTACTTTCGCATAAAACAATGTAAACTTAATAAACGATTCTTAGCTAACAAGAGAACCATCTTCAATGCTGTTTCCTCCAAATTGTTCAGCCCAGAGGCTCTCAAATCCCCAGAGTGTTCACAAAGCACCGTTAACATTATTTAATCTTGAATGATACAAATACTGAGTCAGCAGAAAACGAAAGGCAATACAAAATTGCGATTTTCATCTATTGAGGTACAGTAAATTAAAGCCAAATTGAAAGCTCTAGGGAGCTTTAAAATAGGTAAGCCCAAAACATGACAACAGCAAGCATCTTTCGGCAGCAAAATGCTCAGGCAGGGGCTCGTCAGCATCAGATTGCCCGGACTATCAAAGAAGGCCATGAAAATAAATACTTACTTGTGTGAAACATTATTCTCTGCACTCATTTATCAAGAAACAAGTATAGAAACCATTTGGTAATATAGAATCAGGGCTCAGAGTACAAAATTCTTCTATAAAACCCCAGATATCGCGGTTTGTATGTGAAATGCAGCATCATCCCTCTAATTCAGGAATTAAAAGTAACTAGTAATGTTGTGCCATAATTGTTAGTTATTATTAATATTAATGTTTTAGGAGTCAAGTATTTTAATATCATATTATTTTTATTATTATTGCTATTGTGTACGAATGGTCCACAAAGAAAGCAAAAATTGAAAAAATATGCATTTATTTATTTATTCAAATTTTTAAACTTTGTAAAATCAATAATGAACAGCTCAAAATGATTCAAATTTAGGATTTGGAATTTTAAATTTGAGTTAACTCTTAGTGGTTCGAGTCGGTCCTGGTGGTGTAGTGGTAACCATATTTGCCTTTTAAACCCAAAGTCGTGGGTCCTGTGTCGTACATTTACGGCACGATAAAGAACCTGAAGTCTGAAAGAAAGGCCTCAGAGCAAAATATGCCGGCCGTTTCACGCCCCGAATAGAATGGGACGCTGATGATCTAAAGAGCGTCTGTAAATAAATCAAATCAACAAACAAAAATTAGTGGTTCGAGACAGTGAGAGATTTTAAAGTAGGTCCGTGATCAAGAAAAGTTTTGATTTCCGCTAGTACAGCTCACTCCTTCTAGTTGAAATATTATAAAGGAGAAACTTCTCTATAAACATCATCCAAACGATGTTTGATAACACTTGGAGAAAGATCTTTATTGGCAAAGAATAATCACAATAACTTTTCTTTGTAGTAGTAATGGACTTTTATTGTAGCAATTTTGAAGTACACACAAGTGAGTATAACTGTCGTTATGGGCTTTACGGCCGTACATACTAACACTGTCCTTTTAGCAATCAAAATATACACACATACACATCTACATACATACATACATACATACATACATACATACATACATACATACATACATACATACATACATACATACATACAAACACGCCGATATACTTACATTACACATTTTATATGAGTAATTTTATATAAATATATACAAACATGAATATATACCTTACCTCTGATCCTCCTTTTCCTTTACTCATTTACTTACGCCTCCCCAACTCCCTCCCTTCTCTATAACCATTAACCTTTTTTGTTGGGGCTTCGCTAGAAATATTCTCGATTTGTGTGTGTGTGTGTGTGTGTGTGTGTGTGCATCTCATGCACCAACACTTACCGACAGATGTTCAAACAAACTTCTGTTAGAATTCAGAAATTGTGGTGTAAATACTCATTTCTTAAAAATCTATGTTTCCCTGCATTCTACCAGTATATCGCTTTATTCACACAGTGGACCAATTCTTTTCCCCAAAGCATTAACTGTTTTATTTCCTTTCCAAGCTCCCAATCTGAGCCATGCAAAGATTATCTCTTCCTTCTCTCCCACATACATCTTAATAATCTTCCCTCCCCCACACATGATTTATTTGAACCTACAGGTTAAGCGATATGCCTACTCGCAGCATTGAGTCCCAGTATTTTGCCTATCTATGTCTCGCAAACTTCTGTGAACTATTTTCCAGTATTGCAAGTAATATCCTCTCCCCTTAACGAAATATACCTAGTCCAATTTTGTCTAACCCTTTCCTTATTTTTGATGCCCAACCCGTATCCCACCCTTACAGCTTGCCATATGTTGATCACAAGAATGAAGCATGTAGAGAATTAAACTGATATGCTAATCTCTCCACAGATCACGTAGAAAAAGTAAACAACTCCAATTCGTCGAGGTAAGACATGTTAACTCGCCTTTCCCCTTGCATAGCTACTCGTATGTTACCTTAAAGATGGAATCGCAGCGACCTCATAGACCAATGGGATACATAGCAAGGCATTTTTTTTATTAATTCATCTTATCATTTTCTCTCTATGACGTCAGCTGTGAAAGGTACTTGTTTGAGCCTATCCAGTGAATAGCTTTGCTTTCATGCTTAGTCTTGTGCAACGATCCAATTATAATTTTATTTAAGTCCTTAGAGGCAAATGCTCTTACTAGAATAGCCAACGGACATGGTCTCTCTCCGGTGTGAGACGATGCTTTGTGAGACTATCTATAAAAAGCTACATCTTCTGTTAAGTAGGTCGGACATAATGCAGAAATGGCATATGCACTTGCTGCCGTAATTCATCCCCGTTAATTTTCGAAAGCTACTGGAGCGAATCTACAAGTGTTCTGGAGGTAAAGGGCACACAGCCCAGCGATCCGGTTCAGAGTCAGCGGAATCATTGAGCTTATGTGCGCTCAGCCCTGAACTGATTGCACGTATACGTGCTCAGGATATTATACACATACGCGATTCCTATTGGTGGGTTATATATGTGCCATAAACTGAGAAGCGCTCCATCAGCCAGGCGTGGAAATTGCCAACTTTGATCCGAGAGAGTTCACAACCTCCATTTACATTCTGCGTTGATAGACTCAACAATTTAATCAGATCGGACGCAGAGCATCTAGCGAGCACTCTTCGGCTCATCTCTCCTTCCCTCTCCCAGCCGTATCTGCTGTGAAGGGATTTCAGTTGAAGATGCCGAGGAGCACAGTCGACGATTATTAGATTGTAGAGACGCGAAAACTGTTTATTAGGATCGAAGTTATGGATATGCTATTAAGTACGGCAACAGATATGGCCGGTTTATTATGTACGCACTGGTTTTGTAGCCTGTACCATTTTATGTACTTAAAAGTTCAATAGTGCGTTTGAAGAAAGTTTTATTTTCATTTCTGATATAAGATACTGCTCTTTCTGTGGGTTTTCAAAACGGATTCCCTCTTTACTCCTAATATTATTTCAGCAATTTTAATGTCTTTTAAAAATATATGTTACAACTTCTTAAAGAACGCTTTATAATATTGATTACAAATATAAATAAACTTAAAACATTTGACACGAGAATATACATTTTTTTATTTCAAGGCATAGAAGAATGAGACTGAAATGTATAAATGCGCAGGCGCAGTTTCAAGTTCATATACTGTTGCGTTACGCAATACGAACAGCTGTTGAAATAAATGCTGACTTACTAGAAAATAAAGCGCGTCGAGCAACAGCTAGAATTATGGAATGTCTTCTTTCGAAACTCATTATGGATACGTCAGAAAACTTGGGAGAATGTGTCATATCTTACGATATAGTGAAAAGGTGGTATCGTGAGTTTGAATATGATACATCTTGTGAAAACGAGTACGTCGGTAGTTCTTGGAAAATTATCAGAACAGAAGGGGAGAAATTCTTGAATTAGAGATGAAAATTTGACGAGTGACTATGAGGGATAATGGAAAAAAAAACGGGCATCTCAAAAAATGCATATATAAGATGTTAGTTAAGATATTGGAGATGAAAAATAACGCAAAACGAGTTTCTCTACCAGTCATAACAGTTGAAAGGCAACATGTAAGCAAGTTTAAGATAGTTCCAGGCGGAAAAACAGAAATATCTCGTATTTGTGATTATGGGTGAGTTATGGGGTGATTCTGAACCAAATGAAAATTAAAGCTTGGAAGTAAAAGGGGTTTTCACTCCTTAGGAATTTCAGGGTGCAGCCATCAGCAGACAAGATCATGCTATCTGTTTTTGGAGATGCACAAATGTCATTTTGATTCATTATTTGCAAAGAGGAAACCCAATATCAGATCGTTATTATGTAATATGTTACTGCGCCGGAATTCATACATTCCGAGTATATTTTGGTTTTACTGTGATAGACGATGGAGGGCATAATAAATTAATAATAAACCCTGACACTAAAACCATAAAGGCTTTTGTACTCACCTTTAATTCTAAATTTATAGTTTCAGAGCTAGATTTTTAGTTAGAATCTTTCCTACAAGATTAGGAATCAAATCTTGAAGAATTGCAAGCTAATAGAGGTGTTTTTAGTCTTTCCAGAATTTCACACTCTAGTAGGATATGTTTTGCAGCCTCTTGTTCATATAGAGAGCGTGTCGGGTTTCCATGTTAGAGTCCCAGCGTCCAGTAATTATTTCAATACTTTTACTGGACAGTTTTCTGTGCCTACTCAATAGGTCTTTAGCCTGGGTACTGTCGGATATTTTAATAGGATTTTTACCTCCATCTTATCTAATGTTTTTTCTTGATCCAGTGATATACTGCGGTTCTCTTAGTTTACTTGCTAATGCCACAGAAAGGTTTTCTTGATTTGTTTTATTTACGGACGCTCTTTAACATCTCAGGTCATCAGCGTCCCATTCAATTCAGAGCCTGAAACGGTCGGTAAATTTTGCTCAGAGGCCTCTCCTTTCAAAGAACTTGAGGTTCTTTTTCTTTCCGTAAATCTACAACACGATACCCATGGCTTTACTTCCCTTCCGAAGGAAGCCATTACGCCCGAAAAAAGTCAATCCCTGGCTGGGATTGAAGCCACGATCTTGGGTTTTCGAGGCAAGTATGGTTACCACTAGACCACCAGGATCGACTCCCAGAAAGGTTCTGGTACTATGATGTCAATCTTAATTCCTTCATTGGCCAAGTTTATATGCCGATTCATTACTTACTATGCCTTGATATTCAGGCACCCAACAAAGTTCTAATTTATTTTTTGTGATAGGGTTATTAAGAGTTTGGGGATATATGATTTGAGTATAATACTGGATAGGCAAACAGAAATAGAACAAACGTTCTTTGTTATCTTTTTTAACTCGAAGCGTTGTGACATTTTATGTGAATTGTTTGAACATAGAAATTTAGACTTGGCATTCAATGGGCTTAATATTATTGTAATAGCAGCGGTTTTAACTAAGATTAAAAAGTGAGCAATACTAATTATGAATTGTTTTCATTGTAAGATTATGCAGATAAATAATAATTATATGCAATTAGTGGATTATAAATGTTTAAGTTAATCATGCAAAACTTATGCAACTTTATCATACGTTTATATATAAAGCATTTCATTTTGAAAACTTTAAAAATAGAGAAAATGTATTTAGGCTTGTTTGATCTTCTTATTAAACCCTATTATCAACTCTATACTCTGATATTGTAGTCGTATATGTGTTTTCTGATTTTTTTACAGTAATATCATTATCTGAGACATATAGTGTGATATCATTTTTAACATTCTCTGATGAATAATTCCCTGCAGGAATATTTTGCATTTCAATCTACTTTAAGAAATAATATATGACTGTATAGTACTATAAGAGGAAGGAATAAGTGAATTTTTAACTCTCCGAGATCAAGACAAAACATACTAATAATGTAGGCTAAATAAATAAAGGAAACCGCAAATGGTAGGCAAATTGCATGACTTTTATGACCAATGAGCAAAGCTGATGGAAAAGTTTACGGGAATTAAACCATTCACAAAGGCTAACTGGGTAACTTACAGCTATAAATAAACCCAAATCCTGTGCTCATCCGCGAATAACATACAGCTTTTGGTTACTGTCGACAGCTCGCGTTGGGAACAAAGTAAGGGGTTGGGGGCATAAAACGCAGCCATTTGTTAAACCACTCGTTTCAACTGTCGGCTGTTACGTTGGTCCTGACAAATACAGTCCTCAGGTCTGCTACAGATAAATATCCCACCCTAATCTACCTCCCACAAACCTCCATAGTCCATTATCGGAAACGCAAATTGAGCCAAACAACTTACTATGGGGAAAGAGCCATCCATTTGCAGATGCGCTTTTCATGGCGGTATGAATAATTTTATTATGTTTGATTCTGCGTGCATCCATAATGGAAGCTATAGATGGGAAGTCACAATTGATTTTGTCTTTTTCTTGTGATTCCTCTGAGCTCAAAAGACAATTCTTTAAATAGCGTTTTCAGTAACACTTTATATAAACGCATGACAATAATAAACTGAATGGAAACATAGTTTTTACGCTTTTATTGGTATGTTAAAGAAGTCATGTAAATTTTCATTATGCAACATTAAATTAGAGGTAACGATATTAAAAACAAAAAAATCTATGATAAAGAATAGCAATAAAATAATAATAATAATAATAATAATAATAATAATAATAAAACTAAATTAACAAAATATCTACTTAAAACTATAGGAAGTTCGGTAATCATTAGCGGCATACCTTCCAATGATATGTTGCATTGCCAGCGCATGCAAGCCATTGTAAATTTTCTACTCCTTTCTCCATGAAATATTTTTATTTTTAAATCTGTCAGTGCTCAAATTGCTGAACGTTATCAGTAAAAAGTTAATTTCTAGGAATTTAAAACTATATTTAAAAGTATATTACTGATTACACACAATTTTATGACAAGGTTCCAACAAAACAACGATATAAAAGGCACATCTGCACATCTCCGTATTTTCAGAAGTACAGTTTTATAACATTTTGAAGCACGTGTTACAGACAGACTGCTGATATATGATATAAGTGTAAACTATCCCATCAATTTTGACATCGTTTAATCTAAAAGTTGTTAATTTAAATGTAAATTATTTTAGGTAAACTTTAAAGCATATTTTATTATTTTTGTTTAAAACTTCAACTGAACGTTTCCACATGTTCATGGAGAGTTATTTCAGTTTCATTTCATTCAGAAAGTTTAAAAATATTTTCTTTTTAAAAGTGAAATATATTATCAAAACTTCATTTCCTGTATAATTGGCAATAAAAGTTATACAATAAAAAGAGAGAAAAAACTACATTATATATTAAACCAAGAAAAAACAAAAACAAGCTCTTTCCATTGTTTTGTTCAACAAACTTTGTACACTTAACTACAACAAAAAATATCAATACCTATAAATCCACTTTTGAGGAGAAGATAGATTGCAGTTAACAAAATGTGAAATTTAAAAGTGAAGGAAAGGAATTTTAAAGATTTGGTACAGACTTACAGTGTTAAGGGGAGACTGGACTGAAATTTATATTTTCCAAAGTGTAGATAGAATGCCGAAACTTTTGTTTATAATTTTCTTGCCAAGGTTGACAACATTCTATCAAAAGTGCTTTGAGTAAATTTTAAAAGCTGTCTATTTTTGCATATTTTATTATTTTTATCTAAAAGTTTAACTGAATATTCCCACAGGCTCATGTAAAAATCATCGGAGAGCTATTTTATTTTTAATATAGTCAGAGTTTTAATTTTTTTAAAAAAGTGAAATATATAACAGGAATAAATTACTTGGAGAAAAAAAAACTTACATTGCAAAATGAGAAAAATGTATACACAAAACCTCTCCATTATTTTGATTAGTATATTTTTTACTCTTGGCTGCATAACTTTAGTAACGCATTGCTCACCTTTTGAGGCAAAAATAGTTATAATAGGCAATGTAGAAATGGAATAAGGTACAGACCTTAATTTTCAACAAACAATAAACTCCATGCACCTATAATTAATTAATATTAATTAAATATAACCAATACATTTAAGAACAGTTGTCATGAAATACTCGCACCATACCACTGATTCAAATGTTTTTTTTTTTAAACATAACCTTCAGAAATCTTCATAAATTATCAGAAATAAATAAAAATATGTTTAATTTTGAGATAAAACAAGTATATGTTGCTAATTCTTTTAACTGTTTAGAAAACTATTGCTTGTCATCTAACACAGCTCCAGACCAGAGCGGTCGTTTTAATAAGTAGCGATTTAAGTAGCTGATCGGAGCAGCATAAGGAAGTGAGAATAGTTTAGAATTCTGTTCACAGTTCATGGAATTAATTTCGAAAAACGACGAAAAACAAAAAATGTAAAAGTTTTGCTGAACTTGCCGCTGTTTTCCCCCTTCTATTACCCTTACACTTGTAAAGCGCTGGAGAAAATCAAACACTAACAGAACATAATGAGGGAAAATGGCGCGTATGAAGAGAACAGCGCATGTGGAACTGTACTAGTTGCATAAAAGATTTGTTAGATTCACGTTAGAAATATATCATATAGAAGTTAGACAAGAAATAAATCATGCAAAAATTACACAACTGTTATCTTGTCAGTCGGGCTAATTGTCATATGAAGTATTGTGTGATAGTTTGTTGAAGGAAGGTAGACAGAAACAGTGGGATACTTTAGCTATAAGAGAGTAGTTCAATAAGATTCCGGCCTAGCCATTTTTTAAGTATGATAAAGACAAAAACTATATTTCACTTTTCAATATAGTTACCCTTTATTATAATAGATTTCTCACATCTTTAAATTAACATTTCAATCCCCCACCCCCAAATAGTCAGAAGTTTTATCCGCAAAATGGGCATAAACAGTATCCATCACTTCTTCGCTACACTTCAATTTCCTTCCTCGAAGGTCCTTCTTGAGTTTTGAGAACAGGAAATTGTCACGAGAGCTAGATCTGGGCTGTAGGATGGATGATCGATCTCCTTGAAGCCATACTTCTTCACATCTTCCTTTGTAATAAAAGCTGTGTGCGTAGGGGCATTGTCGTGAAGAAGGCGCACACGACCACTCAGCTTTCCTCGCCTTTTCTCTTTAATGGGAGTACTTAGTCTATGCAGTAGTACTACCCATTTTATGTGGTGTTCCTCACCTTGTAGTCAATGAAGAATACTCCTTCAAAGCCCCAAAAGTTTGTGGCCATGATCTTTGTTGAACGAGTGACCTTGGCTTTTAGAGGCGGTGCTTCGCCAGGTTTACGACACTCAATTGATTCTCTTTTGGACAAGAGAATCATATTAGAGGACCATAGTTTCATCTTCTGTTACAATAGTTTGCAGAACTTCTCTCTCGTTGTCACAGCAGAGCTCCAAAAATGCCTGACAACAGATGACTCGTTGCTGCTTTTGGACTGAGGAAAGAAGTCTAGGCACCCACCCATCTTGCAACAACCTTATTCATGTTTAAATATGTCGGTCCTGGTGGTGTAGTGGTTACCATACTTGCCTCCTACACCCAAAACGCGGGTTCGAACCCGGCCAGGACCGATGGATTTTTTCGGGCGTAAAAATCCTAAGTATGGCTTCCTTCGGAAGGGAAGTAAAGCCATGGGTCCCGTGTCGTACATTTGCGGCACGAAAAAGAACCTCAAGCCTGAAAGAGAGGCTCTGAGCAAAATTTGTCGGCCGTTTCACGCCTGAGTTGAATGGGACGCTGATGACCTTCGATGTTAAAGAGCGTCCATAAATAAATCAATCAAAAAATGTTTAAATATTCATGAATAATTCAAAGTTTGTTGTTTTAGAAAGGCGCAATCTTGCTGCTCTTTCTGTAACTTTGAGTCGCCGGCCTTCCATAATTTCTCCTTCCACAAGAGCGATATTTTCAGGAGTGAACACCTTCAAGGGCCGACTTCCACGCTCTTCATCTTCAATGCTTTCTTTACCCATTGAAAGTTTGGCCCATTCTTTTACCGTAGAATATGAGGGGAATGCTTCCCCATATATACCGTCCAATCGCTGTTTCATTTCATTGGATTAAATTCTTCTTTTGTGAAGAACTTTAATAAGAGTTCGATACTTCATTTTGAACATGTCACAAGCCTCCACTCATAGCCTTCTTCATGCAACTACATCTGAACAATTGAGCATAGCAAAGCGGAAGCTACAGTTGCAATTGTTTACTAACGTTGATTTATTTACGGACGCTCTTTTACATCTCAGGTCATCAGCGTTATCTACTAACAGATAAGGCATGATACCAGATAAGGATTTTGTGAAGGCGATTATCCTTATCGGCGAGGCCATAAACTTATAGACCTACCCTCGTAAATAGATTGTTTAAATGAGAAAAAATTACAACTAACCCGAAAGAAAACTTATAACATTCATAATTATCCTATTTCAGAAAAAGGAGGGGGGAGACAAGAGAAAATTTAAAAATTATGTTATTTCACTGCTTCGCTATGAGCAAATCTTATTTTAAACATGGCATCGATTTGCATAATCAGAAAATAGCTTAAAAATTTGGTTCCTGGCAATGTATCATGATCAGACTTAAAGTCAATACATGTTTCATAATTATTGTAGCGTTCTATTAACATTAATAATGTATTAGTAATAGTATTAACAATAACCACAAATGCTCTACTAGAAAAACCTGCTATAGGTGTATTACATTTAGCTGTTTGTATTTTATGATGTGTTTGCTCTGAGAAAAAAAAAATTTACGTACCGAAGGAAATAGTCCCACCATAAATGGGCTTGAAAAACGAAAGTAGAAAATAATAACGTTATATAATGAACAGGAACTTAATGGATACAGAAAAAAAAGGTAGGTGTTACAAGAATAATATATAATAATGAAAAAAAAATGCAGCAGAGACCGATAATATTGTGACAAAAATAACAGTAGCATAACACCTAACAGCTGTAATAAAAAGAAGAAATGAAATATAAAATAAAAGGACTATTAATGTAATAAAAAGGAAATTAAACATAACAGTTAACAGCATTAATGCATGCTCACATTTCGTGTAAAACTTGAAAATATGTATTTTAACCATTTACTCCAAACACTAACGTGGTAACTCATTAATGGTTGGATGGTTTGGGGCGCAGTAGACTACTTTCGGTACTGTAGCCTTACTAATGACTTGATATACGTGCCTACGCCCCCAATAGGAGTACTTCCAGAGGAAGAAAGGAATGAGGGGAGAGGGAGGAGGGAATGAGGGAAGGCCCAAGGGACCAGGAGAAACTACAAAAATTCAAGGTCAGGACGGCCGGTCCAACCTGAATAATTGAACCCGGACCTCCCGAATGCGAGGTTAGAGCCCGAGTTACCCCACTGGGTAACGTAACCTATCTTAAACTAGCCTAGCCCAGTTTAATTTAGCCTAGCCTAACCTGACTTGACTTGACTTGACTTGACTTAACCTAACCTAACCTAACCTAACCTAACCCAACCTAACTCCTGCAATTCTGGTTCTTCGTTAAACTTACGCTTTCTTACTGACATTTTATTTGCTCTTCACTTTACTGGACACAAGAAAATAACAAAGGTAATTCATGTGCCTGTACACTTTGTTTCGTCAATTGTCGAATTTAAATCGGTGTTCCTCCGCTTGACTGTTCAAGCTAGGCAGTACACGAACAATCTTTGTATTATTGGTCATGAAGGAACAAATAATTAGTTAAGGTTTAACATAAATCTCTTAACGACAACTGCAATGCAACAAAACTGCGGAGTACATTATTTATGGATCTTTATTTATTTATTTTTGCGTTGTAACTCGCATTTACTCTATAAGAGTAGAAAGAGTAAGCTGCTGAAAAGATTGGGTATTCTGAAACAAAATACGTTGGTACCACTTTCATGGTACATAGATAGTTGACATAGATTTTTCGGGCGTAAAAATCCAAAGTTTAGCTTCCTTCGGAAGGTAAGAAAAACCGTGGGTCCCATGCTGTAGATAGGATACTTAAAAGAACCTCAAGCCTGAAAGAATAAGCCTCTGAACAAAATTTATCGGCCATTTCACGCCCTGAATTGAATTTGACGCTGATAACCTGAGATGTTAAAGAGCGTCCGCAATTAAATAAATCAACAAATAGTTGACATAGAGGCTTTATATAAAAATAGATACGGTTTTATGCACTATTTTAGATACAAAGATATGAACAACATAGTTTTCTATGTTATTGTAGTACCCACATTTGACGAGGATATATCTGATTGTTCTATACGAGCTGTGTCCATGCTTTCTCTTGTACGAAATTATCACACACCCACGCGAGAACATTTTGATGCTTCAAATGGCTAAATGTATACATGTGAGCTTACAACAACACCGTTCTTTTCCACAACAAAGCATGGACAGATAATAATAATAGGCGACTGAAGTTTGTGGGAAACATTTGTGGTTTGTATTGTCATGAATAAACAGTGCTTCACAATGGACACCAGTTCATTCAGAAAGCTATTCAACCTTGAATCTGCATAGGTTTGTAAATACCACAGCTAACGTCAGCATTACCCGCTTACAGAAACGAGATTCATTTATTTTTCTAGAGCGGATTTTGAAAATGGGGGAGAGATCGCTTCAAGTGATAAGTTGTACAATGCGGTGAAGGACTACACCGGTTTAATTAATGGTTAAATCAATACGGAACACTTCAGTTCGTGGCGAACATCTGTCTGCAAACCTTTTGTAGATACACAAACAATTTATGAAAACTAAAATGATAGCACAATTTAGAACGAAATATTTGATTTTCCGCGCTTTCTGTTTCTTTCAGAATGCCAGTTGAGTAGCCGAATCCGTAGTTAAACTTATGTTAATTGCACTGATGTGAAAAAAAGCGTACGGTATTAGAATACGTTACATACTAGTCGTTAGCTGTGCATAAAATTACTGCTCCACGTTTAAATTACTTACAGAATCTAAAGAGGGGAAAAAAAAAAAAAAAAAAAAAAAAAAACATCCTACGAAACTGCGTACACGACTTGGGTATATTTGGACTTATACTTGTCAAAGCCTGGAGGGTAAGCATATCACCTGATATTTCCATAAGAAATAATCGAGAAAGTTCAACTTGGACGAGTTCGCCCTCAAACCAATTCAGTAGCAACCAGGGTATGGGGGATAGAGAAAAGCCAAGAAACATCGAAATAAGATAAACACACTGTTAACCTGACATGATAAGCTTCTAAAATCACTATTCAAACCAACCCAGAGAAATTCACGATCTGAACTTTCCTATACAGACTATGAGGTGGAAATGTCACCAGTATCGCCCAGCATATTATTGCGCAACAAAAACGACTAATTCGCGCGTCAAATTAGTTGTCATAAATATACATTATACAATTATTTGTACTCGTGGTATGTTACAGGATTAATAAAGTGCAATTATTTATTAAATAATATACAGGAAAGTATAAATTAGTGTCTTTTTCTGAAAACAACGAGACGAGGAACCAAGCAGATTGTAACCTGAGAAGATCAGCAGGAAAGGGAAGAAAAAATGGAAGAAAATGCAAATGAAGTAAAAAATTATATATTCACAAGCATGTTCCTAGTGAAGATTGCGCCCTAAATTACTGTAATGCTTTGCACGTATTCCAAAAGCTGCCAGAAAAATAATTTTGAAAAAAAATTAACTTACTGGCTTCAGCAGATGAACAAAATCCACACCTATGCGACTTAATAAGTTTACAAGAAATGCAGCAATCGTGTTCCCTTTCAAAACAACGTCAAAGCCAGCATTATCATAACAACAACAATACTCATGGGTTAAGCCTTTAAGATCTGTTACAGTCTCATAACATTTCAGCCAAAAATTAAATCCATCGCCTTTTTGCTTTACCTACATTCCTTTCACCTTTCGGGTGATAGTCCAAAATAATCTTTGATATACTGTTTTCTTTCATTCTTGAAACATGTTCTCGCCAGCTATTTCTAAATTGTCCTATTTTATTCATCAACTTAAAAATGTCTGACTCATTTCTAGTATCTTCATTATTTTCCTTTTGCCAGAGTACTACACTTCTCAAAAGTTCCTTTCAGCCGCTACTATTACTTTCTTTTCTCTTTTCACATCACACAACAATGTATGGATTGCCATAACTTTATGAAACTTTAGTTGGGTTACTTTTCTTGTGTTTTTAATGTTTTTAATTGTGCCGCATATATAGTAACATTTGCTAAGTTTATTAGAAAGACCTTCCTTATTGTATACCGATATTACATCCCAAATAGTTAAAAGTATTAACCTGTTCAATGACTTTTAGAACTTAATTTCAGGAAATTCAAATGTTATAAAATACGAACGACTATGGATATTCCAACAACTCTGGCGAAATCTGCTCCAATAACCTCATTTATGATCCAATTACATGGTCTTGTACAGCTCTGATCCAAATACTAACAGTGAAACTTGCTTGGAAATGCATTGTTTTAGGGTTTTCTAAATCCCATGCATGGTTATTGATGTTGTTGAAAAGGGCATCGCGACTGAAACAGGTATTTAGCAAATAACATTAATTGCGACAGAAGTCTAATGAAATAACACATGGTTCAAGAAAACACTGGAATAAAACTGTGCAAATTAGTTCAAACGCAATCCAAAGACCACTTGAAAGGGCACACAACGGACTGCCCATTTTCCAGAAAAAACAAAATATATCAGCAGAAAAGGTTACATTATATCCAAAATATCCTGGTACTAGATTTAGAAAATAAATGTTATAACAAATCAAAATATAAAACATTACAAGGACGACTTTTAAAAATCTGTATCAGTTTAACAACCAAACAAATTTCGTAACCGAAACAGGCTAACAAGTCTAAATCTAGTTTAGGTTAATATACTTTATGACGATAGTGTATGTTTATGTAGGCCTACATATCATAAAAGTATTAATTATATAGCTGGGGAAACTAATATTTTCAGTATTTTTGATTACGGCAACGTTGTAAGCTTTAACAGTAGGCGCAATTAATTTTACATGGTATAGCAATAAACCATGATGTCTTTTTGTATATAAAAATTGAAAATGTGCCTCGGATTAATATTTATGATAAATTTAAATGCCGACGCTGCAGTGTACGAGTACATTATAGAGATACATGCTAGTAGAGTCAAAAGCCTGTGCAGAAACTTATTACAGAGGAAATGGAACCTTTTACACAGGTCACATTTAAAGTAAACCCCTTAGGCAGTGACACACTTCTGTCAGCATCCCACCCGCTTTTCGAAACGGTCATGCATACGTCTTAACTTCTTCGGCCGAAGAGAACCTCCACCCCTTGAGCAAGTTTTGACTTTCGGAAACAGATCTAATCAGCTGGAGCAAGATCTGAAGAATTCGAAGGATGAGGAAGGACAGTTATTATATTGCTTTTGCGAGGAATTCGCTCTCCTTGTGTGTTGAAGCGTTGTCGTGATGGAGAACCCATTTTCCTTGCCAAAAAATGAGGCCTTTTTCGTTGCACTATATGTCAAAGATGCCTTAGAATGACAACATAGTTTATTTTATTGACAATAATGAATTTGAAATATACATGGCTGTATGCTGTTATCACAGTCGATCAACTATGATTCCTGCGCAGCCGCAGCCTGTCATACGCCTGGGAACATATACTGTACTTCACGAAGCTAGGATAGAGAAGTTGCCTACACAGCACGGCGGAGCCAGGCAAATCTCGATTTCTTTTTTTTACTCTACTAGTATACAATTATATATCAGGCGATTCAGAATGAATGCGACAAACTCCCACATAATTAATTATCCTGCAAATGAAAAAGAAAATATATCCCAGCGTTCTGACTGTATCGGTACCAAAGATACAAGAAATTAAAGCCACCGACTGTGGGCGGTGTAAGAGTCACAATGTATACATTTATTTGTTTAATTTATGCATTGCATAAAGTACCGATTGTTCAGAATGTAATACAGTAGGAAAGTGAATACTTGACTCAGAAAATCGACATCACATTGTAACTCAAGCAGTACAGCACTACAACACTGGAAGACTACATGACACGCTAGTTGCACAACTGTACGATACACTGCGTACACTTTTACAACAATTGTTCAAAGTACCCATCTATTTCTAGGCAGCATTGACGTCTCATCATTGACTACCCCACCCTTTCAAAAATGCTTGACATCACAGGCTGCTTCTATCCTAGGCAGAAGATCTTCCACTCGGTTAACAGGCTTCTCATACACCATACTCTGCACAAGGCCTCAGAAAAATAAATTCAACGGATTGAGATCAGATGATTTGGCAGGCCACGCAATTGGACCGTGTTTGCCTATCCATCGATCTCCAAGAGTCGCAGTAAGGTGCCTTGTGACTGCGGTGCTGGGGTGCACAATCGTGCTAAAACTACATTTGCTGTCGTACATTGAGAGGTACGTCCTCCATTAGTTCTGATAATTTGCTTAACAAGAAGTCACGGTAAACAAGCTCTAATAAACGTGCTGGCAGGACGACAGGGCCATCAAATGGTCAGACACAATTCCACACTACACATTTAGGGAAAACCGAACCTGAGGCCTACCAATATGAATAACGCTGCGTACAACCGCGCCGCCTCTCTTCCATTCCCACAGCAAAAACCATGTAAGCCATTTCGCTCACAAAATACTTTGCTATGTTCTCTTAGAACAGGCAGTAAATAATGGTAGCAGCGAAGGCAGGCACATCTGAGTAACTTGGTTGCTAGGAAAGCTCTGTGTTATTAATATGTGATGGTACATACTAACACTCGCGCCACCCAGTCGGAGTCGTTAATTCTTTGTATCCCCGGCACCGATGCAGTCCAGACGCTGGGATTTTTTTCGCTGTCTTTCATTTGCGGGGAGCTGCATTATGTAGCAGTTTGTCGCATTCATTCTGAATCACTCGGTATAATGCTTTAGAAATGGGTGTTCAAAATAATTTATGTGCAAAAATATTATTTTTTAGTATGTGATATCTATTTTTAAAAAAATCTCCTCTCCACCACTACCACTACGGCTATTACCAATAATTAATAACAATTTCATTCTCATGTTAACCGCACGGTGTTCTTAACTAATAATAATAACTAAATAACTAATCTCTCTTAATTCTCTTTCAGCTGACGTTATAAATGAAGCTAATTTCAATTCACATAAACATTTTATCCAAAAAATCAAACTGCCCGATTAGTGTAGCAAGCTGTTTACTGCCTCTGCTGGGACAACCACGTATAATCCTGCCACCAGATAAGTGGAATCTGAATTTTATTCAGATCTTACTAGGTTTCCTTTCTGATGCTCAGTTGCTGATTTGACAAAATAGTAAATATCGGAATTCCAAATAATGTGCACCCTTTGCAAAGCATCGCTCAATGATTCCAGCGTCGTGGCTTACATCTAGAGGTGAAGACTTACACGTATGAATGGAAATTCGGACACCGAAAGTATGAGGTTAAATATGTCATGTTATCGTGTTCTTTACATCATCACAGCTCCCATCACGTGACGTCCTTCATTTTCTATGTGGATCTTAAGGTACACTAGTGAAGTGTTGCATCCTACAGTCAGCATTCCCACCTGTGGCCGCATCTAGGCAACATTTTGGTGTCTAGACTTCGGTGCCTATTTATGTACCAAGGAATATATGAGGGTTATTTTCCTTAAATAGACTTGCTTTTTATTTTGTTTTAATGCAATAAATTTATCTTACATTTGTGAAAAATAAAAAAAAATCGAAGGATATATACCGTAAAGACTAATACTGGATATTAAAACGTTTATAACATTAATTCATATTTTACTAACTTCACCACAGAAAACAGTAAAAATAAAAACATCAGCTGATTGCTCTTTTTGACAAAAATGTGTGAATATAACTTTCATGTTCCATCAAGAATTCACATGAAAAACAATTCCAATAAATTATATTTTGGAGCAAGCGGGACTTGCAGTTTGCGTCCACTTATGGTATGAGGGACCGAGCGAGAAGTCAGCTGTGCTACTTAACTTGAGACTGTTTGATGACTGATGACAATTCTACCAGTGCGTAGGATATGAAGCAGTGTTTTCTATACTTGTTTATCTTAGAGCCCATATCTAGAAAGTATATTTGTCTTATTAATTTCCAAATTGTCCGTTTATATTTTCATTGCCCTTATTAGGAAAATGTTAAAACATTATGAAATATATTTTCTTAAAATGGCGTATAAGATATGAATTTTAACATGAACTATTTTTGGTTTTCTGTTTTAAGAAATTCGAGAGCTGTTTCTGTAAAAAATAAATTTTTAATAAAATACAATAACCTTGGCAAATTGTTGCATAAAATTATTAGATCTAAGGATATAGTTTTTATAAAAATGCTCTTGATATGTTATAGGGATATAAAACTATATTACTCTTAAAAATGTGAAGAACTTTGTTCTAATTTCCCATACCAGTTCATATGGAATCGCAAATCTTAACCGTGCATAAAGCAAAAGCGGCACAATTGATAAAGTGTCAAAAGGGCGTACATTTTTTTCTACTCAAATTATTTGTATTGTCTCATTATTTAAAATGTGAGGAAATTTGTTCTAATTTCGCATACTAGTTCATATGCAATCGCAAATCTTAACTGAGCATAAACCAAATGCCGCGCAATTGATAAGATGTCAAAAGGGCATAAATTGTTTCCACTAATTTACATTTATATTATCTCATTTAGTGCATCTTATGATCTGTATTTAAACATTTTTCTCAATTTCAGTTATAGCAGCCACCACGCGTAACACCCGTTTATTTTACATTTGCCAATGGGAAGGCTACCAACAAACGAAGAAAAAGAAACAGTTCTATATCTTAACCTGAGTTATAACTTTTTCCCCCTTCTTGCTGACATTACCACACCCATACAACCATGCAAATGGTCGAGAAATACACAAATGTATGTGATTAGCAGTATATTAATTAAAATAATGTTGAGTATTTACATACATTTTTTAAATAATTAACACGTTAAAGTTTATAATATACCTTTTCCCAGCTTCGGGTGAAATCTTAACTTTATACACTATGTTATTCATTTATAGAAGGAAATTATTACAGGAAATTATTAATTTTAATACTTGTAGTTGTAAAAACACTTTTCTGTTTTGTATGTAATTTTAAAATTCAGTAAAGCTTTTCTGGAATATTTTTACTCGGGTAATAAATCTTTCATGCTTAAATAATGAAAACAATACTGGAGAACATGGCTCAAATATTGGCATGAATGAAACATTTGCTCAGAAAAAGTCGTGTAATGTAGTTAAATTAACATCGGCAATTGGAGAATTCGAACCTCTCTTTCGCTTTGAAAGTATTATTTCTATTTGCTTTTGTTTCGTGCTGATGCAATTAATAACGTATGACTTTAATGTTTGCACAAAATTTACTGAAACTCGTGGGAACGTGGCTTGAGCTCATTCCCAGCTTAATTTAGTTGCGGAAATTCCATGAGGAGCTGGTCGTAATACAGGCAGTAAACAGCTTTTGTTTCATACTCCTTGCGCTGTTGACATTAACCTGTGGGACCAAAGGTAGAGAATGAACTTTGAAATTAGATACCTAGTTCCCTTTACCTTAGAGTCCGCCTTCACGCCTAGGAATTGCTCTAGTTCATATCAACTAACATGATCATTTCCCTAGCAGAACAGCATTGGATCCTTTACTCTTGAAGAGAAACATTAAGCTTCTGATAATGTTAACCGAAAATAAATTTGTAAAGAAAATAATTTTAAGTATTCTCTATGGTAAAAAGACGGGAAGAATTAAGTAACGTGTGTTTTTTCATGAATCCAGTTGAGATAAACAACATTGCAATGGAGGTCATAGTCGCAAAGAAAAGTGTTTGAATTGAAGAGTCAATAATGTTGATTATAATACTTACAATGTATATTGGAAATATTCTCACTGCCTTTACAGGTTTAGATGCTTCTCTTTATAAACTGTTTTTCATCCTTAGAAGGTTACACTCATAAAATTCGATCTCATCAAGAAAAATTATTGTGTTTTACCATTTATTCGTATTTTATGAATAAATTGGTTGAAATAGATGATTCTGGGGAACAGATCTCTTGCAGTTGTGTAGCTTATTTACTCTATGAGATCAAGTTTTTTTTTAAACTTTTCTGGAAGATAGTTAAGTCATTCACCCCATGATGGTAACAGTATTGGCTTTTACACTTTTGTTTTTTAATTTATGGTTTCGAGTTTGTTTCTCGAAATAAGCAGATGAGTTTCTATATACCGCGTGGCTATATTCACTGCCATTCGGGTCGGTCCTGGTGGTGTAGTGTAACCATACTTGCCTCCTTAACCCCAATGGAAAATGAATGAATAAATGGTGTTTAACGCCCATTTTTGCTACTAAGCACCACAGGCGGTGGACACTGATGATACACGAGATGAAATGATGTATTGGTAAAGGATTTTGATTTTTAAGGAAGGAAACTTTCCAGGCCTAAGTTTAGGGTACCTCCCCGGCATTGGCCATTTATGAGGACGGAGGAAAACCTGGTAAAACTTGTCAGGGAGGACGGTCCAGGCGGGATTCGAACCTCAGACCTCCCGCTTATGAGTCCGCGCCTTAACGACCTCAACCACCCGTGGTGGTCCCTAAACCCAAGATCGCGGGTTCAAACCCGGCCGGGATCGATGGATTGTTTCGCCGTAAAAGTCCTAAGTATGGCTTCCTTCGGAAAGGCCGTGGGTCTCGTGTCGTGCATTTACGGCACGAAAAAAAAAAAAGAACCTCAAGTCTGAAAGAAGAGGCCTCTGAGCAAAATTTGTCGGCCGTGTCACGCTCTGAATTGAATGGGACGCTGATGACCTGAGATGTTAAAGAGCGTTTATAAATAAATCAATAAAAAAACAAACAAAAAACGGCCCAGCGGCAACAGGAGTCTGCTCTTTAGCAAACTACAATTTCAATACATGAGATACTGCCTAATAATATTACAATAATGACGCTTCATAAAAATATCATTCGTGTAACCGAAGGAAATATTGGAACTACTTTCCTTCATTTTACAAATATTACTTATATTGTCTAACGAAATTATTCGTGGAAATAGATTTTATTTCTTGCAGGATGGTAGTTTTCAGTTTCTCTGGGTGTGTGGGTTTGCCTTATCAGTTTATTTTTATTGATCTACAGAAGTACTAATCACAGGTGGTTAGATTGGGAGAAAGTGTGGGGCAAATCTTCTTGCTGATAGTTCTATCGTCAAACATTTCCTCAATTGCTTGCATTGAAACTTTGGCTGTATGAGGTCGTAGAGTCCTACTGGAAAAAATGCGTTTCCTGTCAGTTAATTCTGCAAAAAATGGGTTTAAAATTAATTGCACTAACAGTATCTTCAAAATGTGTATATCATTCTTTCACCAGTTACTGTGCAATATACCCTTATTTCTTCATCTCATTAAGAGTTTCCCCATATAGCACGCTAATTTTCTCGGAGTTCTTGTTTATATAACTATATAAGTAAAAGGACATCCAGAAGTCACTCCGAAGCTATTGTTTAGCTGAGATTTCACCAGGGAAACGAATTTGGGTGGTAGCACTGACACACGCCGAGCATATAGTTATTGTGTTCACTTAACCATCAAGGCAAACATACACTACAAAGTTCAAATCTTAGCAACAGTGGGAGAATTACTTGCTAAAAACCGTTTTGAAGGAAGTAAGGGAATGTCAAAAATATAGGAGTACCAATTTTCTCCTGTGTGGTGCACAACATCCGACTATGCAAGAACTTGTCGATGACCCATTAGAATCATCAGAAAACAGAATGAAATAAGAATTCATAATTCTTCCATGCACGTTATTAATAGTTCATTCATAGAATCTAATCCTGCATTGAAGATCACCAGATTTTAGTTCTTGCACTACAGCCAACTTCCATGACTTTAACTTAAGTAATCCGATTGCTGAGCAAGATGCTGAAGATATTTTCTAGGGTAATTTTCTAGGCGATGCCCGATGTAATCGTCTTCGCTGCTCATCTCAAGCAATCCCCTTCTTCGGAAATTTATTAACCAATTCATCAATAGCAGCATGATTTGGAACTCGTTTAGCAGGGAACAATTTTTTGAATTATTTCCTGAGAACACCATCCGATTCCGCACATGCACATTTACGAATCGTAAATAAATTCGTCATGGAATAGAATATTTAGGTCTTATTATCCATAGCTTTTTTACACACTGCTCTACTCGTGCGGTTCCAACTGAATTGCAATTTACCCCAGACTGATGACGCGTTCCCACGAAGCTTGCGATTCCCGGCTGTGGCCCTGGCAGACATCGCAGCTGGACTGACTGACAGTTTGACTTGTGCGCACGCGGAAATTCATAATCTAATTATCCTGCATGTTCAGTATTAACATGTCAAGTATACAACAAAGGCACAATTAACAAAGTGAATACACGACTTTGGCAGACAGGCAAATCCCGTGAAGTTTCCCAGAAGTCGGAATGACCATCCACCGTTGATATAGAGCATCTAAAGTGTTCGAGAAGCGAAATTGAAAATCATTCCATATACTTTAAAACAACAATTTTTCTAAGAATTAGAAGAAGAAGAAAAAGAGTAAGAAGCATAACTCACAGCTTTCCAAAATATCCGGTAGCAATAAGAGCGAACCAGCCTTGTCGTAACAAAATTACGTAACTATTATGTCACATCACCTGCTTGCAGCGTCACTATCATTACACAACTGTGAAGGAGGAATTATGGAAGCAATGTATTATGACTTTAAGGCTAACGTAAATCCAAAATTTCCGTCATACTTAAATCTGACCTGTGAATTAAATTTTTAAGCAGTTCGTTGAAAAAATTAATTAATAATGTCATAACAAAAGTCTGTGATGGATTCACTATATCTTTCGTTCGGCGCGTTAACAGAAAACTACCGTTCTATGGTTTCAAATATATGTTTATATTAAGTAAACTGTGTAAGAATGTACATTATTTTTGCTTGAGATCTTCACATACCTTGTAACTTTTAACTGAATAAAGTCTATTAGTTACGAAATTTGTGCAACATAATACTTTTATAAAAGGCAAAGCGTTTTAAAAGCCATAGATACTTTTTAATTAAAGGCCTACTGAGGATAAAAACCAGACGTTTAAGCTCCTAATTATCTATTTCATGTACACACTTTACCCCCATATTAAATACAGCAAAGTGTTTTGCTTACACCCTCACCCCTGACATCCCCCTTCCCCGATGGGTAGAGACGAAATAACTCCTCACCTTGTCTATCTTTACCCTCCCCTGCCCCTGTATTGATCGGCTGTACGCTAGTTGTTTCCATGGTTACTTTAATCATACTTTTCTTCGTGATATATTTTTCAATCTTTCATTTCACAATGTAAACAAGCATTAACTTCATCTTTTCGGACAAAGTGTTATGAAATAAAAATGCAGTAAATATTGGTTCTTTCGAGAACCGGAAAAAATTATAACAAACTGCTTTTACCTCCGCTTTTTTAATCTCCCTTACGCCTCTCGGTCGCACTTTCCAATGTTACATTGACTGCTGCGCCTATGTGGATTTCCTGTAATTCGGGTGGGAAAGTATTTCCAATACACAGACAAAAAAAAAAAAAAAAAAACACTGAAACGGTTACGATGCTTTCAGAAAATCTTAGGCATGTCGATTGAAATATTAGATAGATGTCTTCTAACTCCAAAAAATCATGTTTTATCTTCCTCTTTCCAGTAAATCTTATATATTCTAATTTTTACTCTTCTAAATTAATTTTCATTAAGGTAGACTGCTTTCATTACACTCCAGAGCACGTGCTTAATTTATTTTAACGAGTTATTTCACAGTCATTTTGCTAAAAACATTACTTTTATTTAAACGATTACAATTGTTTCTTTTTTCACGTTCTAGTGCCAGATAACTGACAAAATTTCATTGTAATGTTTATCTTAATTCAGTTAATCATCCCTAATCAGAGGTACAATGCTGTCATTTTCTAAACACATGAAAGTGTTTTTTTGGCATTTAATCGATGAACTAATAAATCAGTATTTTTATATACAAAGCTGCTATCCATCGTATAAATATTCAAGTTTTCAGGTAGAAAAGCTGGTCATTGGCATTGTTTACTAATTTGGTCATAAGCCACACACTCCTTCCCTCCTTGCTCATTTTAATTCAAGTAGAATATTTCCCTTCCATTTCAAAACTGCTATGTTGCGAGTTGCATCTTGGGGCACGTTCCTCCACTAGTTCTTCGTATTCTACTGATATGTGTTGAGACCAGCGATGGATAATGACATCATTAATTAAAGTTCAAAAGAAAGCTTACCTTTTCAAACTCCTTATAGATAACAAGAAATACAAACGTTTCTTCATTATACTATTTACATTATTTATTTTAACTGGTAATACTACGACCATCAGATCTTCTCTTCCGCACTACCAGTGTATTTACAATACATGTTACACAAAATAATACAATAATGTTGTTACAATTTTAATTAAGAATTTATGTCAATCCATTGCAAAATAGTTTTAAGTACCCTAACCACTAATAAAATACTTTCTATTATAATGAACAAAATAAAGTTGCGAGGATTAGTATATACATAATAATAAAATTATAAACATGCACCTAAGACATATCAAGTTGGCAGTTAAGTGCCGTAGAAAAATATTAAATTAAAAATAAGTTACACTCACGATTTAATTTGTAGAGTATTAACGCAATAGGTTGTTTTAGTTTAGTTTTAAATTTTGAAATGGTCCAGCATTCTCTGATATTGCAAGTTAAGGAATTACAAAGACGAGCAAGAGGAAGAATGTGAAGTTGTTCCATGTAATGGTGTCGATAGTTACCTATTTGGAATGTATATTTAATAGAAATGATTAAGATTTATTATGATCTTAATTATTTTAAAGGGTGATGTGATTTGGTATCGAGGCTGTGGTATGAAGATAGTTTATGAAAACGAAATGCCAAGTACTTGGGTTGGAGATATGAGGAATCCGATAAAGTCAGTTCGTTCCTTAAGACGGAGTCAGGATAATAATTACAAAGATATACCTAGTGATAGCTCAAATCGATAAATGTTGCAAATGTAGCGTTTCCAAACATTATGAACACGTTGAAGTTTCTAGGTTAAGTTGGCATTGAGACCAGTGAACAAAAATCGCAGTAATCTTAAGTGAGGCAACAAAAGAGTTGTTCAAGAATATTTTTCAGGGAAAGCAGAAGGAAATTACACTAATCAGAAACCGGTAATTTAGTTAATGCTTTCAGTTTTCAACATTTTCTTACCAGTGATGACTTGAAACACTTCAAGTATAAAAATAAAGTATAAAGAAAAATAAATGCTTACGTTTAAAAAGTTATTTATTTTATTTATTTTTATTTTTATCGGCAGGCCATAGAAGCCAATGAAGACCAAAATATTTTTTCTTAAAATTATATTTTAATTAAGGCAACTTCAAATAGTAAAAAAACTAGTCAACTTAAGTGTACGATAATAGAAATGATATCAGCACTTCATTTCAATTTTTATCAGTTTATCGTAACATAACTTAATTGCTGAGCCAAGGTGCAGGAGGCGCGGGTATTATGAATGCAGTTCCAATATGAGTAATATATATTTTGGTTCTTCCGTAATTTTTTTTCAAAATGTTATTAATTAGTTCCGATGCTGGGATATTAATATTTTAGATGTTTATTCATTTAACTATATTTTCATTAACATTAAAATTAAATTACTTGTTATTTTATAAATTGTTTGAATATATACTTTTTTTAGAAAATTAATAATGAAAGTAAAATACTTTTACTATCATTGTTGTACGAATTATGTCATGGACAACCTTTTAAATGGCCAGTTTGTTTATCATGTTAATCATCCTGTTTGATAGAAAGACTAGAGAACTGAAATTCTGGTCAAACTAGGAAATGGGGACAAAAACTTAAACGATAGTGTAGATAAATACAACAAGCAATAATTTAAAATATACAAAATGGTCATTTGTTTTACCTTAGCGTTGTCAATTTGAAAATGGAAAACCTTTGGGACTTAAAGTATGTTTATTCTATAAACTTAAGAAATAGTTGTTATATTGAGGCAGAGGCTAGTAAATTGTTGAACTATGTTCTAAACGTCCAAGGTGTAGTGATAACATTTTATTTGTATCAAAATTGCTTAATGTTTTGATTCAGAAATTATTTTAAAAGATAGAAAGTTACATGTTCGAGCTACCTTATGGCTCAATTTAACTAAAAAATAGAGTTACTTTTAAAAAACTTGTGTGTAATCTGTAGACTATGCCTAAGCAATCTAAGAAGTTGACTTTATGAAGACCTATATCTCTGGCGCATCACAACCGCACAAAACCCTTCTAAATGATTGCCTATCTTAATGGGTCAGACATCGAGAGAGTTGATTTTTGATTACATTTGTTCGCTATTTCGATATTTCTAGTATCTTAAGTACGCAGAGGAAGTTATTGGTGCTATTTCATTGTACATAACGAAGACATAGACGGACACACATATAAAAAGATAAAGTTGACAATATGCGCCTTGTTTGTCTACATTCTCAATTCCTTCCTCCTGCGGAACTTTCGGCAATGCAGGAAAAAAGAAAACAAGACTCCTTTACATAATTTAATCTTTCATCAACCCTAGCTACTGAGAAATAAGAACGATAAACGCATTCTCTTATATTCGCGAAACTGAGATGATGCCTTAATCCAGCAGTTTGCACTTATTCTTAAGTGGATTTACATTTATATAACATTTAAACTTTTATCTCCGAAAAAGTTCCTGTCCTTCTTATAGGTTTATTTCTTCCATCCTTAGTTATTACTTTGTCCAAAATTCCTTAATTTTCTTAATATATTGCTTCTCATATTCTCTCCTCCCCCTCCATAAGGTGAGATAATGCAAATTAGTTTCCTCTGTATTTTTACGTGGATATACGGAAAGTTTCTACAATGCAATAGGAAAAGCTACATTTATATTTAAGTAAAAACAACTTTATTTCAACCTTTCCTTTCTTCAGCAGACTTGTCTAAATGTACGAAATACCAAAGTACAGCTTCGTTCCCTTCAATATTTAATGGAAAGTACTTTCCAGTCAATAATTTCTTCAGTTTTAGATACAGGAAAAATTCAGTGGGAAACTAAATCATAGTCCACCTGCTCCATTAATTGAAAACGCAGTCCATACATGGTGTTGTTGATATGGTTTATTTACCGTGCTCTTAAACATCTAGGTCATCAGCGTCCCATTCAATTTTGCTCAAAGGCTTCTTCTTTCAGGCTTGAGGTTCTTTTACATGACGTAAATCTACGACATGGGACCCACGACTTTACTTCCCTTCCGAAGGGAGTCCTACTTAGACCCTGGCCGTAATTGAATGAGCAATCTTGGGGTCTACGAGGCAAGTATGTTTATCATAGTGCGCTGGCTTGGTGGATCAGGTCTTTTTCTTTGCTAAATGAGGATCTTTAACGGTCAATTCGTATTTCAATTCATCCAACAACGAGAAAAATATTTGTTGTTTGTCCACTTTGCAATAATCCATAAAATATTTCATAATACGGGAATGCTCCCCCCTATAAAACAGTACCCAAAAACTTTCTAGTTGATTGAATCACTTTGCCTCCTTAGGAGTTTCATCTTTGGGTTTAGTGATGGATCCACAGAGAGAGAAACTATTTTCACGTTTAAGCACGCGTAAGTGTTATTGAATAAGGCAGTTCTAAGATACTATTGGTCGATTGTGAGTAAAAGTAGAAACCATCGGGTAACGATTTTTTTCATGTTCCAGAGTTGTATGCGCTTTCATATGAGAAGATGTCGATCCTGGTGGTGTATTGGTAACCATACTTGCCTCCTAAACCCAAGATTGCGGGTTCGATTCCGGCCAGCACCGATGGATTTTTTCGGGCGTAAAAATCGTAAGTATGGCTGCCTTCGGAAGGGAAGTAAAGCCATGGGTCCCGTGTCGTACATTTACGCAGGATAAAGATCCTCAAGCCTGAAAAAAGAGGCCTCTGGGCAAAATTTGTCGGCCGTTCACACGCCCTAATTTGAATGAAACGCTGATGTCCTGAGATGTTAAAAAACGTCCGTAAATAAACAAAAAAAAAAATCATATGAGATGTCTGTAAATTCCATCCCTCCTCTCTCTCAGATTGTTCATCACAATTACATTTCCTGCTTCTTCATCTGTAGTTATTTTTAGCTTAACTGATGTTGCGTCCTCTGTGCTTGAACCACATTTAAATTCAGCGAAAATTGTACAACTATTGCATTGCAGTTAACTGACCATTATGCACTCCATCTACTTTACCAATTAAGCCTTTAAAATATAATTATTTTCGCTTTTTTATTTATTTGATTTCATGACTATGCTATATGTTTGTTCTTTTCAAATTATTTAATTTCCTTTTGTTCTTTAATGCAGTAGTATTGTATCTGTGATGAAATAATTGAAAATAAAATAGCCAAAAAACCAGGCCTATAGCAATGATTAGATAATAATTCTCTGTTCATAATGTAAAAGTTCTCAAATGGATATGATGATATAGTTCTAAGAGAAATTACTGTTTCAAAACAAGTGAAGGGCACGCGCTTACAATGACAACCATCTTTTTGGTTTGTTCTAGAAACTTTTCGGCCAGTTCTTATTACTTCCTTTTTATTTTCTTCTTATTTCCTGTTCTATCATATTCTTCTCTTCCTATTACAGAACGCTGATGACCTGGGATGTTAAAGAGCGTACGTAAATAAACCAAAGCCTATTACAGAGTTTATGAGCGTTCGCGCACAATAAGAAAATTGTTATGACCACATAGGTAAGTTGAAACTTGTTACTGGTCATACGTATTTTCTAGAACTAATAGTTTAAGAGTTTCTACTGTAAAAGTTGAATAAAATATAAACCATTTAATATTCCTAAAGCCATTTTAAATAATCTTAATGCCAAAGTCACTTAAAAATGTTGCAAACTTCATCTGAGCTACCCGAAGTGGTATTGAAGCTAGAAACTATTCTTTTTATCTATACACTGGCCACAGTGTTGTAAATATATTAACACTAATTTTAAATAAATTAAAATTGCTATATGAACGATGGTAAATACTATGAATTATTTGTTTAAAGCAGCAATGTGTATATATATAGAACGTAATCTGAATGCTAAGTCTATAGCAATTTATTTTTTACAATTAAATAGAGTATTTACAGAATCTGTGTATATTACTTAAGACAAACTTTTAAAGTAGTACACTTCTGTAATGAATATTATTCGTTTTTATCACACAGCTGACTTTTAAATTAAGTTACTAAATACTAGAATATTTCTAACTATATTAAAATTAAAACTCCTTGTAACACATCATAGACAGAATATTTCACACAATCGAGGGTTGTATTTTATCAAATATTTTTTTCTGTAATAAGTTGAGTTTTAGTTTATTAATTACCTTTATATAGGAAAGTTTTTTGCAAAGTAATTAAACCAATTAAAGGATTGAAGATATTGATGTGCAAAAAATATTTAATGGCTTTAATAATAAAAAAGCTTAACATTATATACATGCATGAAAAATAAGGATAAGGAAAAATATGTGGAATGTTGCAATAAAGATAACAGAGAAGAAGTTGCATAAGTTATTTCGGCCTAATCGTCATCACTAAATAAAGTTTACTGTTTTGTATGTTTTTTGTAGTCGATTTCTCAAGTTTGAAAGAGAGTCTGATACAAATAGACACGTTGCACTCTCATACTGGTTATCACGAAAATTTATTGTAACGGAAACACAACAATGGCAAAGGATTCATAGAGGAGTTTGCTGGAACTTGTACTATCGCAGTTAGCGTGCAAACTACACATTTCGAGAATTCTTGGACAGAACCTGATAATTTTTAACACTTTGCAAATATAATACAAATGTTAGTATTTTAATACTGCTTGAAAATTGATTATTTTTATCTGCATTTTTCAGTATTATTTTGCTGTTAAATCTACAAATATAAAATTATGTAAAATGAAATAAAGAATATTTGGTGACATGTTGCTGTAACTTCTCTCTTAACTGCGGTCAGCCATTTATCAAGAAGCTAATGGCTTCCATAATACAAACCAGGAAAATAATTTATAGCTATTTTATAGGGTAAGGATTATACTTTTATTTGTAGGTTATCAGTAATACCATTGTTATATTTAGTTGCTGTGCATATTTCTTCATAAATTATTTAGTACTAATACTTTCTATGATTGTTAATATTATAATCTAATAATTGAAGATTTTTTGGTACTTACACGTGAACAGAAAGGCTTAGTACTACTTGAACAACTTAAGTAACACAACGTACAATTTCTATAATACAATCACATAAATGCGCATATATTGTCTCTCTAAACACTAAAAACATTCACCAAAACTATTTTTTTACATGAAATATACACATATTGCTCGATCTTGTGCGACTGCTAATAGCACATGCCACATGTGATGCAAAATGATTTTTATTGTGCACACAAAGCACACATTACTTGCACATTTGTGGCAGGAAAGAAAGAAGTAATCTCGCATGGTTCAGATTAGGGGCTTGGAAAGGAAGCAAAACAGTTAATGCTTTGGGGGAAAGTTGTCAATTGTGCTGAGAAAACGATACCTGGAGGCATATTTTGGCAGAATGCGGGGAAACGGAGATTTCAAGAAATGAGTATTTATTACCGCAATTTCTGAATTCCAATAGAAATTTGAACATTTGCCGGGATGTGTTAGTGCATGCGAGATACTCAAACAATTTGAGAATATTTCTAGATAAAACCTGACAAAGGAGGTTAATGGCTGTAATGAAGAGGGGGAAGTTGGAGAGGGGGTGTGAGTAAACGGAAGGGGGCTCAAGAGTAAGGGTTCCATTCATATTTATGTATTTGTATATAAAATTATTAATAGAAATAGTATATCGAAGCATTTGTATATTTGTATGTATGCATACACGTGATTTGTTTGTAGCTATGTATATATGTATGTAGCATGCATGTAAGTGTATGCCCCTTTTGATTGCTATAAGGACGACATTAGCATGTACGACCGTAAGGCCTATGCGACAGTTGTATTTATTTGAATTTATTCTAAAACCTACAATAAAACAAGCATTACTACTATTACAAAGCACGGACATGAAAATGTAGTGGTCAAAACATAGCGCACTAATTCATTATCTCGTAAATAATCTCGATTCGTAACAGTTTATAAACAATTCTTATATTAAACACATCTATGTTTGCATCACATATATTGTTCAGTGAATAGAGTGATAAGTTTTGTGATAATGGTTATATTAACATTGTCGACATTGCAAATCCCTTGTGCGAATAATACAAAATCTTTTTGCTTCTCTGTGGGGAATTAAGGCAAAAATCGTAGCGCAATACAATAATAGTGTGAAGATGGCATATCGACTCTACTGCAAATACTTAACTTGGCTATTAGGATTAACCGTGGGCACCTCATGTTTGTGTCAGATATTTTCTTTCAAATTGAAAGAGTGATTGAGTGGAAAATTCGATCTATGTTCTTTGCTATAACAACGATATGGAGCGAATCTCGTTCTTAAACCATGCGACATGTTATTTTCCCCCTTATAGTTGTTTAACAGAAATAGCATTACATATGCTGATATCCCTCCATATTCAAGCCAGCATTCTATACAAAGGAACTTCCAATCCCCACAACTGCACCCAATTAAATGGATTTGAATATTTCCGTGACGAGAAAATCATCCAATTTCTCAGTCGAATACATTCCAGAGAGTGCTACGCCACTCAGAGGAATTTATTTAATATATGGCTTGAAATTATCTCCAAAATGTCTTGAATTTCTAAGATACCAGTAACAGTATGACAAAAATGTTAGTGTACAGGGATCTTAGTAATGGAAAAAATAAAGTTGCAATTATTGTAAAGATATTTTTTTAATATAAACTCGGATTCGCCTACAAGCGCAAAGAATAGTATCTTTTTGTGGATCGTTCAAATTTCAGCTTAAAAAGGTTGCTGCATAATAGGAACTAATGATGTTTCAGTAAAGGGGGCAGATGATATAGTGAATGCCATCTTTGCAGGGATAAATTATAAATGCCACAGATAAAATGATCAAGTTCTAACTGTAAAGTTTTGGCCTGTAGAGAGGTTTAAAGAAGCACCACCTCTTCACTGACTTTGCTAAAGCTTGGACGAACGTTTTATCAGTTAAAATACACCATTAGTTTAACGGCAGAAAAAAGTATAACTTAGTGCATGGAAATCTTTGCTCC
Organism: Metallyticus violacea; assembly: GCA_030762175.1. Classification (NCBI taxonomy): domain Eukaryota; kingdom Metazoa; phylum Arthropoda; class Insecta; order Mantodea; family Metallyticidae; genus Metallyticus; species Metallyticus violacea. The sequence goes on from CM060843.1 coordinate 44,478,714, forward strand.
GATTCCTTGATAAAAAAAATGCGATCTCTTGAAAAGCTTTATGGTTCATCATTTTTACAAGTCACTATCGCTCTATTTTCTGCATGGTCACTTGGATTTATTTCTGCCTATTTGGGCGCAGTATGGAACAACAGAGAAGCAAGTCAATCAAATCGATGGTGTTATTTTCTTGTTTTGAGAAATAGAAAGTCCTTTCTATAAGAGAACATTTATTTCAAATGTAAAATGACTGATTTTATCCTTGGGCTACGTTAAAAACCGCTTACTTCCATTGTTTTTGTTTTGCCGTATTCCAAAAAATCAAATGGACATGCTCTTAAAATAGCCAAACTTAATTTAAAAATATTAAAATCTAGTGCATTAAAATCAACTTACGGCCAAAAAGTGCTGTTCTATCAATCCGCCGGCGGAGACATTTTCAGACATAGATTCTAAATGTATGTTTATTTATATATGTTGTTCATATTATATTACGTATAATGAAAAAAGTAATAGAAGTGCCAACATTTGAAAATCATGAGTTTTTTTCCCAAACACTATTGAAAGCAGTGTCTATAAAATTTCTGAGAGAGAATTCCTCATGAACTGCTTTTGTGGTTCCCAATAAGACTACAGCAGCCCAGCACCATTATTTCACGCTAATTATTTATGTTTTTTAAATGAACGGTTTGGTAATTATTAGCAGTACATAACGTGAGCTCGGAGACCAAAGTGATAAATCTCACCGAACATTCTACTACTATTTGAGGAAAGTCTCATATATAATAATCAATCAGAATTCCTGGCAAATTTCACATCAATGCTCTCCACATTTTCAAGGTTAAAATAATGAATTGAGTATATCTATTGTTGATAATTATATAAGAAATTAATATTACAGGAGCAGTTTTTTGGAGGGAAAGTAGAATAAAACAATTTATTCAAGATAATCCTTCTAGTAGACAAACTACAGTCCTAAAGACGATGCGGTAAGTTGGCAAGTTAAAAATGTAAAACATTTAGCAGAATCAGAACAAATTATATAAAGAAGCGCAATAGTCAATTGATAAAGACAGCTAGCAGACATTAGGGAAACATTTGTAAAACTCGTTATACGAGTATCGAATGCAATCGAAGCATTGACTCCCTTACTGATTGCACAATATACAGAGTGGGCGTAAAGTATCTAGATATTGAATATAGAGTATAATTCTTATACTTGTATCGGTAATTTATTGAAATTAATGTTATGTGTACAATGTTACATGGGAATACGGATGCAATACCTCAAAACTTGAATGTGAGCACCTGTGGCGTCATGGTGTCAGGCAGGAGATAGATCTGACCACTCGGTGACTTTTGGACGACTCTGCCGCTATGGTCATTAGTTTTGAGTGACAGCTCTCTATTGTATCTGGACGGATTGTGGGCATTCCTTTCCTTCACCATACGCCATCATCTTTGAACAAGTACAATGGAATTCCACACTTCATAGCGTGCGGCAATCAGCGCTCGCTCGCTAACAGGCAGACGTTCAGTCATCATTGTTATTGTAGCGACCCCTTCTGACGGCCACTGTCTGTACATCCAACGAGCGAAAGCTCAAATCCTATTTAATGACGTAATATTGCACGCTATTTCCATTATGGTTCCATTGATATTAACAAGTCTACAGTCATTAATTATACCTTGTTACTTTTCGGCCACACTGTATTGTGTTATAAGTATTTAAGGCCAGTGCTACGAAAATCATTCCAAGAGAATGTATGTTTCATTACTAAAAACAAATAAATAAATACAAAAAAGATGGGTTCATTAATGAGAATCACGCAAGCAAACAATTAGACTTAATACATTTAAATTCTTTCTTATTTTGGTTGAAATCAGAGAGAAATTGCTTGAATTTTATCTTTTATTTTAGTATTATCTACTTAACTAGCAGAATTAATTGTCTATTTTTTTCTTCTTTCCTTTTTATGTCATGATTTAGACACGTTCCTCTTTCATTTTAGAGAATTTAACAGCTCTGTTAACAAGTGTTCTTTCTCGGATTATGCTAACGTGATAGCATAGAACATTTTTCTTCGCCAAATGAGGACGATTCTTGTTAATCACTTCATTTAATTGCTCCAGTAGCATTATGGTTTTACTCTTTACCAAAAAATAAATTAAAATTACGTCTTAGTAATTCAAAAACACAATCGCCATGATATTTCCTATTGTGCGGATTGTTTTTGCCTTCTTCGGAGTGCTTTCTCCGGATGCAACTCACTGTTTCGACTGCGGCGACTTCGTTTCCGGCGTCTAGTGATGGTCTTAGGTTTCTTCAACTGATGCTTACCATTTCCGAAATTCACTTGTATTCCTTTTGAACAGCTTCAAATTCTGCGAATTCTGACAATTCGTTTCATTTTCTGGTCAACCGTTAGCAAACACCGCACTCATCTCGCCGATAGCTTTTTCATTTGCAAATGTTGGTGAAAAATGTTAAGCCAGAAATGTTCATAGCTTCAGCAATGTTCCGCATTTTATCTCCAATTATTCGTGGATTTTTTTTTTCAATTATTGCACCGGAACGGTCCGCATCGAATGTGCTAGTTTGGTCAGACTTACTCATCAAACCATTGACATACCATTCTAAGCGAAGGTGCAGATTGGCCATAATATTTTGTTCACCCTCTCCTTAATGTTAGTCTCTCGTTTCCTCATGCATGTTTAGAAATTTAAGCAGGAATGTGATTCTCAAACACCTACTAAGCTTCCTAATTTTTTATAACCTGTATATAATCTTTCAACAGTTACCACAATGCCAAGACAACATTGAAAACAATTTAATGCTATCAAGTTTTGAGTTTGCACGAACTTATCGAATAACTCTCGTAGCTTCCGACTTTTTACTTTTTGTTATATTATTAATATTGTCACTAACGTGGCCCCTTTGTCTCTAAATATCACACTCTGTGATATACTAAAAATAGAAACGTAATCTTACAGATTTCGCCCAACAGTCTGTAACATAATTCTTAAGCATTCGCTTAACTATATATAGAAAAAGGTTATGTTAAATCAACAACATTCATTTTCCACCAAAATATATTAGGAAATTTATTACAAAACTTTAAAAAATTATTAACTAGTTAAACACAATATATGTTGTGCAGGTTCTACATGATTGTTAGCTGGCTTAACGAGATATGGCACTGACACCTCTGACTAAAGCTTTACTAACCGCTTCTCAACCTACTGTCGTGGTGGCAGAACTCAAACCACCAATCACATTCAAAATTGTAAGTAATGACATCCAACCGCCAATTTCAACCCTTAATTAATACTTTATGGTGAATATAAAAGATAGTTTTACAAAAAAACATTTAAAAACCAAATCGTTGAAGCATAACTTTAAACATTATAAATGAAAAAAGCAAGCAATTGGTAAAAAATTTAATTGCCTGTTGAAATGCAGAGCAGAAGAAAATAATAAAACACGAATTTCCATAGTTCAATAAACACACACAACCTCATTTAATAAGCATTTACAATAACGTGCTTCTGGGCTTATATAATATAAGTTTAAAATAAACCAAAGAGTTTTATAGATGATTTTTAGTGTTAATTTACTATCATGCTTTAGCAATAAATTGCAAACATTTTTATCGGCTGTTAATAAATAGAAACATTTACTCTATCATTAAGCCTATAATTCCGCTACAAGTAGCTTAAATGTGGACAGACATGACCAAAAAATACGCTGCTAATTTAGCTTGATTTACTCTCTTCATTACATTTGCAGAAATAATTCATTTCGACTGTTAGTTGCAACCTTGAAATGAAGTACTCGCAAAAATAATGCTTTCAAAATAATTTCAAATTAAAAGTAGTAAAACGCAATTTATAATAATTAAAATGAGTGAGTCAAAATCAATAAATAGATTTTAGCTTGATAACATTCGCGGTATAAGAGTGAAATGAATAATTATCTTAATATTTCAAGAAACAGATACGATAAAGTCTTAGAATCCGCATATTACTTTCTTTTGCTTAAATTGTAGTTCTATTATTTAAGGTTATGTAATTGGAAGTCATATCATTTACAATAGTTAATAATTTACGACATTTATTACTTTCCAAAATATTATGAAGCAGTGACTATATGCGCTTATAAAACGACTGTATAGTAATTTATTTTCATTGCAGAAACTCGAGTGTACATTTTCTGAAGAAGCCAAGATCCTTATAAGTTTATTTCATTACACAGATAACTTGGAATTTTCTTTGATGGCTGCTCAGTTCGCAAGTTTCAATGATGCCTCACACTTTCCTCGACCTAACTTTCTTAATTCCTCTTGTGTAGAGCAAAGTTCAGCTCTAAAGCCCTTAGGTTTAAACAGACCCACTGCCAATCCAATAACCCTTAACCATTTGAACAGTGGTTTTAACTATCCTCTGCTCGTTTTTTACCTCAGATAAAGGACGAATTAACGAAACACAATTGAATCAGAAATTCGTCTTTTCGAAAGCTCGTTTATTTTCACCAGGGTAAGGGGAAATATCTATCCCTGCTGATTTTCAGTAGAGCTCAAAGTTATTATATGTTAGAGATTTTCCTTTAGCAGGACTGCTTATCTGCGAGAATAAACACTTCAAAGTTCACTATGGTTGAGCTAGGTACTTCTCCTGAGCTTTTATTAACAATTAACTTCAATTGAGCTCTAACTTATAAGTATTTTTTGGTATTGTAAATACTAAACAAACTATTATTAGGGACTTTCAACTCTGCTAAATTGTGAAAATGAAATAATAATTTGTTGATTTAAGACTGTTTGGCTTAGTGTCTTAATGGTGGACACGGTTCTATGTTTCAAATTGTCTGGAATCTGTTAACAGCTACATGGTTTCCAGAATATGTCCTTACCGCTCGCACGGGGTTTTGCTTCTCGGCAACAAGAAGGGCTTACAAACAGCCGGCCGAGCCTTATGCACACAAAACTCCAATTTACCTTCACAAAGAGGGATTCTTGTGTACAATTTGGATTTAGAGCATAAATAGTAAGTGTTATATTCACACGACCATTTTGGTGGAATCAGGCCTTAGCTAAAAAGAACACAAGCTGTGGGTCATTTAACCCTTCAGTCACTGATGAAAGAAACCACCTACAGCAACATACACGGCTACAGAATCACCTTATCGTAGACAATGGACACTTGCACACTTGTAAGGTTTGAGTTTTAACAATTTTGTTGCTGTATGTGCAGAAGACACTGAAACCCTAACTTGTGCTAATTTCGGTAGTGATTTTGTTGGCGAACGTAGAAAATATGTGCCAATTTCGTCTAATTTGCCTTCTTTTAAAAATGTAATTATTTGCGTGTGTTTGTTTTGTATTGAATCAATAGTATCCAATTTAACCACAAGATTAGGAATTTTAGTTCTGGAAGGAGGCAATTATTCAGGGAACTTTCCTTTACATTCCTCACGAACTCCAGAGCTGATTCGTATTCGTAACATCATTTACACAAAAAAATACTTTGTTCCAAAGTTTTCGCGAAAGAGGTTAGGTTAGGTTAGGTTAGGTTAGGTTAGGTGTATACTGGTGACTGCTCGAAAGTTCAGGTGTAGGCAGGCAATCAGGCAGGAGGCTGTGAGTGGAGAGGTGAGCCGACCTTGGCCAAGACGCAAAACGCCATAGGAGCGGTCAGGACACATTCTGGAAGTCCAATAGTTAACTATGTGGTATAGTTTGATGAAGAACGAGGAACTATAGGCAACAATCTCCGATTGTGGTTCGCTTTGGAAAACTACACCACAAGGAGATTTTATTCGTAGGCAGAAAGCAGCTAATCCTAAAAATAATCAGGTTAAAATATGGGGTGATCTAAAAGAAAGCCACAGGTTAAATGTGAATGCATTTACAGTGAAACGTCGCTTAGCCGATGCCGATGTAAATGATAGGCAATTCTCTTTGAGAACCACTAATTGGTGAGAAGTATATGAGCGCCAGAAGTAAGAAGTATGACAAATAGAGTGCTAATGATGGATTTAAAGTAATATTGAATGACAAGAGCAAGTTCAATATATTCTCAGCTGATGGGATAAAGTTTCTTTAGCGACTGACCAACAATAGATAGGTCAAAAAATACAAAGACCCTTTTATGAAACATGTTGGAGGGAGTATCATAGTATAAGAGTTGTTTCTCTTGAAGTCCAATCATGTACAGTGTGAAACTGTATTTAATAACGTCTCCCCCAATAAATTATAAGTGTTATTATAATCAATTGTGTGTAATTTATATTTAAGCATGCATTCATTAATTTACTGATTTCATGTTTATCTGAAAACTTGCTGCAGGATCATAATACTCTCCACCAAGAATTGATATGTTCAGCTTAACAAAAGGGCCGTAAGAACCCGTATTTCTTTGTGAATAATGTAAAGAAATCCTTGAGCAAGATGGAGCACATGCCGTTAAGTTTTTAGAATTCTTAAGAAAGGTCAAAGTAGGAGATTTTCTACTGTGTGTGGACAGGATGTTTTAGCTTTTGTTATATTACGTAAAAGGCAGTATCATAAATTTTTATTGTTTAATTAAAGGGTGGGTGAATATAAGCGAATAGCCTGCAAAGAAGACAGTGTAGCGCTACACGGCTTAAACATAAGCACATAAACAGATAATATGGTATTCAATCGGAGAAAACCCAGAGATTGTATGTAGGCGCAGCAACCAATAGAAAGCCGTAAAGAAGGGAAGAAGTTCTAGATTATTCCAAAGCCATGTTTTGAAAGGTCGAATGTAGCGTCCAGACAGACCAATGCTAATGTGTGTATAAGATAGTAATTTCGAGGCCCTGAGATGGTCAGATACAGATACTCATTCAGGTAGTTGGTGATATATTTGTTACTTATACTTAGTCACACATGTAACACATACTCAAGCGCTTACTGCTAACTTATATATTTACCAGTTAATATTTAATCTAAGTTATGCGTGACTTGTGATACTTGGTGACTCGCTCAGTTATACTTTTGTGGCATTTTTCAGTAAGTACTTTTATTGTAGAGTCAGGGTATATCTTTCATTCGGCGAGAATTTGATTTAATGATTGTTTAGCTACAGTGGCGCTCAACTGAATAGGCGCCTGTGTTAAAGAGTAGGAGAACCGGAACAATACTCGTGATTAATTCTGAGAAGTGAATATCGTTTATTTAAAAGAAACTGAGTGTAAATAGTTTAGGTCAGATCGCTCAGAAGTGACGTAAGAGGCAATTGATATCCTCCAACCATAAAGGCGAAATGATAAATGATAAATTTATTAATGTTTGTGAAAAACACAAACATTAATAAATCGTGTTTCATTAAAATTCACGAGTCTATTTAATCTTATACCAGTTCCCCGATTCCTTTCCCTCTGGTCAAAAGACCACAAAGCTCCAGTATTCTCCGAGCTAAGTCGAGGTCAACAGCGATACTTCTAGAATCATTAGTGGGAGAAAAAGAGATCAACATTATCGTTACAATTAATTAACCACTAAATTATTAATCATTCATTACCTCCATCTTTTAACTTTCCAGTAATCCAATCCCTCTTTTATTTTCATTGCAAGTGATAACTGGAAAGACCATCTGATATCTCGTACATAAAGGAGCCTGTAACATGTATGATGGAACAAATCTCCATTGCGAAAGTAAATTGAAGAAAAAAGTGACTGTATTACCACTGCAAAATATCGGATCTTAACACAATCGAAAATCTTTGGGAGGAGTTGAATAAATGTGTTCTTACCAAAAGTGATATCAATACTTTCTCAGAGTATAGAGTCAAGAATATGGAGAAAACTGCACAGGAGAATTGGCTGAGTTCTTAACTCTGTGCTACAGTAATGAATTCGAGGAGCTATGCAATAAAATATCAGGCTTTGAGGATCAGAAGTCGCCATGTTCTTCTCTTCTCTTCTCTTCTCTTCTCTTCTCCGCTTCTCTTGTTTCCTTTTCTGTTTTTACTCCTCTCTTTTCTTCTGTCAATTCTTTTCTTTCTTTTCTTTCTTTTTTTTCGATCTCTTTCTTTCTTTCGCTCTTCACTAAATACTCTAGAGCCTGTGTAAAAGATAAAATACATTTTATTTACAATAAAATAAATAAAATTGGATGCCATATGGAAGTGAATAAAATAGAATAAATACTAAGTTCAACTGGTGATATAAATAAATTCAAATTGCCATGTACGTATTTGTATTTAAGGTTGCCTTGTTCCTAAAAAACAATTTTAGCGAAACTAATGATGTAATCCCCCCATTTTTACAAAAGAATCAAACAATTACGGTTATTTAACTTATTCAGTTTGCATTTACCAATATTATGCTAAATCCAACGAAAGCACCATATTAACATTTACGAAGAAAAAGTACATTTTCCATTAAGACGACTCCGCATAGAATTTTCGAAATCTTTAAAATCTGAAAATTTGCCTATAAATTAAAAGTCCTAATACATGCAAATAGTTCTGCATACATTAATTTATGTTACAAATTTGTTATAAAGGTTTGGAATAATAAACTTCTCTGTGGGATGAAATATTAACTGTGTTTTAATTTAAAAACTTTCTACGGATATCTAACACTAATATAAATGACGCAAAACTAAAACATATGTCCTTAGCTCTTAGAATTGTTTAAAATGTTCATCCTCTACATCATTGTCATTACTTTATTTTAGTACTAAGCTAACAGCATAAGTAAAAACAAAATTTAGAATTGCTGATATGCACATTTTTTCCATACATACATCCGGTAAAAAAGTACATTCGATGAATATTTTTATGTGCTGAAAACATTGGAGAAATTTTCTATAAAAAGCCTGAAATCCAAGCCTACTAATGCATAAATTCGCACTGTACGGCTTACGGAAGTTGCAATCAAATTTTAGTATACAGAATTTTAATAAGAGCATCCAATAAAAAAATAAAAATAAAAAATGTGAACATTTAAAAAGTGTTAGCATAATTTCAGCACTGTCGTTAGTGGAGAAATAGAGAAAAAGCAAAATCATCGGAAATCAGTCGGTACGTATATGATTTTAAAGTTTGGTGTTTTACGAATAAAAATAATTACAGCTAAAATGGTAAAAGGTATAAAAAATTAAAAAATAAATGTTTTAAGTTATATTGAACAATTAAAAGGGATGATAACTTGATAAATGTTTAAGTTCAAACAGTTGTAATAGTTTCAATGTTTGTTATTCATATATGGGTATCAATAGATGCCACCTCTTTGAAATGATGTAAAACTCGTTCAGTTGCAATGGTTTAAAGTTGTAGCTATTTCCGAAATATGTAAGCATGTGTATTTTTCAGTGCACAAACATTAATACAACACTGTAAAACATAAATTGCTCAATAAACTGCAAAATATCTATTATCTAATAGTCAACAGAAATGTTAACGTTTTCTATTCAGTCTACGATATCTGCAACACTTGTTCATTTTTTCTATAGATGTGCCCAAAATCGAAAAGTTTTCAATGGTGCCCATATACTGTCTTACATGACGTTGACTTTTCTCTATTTATTTTTGACACTTTACATTAATGTGTCCTAATGCCATCTTGCTTGGAGTTCCACACATGGGTGGCAGAGGCCAGGAGCGTGGTCTATTTGTAAAGTGCGAACTGATACCAATATCCGCGGACTATACAGGTATAGGTATAGTATACGATAGGTATCACAGATTGTATGCGCATTGCTTGTGATTTTTTTAAAGGTATTTAACGCCCGTTTTTACTACTGAGGCACCACAGGCTACCGTCTGATGATACATGAGATGAAATGATAAATTGGGAAAGGAGTATTTTTTTTTAAAGTAAGGAAACGTTCTACGCCTAAGTTTAGGGTACTTTCCAGGCATTTGCCATTTATGAGGACTGAGCAAAACCTGAAAAAAGTCAGGAAGGACGGTCCTGGTGGGAATCGAACCCCAGACCTCCCGCGCACGAGTCCGCGCCTTAACGACCTTATCGCCACGAGTGGCCGAGGTCGTTAAGGCACGGACTCGTGAGCAGGAGGTCTGGGGTTCGAATCTCGCCAGGACCCCCTTCCCTGACTGAGGTTTTTTCCAGGTTTTCCTCAATCCTCATAAATGGCAAATCCGGAGAGCTACCCTAAACTTAGGCCTGGAACGATTCCTTCCTTAAAATAAATCCTTTTATAATATATCATTTCATCCCATGTATTGGAAATTTGAAAGCGGAGCTTCTGAAACTCACGCTTATATTTAGAATCACTGTTTTGCCACATTTAAAGTGAAATGTGTTTGCATCGGAAAGTTAACAGTCGAACTAAAAGAAGATAAAATGGTTTCGAAACAGAGATGCACATAAAACAGGAGTAATAAAATTTCAGTTATATAAGCAATGAACTGTGATAGAACCAGCCCCACACTATGTGCGTTCACACCACAACTAGCATGCTGAAGAGAAGGCACATGCGCATACCTAACTGAACATACCCTTGCATTATTCAATTTAGTGTCTTGAGCACGCCTCATATTCGTTGTATATGTATATTACGGCAACGTTTATGTCTTTATTCAAAATCAATGGTACAGAGTATCTGTGAGCTTAAAACTTAGACTTTGTTTCCGCGGCCGTTCATTTTTTGCAATAATTTGTTAATTAAGGCAGTTTTTTTATATTTTTTGTTTTAAACATTCTCACTTTCCATTCTTTATGGCAATGTGAGAAAGATCGATTCAGATGGTTGTTAAACTTAACTGTGCCTTGTATCTGAAACTTTGTCATGTACTTTACAAGGGCGATGTCACACCATTCGATGGAAATTAACCGCACTTTTCGATTTACCATCTAAATGTTCGGAGACAGGACAAAGTTACCGTCGGTCAGCTTAATGACTGGCATGGTGTAAGTAGAAACATTTAAAGGTGCATTAAACGCTGCTAGGCAGGTTAATGCGAGTATACCCCGCAAGTAGAAATATGATAAAATTTTGAACTAAGGGTATTGATAATTGAAAGTTATAATTTATAGAATATTTGGTATAACGAAAACATTAGCTTTATGTCAAGATTTTTTTTCATAGTGAATCTGGAAGAAAGTATCAGAGAGGAGTATTCTTGAATATTATGGATTCTCCTTCGATATGTGATCTGAAAACACATATTTCAAATTATAAAATGTTTGTGTGATTAAAAGTAAGGATAAACGTATTTTAGTATTTTGGGGAATAATGAATCATCATGTAAAAACATGAGCAGAAGGTATGGGATTCGATTCTCTCCAGGACCGTCTTCCTTTTTTTATTAGTTTATTTACGGACGCTCTTTAACATCTCAGGTCATCAGCATCCCATTCAATTCAGAGCGTGAAAAAATCGATAAATTTTGCTCAGAGGCCTCTTCTTTCAGGTTCTTTTCTTCTTTTAGGTTCTTTTTCGTGTCGTAAATGTACGACACGGGACCCACGGCTTTACTTCCCTTCCTAAGGAAGCCATACTTAGGATTTTTACGCCCAAAAATTAATCGATCCTGGCTGGGTTTGAACTCGCGATTTTGGGTCTACGAGACAAATATGGTCACCGCTAGACCACCAAGTCCGACCCGTCCCTGATTGAGGTTTTTCCAGGTTTTCCTAAATGACAAATGCCCGGAGAGGTACGCTAAATTTAGGCCTGAAACTATTCTTCCTTAAAAAAATAGTTTCCCAATTTATCATTTCATATCATATATCATCAGTGTTCACCGCCTGTGATGCCTCAGCACTAAAATCGAGCATTAAACAATATTAAAATCATGCAAAGAGTTTTGAAAAATAATTTATATTATTGAATTGGACAGATGCAGAGATGAGTGCAAATATCCCGGTTTGCGAGGAAAGTTCCGGTCCAAAATGCTGAATTAACACAGATAGATTATTCACGGGCTGGCAGAGCGCGTCTGTATACTTGAAAAAGGCAGCCAGTCGTCCACACCGTATAATACACGAACAGGTAGTGGCTTTTACATAGTTTAAGGGAGGTTTATCATTAAGTGATTGTGCTTTCGTGTTACTCGGTTCTTTCACTGTGTGCGCTAATTTTTCTGCGTTAGTTATGCTACTGCATAAATATAGTCTTGAATGAGGTTTTACATGCGATACATTTGTGAAAACATTAGCAAGGCAATTAGCATAAAAATATTCTAGCAATGATGTTCCAGGTAGGGATACTATTCGCTAAATTGTTAAAAATTTTTGGGCGACAGGAAACGTGTTACGAATCGCCGTGTTCTTACTGAAAAAAAAATTAGAAAAATTTAGGAATTTCTGCACAGATGTCGGCAACCTATTGCCGGTGAGGGACACATCTCTTATGACTTAGTCCAGTGCCTAATACTCCCAGTTTAAAAAAAAAATTCCATTTTATACTTTCATAATTATATAAACATTAAAACAAAAAATAACTTTACGCGTGACGACTCTATCGGGTAAATTGTTCGACATTCAACTCAGATCAACTCATTAAATGATTCTGTAAGAATGTAATGAGGCTGGACTTTCTAAATTTGATAATGCAAATCTTTTAACATTTTCCCTAATAGCAGTGTAGTTCAATGGAAGTGATTGACAATTTTTGCAACTGACGAATATGTGACATAACTCTGTAAAAACTAGCTAATTGAGGTAAATTTACAGATTTGACTCCTGTTCTCAAAGAAAAAAACTCAGTGCTTAAATATTTGATTCTGAGGATTAAGAAAATGATCCAAGGTTTTAATGAACAGAATAAACATTATCCTGTTTATCCCGTTCGGAGAGTTCCAAAATAAAACTTTGGAAATGTAAATTCAATTTACAAATTGCAGTAGCCCCCTAATCTAATATAGACAACTCATTTAAACCAAAAGAAACAATTTAATGATCCTAAGAGAGATTTTTGAAAACTTTGGGATTCTCAAAAGTAATTTCAAATTACAATTGTTAGTGCATCTTTTCAAAGTCGAGTGAGCGGTTTACCAGTCTACAGATTTTTAATTTCAGTTTTTATTTCTTTCTCGTCCACTTTTCATCTCTAAGTCAAAAAATGTCAAAATTAAACAAAAATGTAGAGAATTCGTAAGAAAATGGGAGTCACATTTATCATGAATCTTTAAGTACAAATCTTTAGTTTCAAACGGCTCTATCCAAAGAAAGGAAGAGGCATGTCTTGCATCCAACATCACTCAAAATTACATTTGTTGAGAGCATTTCCTTGAATGTAGCGTTCTTGGTGTGTGCACAACTCTTCTAACTGCACTTCACTCAGCCAGTTACATCTGGTACAGCAGCAGGATCGTTCTTAAAACTGAAACTAATCAAAACTTTTCCAAGAAACATAACGCCAGAGTTAAGACGAAGTGCTTTAGTACTTTTGAGCATTGGATATTAAAAGCGTCGTTCCCTTAATTTGAATGAAGTTGTCAAAAACGACAGAATGAGAAGCACAGGATAACTGGTGGCACGTGTCTTGTGTATCCATTTTCATTAAATTGTAGGAGTGCAGCTTTGGGAGAGTTCTTAAGTTACTTTAAATGTTAATGTTTTTTTTGATAGTGTGTACAATATATTTCTTCTTTATTGTTTAAAGCCTTATTAGTGTTGAGGGCTCAGGGAGCCTTAGTTATGACACTTCATTTTAAATATAAATTGAATGTAATTTAAATATACAGTGAGGATATTTGAGTTACGGGCCGACTAAGCCTGGCTGCTTATTGAGGAAGTGCAGCTACCGCAACCGGGAAAAGTGAAATAGAGTCGCCGGACATAATGTTAATATTTATATTTTTACTTTTTTATTAGTGTTTAACGCCCGTTTTTACTACTGGGGCACAACAGGCGGTATACTTACGGCAGTTTCATATATATATATATAAATTAACACTAATAATAAAAGTAGATAAAGATAAAACACAGAGAAAGAGTCACACTTGAAATTTAGCAATTTCAAGTGTGACTCTTTCTCTCTGTTTTATCTTTATCTACTTTTATTATTAGTGTTAATTTGTTACATTGTTAATAGTGTTTCTTTATTTTTATGTTTCATTAATATTGTTTGCACCTCTGGTGCTGCTTTTAACTTTGCTTATTAGGCTTTATTTGCTTTTGTGTGTTTTGCTTTTGACTTCTTTACTATTTATCTATTTTTCTTTTAATTTTATTTCTGTGTTTTCTAAAATACTTTATTATATATTGCAATTTCAAGTGTGACTCTTTCTCTGTGTTTTATCTTTATCTACTTTTATTATTAGTGTTAATTTGTTACATTGTTAATAGTGTTTCTTTATTTTTATGTTTCATTAATATTATATATATATATATATATATATACATACTTTTAAAAGGAATGTAAAGAATTCTCCCTTGGAGACCTAACACAACTAAAATGCACAGAGGCGTGCCACATTTAAAGAAAGAAACACACAAAAGCAGTATATAACACTGTTAGAAGCACTGTAGAAACAATGTAGAGCATTGCTGAAGTCACTTGAGGCACTGTAGAACACTGCTGAAATTACGATATTTCGAGCCTACAATGGGCTCTTGATCACGTAACTAGAGTACAAGGATTGTGTCAAGTAATACACACCGCTTGTGTGCCTTAAAGCCTGCTGGGCTGGCGGGCAGGGAGACCAACTTAGACAGAATAAAAATTCAAGTTACTAGTGGGAGAGGTTTAGAGAGAGATATTTAAGCCTGGAGGGGTGCGTGCCTTGTGTAAGACAATAGCCGCCATCTCCCTGTCTCTGAGAGTACTGGTGGGGGAAGTAGGAGGTACGGCATCTATGTGTATTAAAGAAAGACAAGTGTCGAAAACAGAGTGGTGAAGGCTGGCATATTAGGCCACGGGTAAAGAAGAACGGGTTTTGACAGAGCGTCTGTGGTTATTCATTCTAAGTGAAATGCGGTAAAAGTTAACCCAATATAGAAGGCAGGAAACAAATTACATTTAAACATGTATATCACGTTTGTGGAGGCACAAGTGCGAATTTTGAATTCTGACTTAAGTACGGACTGAAAAGTGACCCCAGCAGTGCTCCACATTGTTTTTACAGTTATAAAAATGCTTTTATGTGTTTCTTTCTTTAAATGTGGCACGCCTCTGTGCATTTTATATATATATATATATAAGGTTAATTTTCTATTGTTTATCTATGGTAATAGCAGATACTTGTAGATACATTTGTTGTAGTGTAGTGCTTGTTCTACTGAACCTATAAGTTTGTAAATACTAAAAGCAATAGAAAATTAACCTACTTCAGCAATCAATTCATAATTAAGGATCCGTAAAATATGCAAAAAGATACCTTTAAAAGAACAGTGAAAATTCTGTAATTGTATTTTAGACATATCATTATATTGAACATTTGTTTTGAAACCGGACAAATTTCTATACTTTAACATGTCCAGCATATCCTATATGTTGGACACCCCTACATCCTGGAATTCTTACAGTCATAACTAGGACGAATTCTCTTTTTGTTACTATTTCTGATAACTTATTTATGTTTGATTGGCAATTTTAGCAAGTACACAGTACTTTGACATCAAAAGAATTGGGTGTTTCCGCAACCGGCTTTCTGCTACCTGTTTGAGCTTGTTTGATTGATATTTTTTCTCCCCCGAATTTGCCATTTATGAGGACTGAGGAAAATCTGGAAAAAACCTCAGTCAGGGAGGACGGTCCTGGCGGGATTCAAACACCAGACCTCCCGTTCACGAGTCCGTGTCTTAACGACCTCGGCCATCCGTGGCGGTGGTAAAGCTTATTGATAATATTTTAACACAAATGAAAATTAAAAGGAAATATTTATAAAAACATTACCTTTTCATTCTAAAAATACTCAAAATGCAAATGGATATCTCATATAATTTACACTAAGCAGCGTTAATAATAATATTTATATTATAAACAATGACAAATTATGTTATCTATTGTGAAATACGACTTATGGTTTCTTCATATATTAATCTGTAGTGCTCCTCATTGTATGAGGTCCTCCAATATGATAATTTGCCATCAAAATATTCTACCAAATAATTTTGGTGAAGAATGAATGTATATTCAGCCAATTCATTGACGAATAACCTTGTAATAAATATCTCTAGGTGCTGTTGAATATAGATAAAATAATATAAGCTACTTAGTGGCAAAAGATACTCATCATTTCATTGTTACTTGTACTTACTGATCATTTCATTATTACTTGCACTTTTATGTAGTAGATTTAAATGATACTATGAGGTCGTTTCGGGAGTGATCATGTCTGAAAATGTTAACAAAAAGAAAATTATGAACAAAAAGATTTATATTCTTCTTTTTATCCGCATGTATTTAGGCTTTAAAACCTGGTGTTGCCATCGCTTCATTGTACGACTTTTACCTCTTTTCCCACTCGGTCTATATTTTTTTTTTATTTGTTTTGGAATGTAATCGTTGTTCATATGTTGTACATGCTCTAACCAAGAGTTTCTACATTCGTCTGTTTCCTCCATCAGGCAGTAGCATCCGCTCTTTTCTTATATCTATATTCCTTATCCTGTCCCCTAAGCTATTTCCTGCTGATATTCTCACAACCCCCATTTCTACAGCTTGTAGTCTGACTTTACTATCTCTTTTAGCCAATATTCATTATCATTTCCATATAAATACATTGGAAATGCCATTACTTATACAACTTTATTCTGTATTTTCTCCTAATGTTTTTAATAATACCATACATTAGGTTAAGGTTTGCAATTTTGTTATTTATATCAGTTTCACCATGATTGGGTATATTACAGTCCAGGAATGAGAAACTATGAATCTGTTCAATAGACGTTTCATTAAGCACCACAGAGAGTTCGCATCATGTATGATCCGAGAAAGCGGGCGGGAGGAAGCCGGTAGAGCGCGAAGTAAACAGCGGCACTTTAGATCCACAATTTTCCAAGTATTCTACGCATGAGCTTTCATTAATCTATGGCATGCATAATCATTTTATTTCACTAACCTGTTACAGTAGTTACTCAAAGCGGTGTCCTTCGGCATTCACACATTTCCAACATCTTTAGATGCATTTGCATTCAGAATCAAACGTTTCTTTTGTAATCCTTCCTATTTCTGCTCTTATATTATATTTCAGGTCATCCTATTTTTATAAACAATTATTTAGGGTTTTCCACAAATAATAACGGCATGCGTAAGCTCGGGGCAGCGTGCGAGCAATAACCCTTTAGAAATAAGTCTTCAAAAACCTCCACGGGTAGTATGAGCTGTCGCAGAATCTTGTTGAAAATATTCATACTATCTCTCATGATCAGTTAACTGTTCAAAAAAAGTACGAGTATTTGCTTACGGTCTCAATTAATGGTATCTTAAAAAATATAGGTCTTAATATTCCATTTGCTCTTACAGCAAGTCACATACCAACCTTTTCATCATGCAGAGGAACTTAGTGAAATATTCGTGCTCCAGAAGTTATTGTTCTGTGAACATATGTAACTGTAAACGAAACCATGCTTCATCAGAGAAAAATATTAAATGTGGATCAGTAATGCCGTCATGAATGTTTTACAAAACATAAATTTACTCGAAACGTTTAAGTAATGTCACAATATCTTTCAGACTTTCTTCTGTTAGAACCCTACGTTAAGGCCTACAAATTTTAGAATTCAGCAATCCCCTTTCTTTAAATCTATTGACAAGGTTTCTTGTTATACCTCTATTTGGAGGTTAAATGCCAGAAAATCTATCTACAAATTGCCTACACACTTGTTGGGATGAATCTGTTTTGATGTAAGTATTGTAAATAAATACTCGTTGTTGTAGAGTAAAATTTTCAGCCAGCATTTCAATTATCTAAATAATTACTTTTATACAAAAATATCACACGCATTTTAAGGTAATTTGAAAGAAGTACACAGGTCTTCTAATGCTTCAAACTGTATAAAACTTCGATGGTAACATAGAAATCCGCACACACGCGTATTTATTGCCAAAACCTCAATCCGTACTAAGCACCGATCAGAAACGCATGGGCTTGTGCAGCACTGAAGGAAAATTACGCATCTAGAATGCCGCTGTTTACTTCGCGCTCTACCGGCTTCCTCCCGCCTACTTTCTCGGAACAAGGGTGATTCGAACTCTCCGTATTTCAGATCGAACTAGATATGCTTTGAAAGCTATAATTTTAGTTTTGGATTATTAATTTTTAATTACAGTTCTTTCTGTCGGAGAAACTTGAGACATTTTATGTCCCTATAGGGACAAATTACTAATGTTGGGATGTCTTTGTTTACTCCAGAATAATGATGGAATTTCCTTCAAACAGACTTGTGCATATAATCTAATTATATTTTATTTGAAGCTGGTCTAGAATTTAACCTAGGTGTTGTAATTATATGTCCAGTTTCTCTGCTAGCTTACATTTCTTGCCAATTCTGATGAATGTAATTGCTGGAACATTTCTGTAATTTTTTTAAAAGGTATACTCGTAGTTTCTTTTCTCCTCTTCACTTAATTTGTAAATTACCTGACTCGCTTGTCTTATTTCTCGCCTGTCCCATTCCGGGCTTTGCTGATGTAAGTAATGCTACTATTTTTCTTTGAATGGGCAACTATAAACATGACAAATTCACTTTGTTAGAAGATCGAAAGCTTCTGAGATGGCGAATATTTGCGACATTCGAATAAGTTCCAGGAAACGCAAAACTTTATCAGAAGAAATTTCCAGAGAAAAAGATGACGCGAGGTTGCAAGTATTTAGTTTTTATCTTCCCGAATTCCTCCACGTGGTTTCAGTTTTATTTTATGTAAGTTTTAAAATAGTTTTACAATCTTTTTGCCTTACTAACAGGACTTTGCATGTCTTACTTTATAAATCGCTTCCATAACGAATTTGATTTCTAGCACAAGGTGATAACACCAACTGTCACATATCTTAAGCTATAAACGTTACCGTAAAAGGATGCGACTTGCTCTCCAACCCAATACAGGTTTCCGTCTGATGTCGGTAGGAAGGGGGTTGCTGGCGCAATATTGAAGCACTTTATGCTTTTATTTAACAGTCAGACGTGATTATATCACGTTGGCAGAGAAGAATATTTGGAATGCAGAGCAGCGCTTCAGAATAGCTACATAGTTCCAAAATGCATGCATATGTATGGGATGGATCCAGCCGGATAATCAGTTTAAAGGCGTCGTGATGGTGCGATAAACACAGTAGTAGCGTTGCAGACTCAGAGAGCTTTTTCAGCCTGTTAGCTGCATTAATGACCTTTTACGACTTGTCGTGGTGTTTTTGATAAACAGGAATATAATCAAAATGAAATGTTCGTTTACAAACGTTTACATTTATTGAATTACAGGAAATTAATTTGCTATTAACTTGTATTACTTCGTTCATTTGAAGCCAACATTTTGCCTCTATATCCACTGTCGGCTTTTGAAAGATTCAATAGTGACGATTAACGTTGCGTCGGGGTTCAACACAACTAATGTAATTTTTAACATATATAGTAACAGGAAGAGTAGCTCTAAATAGCTAAAATACAGGGTAATTCTAAATAATTAAAATAGATTTACGAAGTAATTATAAAGCAAACAATTATTTTAGAAAAACGTGACGTACTAGTTTTTCAATTAGAGGTGGAGAAATATCATCTTAGAAAGAAATTTTATAAATCAAGGATTGATACAGGGATACCCATTGTTGCTTTTTAACGGTTTTATATACAGGGTGGAAAAAAAAAAGAAAAGTAATTGAAGTTTTGTGCAAAATATTCTTACAAAAGAAAATGTTATATTTGGTATTCCATGAGCTGAAGTTCAATATTGTTCCGTACTATGTTCAATGTGTATCAAGATTCCGAGTTTCTCCAAAGCTGGTGATGATCTGACAAACGAATGTGATGTGCTACTGAGTGGCCATGTCAGTAAGCAAAATTCTCTCTCTTTCCCTCGGTTGGGAAAAACCGGATGAATATGCAGAGACCATTACGTTCGGGGAAAGTGACAGTATGGGTCACTGTGTCTTCCCATGACATCATTAGTACTTTATTGATAATGCACATGGAAGCAAAATTAATAGCAAATTGGAAGTGTGCAGGGAGAAACTTACCGAACGTTTTTATTTTTTGCGTTGAAGAACTTTGATATGTACAAGCAAGTGTGTGAACAAGTTGTGGCGACCTCTAATGCTGATCATGGAAATGGGAGCCTACTCCAACAGCTGTTTCCCCATCAGCTTAAATATTTAGGGTTTCTGTATCCTTCACGAAGTTGTGTGATGCATTTTTGTAAGGAATAGTGGCGAACATGGTGAAATTTTCTAAACAGTTCTGCACAGTTAAACAGGGAAGCAGTGTGATGCTATGGTAAACCGTAGGGAACATGGCGTACACAACGGTGGAAACCATGTAGAACATATAGTTTTACGATAGGTAATCGTTGTGTACAAAAAGTTTCTAATTTCGATTACTTTTTTCGCCACAGATGATGCCAAAAAGTATATATTAACAAAACGTATAGTTTATGGATAAATAATTTGGAAGTAAGTAGCACACTCTTTACGGACGTTGAAGTAGCTATAGCCGCAAAATAAGATCAACTGTAATAGCTCTCAATAATTGAAATGCACTAGCAGCTTACTGTAATTTGGAAATACAATAAAAAGACAAAACTGTGGCTTTTTAATCAACGCAGTTAAAAACCGAGGGTGCCAAAATTGTATACACACTTTCACAGTAGATATCTATTGAATATATTCCAAAGCTGAACCGAAAATCAACAGTAATGTGCAATATGATGTTCTGTAAACAGATGTGACTCACATACATTATGATGCGTTGCTACCTGACAGGTAAATCAAAAATGAACAAGTGAAGTCAAAATTATCGTTTGATGCACTGGTGACTCACATTACGTTATGCTAATTTGCTACAATAAAATGGAGCCAAGATTATCGTTTGAACAATGGAAAGCAATTTTGAAGTGGTATTGAAAAACCGATAATGTTATTGAAGTTCAAAGGCAATAGGACGAAGAGATTTCCACCGCGTTCTCCCGGTCTAACTCCATTGGATTTCTACCTATGGGGAACTCTTAAGGATGTTGTATACCGTAGAAAACCAGCTACACTGACAGCACTTCAGGAAGAAATTGAAACTACTTGTGCTGCAATCGCTGAGGAAGCTTTCGCAAACTTTTATTAGTTTAAATAGAAAACAAACAGAACAAGTAAAGCATTTTGATTACATAGGAGGTGCGGACTCGTGAGCAGAAGTTCTAGGGTTCCATTCCACTAGGACCGTCCTACCTGACTGATTTTCCAGATTTTCCTTAGTACATATAAATGCAAATGCCGGGGAAGTCCTCTAAAAATTTATGGCTGGAACGCTTCAACCATTTGAAATAATAATAAAAAAATCCTTTCACAGTTTATCATATCATCTTGCGTATTATCATCTTCCACCGCCTATGATGCCTCAGTAGTTAAAACAGGCATTAAATATTATTAAAAAAATTATCTGGATATAAACATATATGCATAGGCCTTTATAGAAATAAGAATATAAACGATAACATTATCAAATTATCAAGTTTAGATATTTACATGGAAAAGTAAAAAGCTTTACAGTAAAATTTAGAAAATAAACAATTTTAAAATTCTACGTAACGATTGCAGTACCAAAATTCACATATGACTACGATGCTACAATATATATAAAAAGAGAATAGAAGTGGCAGGGATAAGATTTTTGAGATCAGTGACAAGCAATAAACTAATAGATAAGAAAAGGAATACTCAAATGAAAGAAGAAGTAAATATATTTCCAATAAATAAATATATAAATATATTTTATATAAACAATAAACTAATGGAATACCAAAATAACTTATTAAAAGTGTAAATCCAATGCAAGTATATTAATCCCCACGTACACTTCTTCATTACAAACCCAAAGGAAATAGAGATTGTAGGGGTACAAAATAGTAGTCCGCTTTGGCCTTCTTGTTGCTATGCTCTTTATGCCTGTACTACGCTGTCCCTTTTTTTTTCACCGAGTTTCCCATCTTTCCCCTTATTTGTTCATGCTCAGGTATGAGCTTTCCTTCCTGGTTCGTCAAGTGATTCCTTTCCTGGAGTCAGTTTGAGTTAAAGACCTCAAGAGCGTGAGTCGAGCAAGCAGTCAGCGCCCGGCCTTAGAAGTAGACAATCGACTCTTGCTTCGAGTACTCATTTACCATTTAACTTCAAACGTAAGAGCACTCTTGCTTCTCCTCAAGGAAGATGTACCAACGGTTCTGCTGCGGCTCATCAAACTTTTGCCATGCGATACATATATGCTTCATTATGCTGTTAATAAAATTTCTAAAACAAATAAAGCTCGCATGAGAACAGGATTTGACGTGCCAGAGAGGGCTGATTTTGCAACTTGCTCTTGGTTGGGTGGTACAAAATTGTAAAAAAAGCTTTTGGGACACATTTTTGTAGTTTTGAAGCTTCCATTTCCTTCGTTGTTAATGTTTATACATTAATAGTATACTGCAGCAGCGTAAGGTACAGTGGCTTACCAGCCGGCGAGATACCTGGTAGCCATTGATTATGTGACAATAGTTTATGGTTGTTACTTTGAAGCGATTATCAATGCTACGTTTGTAATTTAGAATTTATTTTTAAATGTTTATAAATTGCTGATGCTTGCCAGTATTTAGATTTTGTTAAAATAGGTCATCCCAGTTACTTGTGTACACTTATTGATTGATTGATTTATTTATGGACGCTCTTTAACATCTCAGGTCAACAGCGTCCCATTCAACTCAGGGCGTGAAACGGCCGACAAATTTTGCTCAGAGGCCTCTCTTTCAGGCTTGAGGTTCTTTTTCGTGCCGTAAATGTACGACACAGGACCCACGGCTTTACTTCCCTTCCGAAGGAAGCCATACTTAGGATTTTTACGCCCGAAAAAAATCCATCGCTCCTGGCCGGGTTCGAACCCGCGATGTTGGGTTTAGAAGGCAAGTATGGTAACCACTACACCACCAGGACCGACTCTTGTGTACACCTTAATGTTACTAAATGCTTCGACATTGTCTTAGTATTAATAGCTAATGTCCTGTCTTGTTGCAATTCAAACTTAGCTCTTTTATTATTAGTAGTGCTATGTTTCTAATCTGCTTAAAGTGGGAACCTCTAGTTGATATTAGTAAATGCTTTGCTATTGTTTAGTACTTGCTAACTTCCTGGTTTGTTGCAATTCAAAATTTAAGATTGAACCTTTTTAATAATTAATGGTGTAATGCAACCTTATGGTGGTTTTAGCAATCTAATTTTGAAACTAAAATGTTATAATATTACAATTTTTCATTCGTGTGTTTCTCTCAACTGGAGCATTTTCAGCCACAATCTCCGGGAAGTCTTGGTCACACTGGCTGAATATAAAGATATGGAGGAATGGAGGGAGAATTATCTAGCGCACAGCTCAAGTGTGAAAGGACTAATAACCGTAGAGGAGGGGGGGAAACAAATTTAATTCACATGTGTGTCATTCGTAAAAGGCTTTCTTTATATTTTTATATCGTTTAAAATTAATTTTAATTATCAAATACACATATTTTATAACTTATTGCGAAATATTTAATCTAATACATTGCATTAAATCAAACATATCTAGTATATTATAGAAACACGTATGGTCCATTCGACCCATGTGCCTGTTGTTGCATTTTATTGGTGTCTTTGTAATAAATACACCCCTCCTACTATTACTACTTTGGGATATCAATGAAGGAATACTTCTACACAATTCATTGTTTGATGACAATATCCGGAAAGACCAATTTAAAGAAAAATACAACAAGTATATATTTGTGGAACCAGAGGGAGCTACAGGTCCAAGTCCTTAATGATAGAAACGTATAAAGTGTCAATGGATAGGAAAACATTCCAAGTTTACATCAATGCTGTCGCTAATGTGCATACTTTCATACATTCATTTTGGGCTGCTGAGGTGGAAAGAGGACTCAGAAGAATTGCGTGGTTTGATGACAATGATAATAATAAAAATGTATGGAAGAAGGTTAGAACAAGGAAAAGAAGTTAACCTGGGGTAAAGAGGCTCGTTCTAGGGAGAAAGTAATGACCTGGTTCAAACTGAAAAATTGGAAGGCCAAAAAAAAAAAAAAAAAAAAAAAAAAAAAAAAAAAAAAAAAACAACGGATAGTTCTGATAAAAGAATCTGTCCAATTTGTGGAGGGGATGAGGAATGGACACATATTTTGGCAGAATGTACCCACTGGGAACACCTGAGAAAAACGCTGATTCTAGAAAACTTTTTAAGGCAATTAGAGGTCGATTAGCATGCTGGGTCCTGTTTGCGAACCATTAATTGGTTGATTATGGGCATTTTCCTAGCCAAAGTGCGCTAATCCAGAATCAATTTATTTTCTGGTTAGAACGCAATACCTAGCGTATTTATAATTAATGTAATATGTTCCCAATCATACATCTGTAAATACGTTCTTCCAATTTTTATTTATTATTAATATTATTTTATTTTGCATTGTTGTTTGTTCCTATTTCTAAGTGTGTATCAAACTTAATCATGTCTAATCGATGACTCAAGCATAAAATATATTTATAATGTCTATATATATAGTCTTTTATAACAATAAAGGTACTACCACTACCACTACCACCAAAACCATAGACGTTTATATGCTGCATTGAAAATATTTGTAATGTAAGCGGATTTAGAAGGTTTCCTATCCACTAATGTATCATATACTTGTCGGTATTAAATAGTGTTTTATCAATTAAGATAATCCAGTATAATAATTTAAAAATTCCTCAGCACGAAAGGTTTGAAGTTTTTTTTTTTAATTTAAAAATTCAGAAATGTCAATAATTCCTTAATGTTTCGAAGGAAACAAAGATGTAAAAATGTTTGTGGAAATTTCTAAGGAAAGCTAAAGTTATCTGTAAAACATTTAAACTTATTTGAAAAAGATCCATGATTGCATTACAGGCCCAATGGACCGACTTTAAAATTCAGAGTTTTGTATGTTATGTTTTATTGCAAATTTCGAAGAAACTTGACAATATATAAAACATAAAATTATTCATTTACAATGTTCTAATAGGGACAAAATAAATTAAGGCTTAATAGATTAAAATTTAAAAAGATCTACTCTACATGAAGAAATGTTACACGCTTTATAATGAAAATGATTACCTGAATACCTAATAATATAAATGTCATAATTCAACAATTTCTTTGGTTAAATTATAATTAATTGCTCATTTACTTTACTTCTTTAAATATTCTAAGTATAAGAAAAAAAAAAGAAAGTTTACGGATGTTTCTTTCCCCTTTTACATATTTAGTGAACATTAGAATACTTTAAATAAATAACTGGAATTTGTCATAATTATTTATGCACTGAAACGTTTGAAAAAAAACTCTAAAAATACTTTAAACCTATTATGTACCTCAGGATAAATAAAAAAAATCGCATGCTACAGCTTAAGGAAGTCACAAAAAACAACTTTTGTTATACAATACGTTGAAATAAACCTTAAATATCACAGAAAACATATTAAAAACTGTAAATGTTCAATTTTTAATATAGCCTTGCGTTAAAAGGTAAACAAGCACGATATTTTTATTGTAGAATAACCGATAAGCTTTAAGTTTATGCCTACTTTTTTTTTTTTTTTTTTTATTGATTTATTTATGGACGCTCTTTAACATCTCAGGTCATCAGCGTCCCATTCAACTCAGGGCGTGAAACGGCCGACAAATTTTGCTCAGAGGCCTCTCTTTCAGGCTTGAGGTTCTTTTTCGTGCCGCAAATGTACGACACGGGACCCACGGCTTTACTTCCCTTCCGAAGGAAGCCATACTTAGGATTTTACGCCCGAAAAAATCCATCGGTCCTGGCCGGGTTCGAACCCGCGTTTAGTTTATGCCTACAGGAAATAACATGAAACACCTTTTCCTTTCGTTAGTCAACAGTATAGTTTTCACATTCTGGATCATGCCCTCAATTTTTTATGTGCCCTCCTATGGTAGATCCAAAATTTCTGTTTCTTGGTGCTATTTCTTCACTTTGTGGAATGATTGTTTTTCTTATGAAATGAAGTTAGTTCGCTGGAACTTTGATTTCCTGTTTGTTTCCTTTTTGAATGGATCATGGCCAATACTTTTATAAACGCGCAGCCTTGTTCTAAAGGCACTAAAAAAGGCGCTGA
Organism: Metallyticus violacea; assembly: GCA_030762175.1. Classification (NCBI taxonomy): domain Eukaryota; kingdom Metazoa; phylum Arthropoda; class Insecta; order Mantodea; family Metallyticidae; genus Metallyticus; species Metallyticus violacea. Next base: position 44,504,944 of record CM060843.1, read on the forward strand.
CCTAGCCTGCTCGAGGTCTGGTTTATTTCCGCTTCTGCTCGATTTGGTTAGAAACTCTCGTAAAGCAAGAAAAATCCCTGATGTCTACTCACTGCAGTTTAGCAGTCTTTATTTCATTAAATTTCTTAAGTGTTTAATCCAGGCAATAAATAAGTCTTATTTATAGTGAAATTAAGTTTATAAATTCCTCTTTTATATGAGCAAATTGTAAACATGCGTCTTTACCCATTATAATTACGATATTTGACCAGGTACTGCATTGACTGGGCCAATCTACAGTCTGTGAAAAATATGTGTATGTGTAGGTCCAATGATTTCAACCGTCCCCTACGTTTAATTTAATTTGGCGGCAATATTACTCTATATAGAGGTACTAATGAGCAATCCAATGGAAGCTCAACCATCGAATGATGCTGGTGCTCTCTGTGAACACATTAGTTTTTATTGGTAACAAAGCCCTTTCAACACTTAATTTCTTAAAAAATTTTTAAACATCATTGTTTCATGAAGATACTATTTTTTCCTTCGCTTTTTGTGTGATAGCATAATTATATCTGAAGATGGAACAAAACTAAGCCCGAAAAAATTGTGGTTTCAGATTTATTGCTCCATAATTCCTAATGGCACACTTTTTAGAACTAAATCATAATTCTGCTCCTCTCCACGGAATCTGCAAAGTACAAAAGTAACCAACATATATCGGCCGTTATATTTAGCAATTTTCCAGATTTTTTAAAAAGAAAACTTGTTGCAAAGACGACATAGAATCTTTTTATGGAAAATAGTCATAAGTCAGTGTCTTCAATCAGAATTCATCTATTTTTTTTTAATTTTAACATCTTCTGAAACGCATTCACTTAATTTTTTATAGTGGAGTGTTTTGGAATTCTAAATATATTTAATAATTTCTCTGAAAATCACTTGCCGGTCCCAGGAACCTATTTAGAAACTCTCTCCCTCTAGAATTAAGTACCAAACCTAGTCATCTCCTTTATTTATGATAACTAATGCCCTAAGAGAGCTTAAACGACCATATCTTCATAACCACCGGACAGTAGGCCCTACTGAATATCTTTGGCATTATGCGTCATCAGTCCATTCTTGAACACCAAGGGAGTTGTAGCCACAACTGGATTACTCAGTAATATACGAATAACTCCTAAGTAAGGCATACAAGCTACTCGGGCGTCATTCTTTACAATGTATTTGTTACACATATAGTTCATGGATTCATGTCGTATGTACTTTTACAGTACACTAAGCAATAACATGAAATTGCACAAGTCACATTTAACGTCAATATATATTAAATGATTAAAGAAAGAAATGAAAAAATTGGAAAAATAGAAAAAGTAATAAAAAACAAAGAAAATAAAAGAGTATAAAAATAAATAACTCAAAGCCCTACACACATAATTATATACATCAGCGTAATTGTAAATAATATGCATGTTGTTTCCACTCATATGTCTGTAAATACCGTTCTTCCCATTTTCAAACGTATTATTTATTTATTACCATTATTGTTTTATTTTGTATTGCTTGTTCCTCTTTCTAATTGCACATCATACTTAAGCATATGGATAGACGATTCATACATAAAATATATTTGTAATATGATTTTATAGCAATAAGGATACACATACTATTACTATGTACTTCTCCAAAATAGTGTGTATAACGTTTTCCTACCCTCTCTTCCCGATTATCTGCCTATCTGAACTGTCTCACTTTTGTTTAAAAATTTACGGGTTCTTTCCTCTTCCTTTCTGTCTGCCAGCAAAGTTCTGCATTGCCATTTCCCGAAATAATGTTACGCCATTTACAGGTCAGATATACGGGGGAAAGTTCATTAATTGAGAAATGCATGATTGTGAAGTCTGTTATTGTCGCCATGTGTTTTTATTGCACAAAGAATATTTATCTATGATTCATATGTACTGAGTTGACTCATATCAGATTCAAACAAGTTTTGAACAAAACTTTCAATTAGTTGTTGATTTTGTTTATTTACGGACGCTCTTTAACATCACTGGTCATAAGCGTCCCATTCAATTTACAACATTAAATGGCCGACAAATTTTGCTCAGAGGTCTCTTCTTTCAGGCTTGAGGTTTTTAACGTGCCGTAAATCTACGACATGGGACTCACAGCTTTACCTCCCTTCCGAAGGAAGTCACACGTAGGATTTTTACTCCTGAAAAAATGTATGGACCTGGCCGGGATTAAACGCACTATCTTGGGTTTAGGAGGCAATTATGGTAACCACTACACCACTAATAATCCAATTAATGCACTTAAATTTCGGGAAATATTAGTGTAGGAAGGAAAGAGTACAGTAAGATTTCCTATTGAGAAAACGTTAAAACACATTAGTCGTCGTTTGGAAAATCCTCTTACATAATCCATTTGTATTTTTCACAGTAAATTGCATTTTTTTACGGTTTTATATTTAATCGATTTCACTTCACATTTAACATTTGTTTATATGCATCCATTTAACTTTTCTTTAAAAAATACAGGAACCCTATTAGAAGTAAAAATAAAAAGAAGAGTAATTTTATGCTTATGTCTAACTAAACAGAAATCAATATTTTAATATTTTGCTACTTCCCAATAGAGTAACAATAATAAAGAATACTAAAATGGATTAAAACTTAAAATAATAAGTTAAATAAATTTAAAACTAAATGCAATTTAAGCATAAGTGTAAAAAAAATAATTCAACAATGGAAGTTTTCCTGTACACTGAAAACCTTTATGGAAAATAAGTAACTGGAAATCAAACTTTTGAAAATAAAAAGCATTTGTGGCCAATAATGTGCGAGTGTTAACATCATCCGTAACACTTTTGGATGGATGGAATTAGTTATATAATATTTAAATATACAAAATACAAACATATCACTCCTTTAGCTACATTTTTGGAGTTTTTCTGAAATAGAAGTTATGAATAAGTTACCATAACAACATATGGCTCTATAAAACAAATGAGTTACCACAATTTCTCTTTCAAATATATTGGAATGGAGCGTCATTTGGAAATGGTGAAGTTATTACATGTACGACGTTTTTTTCCCCATATAAAGCTAATTTTCAGAATGTAGCATTTTATGTCAGAATATTTTTACAAAAATCCCCGGGTTGAGTTCGTTTGAAACTATAAGTTATTTATGAGAAATCGGAATACAAACCGAGATCTTGACAGAAGATATGATAGAATGCCATTTGAAAAGGTTATCGGTCATGTTAGCGCTTACTGCGGAAATCAACTTTATCATTAGCAAGCCAGCAATATGTGAGTAAAAGTTTGAATTAAACATTTAAATTTCTTGTTATTTTTTCCACTGTAGTATTTGATCCTTATTCATTAGGCGGTGTAAGTAATATTTAATATTATGTACATTATTTAATGATACGAAAATATAAGTAAAATAACATTTAAAATTTGAAAATTAGGGTTGGCAAGAAAGTATTTTCCTATAAACAGTGTATTCAAGCAACGGATTTTTCGTTCCAATTTGCTAAAGGTATTCGAAAAGTTTTAAGATGTATTAAAACATATTTGTTACAGTATATAAATAAATAAACATGTCTGTAGAATCCTATAAGAAAAAAGTTTTGCTGCATCCATATATATTTTCTATATACAGATAACTTGCGACGATAAAATAGCATTTCGTATTCTTGTTACGTTCTTTTGGAGGAAAGTGTATGTGCTGAAGAAATATATCAGTCAGAGGTAGAGGATATTGAGTATTTGAACAGATCACACCGATTCAAGCGATTTGATGATGGAAAAATAACTAGCCTTGAAGATTAGCCGCGCTCTGGAGTATCTTCAGCTAAATTAAATTAAGCTGTGCTCACCACGCTCGATGAAGAGCCACTTGCCAGTACTCATGAATTGCCAGGAAGGTTCGGTGTCTACAAAGCAACAGAAGCTACAAACCTTCACCAACTCGACATATGCACAAAAGTCGTAGAATAAATCCATATGAACTTACCGAAGTGATGATTTGACATTTGTAATCAATTCCTTAAAAATCCTGTAACATTTTGGAAAGAATGAATAGTGTTTAACGCCCGTTTCTGCTACAGAGGCACCACAGGCTATGGACACTGATGATACATGAGTTGAAATGATATATTAGGAAAGGATTTATTTTTAAGGAAGGAAGTTTAGGGTACCTCCCCGGCATTTGCCATTAATGAAAAACCCTCAGTCAGGGAGGACGGTCCTGGCGGTATTGCAACACAGACCTCCCGCTTACGAGTCCGTGCCTTAACGACCTCGGCCACCCGTGGCGGTGATTTTGGAAAACATGTGGTGAAAAATGGCTGTTCTTCAGTCGGTCTGAGAAAAGAAAACAAATGGGTATATCATTAGGGAAGAACGTCAGTCACTGGCTAGTCAAAACCGTTTTGGGAAAAAGGCTATGCTTTGTTTTTGGTGCAATTTTTAAGCTGTTGTCGATTTCAAGCTGGTCCCAAATGTCGTGCAGTTAACGCCGAGTTGTACTGTGAGAAACTGCACAATTTTTTGGAAGTTTTAAGACTACTACTGTACCCGGTTTTACTAAATAGAAATCGCGCTATACTGCAACAAGATATCGATCAAGACTGACTCAACAAAAAACCCCAAAACTATAAGGAATAGAATTGCTACCTCATCCAACATAAAAAGTTTAGATGTTGCGTTTTTGGACTATGGTTTGTTTCAGTAGGCTAATTTCTTCGATGAAGGCAGTTGGAAACAAGAGTCAAGCATGCTCAGAACTTTTGTCTCCAAGTACAACGATTGGTATCGCCAACAAATTCGAATGTAGCAGAGAGAAGGATAAAATTTGCCAAAAATGATTATCTTTATTTTGAAAAATAATAAATATTTGTTGTTTGTTGGGTTATGTTAAGGTACCAGTTATAGGAGTTATATCTTTCTGGCTAATTAGTTTATAAATGACATTTTAAAATGCAATTAAAATATTACAGTATTATTAACATTCATTACAGCTGTTAAATATGAATTATGAAAAGTGATAGAAAAATTATTATAGTTAGTTAGAAATCTTATAGCATTCATTAAGGCATTTATTGACTAAATCCTTCAAGTTATTTTTAAAATTTACTTGAATGTTAAAAATTTTATTGAGTATGTAATTTATTATATAAATTAGATTTTATCTATGGTATGAACATTAATTTATATTTTATATTAGCATTATAGAAGCGTACCATAGAATTAACCTTGTTTAATGTAAATATAAAAAGCTATTGCAATGTATATGAATAGTGAATAAAATTAACAGTTCTTATTCTTCTGTTTGTGATTTTTTTCTCTGTAAGAATCCTCTGGTTGTATTCGGCACATTATTTGAATTATTTTTTATCACACACACACATGCACGCACGCACGCACACACATATACATAATGTATGTTTGTAGTGTTTACAACATATCTAATTTCTTTTCTGGCATTTTTACACGTGATTTATCTATTTATGAAACACTTTTGTTGAATTATATTTGATTAAGAAAATAATTATATAAATGTACTTAACTAGTTATTGAGTTTTAAGCTCGTTAACTTATCTATGTTGACTGTTATTTAATTAGTTTGATGTATTTGACTACTTTGACTTTTTGAGTTAAGTAAAATATATTTAACTAAATTGATATAATGACATGCATTTAATTATTTTGATTAGGTTCAATGTATTTAATTAGACTGGCATGTTTTTAATTTGACGAAATATATTTAATTAAGTTAATATGTATAAAATTAAGTTGTGTGTTTAATTTGTTTGACATATTTATGTATATATAACTAGAATGACATGTTATTAGTTCAGTGAAATTTACTTAATTAGTAGTAGTAGTAGTAGTAGTAGTAGTAGTAGTAGTAGTAGTAGTAGTAGTAGTAGTAGTAGTAGTAGTAGTAGTAGTAGTAGTAGTAGTAGTAGTAGTAGTAGTAATGGACGTTTTATTGTACGTTAACTGGCTTGTGAATATGTGTAAAATTAATTCCACATGTGTTTAAATAAGAATTATTTATTTAATTCTAGATTGGCATGTATTTAATTAAGTTAACTGGTTCTTTTTAATTATTCATCTATAAATAATCTTTGTATTTTCATTATTCTTCACTGGCACCGGGTGTCCAATCGCAGTTAATAAATATGTACCTTTAAAATATCGCACTCAATTTAACCAAGTCATTAAACGAACCTGGCACATTAAGTGTATAAGATTTTCACTAATAGATCATTGGATTACACTATAACTGGAAGAAAGATGGGCCAAAGTCTTCATTATATTAAATGTTTTAATAGTCGAAATGTATACTATAAGACAGAAAGGATATTTTTGCCCTATGTGAGCACGGGCTATTTCATGTGAAAAGACTTAACAATTTTGTTTTTCCTCTTCACATATACTATTCGTATGGGGTGTTTCTTATTTCTTGCTCCCTTTTTATTCCCCTTGATAATGTTTTTACTGGATGTGTAAGAGATAGGACAAAAACAGTCACAAACATTGGCACCGAAAACATATTACTTCTTCGTTCTTGCCAGGAAAACATAAATACAAATATAGCTACGTAAAGAGAACCTTTTATATGTTTGCTTTGAGCGCTGTTCTACCTTCAGCTTGCATAAAAAACTTGCTCGTTAAAATGTTATTGATTTACAGTTAAAAAAAAAACTACATGGAGGGTTTAATGCAGCATGGCTTTTTCCTTTGCGACATGAAAAATACAAGTAGAATTGTTGCTCATGGTGCCTATGGTTGGTTTTACTTTTCTAAACCGAATAATTGTAGAAATTAACGATGTAAATATAAGTGTATCCTTTACATTAAGAAATAACCTTAAATAATACGCAGCTAACAACGAAATTGTAAACATTTAATATAATTTAGCTGAAAAATAATAAGTTCCAACTTTTTGTGCCTAAGATACTTCTGTAGAAATTGTCAATTGTTGAAATGATGGACGCTGTCAATGAGGGCATGAGGATATAACATCACAGTTCTTGTTGCATTTCTATTGCAACAAGGTATGGCAGAATAATATCTAGTTTTTCTCCATTACTTAAAATTCTGTTGATTGGTATAGTGGAATAGGGAATGTAAAACTTGGGCAACTACAGAATAAAAACAATAGCCAACAACCTCGCTCTGTATTTGACACACACACACACACACCCAGTAACAATGGAAATCAACTATGGAACCCTAACAATTATTGCAGTGAGCATGTATTTGGATATAACATAAGATATTGAAAGAGACTTAAATAAAATAAAGAATACGCTAGATTTTGCGAAGGGGAAGAAGATTATAATCGCGATGGACAGTAATTCAAGGTCGAAACTCTGGCACAATCGAGTGACAAGCGAAAGGGGCAGAATCCTAGAGAAAGACATATATTCTGAACGAAGACAATGACCTGCCAACTTCGAAACCACCAGAGAATCTGGCAATATTGACTTGACTTGGGCAATATGTTTATATTGCCCAAGTCATTCTGCCATATTCTGCCACATATAGACAATTGGGAGATTGGCATAGAAGAAAGCAGCTTAGATCATAGAATTATTACCTTTTCCATAGGGATACAAACGGCCAAGGAGGAGAAGATGAACTTTCATGGGATAAGGTATATAATTAAAGATAATAATTTTGAAAAGTACAACGTTAAATACATCGAAATGATAAAACAACAAGTCGACAATCAAGCAAATCACTCAAAGGAGATAAGATGAGGAACTGTATAAGATGACAACGCGACAAACTGACACAGATGATCTAATCAACAAATTTCAGCTTATTGTAACCACAGCCTGCAGGAAATCATTCGGATTAAGAAAGCAGCTACAAAAACACATGGTAACAAAACGATTTCCTGGTGGACAAATGAATTAACAATTATGAGGAAAAGGCTCAATGCCTTAAGAAGGAGGTTTCAGAGGACTAGAAACGATGGAGAACTGCGACAGCAGAGAAAAGTGCAATATGAGATAGTAAAAAAGCATTACTAAGCAAAAATACGGCGAGAAAAAAATTAAATCGTAGAAGGAGTACTGCACCTTAACTACCACAATAAATCCTTGGACCGCTACATACAAGGAAAGCTTAAGAACAATACAATACTGACAACGCTCAGAATAAATGATGGTACACATACAAAGGACATAACCGAAACAATCAATCACATGGTAGATACCTTCATAGCAGAAGATGGCATAGAAGGAAGATAATGAGTGCCACAAACAAATCAGAGTGGAAAGAAAGGAACCACCTAAAACAATTAATTACAAACCATTCACGAAAGACGAAGTGTGTAGTATCCGGGAAGGTATTAATTTCAAAAAAGCTCCAGGAAAATACGGACTTACAGGTAACATACTATTACAAACGTTCAAACAAACACCAAAATTCATCACAGCATTATATAATCACTGCTTAAAGACTGGAAGTTTCCCCAAGTTATGGAAAAGAGCACAGATCACACCAATTGAGGAACCAGGACAGAAAAATAAAGCAGAAGTCATCAAATTTAGACCCATCAGCCTTTTAAACGTTGCCAGGAAAGTGCTTGAAAAACTCCTCATAAACACAAGAATGCACTACTTGAACACTAATGACCTGCTAAATAAGAACCAATTTGGGTTCACTCCGCAAACCGGAGCAACTGACGCGATAATGACAGTGAAACACTTTATGGAAGAAGAAGCTTTGAGAAACAAGCAACAGTTAGCTATGATTAGCTTGGATGTTCAAGGTGCTTTTGATGCGGCTTGGTGGCCCAGTATTCTTAAGTCACTGAAGCATTTTTTATGTCCAAGAACCTTTATCTCTTAACAAAGAGTTATTTTAATGGGAGAAGAAGCATGTTATCAGCAGGAAACATAGGAATAGAAAGAACCATGAGCAAAGGAGCCCGCAAGGATCTTGTTGGGACCCGGGTTGTGGAATATCCAGAATGATTCATTATTAAATCTCGGCTACAAACAATGCCTAAAGGTGGTTTCTTTAGCAGACGATGTTGCTGTTTTGATTAGGGAGGAACTAAACTAGAAATTGAAAACTATGCCAAAATAAAAATGTTAAAGATTTCAGAATGGGATCAACAAAATAACATTCAATGAACAGAAATTGCAGGTTATATACATATCGAGGAGGAAATCCAACACAAGTCAACAGTTAAACATTTACTTAAATAACAGCAGAGTAGTACAAGTTAATCCTATAAAATACTTTGGAGTGATCTTTGACAATAGACTGAAATTTAATCAACACATAGACTATGTAACCGAGAAATGTACCAAACTCATACATTCTCTATCCAGAACTGCCAAAATAAAATGGGGGCTACGATCTGATGTCCTGGGAATAATATACAATGGAGCCATTCTGCCTCTTCTTTCTTATGGGGCACCTGTCTGGATAGAAGCTATACAGCGGACTTACAATGCAAGGAAACTGAGAAGAGTACAAAGAATTATAAACATCAAAATTGCCAAGGCGTTTAGGACAACATCAAACGAGGCTCTCTGCATTATTACAGGTATAATTCCAGTAACGAGAGCACTTAAAGAAATCACCAAATTATACAACTTCACAAGAGGAATCGAGAGAAGATCAATCATAAATGGAGGACAAGCGGTAGACCCTGAAACATCGTACAGGGAATGGCCTCACCCTGCGGATATATCTAAAATACTGGAGAAATTGAATGACAAAGAGTAAACACTGAAGATAAACACGGATGGCAGCAAAAGCGAGGCAGATGAAGGGGCAGGAATAATAATTTATATTAATAATATATCTACGGTATAAGCTGCACCAAAAACGCTCAAATAATCAAGTCGAGCAGTTCGCTATATTGAGAGCCCTGGAACAGTTGGAAAATACAGACAATGTAATCTTCAACAAACGAACAGCAGCAATCCATACGGATAGTCGAATTACATTAGATTTAATTAACAACCACAGAAAACATGGTAACCTCTGTGAAAGAATAAGGAAGAAGTTAAAATCATTCTAACAAGAACACTGGGAAATACATTTTACTTGGGTTAAAGCACATGGCAATGAAGGGAATGAATCAGCAGACCGACTCGTGAAAGAAGCAGCGAAAAGCAAGGACCTGCCGGTGGATTATCAACTCATCCCAAAATGTGAAGTGAGGAATGAATTAAGAGAAGAAAGAGACTCTGGGTCACAGAGTGGCAAATGACAACGAACGGAGCGATTACAAAATCGTATTTCCTAACTGTAGCTAAACGGCTAAAAACCAACATCCTTCTAAGCCCCAATATTACAGCGATCCTCTCAGGACACGGGAAATTTGGAGCCTACTTTCATCGCTTCAAAATAGCAGAGAACCCGTCATGTATATGTCAGGAGGGTATACAAAAAGTGAAACACATCTTGTGGGACTGCAAAATCTTGAAGAAAGAGCGACAAATATTCTGGAAAGATGTAGCAAAAGTAACTTGGCGATGGCCAATAGATAACAGTGAACTTGTTTTAAAATATAATAAACAGTTTAAAATTTTGTAAACAGTATAAATTTTAACGGTTTTCAATTTAACACAAATTGACTAATAGGATAGAAAGTTGGTGACTGAGAATGATATTGTAAATAATGTAAAAGCAATCAATAAATAATAACCATTTTCGGCAATCTTCAAAATATGATTAGGTTAGAATAAGAATGAAATAGTTTTCAAAAATAGTATTAAGGATAACATGTAACAATGAAATGATAGCAATGCATGTAGTTTTACTAATTATTATAGCAATGGAGCATGCAGTAAATAAATAAGATTAAAAATGCGCGCGCACGCACGCACACACACTGTATTTACTTTCCTCTGCTATAACATGTGGTTTCTTCTCCATCACTAACATTGTAACCTTAATATTTATTAAAATGTTACGTTTATGATAGCAAAAATAACCACTTGTTTGTTTCGCAGGAAAGAAGCAGGTATGTTTCCATTTACAAAGATATTCTATTGTGTTGAGATAATGCAGTTGCTCCGTTTAAAAACATTTGAGGTTCCGAGTTAAATTAAACGCCTTGTATATTTATTATTCGTTTTTTCACTCTCTACCACGCCATACACGCTGTAATAAAATATTTTGTTTTTAAAGCTTGCAATAGAAAATTCTGAATAAAGTTATATTTTCAAACAAAGGGGAATTGAAATATTAATTCAGGCTTTCATGAAATGCAGCAGAGACCTTAGAATATCCTCTCTCAAACGGAGTATGCGAAGTATGTTCGTAAAGTATCCAGCAATTTAATATTACACGCTTTTATAGCATCACTGTGGCTTAATGCCCTTCGAAATAGTCTTCATGGGGTCTCGCATACATCCAAGAACCCCTTTCACTTTTCTTAACAGTCTAAAAAATGTGCTTTATGGTACCCATTGCGTTCTCGACCTTTTATAGACTGAATTTGCGTTTTCAGTTTCAGTCCTTCGACGTTATTTTACCAAAAACTCTGAACGAGCGTTTAAAAAGACAGAAACATTGTCATGAAGTTGGCAATGAAACTTAATGCATTCTCAGCAAATACAGTTTTTGATGTGGTATTATTGTTTATTTTGATTCTAGAAGAGGATAACAATGCTCGACCAATACTTTCAGCATTTAAAAGAATCGCCCTTAACTGGCCTCGACATTGCTCTGAATTTACTGCTCATTTTTGGAGACTCGCATGAATTCCATTTAGAAGAAGAAGAAGTAGATTTTGTCACAGGAAGCCAGCCATAAATCCACAATACATTTCTAGTTATTCCTTTTGAACTGAGTCAAAATAATTTTGTCAGAAGGAAATCTTGTGACTTCATTTTTCTTGGGGATGTTGATCGATTGATTTTGGTAAAAGTAAAAAGATATACTGGATTTGTCTTTTCTCATCAAACCAATGTAAAACCCGACACAAATTTTATTCTATGGAGAAAACAATGCATTGCTGCTCTACCCATCATATTTAGATCTATCACACTTTCATTTGTTAAAGATATCGTACATAACATTCCTTGCTGCAAAAATTCGTCACACGAAGCGCTGGTGGCAATAATAAACGACTGTTCCAGCAATCTTCAAGAGAAGAACTTGAAGGATAAAAATTTAATTGACGATCAAGAAGACGAAAATTAGGCATTTTAAAATGATTATGATCAAATAACTTGGTTTAGGCCTTACGACTGTTCCCGCACCCCCATTCATTGTTGGTATTACTCCATCTCTCTTTTTTGTGCTCTGTAATTCAGTGTTTTTGAGGAAGGGGTAATTTGACATTTGTAGTAAGTGCTCATAATATTTATTCCGGTATCTTTTGTGGTATTACTTAAATCAAATATGTTTAATGCTTTGCTGACGTCTTCATTGAGCTGTTGATCTATTCTTGGGTATCCCACAACCTCCTTAAAATCCGATTTCTGGGCTTTATCTTCTGCTTGTCTTTTTGCTAATGTGCAACATTATGCTTCATATAGAAGAGATGACGCTTTTAAATATTTATAAAATTTCAAGCCTTTTTATCTGCACTTGTTTAATAAAGTTCTTTTTATCGTTCCATATTTATGATTGAAATATTGAACTTTCTTTAAAGAACAAAAAATTAAATGACCTATTTCACAACCTAAATGTTTAACATCTCTTACTTGTTCAATATTAAATTATTAATTGATATTTGTTTTAGTGCAGGAACTTTCATAATTTTGTTGCCCGTTTCACAGCACTTAGCGGGTCAGCAGTCATAGCGGTAATTCCAGGCAATATCTGACTGCAGTGATGCAACTGATTGAAGTTTTCACCATTACAACTATAATTACTGAAAACAAACACTATCTGACAGATGTTGGAAATATTATCCTGCTACATTAACAAATTTCTGATATATTTTTAGAAATTGTTATTTACACTCACCAGTTCTTCCGAAATTGAATGAATTTAAACTTGAAACTAGATCACTGTTGTCCGCAAATTGCAGGTAGATGGTCCTCATATTCCAGTAAATTTTTCTAATTAGATATTGTGGAGCGTTAATGTCATTTTATTGATCCACGCTTAATATTCTTTACAAGTAAAACATGGTCTATATGTTTTGATGCAAAATAACAGTTACTGGGGTACAGAAAATTCGATTTTATATAAGAAACCTCTTGCATAATGAGACAAATTTGAGTATGCTATACATTTTAAGTTCACAGAGTAATACGGCCTATCTTTTTGAGAATACCATAATGCATTAAGTTACAGGAATTAAATTCCGACAGTTTGTCATTTTTATTTACAGAGGAAAATTGAAAAATATGGAACAAACCCCAACGTTTTAAGAATTGAAAGAAAATCCAGGCGAGTAATTGATTGGATTTCGGAATATGAACTGATGCCTGTATATGATCATTTTTTTAACTAAATGGCAGATATGTACGGAAACATACATGGTTATTTTCATTATAATTGTAGTTGTAACTGCGATAACTTGAATAAGTTGCGCGGGCAATACATTCGCTTCGCCGGGGGTTACCGTTCTGACTGCCGTGAAACGGGCCACAAAATCACAAAATATTCAGTAGAAATGTTAATATTCCAGAGAAAATATTCAGTAGAAATGTTAATATTCCAGAGAAAATATTCAGTAGAAATGTTAATATTCCAGAGAAAGTATTCAGTAGAAATGTTAATATTCCAGAGAAAATATTCAGTAGAAATGTTAATATTCCAGAGAAAGTATTCAGTAGAAATGTTAATATTCCAGAGAAAATATTCAGTAGAAATGTTAATATTCCAGAGAAAGTATTCAGTAGAAATGTTAATATTCCAGAGAAAATATTCAGTAGAAATGTTAATATTCCAGAGAAAATATTCAGTAGAAATGTTAATATTCCAGAGAAAGTATTCAGTAGAAATGTTAATATTCCAGAGAAAATATTCAGTAGAAATGTTAATATTCCAGAGAAAATATTCAGTAGAAATGTTAATATTCCAGAGAAAATATTCTCCAATATGTTTGTTTTTATTTGGATATCATCAATTTAATCAGATACCATTATTTATAATTTATGAAATCATTTTTGGAGATTAGCTTCTGATGCAGAATAACTCGGTGAATTTAAGTAGTATTACATTTATATTATAGTAGGTATCCTCTAAAATATTTAACTTTTATTTAATGATCTAGTCTGAATAAAAATTAAACAAAAATAGTCAAAATGGGCACCTTTATCACACATCTAGATTTATTGGATTTTTTTTTTGCTCCTTTCCCCACTTTCAATAATTATTTTTATTTCTGATAAAGGATTTGAATGACTATAAATATATATGTGTGGAATTCATTAAAATATTTTCATACTTCCCAAAAATATAACATTTTAAAAACTGTACTTATTATATTTAATATTCCCCCATTGTCAGACCCAGAGATATTTTCAGAGCCTTTGGAAATAATGAATCTTTATTTATGTGATCCGACAATGCCGTAGCGCCCGCTCGGGTTATAATTGAATCGTTGTCAGTAATTATACAACCCGTTGTGAACTTTCAAAACATGTTTATGTATGTCATACAATACAGGCACATGCATATTTATGAAGGGGGAATAGAATGCACTTTCATCCAGCGCATGAAATACCTGAAGAGGTGTCACCGTATTTTCTAAGGTAGCGTTTGTTTTCTTTTCTCTTCACCTGCTGAAAGCATGACAAGCATTAAAAAAAGAATGAAAGAAAGACCAGAAGGATTGTTCTCTGTTGTTGTCTACAGTTAAAAATTTGAAAGACCACAGTCAGTGTTTCTTTGCACGCATAAAACGAACTTTGTCAACTTCCACTGCCGTTAGCAGAACATTCATTTCAACAAAACTAATCAAAAATATTTGTATTACATGCTTTTGTTAATTTTGATCACAATATGTACTAAATATTAAGCAACTGTACTAAACACGCCTTTAAAAGACCATATTATCATAAACATCCTACTCTAGGCTGTGATTGACCTCTTACGGTTTCAGACATTTGATTTTCTACCTCATTAATGATTCCAGTTATTTTTTCCGTATGTATGTAGCTCCACGTATGTAACTAGAAATTTATTTTCATAACATTGTCTATGCTGATGATACAGTAATTATTGCACGAGACATAAAAAGCATACAGAAAGGGATAATGAATTGTAAAGAAACGCCAAAGGAATAAGATTGGAAGTAAATGAGCAATATATATATATATATATATATATATATATATATATATACAAAATTATTATTATTAATAATAATACATGTCAATCTTGACAAGTATAGATAAAGAAGTTTTGAGATCTGAAAGGAAAGTTTTAAAAGGATTAGTTATAGGGAGAAAGGTGGAATAAATATGAATAAGATAAAATAATAGACAAATAAGATATTCCAACATTTATGAAGTCACAAACAATAAAATGACTTGGATATGTAGAGAAAATGAATGAAAGTAGGATTCGTGAAGGAACACTTAAAGAAAAAGTTTGTTCTCTAGAAGGAAACAAGAAATAGAATAGTGCAGGGGGCCAAACTTCATCAAAAACTATAGAACTGAAGAAGTTAGAACTCTTTCGTTTTGATTGGTTAAGGTACATATTTCTCTTTCATATGCAAATGCAGGCTCTATTATTCCTTTAAAAAGATTTTATTTTGTGTGTTAGGCGGCTTTAAAAGAGATTTTATCACTTCACAAAGTTCGTTTGTTTTAGAAACCTTTATTTAGATTGCATTACATGAACAGAGGAGGATTTAAGTTACGGAAGTACGAGGTTCTTTTGTGTACTATTTGGCCTCTAGCAGCAAGGAGGGTGCCTAGGGTTTAGGGATGTTACCAAAAATGTATTTCTTTTATGATCTATTATCACACCGGCGAACTCCCCCCCCCTCCAAGAAGTTCGAGCCCCTCGGAATGATTGCTAACCAGGCGCCAGGGTAGTTTTTCTAGTGAGTAGGTACCATCACTGCAAATCCTGAATCACTAATCAAAGATTTCAAAATAACTAAATATAATAACTAATTCAGTAGTTAGTGTATTTTATATTATTATATTCTTTCATTGTTAATAATTGTCTGATTATTAATGAAAATTGACCTATAGATGCAATAACCTTTGCTTTACTTCTGTTAATTTTTAAACCATATATTATTACGAGACTAAGTTCAAAAATAGCACTAACAAAATTTAATGAATTGCTTTGAAATTACAATTTACCTGTTAAAATGTAATAATTTAATGGAACTTTAATTTTATACAATTTTTGGCGTTAAATTTTACTAATAAGTAAAACCTCTGGATTTGAACAAACAAAATCTCATCGAAATTCAGTTATGGGTTATTAAACTTGCCTCTAAATTCAAGGGTGAAGCTTGTTTTCTTTAGAACACCGCAGTTGCTCATTAGAGGATTTCGTTTAGTCACCTTCGCTTGCCTACTACTACGCCAGTCAAAAGTGTGCAGATGTTTGTTATCATATGTCTTCAATGGTCAATTGTGGCATTTTACAGAAAAAGAATTATTACCACTGAATCCAGAGGTAAAAAGTCTTAAACTTAATTTTTTTGCGGTTTTGTTTGTTTGAACCGGAACAAAGGGTGGCAACTTCGACGTGTTGCAGAAAAACGAATGTTGCCATTAAATTAAGAGGAAAGCCTATAATTGAACTTTATCGTGATAAGTTTCTTCGAAACCGAGCGAGGGTTACTACTAACGAAACTCCCTAGTGAGAAACTCCGGCATTTTACAGAAAAATGAAAATTACCATTGAATTCAGAGTAAGTATATTTGATTAAGACTGAATATTGATAGGGTTTTGATTTTTAAATCCTAGAGTTTTTCTTCTAAGAGTGCAATTTGAGATAAAATTGTTGAGCATGGAAGAATAGAAAAACTGAGATTATTCTTCGAACTGGCTGAAAATATTCAGAGGAATTATCTTTAGCCACGTAAAAATTCCCAGCTAAACGGCTGTATACAATAAGGATAAACATTTATCTAGGAATCTTAGAAAACAACAATGTTTCTCACTAGTATTCATGCTCTGTCTTTTGAGACAAACATGTTCAGAACTATTAGTTTGACATAAAAACAACGATTTCATTTTTTGCTCGTATTTGGAAACGTACACTTTTGCAACTGACAAGCTACTAAAGTTTTGTGTCCGCGCGCCGATTTCCTTCTTTAATAGCATGTCACTATTACTTCTGAGTAGGCAGCATAGAGTTCCTCTGGTTCGCTGGAGCCGATCAGCTTTTGAAGTCCAAGTGCAGGAAGTTTTCAGTCGACGATAGCAGGAATATTCTCCGTGACTGAGAGTGGACCAATGATGCATTTCTTTAAAGCAAAAACGGTAACGCTAGTCACTGTCCCCTAAGGAAGCATGCTATGTTCACTTTGACAACAGAAAATTTCGTTATGTATCTGGTGGATTTCAACAAGAATCATCAAGTATGATCTTTTGTTGCGAAGATAACTACCGCTCAATATACTCATATCAGCCAAACTGATCTAGTTCTTTTATTAGACCACTATCTTGTCCTTTCAGTATTATATGTACTTGATTAAGTTTGACTAGAACTCTGATTAGCTAGCATTGCAGTCATACACTAGCATTTTGCAGTAGTGCCATTTCTACCTAATGTTACTGGAAGTATTTTGCTGTAATGGAGATCCTTTTCCTGAATAAACCTGGTTTTATAGCTCACGAGACCATGAAAAATAACTGTACTTACGAACATTGAATTTAAAGTACTAAATAAAGCTGAAAGAGGGCTACGATGGAAAACGAAGATTAATTAATCCTAAAAGACATTCTAAAATATAAAAGAATGTAATAACATTTACTTATAATATATTTAACATAAGCATAAGTGATTACACTGCTCTAAAAGGAACATTTTTCTAATATGAAAATGTGTGTTTGTAATGATTTTTAATTGGAAAATTCAAATTCGAAATAAAACTTCCCCATCAGACCAGTTTTTAGTTATACGAGAATATATACTGATTTAAATTATATTTTTAGTTCGCGATATAAGATTGTAAACTGTATAAACAATTGGCTACAATGAATTTTGTACTTCAATTATTTTAATTTGGAGTGTTAACATTGTTGTTACTATGCAGAAATATGTAAGTCATTAAATTAATTAAAATTGAGTTTTATAGTTTGTTAAAGTGGTATTAGGTTGTTGATGGAGATTCCATATCGTGTCAGTAAATATTTATCCTTTAACAATATTATTATCTAGGTGTAAAACAGTTAATACTTCTCTTTTGCAGAAATCTCTGTGCTATTGTAGCAAACTAGATAGAGTGTGTGTAAGCCTGTGTTTAATCTGATATTGTTGTAACAAATAAATATTTAAATATTTTAAAACCACTGCTTTAAGTAGAAAGCTTTTAAATGTGCCAAGCTGAAAAATTATTCCATTTAACACGCCATTAAATGCCATATCTCTAGAAATATTTCTGAGGGGGCAAAGAGTCGTCAAAGGGTAAAGGTTACTGAACTTAAAAAATAATATCCAATACAGCTGATAGATTTCCAAAATTTCTATAAATTAAATTAAATCTAAATAATTAAAATATTTCAAGCAAATAACTATATTCCATACACTTTTTAAAAAATATAACATCTTAAACTAATTATTACAAGTATTCGATAGGATGAATGCAATGAGCTTATCAACGATAATTCAAACCGTTCAGGAGCCCGTCGGCGCCTAAAGTTACCTGGCATTCGCCTCTAAAGGGTAGTCAAAACAGTGATAACAACCCACTCAGGCAATTGAGCTCAAACGGGATTCAAACCTACGTCCTTCGATTTTTCATATATTGATTGCATTTATTGTTGTAGTCTTCACCATTTCGAACTTGTAGCAATTTAGGAGTTACATATTTTCAGGTACTATGAAAACTGTGTATATATAATATAAAATAAAAATAAAGTAACAATATTAGCAATGTAACAAATTAACAGTATTAATAAAAGCTTTTAAAAGGATAAAACACAAGTGTAAGTATTGTAAGTGTTTGAACAGTGAGATTATTTGAGTTCAGAGCCACCTGAGCGTCTTTCCTAGTACGCAGGTACTTTCTGCCGGATAGTATCTCACATAATGTTACCGTATAATTCTATAACTCTAATGATAATGTTTCCTTGAAACGAAGCTAAACAGAGTTTTATCAAATTTGCTCTTTTGTAAATAGGTTTTAAAATGAGTTTGGAGCATAAATTTTTTGTAACATTGCTATATTATGGATATAATTTCAATCTTACAATAAATATCGGAATACCATAAGGAATTAAATTTTATGGTTAACAATTTTTTCTGACTCAATTTTTGAACTCGCAGCGTTTTTCTGCGTCCATCACAGAATAATGGGAACAGTTTGTCCTTGAATCTTTCACCCGATGGCTGCTGTCATATATTGATTAAATTTGAAATTTGAAGCCATGCATTAAGTTGATGAAGTTCTTTGCTTCATCTTCCATACTCTTTCTTTCTACTTTTTCTGTACACAAAAATCACTAACGTAGGATGTCATAATGTATATGCTCTCTTCCTGCATTATGTAAGTACTGGATCCATTCCAATGAATCTCGAACATTCTTTCTTTTTTCAATGTAATGCGCCAAAAACTTATAAATAATAACAGGTGAACATGCAGCGAGATATGCGTTAAGGGTAGAACTATTTTTGTTTATTATCATTTATAGTATTATATAATGTGCTCGTTATCGGGAAACTATATTAATTCTAAAAACCTGAAACATGTATCATTATATTCAGTTATAAAACCGTATTCCACACTACGAACATTGAGATTGTAAAAATGAACTAAATGTAACAAATAAAACTACATGAACAAATTGAATTAATGAACTACTAACAAAGTTAAAATTAATTACGAACAATAAAATACAATTTACGTAATTTCTAGAAAAAATGTAATCAATAGCAACTTTAAAGTGCGTAACTGAAGAAAAAGTCTTGAAGTTGCAAAGGTTTAAACATTTTTTCACAATATTTTGTAATATGGAAAAATATTTGTAAGTTATTTTCTTTCTTTAAAATATTTAAATATTTTGTCAGTTGTACTACTAATACAGCAGAAAATGTGTGGTGTTTCCCTGAATACAGTAATTTACTACTGAGAAATGCTGCCCAACATTACATTTAAAGAGCTATTGATAGGTTTTGATGTACATATGAAGAATGAACTAATAGTAGTTTTTAGTTAACTATTTCTTTGAATTTTGTAACAAACATTTCTACTCCTCAAATTATCAACAGTCATAAGTACCAGATATGTAGAAACATTCTTCACTTTTACTGTCCTGAGGAATTTTTCGAACCATTTACGTGTGATATGGAAGGGAAAAGGAGGAGGAGATAAGAAAGTAAGAAGCCTTGCTCGATGCGAGGAAATATTGAAAACCAATCCAACGTCCGTTTTCAATATGACAGAGATTTCTCTTCTGCTTCTGTGCTGTGTTTAATAGAGGCGTAGAACTGATGCAAAATGTAAATACAATAAGTAGAAAGAAAAGGTAGGAAATAATTTAAAATTAAATTTATTCTTCGAAAATGCATTATGTGAATGTGAAAAGGAAATTATGTGAATATATAGAGAATCAAATTAAAACGAGCAGACAGTTATTACAGATGTGTTTCCAATATAAGTTATATCAAATGTGATTATCTCCAGTTTTATTTAGCAATTATATAAGAAATAGTCAAAAAGTTAACGGAAAAATAAAGTTTATATATTTTTTAAACATGAGAAGAGTATTTTACTTGGCCGTATGTTGCAATAAATGTAAAATTTATTTAAAAGACATATTAATTTGGCCTTCTCGTTCTTGAATAACAGAAATTATTCTTCTCTTTCACTGACATGTGATGCATTTAATTGTCTATCTCTTTACGAAAATAGAACTTTTAAATTGAGAATGAAAAATAAGTACCAGAATATATGAATATTAAACTAGGCAAATTTGCTCCCTTTCTCCCAATCCCTTTATCATTTATCTCAATGCAGTCTTCGATGACTGAGAAAGGTATTGAAGTATAAACGCTTTTAAAACTAGTATAATTATATGTAATACAGATCATATTGTATTGCATGAAATATCTATCATGTTTTAACTTAAGAAATAAACGCTAATTTGTAGGACAGTTTAACTTAACACATTAAAAATATTTATTATATGCACTATCTCGTCAAGTATAAGAAATATATTTTTATAGTCATAGTGACTACGTTATTAAAGAAAGAAAAAGAATTGTTAATTTATAAATCCCTCTAAAAATGATTGACCTTGTTACATATATATTCCGCAAAAGTAATTTGTTGATTTGTTTTATTTACGGACGCTCTTTAACATCTCAGGTCATCAGCGTTCCATTCAATTCAGGGCGTGAAATGGCTGACAAATTTTGCTCAGAGGCCTCTTTTTATAGACTTGAGGTTCTTGCCGTAAATCTACGACACGGGACCCACGGCTTTACTTCCTTTCCGAAGGAAGCCATAATTTAGATTTTTACGCCCGAAAAAATCCATCGATCCTGGCAGAGTTTGAACCCGCGATCTTGGGTTTAAAAGGCAAGTATGGTTACCACTACACCAACAGGACCGACTCTGCAAAAGTAAATGCGTATATATGCTCATCTGAAAATAATAATTTTTAGAAATTTGAAGGAGCATTAAATATTTTTACACATTTGTAATAGACTGCCTTTTGATAGCAAGATAGTTAGCAATGAAGAAGTGTGTTTTGACAATTTTTATTTATTTATAAATGTCAACATATTATTTTTTTAAACAGGCTCTTACAGAAATGCTGTTGTTAGCATCACAAATTATTCGAATTGCCCTCTTTTATAGTATAAAACGTTCAACATAAATACTCCAAAAATTAATGCATATTTTAAAAATTGTGTAGATCTGGAGCTGATATGGAATAATGTCCGAGAGCATAAATAGATATTAGAATATATTCTACATGTTTGTTACAATTTGTATATTTATCAACTTGAAGACCTAGATACTTGATATCTGTGGTTGTTATAATAGTTGATTATTTATTCGTAGAGGTAAAATGGAATCAATGAGTCTTGTGTTATATATTTTAAAACTTTTTAGTATTATTTCATGATAATTTATTAGTTTTAAGCCAATCACACATTTAATTCAATTTTGGTATTATATGATTAATAATTTTGCTGGAGACTGTTACACTGGTGTCATTCACAAAAAGCAGAATAGCTGCTAAATTTTTTATTGCTAATGATAGATCGTGAATGCAAAGTAAAAAAAGGTCAGGACTTTAAGAAAACTAAACTGTCTTCGTTAACCGCTTGGCTGTAGTATGAAAGATAAGGTGTGATGCGCACGATATTCACTGGAAACAGCAAAGGGAAATAAATCCATCCTCCTTTTGATCCACAGCTGATTCGTGTATCACCTAAGTACTGAAAGTTGAACTTAATACTGGAAGTGTTTATTTGTTTTCAGGGATAAAATGAGGTTTAATTATTAGTTGATTAAGAGTTTATAGATGTTCTAGTTTATTTAATCTGCTTTCACATAAAATATATTTACAGTTATGTTTCTTATGTTGTTTAAATTATTGAGAGAAATATGCATATATGTAAATTAATGATCACTGGAAGAAAAAGACAGTATTTAAATTAAAACTCGGACTAAAATGAAAGATGTTCTTTCTTATAGGTTATCTTTTCATTTTACATTAATGATCCCTATACACGAAAGTTGTAATCTTTGGTAGAGATGCACAATTTAAGTTTAGCAATACTTTATTTTATTACGAGAAAATAACTCTTAAATTCTGTAACATTGGGCTATTAAAATGCAACCCATTCTGTACTTTTGTTACAAAAAAAAAAATAAATTAAGGTCAAAGAAGCCGGTAATCCTCACGCTTTTGTATTGCGTCATTAATATGCAAGATCGCTCCTTAAAATTCACTTCTTCTGCGTACCATTAAACTTCGACGAGAGGGGAAATCCATTTCCTCATCATTTATTTTGTGGTTGTTGCCCTGTCGTTATACCGAGAAGAGCGGAACAAAACTTGAAAGCCTTCATCGTATTCCTCTCACGTACCGATGTTGAATTTGGAAATGGGATGCATCACAATGGTTTTACAGTCGTCAGCAATAAAGAAACCGCCTTTTTCTTTTAAAGTCTGTTGACTGTTTTCTTCCTTGTTGTAACAGGTCAAAGCAGTGTTTTCTTATAGTAGGAGAAATAGAAATGTTTGCTAATCTGCTTATCGTTGTGAAACAGGTGGCGAGGTATCTCCGAAACAATGCACAAGTCTCAGGACGGACGTTTTAATTTAAAGTACTGAATAAAATCTGAAATAAATATTCTGCTCGCATTATTTTGGAAGTAATAATATACAGTGGGTTTATATGAGTGATGAGCTGCTGAGAGCTGTTGCTTACTCGGGAAGTGCAGCAGCCGCAAACGGAAAAAGGACATGAATCGCCGCGAATAAAATTAGTATTCCTGGTTTAGTATTTTTTTACTGAAAGCAGAGAATTATACTGCATTTAAAAGCCATGTT
Source organism: Metallyticus violacea (assembly GCA_030762175.1). Taxonomy (NCBI): domain Eukaryota; kingdom Metazoa; phylum Arthropoda; class Insecta; order Mantodea; family Metallyticidae; genus Metallyticus; species Metallyticus violacea. The sequence continues at coordinate 44,528,593 of CM060843.1, forward strand.
AAAATGATTCCTTTCAGAGTCAATACATTGCAGGCATCTGCATAGAAAATTTCTGTATTTCATCCAGCTTTTCTTCTATAAGTGCATCACGTCGTTAAAAGATTCTGTCTCTGGTAACTTTTTAACAAGTAACTATAAAGTTTCTCTGCCTGAAGCATGATTACCAGGATATTTTCTTGCGAATTGCCTAACAATTACTCTTTTACATATGCATCGTACATAGTTGCATAACTAACGAAACACAAATAGCACACCGTTTACACACAATGAATGCTCCGAGCTACACACAAACTCACAAGCCTAATTACAAGCCGCTACCTACACATGCATTGCACGTTGACGACTGTCTTCTTTCAGTTTGCAGCCCGTTCTACCGACCCGTTACTCAAATCACTGTTTCACTTCACTATTATGTTTTTTTAGTAGTGTTTAACGTCCGTTTTTACTACTGAGGCACCACAGGCGGTGGACACTGATGATACATGAGATGAAATGATATATTGGGAAAGATTTATTTTTAAGGAAGGAAACATTCCAGGCTTAAGTTAGGGTACCTCCTCGGTATTTGCCAGTTATGAGGACTGAGGAAAACCAGGAAAAGCCTTAGGCAGGGAGAACGCTCCTGGTGGGATTCGAACCCCAGACCTCCCGCTCACGAGTCCGTGCCTAAATGATCATAATAGATAACATGGCCGAACCCGTGGCGGTATCTATTATGACTCTCTGAGAATGATATAAGAGATGTACATTCAATTTCATTTAATGAAGATTATAGAATGAAAGTGAATTAAATTTTATTTCAGAAAATTTACACAATCGCCACTTTCCAATGCTACCAAGTATATTCTGCAATATGCCATAGTGGTTACAAATTCACGTCATTTCACATATGAAATCATTTTATCTCAGTTTATTAAAACAGTTAACGTGATTCTTTAATATGGACCTCAGGAATTAGAAGCAATTTTGTTACTGTAAAGTTCAAATCGTTGCATATAGAGAAGCCCGGAAAGCCTCATACTATATGCCTATCGCAGTATGTGTTCTATACTGCTCTACGACATTGTGTGTTTAATGCTAGTCAGCAAGAAACCTATTCAACAATACCTCTGCAGCCAACAACCTGAACATTTAATGTTCGCAACAGGATAATGAGGTAGAGGGCTACTTTGCTTGAAACAAGTAGATCGGTTGCCAAGGCTCCAGTTCCGGTAACAGTCAATCGTCTAATATGTGCAGGCCAATTATTTGTTTGCATATGCAAAGTCAGGTCATAATTCTCTGAAGAATACCAGTGCGGAGTCTTGTGATCAGTAACGCAAGTTCAGCTTTTCCATTTCACATCAATGCAAAACTTAGCTGCATCTGAGACCAAAGATCGATAAAGTCTTCTCGACAATCTGGCCAAGGGACTCATTTTCAATCTGCAGTCAGAACCAACTTCTACAAAAATGAGAGGTACATCTTTCACTTTTCTAGGATAACTTAAATGGAAGACTACGAAACACTAAATTCATACTTTGATGCTAAAGCCGGGGTGAGCCTTGGCCTACTGCGGCGACCTCTGCTTCCTCCACCTCCATCTTACGACTTCACTGATAGAGGGCAGTATTGCAGGAGGACAGATGATCAGCAGGTGGGCACTCCGCCAAGTTCATGCTTGTTCGTCTTAATCAATGTATAGCATTTCCCGATCTCTGCAAATGCGCATATAATACCTCCCTAAACAGAACAAATGCGCAGCAGAAACCGTATTCTTGAACTACTTCAGAAGTCAAAACTGCTGTGAAACTCTGACTGGCTCTCTTGCGGGATGTTACCGACTGAACTATATATTAAAAATTAAAATAATGAGAACTATGTAGAGTAGTTTTTACTTGTTTACTTGCCAATATAAGAGCGTGAACGCCCAATAAGGAAATAATAAACATCTGATACAAGAGTTTTCGTAAATGCCTTTGACAAAATGAAGTGTAAAAATATAGAGAGTGTCTAAAAATGTATACATACTTCAAGCAAAGAAAAAAACTCTATCAACATAACAAAATGATTTCACACGGACAGAAAATGATGAACACTAATCATCTTAGACTTTTACATTTACAACAGTTGCTCAAAATGCTCTCCGTTGGCCTTCGATATACTTCTGAGTACGTTGATTAAGCAACATTTGCGAAATTGTTCTCAGCGATTGCAGCACATGCCGTTTCAATTTCTTCCCGAAGCGTAGTTGGTTTTCTACGGTATACACATTCACGGAGTTAGATCCGGAGAACGGCTCTGTTCTGTACACACGTCTCCATTGCCTTTGAACTTCAACAACATTCTCGGTTTTCCAATACCACTTCAAAATTTCTTTCCGCTGTTCAAACGATAATCTTGGCTCCATTTTATTGTAGCCACGCTAGCATAGCATAATGTGAGTCACATCTGTTTACAGAACACCTTACGATAATCTTGGCTTCATTTGTTCATTGTTGATTTACCATCACGTCGCAACGATATTATAATGTATGTGAGTCACATCTATTTACAGAACATCATACTACACATTACTGGTGTTTTTCGGTCCAACTTTGAAATATATTATATAGATATCTACTGTGAAAGTGTGTATACATTTTGGCACCGTCGGTATTGACTTTATGTCTTTTTATGAATATTACAATAAGTAATTCCCGCAGCCGTTCATATCCAGCTTGGTAATCTCTTACACCAATAAAGTTAAAGAATTTATATATTTATATATATATTCATAAATGCTGAAACATAATTAGCCACGTCTGCATATCAAGCATGCATTAGCATTTTTAAAGTTCGGTGTTCCTAAAATTATATATCGGGCTTTCTCATGCATACAATTTTCCTACTAAACTGACTCAATACCGAAGAGGTTAGTTCATCATAGCAAACTAATGAACAATCTCTAGTATTGATAATTATATATTAATTTAATAACTTTTCAATTTCACTTTTTTAAAACTATTTGTTGTTATTGTTTGCAATGGTCATATAAGGCATTCGTTTCTTTCTCAACACTTTAAGCCTCAAGAAGTACATGCAGCCCAGTTGATCTTTGTTGCGACGCTGTGGTGATGTGAGAAAAAAGGAGAGAACAAATCCGCGTATCGTCATGAAGATCGCGACTCACAGATCTTGTATGTAAAGTTATACTTTGATTAGTTTATCAAGCTTTTGTAATCAAGAAAGATAATCGTGTGTTAATTTAACAAATAATTCGTATGTTGTGCTCTTTCAGATTTGTTATGGCTTGAGAGAGAAATTTCATGCTATTCCCTTGTGTTCACGTGGTCCATGCGCGATGTAGTTCGTGTTTGTTACAAGGCGATTTCAAAACTGATATTTGCCCTTCTTGTTTTATATATCAGCTAACAGTTAATAACTTCAACATTAATGAACAGACACTTCGCTAATTCATTAGAATAATGAACTTGCTTACAAAATTGGGTAAAAGCTAACACGATCTAGTTATATTTTAGAAACGTTTAAAATGCCATGTTCTCTGTCTGGGTTCAGATTTGGGTAACCTACAACATCTAAGCCGACATGTTTTAAGACCCACAGAAACTATCGATGATGTGCGTTTCGTTTAAAAGCATAAGATAATTGATATTGTTATATCCACCCACAATATTAAAAACTGAAATAATGCCTTTGGACGATTGCTTTTTGACTTACAGTGTTGTTGATACAATATAAGCTGGTCAAAGTACTGTGGTTACTACAGAAGCCCAAAGAACAGTAGAACTGTAACTGCAGCGCTAACCATTTGTTTGAGCCTCGCACTTAACAAAAATTATCCCGGCAGTCGACAGCCGAACGCGCGTAACACTATCCCGTTCAAGGGCGGCAAGTCAAGTACGAGATGTTATCAGAAAGTTCCAAAACGCCCTATAAAACGACAAATTAAAGGGCGGAGCATGGGAATGCGCACATATTCATTATGCCAAATGGCATGTCTGTGAACATCGGGAGGTGTGCTACACAAAATTAAATTCTACGTCCGATTCGGCAAATCTGAAACGGAGACCTTCGAAATGATTCAGCAGACCTGTGGCAATGAAGTAATGTATTACTAGAGGTATTTGGGTTACTTTTACATTTCCATAGTGGAATAAACATGGCTGGAAGGCGACGAGAGATCAAAAGACCATCCATGAGCACAAACCCCTAAAATGTAGGGGAAAAAAATGAATCGAGTTATGTATGAAGATCATTGGTAAACAATTCGAGACATTATGATTTGAGACATCTGAGTGAGGATATTCGGCGCAAAAGACTTGAAATGTTGTAGCACAAAGAGAGCTGAATGCCTAATTCAGAATTATTAGCGAATGAGTTTCTTAGATGCAGTGATATGATCATCCTTCTTCACCCTACTCGCGTACTTGTAATCTGCAACTGTTTCCTCTTCAGTGAAAGCTGAAGGATCACCGTTTTGACTCCGTGAACGAAATCCAGCGTGAATTGCAGAAGGTACTTGACACACTTCGAAACCGGGGCTACCAAGGAGCTTTCACAAAATGGAAAAGATGCTGGGAGCGGTGTAAACTTGAGTACTGTAAATAAATTAAATGAATTCTGTACAACCTTTCTCACAGAAGATGCTGGAAGGGTTGCCCATTTTGTACGACACACAATTTACATCTTCTTAAGAAACTACCATTTACACTTGTTTGTCGTTCGCACTAATGGTTGATTTTTAACGTGCCTCAATGTACTTTGTTGTGTATAGGTTAGTTTTGAAAGTTTTTAATATCAGGTAATACTATCACTGATCTGCAAAACAAAATAGGTACATTCATTTTATAGGTTTGCAAAATTTAACATATTTTGATTAACACCTTGCAGTTCGATTATTGCTGCTCGTGTATTATTTTTTAGTTCAATAATGTGTGCAGATTCGATACACAGACTATGTATTAGCTTTGAGAGAGATTTGTAGTGACTGTTTCTCTGTTCAAAAGCTACATCTTCTATTTATTTTCTTTTCCAATACTGATCCTGTAATTTTCAATCCGATGGCCATTTTACGAATTGTTATTTTATTAGCTAGAACGAAAACATCTCTAGTATTCTCTATGGCAACCAACTACTGCTTCATTTTCTAAAAGATAACAGAAAATAAAAATGTTATTGTTCTAAATTTCCGAATAAAATTTCAAACAGCACACGCACATGTAGTAAAGGAAATAGGACACTACCCGGCATCTATAGACTCCCACTCGATTATAACCGTCTTTGAATAACCCTGATGCGTACACAGCCATCGATTGTTGTAACTACCGTACATTAAAAAGCGAGGCCCAAATAAATGCTTAGCGCTACAATTTGGATGAGTACAATGATCCAGAATACATTTTTTCAGTGAAGGTGCGCGTAATGATAGATACAAAAAAGATTGGAACAATACTATTAATTTGTTTTAGAGCAAAAAGCGCTGTCCAGTTTTCCCGAATTTAAAATTGGAATGTATGTAGTTATTGCTGAATAAAATCTTCACTATTTTACTTCTAAGTATAAAATAAGCCAAAAACTCTCTCATTCTTGGTACTTTCTTCTCATTTAACCATCTACGAGAAGAAGGAATCTTCTTTTGGATTTTCCCGGTACCGCAGTAGTATAATGTTTATCATTTTGAAAGATTTAAATCAAATACGATCGTACTGCTTAAAACACTCAGTGAAACGAACTAACCATTGTGCCGTTTTTAAGTGCATTTTCCTTTTTGCCTGATAACGTTCCCTCCACTTCCTTAATCTGTTCACCTGATCACGACAGAATGTTTCTACAGTTAATGTTTGGTTCCTCGCATATCGAAAATTCTACCATGCTAGTACGTAATCATTCTGACAGGTTGATAAGCTATCGTCTTCCGTTCACGTGAAAAGTAGTCTCTGGAAGAACGTGGTTATAATTCATTTACACTTTCTCTTCAAAACTGTTAGGCCTGGGGCCTTCTACGTAGAGTAAACTCTTTATAATCGTATTATAATGTAGTAAAACTTTTCTGGCTATATTGGAATAACGCTCTTAATAAGTAGGGAACTTGGATTTGCAAGTCAATGTTCATTTAATTTTAGATAGCATTTAAACTCTTTCATTGAAATGTTATTCAATCTTTGTGCCAATGCATTGTTGTATCGAATATTTTATTCACTTTGTTGTATTTTATTGGTGTATTATTAAAAAGTGTGTATTTTTACAATTGATATGGATTTGTTACATGTTATGTAATTTTGCTATTTTTAAGCTAATGTTTATTCAAATTTAATAAATAATGTTGGAATTATAAACCACTTTTCTCCCATACTGTAATGTTATATCACTATGGCCATATCCCGAGGGTTTTCCCTCCATTATACACTCAAGTGTAAAACTGGACCTGGTATTAGCTTTTGATTATTGGATTACATTTCACATATTATATAAAATTAAAAGGAAATTTATTTGTGTCTATACATATTACTACCGATCCTAAATTGCTTGTTTAATAATAATAATATTAAAGGAAATTCAGGAATTAATAAACCTGGATTTTATATAGTTATTCTTCAATTTTGTTAAACTGCATTTGGCAAGCTTATGTCGTAATATACAGAGTAGACCAGCCAAGAGTTTACGCACGTTTCACACGAAGGAGGGTGAGAAGTGTACTAGCGTTGAACATGCTAACTATCTTTAGCACTCGTTTCGCTCCCTGGCGGAAGAGAAGCACTCGTGGGATTAAATGAATGAAAGTAAATTCCTAGATAATTAGCTAACAATTGTTAACTAATATGTATCACTGCCTCTCCTGAATTTAATAGCAAATGCTGATAATGGCATCCATTGTTCAAGCATAAGTGATATCTCTGAAGTACATTTTGCGATTTTCATAGCAACTCGGCTCCTGTTATTTCACTGATACTTTCCTGCTTTCATTCCTGAGCTAGCGGCGGGAAGGTTTACAACGGCTTACTTTAATCCTAACTGGCGTGTCTTCAAGTATTTTCTTTTTCTGCAAAACTCCCTTTACAGAAAGCGTTTTATTTTTATTTAAGGTGGAACACTATTCTCGCCGCCTTTTAAACAAATAATGGACATATGTCAGTGTTCAATGTTTATGCTAGTTATGCTTGCATAAGAATCTAGGGATGCATAAACAGACTTCGAATTTGGGATGTACAAAAGTAAATTGAGTAAAATGCACATAAATATGCAGCCAAAATTGGTTAAATTTATAGAAAAATGTGATAAGGCAATTGTATCTAACATAAAAATGTTATTCCTTGTTACAAACTTTACTTAAAGTAAAAAGATTATGCTACCTGTAAAGTGAGAGCAAAACGTTAATACAGAGTATATTACATTACTGAGAAAAGTATGGGCACAAACTAAGCAGCCAGCCATCATGTGACTGTAAGAATGGCTTTCTTCACTCTGGTCGAACGATGTTTGACAGCCAAGTTTGTGCTTCTCTTTCTTATTTGTTGTTACTGACAAGGAGCACGTTCTTTTTGGTCGGATGTGATTTCAGAGTTCCGTAGTAAGGAGAAATGCTGAAGAAGTGACATGAGCAACTTGCCAGGGCTATACAAAGTATTCACACAGCTTTCACCGTGCAACCGTTTTTACGAAGAACGCAAGGAAGTTTTTCCTGATTCATGTACACATGCAATTCATTGCGGTATCTTTCTTCTCTCCAAGAGGTAAATTATATTCTAACAGACAATATTATACAGGCTGTCCCATAAGTATAGATCCACAGGATTACTCATATTACATATCTTGCTCTCCAAATTTCAGGAGACTGGGTCCCTGCACGGAGTGTTCCATTAAGAATGAGAATTACTTCTTTATCAGCGTATGTAATACAATGGCGAACAGATACTGTGATTACATTGTGTTCTTCTCCTATGCGTCCAGACTTGTGGGACACGTTGTACAACGTTGGCCAGTAAAGTTGAATTTTATATGATAGAAAATACTTTTATTATGACGAATTTAAAAGCACTCCAAGTATGATATATTGGATTTATTGACGAATTTTGGAAACTTTTGAAGCAGCACCTCGCTTGACATGATCGGTTTTTGCATTATTTTTATTTGAGTACCTTTACACTTCTGTTATAACATAATCAATTGTGTATATGCACAAAAACTATAGTTACGAATATAGACACATTTTATGATCCAGAGAACACACTGTCGTTTTGAAAGCGCTTAGGTTTGAAAGGCAGCGTCATCTCAGTTGGAAAGCTACGCTGCGGTTAGGAAAGACGCGGTTTTAACTCCCAGCAGAGGAAAATCTGAAATCTCTTAGCTGCTTGGAGTCTTTCAACAAACACGCTAAACCCCTGAGAGCAAAATGAGTAGTGCGATGTACGTCGCTCTTAGCTGGTTTTTTGTCGTCGTTTGCATAAACAAAAATTTAACTTTTGAAATGGTAAATAATATTCTGGAAAACTTGGGCTTTATTTTAAAAGGCGACCAACAAACGTAGTAACGCAATTGTACGTCGACTTTGATCTTATGAATGTAGTTTAGAAAAATTGTAAAATATGCCTATGCTGACGCAAATTAATACGTCAATGTTCAAATTAAATTAAATATTTATTGAAATGCTAAGCAAAATACAAAGTGGCATCCATTCAAATTTGGTCCAGGCTTTTCTTAGGTGTGACCATCATAGCTTCAATAAAATTACAATTGAAATATCTATAATAAATTACTAATAAACTATTTATTACAATTCAAAAAGCAAAAGAAATTACTTCTAGCTTGCTACGGCATTCGAAAAGTTTTGCAACCAGCCTATCCATTGTTGGACAACGTCTAAAAAAAATATAACTAACGCAGTTGGCAACAATGAACCTAAGTTATCAAAATATGCCTAAGTGCAAGTTTAAACTTGCATAGTCACTGTCGTATAGTCTGTTGAGTTCAGTCCTGTATTAAGGGGGTGAAAAAATCATGAATATTTCTAAACAAAACTTGAGAATCTACATTTTGTTAATGGGGAATAAATATGTTAATTTGATGTCATTGCAAGATGGATTCAATCATTTGAAGAAGAGCGAGAGATTTGGGAAGCTGTGAAAGAGAGAACAATTCAAAGAGCGAGGAGCTTGGTGGAGGAAAATCCACACATTTTTGAAATGCTAACTAAGTATAGAAGTGGATATCAGTGTTGTCAGCATTGACAGTATACTCCATGAACATTTAAAGCTGCGAAAACTCTGTGCAAAAGGATTCCACATTCCCTAACCAATGAAGAGAAGAACGGAATGTTCAAGAAACTGCTGAGCATGTTTTCACCAAATGGTCCTAAACGTTTGCCAGATATATGCACTAGTGATGAAAGTCAGAACTACTTGCTAGTAAATGAGACCCAAGACAAGATTTTCGTACTCTAAAGTAAATGTTCACTGTTTTCTTCAACTATGAAGAAGTGGTTGATTGTACGCCAGAAGGAATGAAATAGAAATAAATGGAGGATACTTTGGATCGTTTATTTGAAGAGCTGAGGCGGCGGGGTCCAAAGACAGGAACTCAAAGCTATTGTTGTTGCACGACAATGCGTCTCCCCACAGAATAACTGTAAATTTTAGGAAACTGCAAGTCACCATAGTCCAGTTGTTTGGACATCTACCCTATGGCCCTGACCTTGCACAGCAAGACTTCTGGTATTTCCTCAAGTGAAATCTTGCATTGCTGGAAAAGCTTTCAAAAGAGGGTAGGACCTTGCTCAAGGTTTAAATTTAGCTATATTGACAATATATCAGTTCGAGTACCGTACTGCCTTGATAAGCGTTTGCACTGTCTAGAACTGTGTATGTGGAGAGAGATGCAATACTTAGAAGGATTGTGAGAATAAGTTTCCGAATTCAAACCTTAACTTGGACTTTAAGGTGACATTTGCAAAACTTTTTAAATGCTCCTTATACAATTGCCATTCTAAACCTCTAGCTCCTAGTTGGTGATAGAAAATACGACCTCTAGAGGAAAATATTATTAAAATTGCACCCAAAAATAATAAAGGTATCAAATGTATTTTATATTTATCTAAAATGCTCACAAAACAACGAATTTAGTCTGTATTCTTTATATTATCACTACTGTTTGCTAAATTATTCTTACATAGATGAAAAGGAAGCTAGTTTTAGCATATAAAACTTGCAATAAGAGACCGTTCGTAAGTCCATGAAAACTCAAATGATGGTAGCACTAGATTGTTTTCAACGTTACCTTGACAACGTGGGAACTGCAGAGGGATTATGCACATGGCTATAAACAGTTACAAAGTTTAGTACGTATTTGATCGCCATTTTCCTGCTTCAATTTTCAAAATGAAGAAACACGAATTTTGTGTATTAATAAAACGTTAATGTTTGAAAGGGGCAACGCCCGCAGAAACTAAGTCGAAACTGGACAAACATTACGGAGTTTAGAATGGTGTGTAAATTGTGAGCTTAGATGTTGCCGAAAGAGCACAAGCGATGCGGACCATTCTGAACATCCTGTCAAGGTTACGACTCCCGAAATGATTGGAAAAAAGAAACAAAATGGTCCTGAGCGATTGAAGAATGGAATTACGGGAGATAGGTAAAGCTGCGAACATTTATAGAGATCGGGTGAATAATATTTTGCCCAATCATTTGCAAACGAAAACTTAATCAGTGTTAGCTAACGGGTAGCCACTTCCGCGCAGAATTTGGAGCTCTTTAATCAGAACCCAAATAATATCTAGACCTCGTATTTAAACTATATATTGTGATGCATGGAATGAATTAGTAGTTAAAAAGTTAATTTTAATTAAATAATGCTCTAGGACTATACAACTTCGAACAACTAACGCCTGAAAAACACTTGCTGCTACAAAAAGCGCCATTGGAGATCTCATGACCGATGAAAGGTCACTTCATACGGTTAGTCTTAACATCTGCTTATCAGGCTGGTTTCACCTTTCCTCGGATCAACCAGTTCCATCATTGTCCTCATTAAAGACGGAAGTATTTTTCGGCAGTGCCTGGAATCGATCTTCGAATTAACACACATTACTGTAATATTTTGGATTGTAATAATATACAAGTATTTGTACACGACAATTTAAGGAACAATCACCAAACAATGTGATAACACTTATTAACACAGATACAAAAAATAGTTTAAGACATTGTATTATTACTAGCAGTAACAACTCATTATTTGTTTTTCTAGTTGTTGTTAGCAAAAGCTTTGGTTTTGAAGCAAACCGAAAACCACGGTACAACGCCTGGGAGTTTCAAATTTTGACAACATAGCCTCAATATTTCTGTAATTTTCTATATATTATTTATTAAAGTATTATTTTTCTCTTGTTTAATGAATACATTCCTTTAAATAAAAGATATATGTTTGCAGCTTATTACTTTTATATTATATTTATAATTAATTATATTTATCCAATATAGTAAGCAATCTTATACCAGTTCATGAGCTTCTAAAATATTTTATTTTGAATAGTATTCAACTTCCGTTCCGTTTTAACCACTAAGGTGAATATTTATGATACATAATATGAAATGATAAACTGAAAAAGAATTATATATATTTAGGGAAGGAGGCATTTCAGGTCTAATTTTAGGATACCTTCTTGGCATTTGCCATTTATGAGGCCTGGGGAAACCTGAAAAAAAAAAACCTTATTCAGGGAGTACGATCCTGGTAGGAATTTAACCTCAAACCTGCTGCTTACAAATTCGCGTTTTAACAACCTCGGCCACCTGTGTGGTTTCTAAAATGTCTTGCATTTTCAGTTTACGGAATAAATTACATTTTTATCAAATTTAAAACGTTATACATCCTTAAAATAAGGAAGGCTTAGGATAGGTAGTTATCTCGATAAATTAAAAGTTTTCAGAAATTAACTTTAAATGACCCAGAAACTAAAAATATTAATTCTGTGTATAAATGTACTAAAATACCTTTAAGTTAAATCTATTTTTAAGGATGTCTCTAGAAATACTTACCTGAAATTCAACCTTATAGAGGACGGGAAATTTTCGTCTTAGATCACAGAGTTTCGTGTAATTCTTCAAGTCTATCGGCTTATCCGGTATGGTCGACTTAACGCCATTTTCTTCTGCAATAAAAGAGAAACAGTGGTTATAGATTTCATTTTATGTATCTTACAATAATATTATGCATTTTCCAATTCAGAAAATATACTATTATTCCATTTAGGTTATATACTTGCTATTATTTCATCTACAGAGTACACCTTAAGTGGATATTAGTTATAAACAGCAAAATTATTGCATTTCCATAGTGTTTATTTTTCAGTGAAAAAATGTTCGGTATAACAATTGATAAAATATTCTTTCACGTAAGATGTCATATTCCTATAGAAATGGAATGACTATGTTTGATGCAGAATTGTTTATGATATATGGAGCAATTTTAAAACCACAAATCCGGATAACAAATAAGGACTATCACATCCATTTATACAAATTGCTACAACATTATCAGAAAATCTAAATAAAAACCATTGAAAATGAATGAAATATAATTATAGAGTTTTGCACTATAAACACACGAAGAATGGAATTGTCAAAAGATGAAAAACAGTGGAAAATAGAGAAAAAAGGTGAGTTTAGAAAAAATATTCTAAACATTAAATTTAAAAGACTTGTAAAACTGCTTCTGTGTGAATGAGAACATGCTTTAACTTTGGTAACATTCTAGGGTGCATGACTAAGAAGAAAGGAAAACAAAAGTACTTAAATATATTTTAAGTATAGCAAAAATAATTAACAATAAAATATTTATAAAGTCGTGCAATTTAATGAGTGTAAAAAAGAAATATTGAAATACACTTTTAAATATTTATAGTATAATAGCCTCTGAGTTTAATTTTATAGCTAAACAGATAAACAAATTTAATACTTTAGGGTGGTAGGGCTGCAAGGCGTTGAATGAAGCTCAATACTGAAAATACCAAACAAAATTTTTATTTATAATGTATACATTACTGATACCAACATAAAATATACTATGTCGCGCGCGAGTGGCAGAACACCGCGCCAGATGAGCATGGGATTGGTAGCTAAGAGAATATGACCTCGCTTGCCTTGCTGTGGAGTTAAGGCTGCGATTTTATATAGTTTGTTGTAACTTGATTAGGCCATTTGAATTCCCGGACTTATGTCAGCATGTTGCCGATCAAGATAAGCTTATACCCTAGACTGGGTCAATAAGCGCCAGATTGACTTTCTGCAAGGAATTTATGCTGTCCTATGGGATCGGGTGTTGACTGCAATGTAAACAATACAATCCTAAGAACATTCGAATATATATAATTTTTAAAGAGTTTCGCCTATCTTAAGTAGAGATAAAGTCTTCTTGCAAAGCTCGAGCTGAACATACTGTGATAATAACTCAGTGAATGCAATCTAATAAGCTTAAAAAAAAGAGGCATTTAAATTAATTTCAAAAGAGTTTTTAACTAACCATGAACTTTGACAATGCCCTTTTCTGCCGTATAGATTAATGTAAAAGTTATGACTGCATTATAATTCTTTCAAAGTACAATCCACATTATAAAGCATTTGATTATGAACTCATACCAAGAAAGGTCAGTAAATCTCAGATTATCCAGCAAATTGTTCAAACTTTTTTTAATTAATTAAATGTATTAATATTCTACCTACTGCTGTTGTTTCGAAACCTATTTTATGGAATGAAAATTATGGAATAAAAAATATAAAGTAGGAGTAAAGCAACAAATGTAGATTTGGACAACATTTGACGTAAAATCAACAATAGCCAAGTTCATGAATGATAATGAACTTTATCTACTTCGCACCAAATCCAGCAAAGAGAATAAGTGTACAACAGGATCCAATTTACGCTGTGTGAATAAACGTTTATCAGCATTAAAATTTCGAAAAAATGTTTAGTACAATACCTTTTATGGAAGATCAGAGTTTTAAAATCGTGTTTAATTACAACCAGTGAACTTTTCCTCCTGTTGCATTACTCTAATTGTATATTAATCCGAACCTTGTTGCAATAAGGAAGATGAACTATGACTATAAACATCAACTAATAATAATTTTCATTCATAATGTTTATTATAACTGCTTTAGTAATCTAAAAATGATTTATTATCTATATCTCATAAAGCTTAACTTTTGCACGAAACAAAACAAAATTTCTTATTTAAAAGCATAAATTAGCTCAATTTATTATCGATTATTTTAAAATTTGTGAATGATAACATTGTCCTTAATTCGTGTTGATTAACATATATTTCCAAACAACAAAAATGTACAAAGAAATAGAATGACAAAGCCATACATTAGTCCATCGCTTCTCAAATGTTCCTTGTCCGCGAATACATTTTTAAATATCTCTAGCAGTCAGGAACCCCAAAGGTTTCACTAGAGAATTTAAAATTATAAAGATGGATTCTACGTATTTTTTAAAGATTTTCATCAATGGATTACAAAATTTAAAGACACAGATAGACAAATGGATCCACATTTTATTGTATTGAAACTTACAGAATAGTAAAAAGCTCAATAATATTACATTAAAAGTATATAAACGCTTAAAATATTAACACTAACAATATATAATGGGGCAACGTTACTCTTATATTTTAATTCATGAATGGAAAGAAAATTTCTACACTCTTAAAAGCCGTGATATATCAGTCTTTATAGGATAAAAGAATGAAGTAGTTGTTGCTAAAGATCCCATAATCTTCGTGTCTTTCTTTGATAGTTCGGAAAAGCTTAAGCAACGCTACGGAAAGATGTGTGGTATTACCAGGGAAACTATGACGGTGCAATGAGTGCTCTGTATGTTTCAAATTTTTAGTTCATATATTTGAAAGTTTTCTCCGGAATAAACACTTCAATTAGATTCTAATTTACTTTATCTGAAAATCTGAAAACACATAATAAATTTGCAACATCTTTTTTTTTTTTTTTTCATATCTCAGTGTTTGAATTTATACATTTAAGGATAAATTACGTTATTAGTACTCTAATGCTTGGTGAACCCCCTGGGAGGGTCTTGCGGACCACATTTTGAGAACTGCTGCGCTAGTCAATTAAAATAGTAAGCATGTTTATTTTTATTGGATCTGAGTAATAAATCACGACCTTTAAGAACGTCCAATCTAACATTCAAAATGCAAATTTTAATAAGATATTTTGTAATTTCACATCCCCATAACGGTAACTTTTAGCACAGGTTTTAGCAGTAACACAGATAATAATTCCAGGCAGACATTGCCGCTTCAAAAGACAGACCCTGCCTTGGCGGCAATTCGAGAGTTGCTCAACTACTATGTATAACACGAGATAGAAGGTTTTACGATCGAAACAGCTGGGAACACTAAAGCTCACAGTTACAGCAAGAGATTTGATCTCCGCCTACCTTTGTAATAAAGTGAGGTTATGAAGGTGCCTGGTTATATTAGTTTGTCCATGCTATTAAAAAGCCATAATAACAAAAACTATAAAGCACCTTTCCTCTAAATTGCCTTTGTCTCATACTGCAAGGCATTATTCTTGCACTTTAATTTCTGTTATATATTGTTGCACAAGGGTCATTGGAAAAGTTCTCGGAATGAAGCACAAAATGACGGCATAGCTTTTAGAAATTGTTCTTATTTTTCAACACAGTCTCCCTTGACATTTATGTACTTTGCCCTAAGCTCTTTATTGGATGACCATTTCTTTCCACGAAGGAATTTTCTCAATTTAGGAATCAGATGGAAGTCCGATGGAGTCAAGTCATGGGAATAAGGCGGACATGTCAGTAAATCGTACCTCAATTTATTGATTATCGCCAATGCAACGGCAAATAGTCTTGATGCAAGATCGCTTTCATCTTTGATAAACTCGGTCCTTTATCTCGCATTTGTCTTCAGTAGGTTCAAAAGATTAGCATAATACGTTCCATTGTAAATGTTGCAATCAATTGCAGTACACAAAGAAAACCGATGCCATTAACTTCCCGGCAGATTTCGCACACTTCTGAAAACCGGGCAAGCTTTGTTGAGACATTTGCTGTCTGATTAGCTTTTGATCCTGAGTCAGCAATAATGGCACACATTTTGCGATAATTATTTCATGCGCAATTCTTTCCTCAAAATGTGAAATACGCATTCTCCCTAATGCTCAGAGCTTCAGCAGTTTCGGATACCATTATTCGGGCGTCCTGCAGAATTGTGTCGTGCATTTTATTTTATAATTTCTGATTTCGTGACGGATTTTGGTTGTCCGCAGCGTGGCTCATCTTTCAAACTTTGACTGCCGCATTTAAACTGTGTGGTGGTTAACTTAGGAACGGTTAAAAATTGTGGTGCAGAGTACACTAGAGTGATTGTCATAGCTGTATGAATTTCGTAGCATATTGCCCTTCTATACCAAGTATTTCATAGCCGAACGAAGTTAGATATTTTCCATGTTTTATATTCACTGCAACCAACAGCTAGCTACTATGCTTCTTGACCGATTCATATATTAAAGTACAAATGTTTGTATCGAAGGTGGCGTATTTTGATAACAAAATTCCCTTGGAACTGCTGCTACAATCGTATGTCAATACGAGAACTTCTCAAATGACCCTTGATTGTATCTCATTAATTATAGTGTAGAATACTGTAACCGAAATATGTGAAATTAAAAATTTCAATATGCTAATAAATGATATCGTCAGATGTGTTAATTGCCAAAGCTGATTAAAAGATTAAATAAAAGTAATTGCATTTCACAGCCCATAGGCCCTGCATAAGTGCTTCTATACTTTTATTTTATTTATTTTACTGTGTAACTGTCAATTCATCAGCTTCCCATTCAATTCAGGGCCTGAAACAACCGATACACTTTGCTCACTCTTCTTTCAGATTTGAGGTTCTTTTACGTGCCGTAAATCTATGGCACGAGACCTACACTTTCCTTCCGAAGAAAGTCATACTTAGGATTTTTAAGTCCATCGTAAAAGTCCGTCGATCATGGCCGGGATTGAACCGCGACCTTGGGTTTAGGAGTCAACTATGACTACCAGTAGACCACGCTTCTATAACAGTATAGATATAATAACATTTTAATAAAATTTCAAATGCATAATTAATTAGTATATTTTTAGAAGGTATGACTTAAAATACCAGATGAAAAAACTTATGGTATTCCAGGGTAAAGAGGCAGTAAAATAAATATTATAATTGATAATAAAATAATTTAATAAATTAATTTAATATTGTCTTAGCTGCACAGTAATATGCGAATATTTTAAAGATCTTAATGTAAAATTCCCCAAATTTCGACAACTAATGGGTACATATAAAGAACATCCAAAAGGGTTAGGAGAGATACAGTTTTAAAAGTTTAAAAGTCGCTAGCAGTTCCGTCTTTAACCTATGGATTACAAGCACTGATAACAAATGACAAGAAGAGAATTGAAGCAACATAAATGAGACTCCAGAGACCTTTGGAGGACTATTTAAAAGTAAATGAAGACGTCCTATAAGAGGAACATTAATACCACATTACACACAATAGAACCTCATGCCAATAATTGCTATGAACCTATGAATAGAATAGAATCAAATACAATAACTAAAATACTTGGATTTTATTGGATAGGATAGGTTTGTTGTTGGAGTGTGCACTTGGAGTTGGCACTTGAGCTGCTAGGGGCCTTTATGCATTTCTTCAAAACTAACTTTGTAGTTTCAGATCTATACGTTGATTAAAATAAGTAATAGTAGTAGTAGTAGTAGTAGTAGTAGTAGTAGTAGTAGTAGTAGTAGTAGTAGTAGTAGTAGTATTAGCAGCAGCAGCAGCAGCAGCAGTAGTAGTAGTAGTAGTAGTAGTAGTAGTAGTAGTAGAGCAGTAGTAGTAGTAATTGTTGTAGTATATTTATTTACAAAATATATTTGTTACAAATCTAATTCATCCATGTCGCACCGGTCCTATAACCGTACGTGCTTTTCCAATGCACTAGGAAATACATGAAATTCCACAAACCAATATTTAACTTTTAAGAGACAAATGTATGCAATATATATTGAACTAAATGGCTAAAGAAAAATACATAATAATAGAAAAAATAAATTCACAAATAAACAGAAAAGAAACCAGTACAAAAGCAAATAATTCACACTCCACACATATACATAAGTACAAATAATTTCAAAACAATATTGTGACTCGTGTTCTCATAGCCTCATTCCCAGTTGTGTGCCTCTTCCGATCTGACCTCTCATGTTTAAAAATTTACTTACTCCCTCTTCCTCCTATGCAGCAAAGTCCCACACTGCCACTGCCCTCTTCCCCCGTTAACAAACGGGGTCACTAGATATCTCTTTCTACATTCTTCTTCCGTCCGCTTGCAGTATACTACAATATGTTCCCAAGATTCTTTCTCCGCACATATAGGGCAGATTCTCGTACCGTTTCTGTTTGTTACTTTAGTCATCCGCCACGCGCCTAACCTAAACCAAGCGAACCTCTGATTGCAGAGTTTGGCCCCTGTTTGAATGTAACGCTCTCTCCCCCATCCGATTTTCAGCTCCGATTCTATCTCCAGCGAAACATCCGAAAGAGTCAGCTGCTTATTAATGTCCCTCAAGCGTTTTTTTTTAATTTCCCTCCAACCCCTCCCCTCCTGTTTCCCCACTCTGAGATCCAAATGTTACCTATTCCTATACTTTCCACACCTCTTCTTAATTTTAAAATCCAGGTTCTATTTCCCCCCATTCTCAGCTCCTCCTGGTAGCAGATCGCCCAATTTTAAAACAAGTAAGGAATTGACCGCTGCAAGCGGAGAGGAACGGCCGGCGTTCCACCACATCACTTGCAGGTCGCCTTGCCCGCTCATAACCTACACTGTAGCAACTTATGTGGCATCAACAATTAGCATAATTAACCATATGCAAATGTACGTACAGTTTTCTGGTTTGGTGAAATGTTCAGCAGCTGTTGATCGCACTTTATGCAGTCAACGACGCTACGCTAGTAAATACTCTATTTAAAAATACCTCACCCTTGCCAGTTAATTTATATTATATGTAACAACATATTTAAGTTTAGCACAAGTACATTATGTATATTTTTCACATGTGTTTTGATCTCGCAAATCTCTCACAACAGAATGTTTCAGAAAATAAGATCTGTAACAGAGCATCATTTTCAATGTCATGCTATATTTAAGTAGATGGACACCTTTCCCAGAAATATTTTTTTTCTCTCGGTAGCCCCTTTGGTAGTCTTCCCTGGGTTTCCTTGGTCGAAAAATGTTTAAATGCAATATTACAATATAAAGGAAACCGAAATAACTAAGGAAAACCGATTACAGACAAACGGGCACTATTATTTACAGCATTTCACATTATAGTTCCAGATTTTCGAAAAGCAATGCGGAAGTAACCGCGTGTAACATCAAAACACATGTTACCGATTCCGTACAGCGAGCGAATTGTTTGTTTACACCCTTGAAACACCCCCCCCCCCACCAAGGCGTCTGGGAACTGCTGAGTTTACAGAAGATAGCACAATGTACCGTTACCTACTGTACAGTCTCTATAGAAGAAACTGTGTGTTCAAAAGTGCATCCCAGTTGGAGTCGCAAGCTTTTAATTTCTACAATAAATAAAATCATAAAATGAGAAATGTTATTTTAATTTAGTTAAATCGGTGTCTTTTGTAACTTAAAAATTAATAAGGGAAAAATATAGAAAAAGTCCTGAAGCCGTGGCCAAAAAAGCGCATTGAAGAAAGGGACGAAGGAAAGTATCAGATGTAGTAGAGGGGGGGGGGCATTCTCGTGTAAAACTACCACATAAAATAATTTTCTTCGATTATATATGATCGTGGTATATTTAATACCTTAAACTGTTATTAATATTTACTCCAAGAGGATACGAAAAAATTGAATTATCCAACATTTGAATTAGCAAAAAACAAGCACACATTTTAAAGAAAACAAAATCAATAAAACAAATTTTTACAGAAATAATTAAATTGCAGTAGTACTCAACTTAAAAACTGCCATATTTTGTTTGTGGTTCTATTGTGCAAGACAAATTCCACTGATAAGCATTAAGCCAGTAGTAAATTAAAGTCTTTTAATGTAAGTCTAAAATGTGTTCTAGTGTTCCATAGTCTTTAGATATGCATTTCATCCTAACACCTTTTTCTGTAGCGTATACGTGTACAATACGCGACAAGGTTCTACATTCCGGACAACATATTGTACTGGGTCAAATCACAGCTGACAACTTAGAGTCCTTTAGTCATGGACTTCAATACAGTTAAGATTTGCACAAATTAATACACGAGAGGATTTGAATAGCAACATCTGCACACAAAAGAGATGGGAAATCCACATATTGATGAGAGGGTGAAAGTTGCAGTTACAGTACAAATAAACAAAATATACTTTTCTACCCGCTTTCTGTATAACCAGTTAAAATTGCTTTATCTCTTTGTTATCTAATCCTGCAAAAGAAATCTTGGAAACACATGTTCACACATCAAAAACTGAATTTCAGAATTAAGTATTCATATTTTAATAAATAAAATCCTTATATCAAATTATATGAATTAAAGATCAGAAAATTCCATCAAATGAACATTTTTACGTTGTTTTTCAGTAGGAATTTCATGGGGGAATAAGCACACGCAGCAATTCTAGTTTGGATCCAAGGAGGCCACGATCACTACGTCAGTTTTGATGAGGGTACCTAAAGGTCATTAAAATATATTGCTTTTAAGTAATACACTGTTGTACAATATCCCTTTAGAGTCCTTGTCCTTGGCCATTTTGGGGATATTATTAAGAAAGGGCGGTGCAAATATTGATAGTAACAGTTACTGCAACAATTGGACAAAAAAGCGAAACAATGGCAACAAGGGTGTGTGCTTATAAGCTGCTGACAGATTGAACGTGAAATTTGAAAATGACATTTACAAGATAAGATCAATGCCATGACTTGATTATCCGTTGATTTTATTGATTTGGTTTATTTATGGACGCTCATTAACATCTCAGGTCATGAGTGTCCCATTCAATTCAAGGCGGGAAATGGCCGACAAATTTTGCTCAGAGGTCTCTTCTTTCAGGCTTAGGGTTCTTTTTCGTGCCGTAAATGAACGACACGGGACCCATGGCTTTACTTCTCTTCCGAAGGAAGCCATACTTAGGATTTTACGCCGAAAAAATCCATCCTGGCCGAGTTTGAACCCACGTTCTTGGGTTTGGAAGGCAAGAATGATTACCACTACACCACCAGGACCGACTGACTATCTGTGACTCCACCTCCCAGCCCATGGTACAGCACTTGACCCATTGTCTATGAATCAATCTCACTAATCTGGTAAGTATTAATTCGTATCTTAGCTTTGCAAAACAATGCAACGATTCAGCTAACATTTGGATGCTGGTAAAAATGCAGTGACATCACAGTAGAAAAGACACTGTTTTTGGCTGTTGTCGTAGTTACGGACTCCCACTTCAGCCCAAACATTCAATCAACACCTAACTGATTTTAATTAGGGAAATAGTGCTTTAGGGAACTCTAAAATCTTTCCTATCAGGATTTAGTCTTCTAAACTCTAAAGGACTGTATCCTAATAGAGATTTTCTTTGTCTTTCAATGGCCTCACACTCAAGTAAAATGTGTTTTGCAGTCTCATCAGACTGTTCATATGGACGGCATGTCGGGTTTCCGTTTTAAAGTATTATCGTCCGTTGATGTTTCCGGACTGGCCAACATCCAGTTTGTCTCCTATCTCTACTCAGAAGGTCTTTATCGGATATTTTAGTACATTTTTACCCAATTCTTGAAAAAGAAATTTCTCTTTCTGGTGTTTTTTCTTTGTGCATTGATATGTTAAGGTTCTAGCTGTGTTCTTGCTAATGACGTAGAAAGATTCTGATCCTACTATGCACCGCTTCATTACCCTCTATACCCTGTTGTCCAGGTACCGAGCAAATTTCTCATTGCTTCTTTGTGTAAAGATTAATGGGAGCTTGGGCATATTCCCACATAAGTCTAGAGGTAATTTGATGAGATTTAAGCGCGCTGCGCATTGTCTATTACTTGACGCATGTAGGCTAACATGATTTCTTTTCTCACAGAAGTTAAAAAGGTCATATCTGCCTAAAAATTGTAACAAAGTTCCCAAAAACTTTCGGAGATATTTGTTTTTAAGACATCCACAAACTCCAGCTATTGAAACGTTTTCTACGAAAGTCAGATGATCCTTAGGTAGAGTGGATAAATTTTCTCCCATGCAGTAAGCCCATTCTTCAATTCTGGTTCTGAATGGTTGTGTAAGATAGTGCTTTGTAAAGAAAGGAGAGTGGGACGTTCTATGGAGGGATTCATTTCGGGTTCATATAAATATGTGAAGACTGTGTATGCCTAAAGGCCTAAACCGTAATGTTTATAATATTAATGAGGTATCTTGAGCTTCCAAAGAATGTCACGTCTTCATGAGGTTGATAACAGACTCATCATAAATATCTGGAGTAACGTGAGAACGCCACCTATTTGTTCCTAATTGGCGGTTGGATTACTAATGGTGGTGTGTCTTGTTAGGCTTCTCCAGATATTGTGGAGGTAACTATTTGCTTATTTACATAATTCTATACTTTCTCAAATCATTCTCTGGAGTGAATAATTACAGAATTTTATCAAATTTGCTCAGGCGTGTTCCTCTACGGACGATTTTTCTGGTTGCTTCAATTTCAGTCTACTTGAGTGCCATGTTGGAAGTTTTAAAGAATCTGCCCGCCTGGCCGATGTTTCACATTAAATATCTATGCACTTGGGTTTGAGAGGGGATAGTTGGTACCTTTTATTGGACAGAAAAATATGTTTCTTGGAGGATATACATTCAGTGATGGGTGATATATGAATACAAGTACTTGTAACGCTAGGCTAGACTAAAAAAAAAGGGTGCCATAGCTCCGTAATTTTTCCATGATAACAGACACAATGTTGGGAATGCTTGACTCGGATGATTAGATGAACCAGAATTAAATTGAAATGACTTATAATTCAAGCGACATAACCTGCCCATTAATGAACACCAACAGTTACGCTATGGTGAAACTGCTGGTAGTAACAATATAAAACAATACAAATAGACAGAGATCAGCGGTAAAAAGGCGGACCGTTTCAGCGCAAGATGTTAAACCACCAGACTTACCAAGTTCTCCATTTGTGATTACTAACGAAAGGATCTTAGAATGGTGATGTGTTCTTACTTATCATGTAGTATATTATACCACTTCACTCTTTCTTTTCAGGTTTTCAATACATGCCTGTAATTTCCGCAATCTAAACTCCTATACGCCCAACTATTTTTACATTTTATATTTCCGTTTGCTATTTTCTACCTTCAGACAGAATTTCTGCAAAATATGTTTAGAATACAGAGCAGAATAGTGGAAGAAATGTTGCGACTAGGGTAAGATCACCCCCCCCCCCAAAAAAAAAAAACTTGGTGACAAGACAGTTCCATGAACGCTGGTGCTGAAAACTAAAACTGCAGCAGTGTTACGAAATCTTTTTATCCTCGTGGCGCACTATAAATTATTTTGCATTTAAAAAGCACATCAAATCATACTTTCCTCAAAAGAGTAGCTTATGACACCTATAGACTATAAGTATGATAGTTACACAGCTGAAATTATATTATCATTATTATTATTATTATTATTATTATTATTATTATTATTATTATTATTCAAAGGAAAATTAGTTCATGTATTGCATGAAAGCATACTGATTTCAACAAAGTACTCTTGCATTACTCTGAGACTAAATAATATTATAAACTACTTTTAACTTCAAATGTGATACTTGTGCTTGCTGCTGATATGTGTTGGAATCATGGATAACGCAACTCTCATTCCTTCGTCGATGATTATGAGATCTACTTCTTCGAAATTTTAAATTTAGTTTACGTTGAAACCCCAGTTCAAACAAATATATGGTAGAAATTTGTAATAACACATTAAGGGCTATTTCGAAGGCAGCTGGGTTACATTCCTAATTGCCAACCAAAATTTACCTAAATACACTTCATGAAATTTTAATTTCTATTGTTTATACAATTCCCTGGAATAAATTTAAAATCAGCAATAAATGAGTCGAGAATCCAGTCTAAATCTTAAACATAGTTCATAAACAGAGCCCAGAAATTATACAAAATGCCTTTTTTTTATCTCGGTGAATATATTTAAGGATGAGATAGAAATGATCATGTTCCCGTATATTTGGTGTTGGTAGGGCGAGTTTTTATTTTGCCTTTTTAGCATATTTTGGCTTATGCTATCTATTTTAAAGATTAAAACCTATTTTTTGTTGTTTTGGGTTTTTTCTGCAATTATTTATGTATTTTAAAAAGCACATAAAGAATGTCAAATATTGAAGTGAAAAAGAATATAAAATGAAATAAAAATATCCAGAAGTTTGTTATACACTATTTCTTTTCAAGCAGTTAAAACTTTCTCTTCAATCCATTCACTTAAGCTTTTTAAATAGCAGACCCTTCATTAGTGAAAGGAACGTACGGTTACCTCTGGTATACGAATACCAGGAAATAGAGAGGATGAAGGAAGTACTGTAGTTTTGAATGATCCTGGTGAATGATAAGCGCGAGAAAATTCTAGGAAATTTGTGGTGGGGATAACTTCTCAGCTGCATAAATATAACAAGCAATTTCCAGCGAGAAAGATGAGTGTGGTACAGCTGTGCAATAAACCGTCCCTGTAATGCATTCAGTGCGGATGTAAGAATGATACTAGCCTGACTCTCGTATAAACGCATAATTAGAAAATGAACTCGACTAGAAACCACTAAGCATCTTTGAGACCTTGAAAAAAACATCTTGTTGTTGCTTGTAACTAAGAAAAGAAAGCTAGGTACTTTACTTTTGTGATAAAGAAATTAAGTATCTTAAATATCTATTTTCATTAATAATGAGCGATATTACTCTCCTTTTCACTTTTAATAAATGCATATTTTCATTATGTTACTGCGTATTTTCAGTATTTAAGTGCCTTTTTGCCTGCCTATTTTAACTAAAATGCCCGAACTTCCGGATTCTACTCATAAACTAGACCTACAGTCTTCCCTCGCAATTGATACATCTCACTGCCACCATGCAGTTCATTTGCTACATATGCCGCTTGTTTGTACGTTTTGTGTCGCAGTGTTTCTTCGACTTTATTACTTTGTTCCTGTGCCGATACACCAACCCCTCTTAGGAAGGCACATTTATTTTACTGTTGACAAGAGGGACGGATTTCTATTAAGAGTATCAATTTCTCGTCTTACCATTTCAGTTTCGTATACTCGTAACTGTGTTTTGTAGTAGTCAAAAAGTTTAGAATACGACTATATGCTTAACATAAAAACGTTAAATTTCACAAAATGTATAAAGCATCACTACAACGAAGAAATAAACAAACCTTTGAATTTTGACCAATCACAGCCTGATTACGAAGTGAAATTATCGAAAAAAATTATCAAATCCATTTTATCACGCAACATGCATTTATCATCTTGTGATCAGCGTAGCCAACTCTATATCTCCACTGATTCCTGAACACGCATCACTAACCAACTTTTGTCAGAGGCGGGGGGAGCTATAAATAAGAACAAAAGCATGAACAATCGGCATTCTAAGGCAAAATGGAGGGTTCTTCAAAGCGTTTTGGTGACGCGTCAAATGTTCAAATTTGATCTTATCATTAGGAATTTCAAACCACAGAATACAGAGAGAGATTGTATGTTATCCCACTTTTTTTTTTCCTCAGTTGGTATAAAGTTTCCTCAGTGTAGCGATTGTAATAGTCGATTTTTGTCCATTTCAGTCTCACAGTTTCTGAATAGAATGCATATTCATTAGTATAACATTTTATACAAGTGTTAATATTCTGTGCGCGAATTTCAAATATATGTCACTTTTATTCTCATTCTATTCATCAAATAATCCTAAACCTGTATATTGCTATTGTTATATTGCTCTTCCTATTTTCAGTACTGACAACCGACATTCTTCTGTTGCAAGTTTGCTTGAAAAGGTTAAGTGGTTAAGTACAAATACACAATTATTACAATTTTGAAAGCCAAATTTAGAGTAATTGTACTTAAATTGTTATTTTATTCGTGAAATAATCCTTAAATATTACTCGATGGTCTGAGATTACCGACAAATTCACGAACTACGATTATTGGTAATCTCAGTCCCTCTGGTGACATTACTTGTGATAAAGGTTTACGGCACACCAGTTGCAGAACATTGTCTCATAGATGGAGCTAGAGTATAATCCGTATTCAACGTTTTTTTTTAAAAAAAAACTTGTATACCTATAATTATCCAAATAACTTACCAACTAGGCTTTGCAGGAACTTAAAAAAATGGTATTGTCTTACTTTTAAGGCAAAATGGATGCCTTTGATCCTTGGGTCCAGGAATGGGAGGGAGGAATGTTTGTATATCAGCGCCCCAATTCCGTTCTTATTAGTCTATAAATTGTAGGATAATGCAATTGTATAATTGTAAACAATAAAAACCTTGAGTGCATCACGAGTGGATTAATGGCCGTATCTGCAAATTCTAAGTTCAGTTTATTTAGTTATTTCTTGTGAGTAGTGTTTGGAATTACACAATCAATTACTATTTAATAAGTTATTCTGTGAAATGTTTTAAAATTTTCTTTTCTTAAGGTTATGATATAGGACAAACATATGCTTGATGCTGGATCTTCATACTGGATTACTAATCCAGTATTATTTTCAATCAGTGCATTAACTTTGCAAATTTAACTAATTTCTGACAGACTTTTGTTTACGTGTGAATGTTGTGCTTGTTTAAATAAATGCAGTTGTTTAATAATCTGCTCTATTTTTATACAAATTGGAGAGGAAAATCCACGCTCATAAAGATCACAAACATTTACAGATTTTAATTTTTTTATTTATTCGTTTATTTTATTTTTATTTTTATTTATTTAATTTTTTGGCAAGCCAAAGTCCGTTAAATTCATCTTGTTGATCATTTGCCTGAAATTCGATCACAAAATAGCTCGATCAATTCGTCTTTATCGGAAGGAGTTAAGTTAGTTGTTAAGGTGTCAGCAATAGAAAATGCGTCTCTAATCCGAAATTCTGAATTTAACTCACCATCAGTTCAGAATGATGATGGATTTCATTTTCACTTAGGAAGCATTCAACAACGGAAAGGAAGATGTGTTTCCACTATTGATTTATGTTATCATGAAGCTTAGTTTTTTCTTAAGAGCCGCAATTTTATCCTGCACCAAGAATATGGAAACAAACGCATTATGCTAACTTTTATTCAGCTGTTGAGGAGGCAAAATACATCTGCCAAGTAAGCCAGCCGGGCTAGTCAAAGCTCATCAGTGAAATAATTTGAGTCTGAGGATGAGTTGGAGAGAAAAATCTGCACTTCTGAATGAAGTTCAAACACATGGTTCAATATATTTCACCTCGACAGCCACCGAATTTCAGTATGAAGTAAAAGAAATCATGTTCAGCGCCCATTTCATTACACAACATGGAAAAAATCGTGAAGTCATAGCTCTGGACTTAATAAGTTGACAACTTTCACAGTTTCATTTAAACTGTCTTTAGAGCAATATCGATCTTGCGGCTAAGGCCTCGTGATGAATGCTACAATGCACAAAGTTTGCTTCTGGGGCTACTTCTTTAATCTTTGCAACAACGCCACTGCGTTTACCAGGCATTGCACGTGCTCCATCAGAACAAACACCAACACGTTAATTCCATTCTATAAAATTAACGTTCATAAATTTGTCTAATTTTGAAAATATTTCATTAGAGGTTGTTTAAGCAGGCACTGATTCACAAAATAAGAATGGTTCCTTCGCTGTTTCCCCATCTACAAAGCGTAAGTAAGAAGATGGGCCACGATCATAATGAAAAATATTGACTAGCGAGAATGCTGCTGTTTAACATTTGCAGACAAATTATTTTAGCCATATTTGTAGCTGCTGGTAATAGTAATGCCTATCCGATCGTGTGAGGTTTTCCCGCTTTAACTGCTCTTAAGCTGACTTCATAAGATGCCCCCAGAGCCTTCATGTTACACCTTACAAAAGAGGTTATTTGTTTTTTTCTTTGATGAAAAACCTGATAGTATTCGCTGGAAATATTCCAACGATGGAATGTTGCTTGGTGTCAAAATTACGTTTCAAAAGAGAAGGTTTCATCGAATGATTTTGAACGTATTTCATGATAAATCATACAATGCGGTATTGGGACAGTTTCCTCTCCATCTCTAATAAGTGAGAAACTATATGGTAAATGGCTTATGTTGAACTTACATATTGGCTTGTGTACGGGGACGAGGGTTTTATTGCTTTCTTGAACAATGGTGTTGAATGGTTAGCATAGAAATGGTGACTTCTGGTAGAGTGAAATTATTTACTCGATTCTCCCGAGCAAATCCTACAATTAACCCCTTATCCCTGTTGTAGTTTACTTCTGGATCTGGCATAAACTACATAAAAATGGGACAATTTAACATATAAAAATCGCATTCAACAATAATAATATAACTCCATTGTTTTCTTAACTTTAAATGCTTCTTTCAGCTAAATAAACGACAAAATGTATTGCTGTCTGATTAAATATATTCGAGTTGCGCTCTGTCATTGTCGTAGGGTTAAAATTGAACTTCCGTATTGTTTTTGTACAGTGTCACACAAAAATTTTATGAAGATGAAAAATCTATTGTTTCTTTTTAGTTATAGTATAACTGTGAAATATTTGTTGTTAAACAAATGTTAATTTATCTTATTTGCTAAACTTTTTAAGTAGCATCCGGCAGTAGCTCAAGTATCAAAGTTTGAGAACCCTCGCAGAACTAGGCAATACATGAAACTGCAGAAACCAATATTTAACTATTAAGAGAAAAACAATGTATATAAATAAATGGAAAAGCAAGCAATATATAATAGAATTTAAGTACCTAAATGAAATAAACAAAAAAAAAAAACGTACAAAAGTAAACAACTTAAACTACCTCGCATATATGTACAAAAATTTGTGACTTATGTTCCCCTACCCCCTTTCCTGTTACCTACCTTTTCCGATCTGAGCTGTGCCACTTTGTTTAAAAATTTACCTACTCCCTCCTCCTGCTTCCTATCTGGCATTGTCCTCTACCCCCGTTAACAAACGGGGCCGGTAGATATCTCTTTCACCATTCTTCCGTTCCCTTCCAGTACGCCGGAATATGTTCCCACGATTCTTTCTCCGCACATATAATGCAGATTCTTGTATCCTCTCCGTCTGTTACTTTAGTCATCCGTCACGGCCTAACCTAAACCAAGAGAGCCCCTGATTGCAGAGTTTGGCCCCTGTTTGGGTGTAACGCTTCGTCCCCCATCCGATTTTAAGCTCTGATTGATCTCCAGCGAAACATTATCTGCACACTCCAAAAGAGTCGCTTGCCTTTAATGTCCCACAAGCGTTTCTTAATTTTCATCCGAACCCCCCTCCTATACCCCTTCTTAATTTTGAAACTCAGGTCTTATCTGGTAGCAGATCGCCTTAATTATTGTTTTATCTCCGTGAACAATTCGAAGCCAGGTATTTCACTGCTCGGATCCTGCATTCTATAATCTCGCTATAGATAAACACGTAAGTCACAGTGACTGCGTCATTACCCCTCTTCACCGCTCCTAAACGTTCGTTGTGTTTCTAGTTTCTGATACAGAGACCGCCACTGAACGTGAGTCCAGCTCAACAGAAAACGCTGATTAAAAAGGAAGAGCTTATATGACGCACTAGCTGTCATCACCAGGTGCATGTACAGCTTATTGTATATTCACAACAGTGCTGCCAACCACCAGGTCTATGTTATGCTTGGTTGGTTAATACACAAAGGTTATTTACCCGCGGGGGGAATGGAATTCTGGAACAGCGAATAGGGGAAGTGACGTAGTTAAGACAGCCTCCGCAGTTACGCCCACAAATTTCTGCGGAGTCTACTTCATAAGTAGTCCAGAAAAGTTTATACTACTCTGCCACCCTTGCTTTAACATACTATTTTGACGTTATTACTTGAAAGTCAATCAAAGATGGTACCGCGTTTATCAACAGACGTATCTAATTTCTATCCCTTGTCCGGATATGTTGGCTGCGTAAAGTTTTTTTTTCCCGGAGTTTTCCCTTACCCTTAAAGGACGACAACTAGTTAACTTTTGAAGTAAAACATTTTGGACTCATTTGCGGCATTATTTAATCCATTCCACTCATCGACACGAAAAACCTTGACAGTTAATGGGACGACAGCGTTATCATTTTCAGAAAATGACTTACTTTTATCAGATTTGAGGCTAAAATACGAGTTCCATAATTTAATATTATCTGGTATAGTTGTGGGAAGTTCCTGTAGCTAATTCTTACGAAAATGGAGATAAGGAGATATTACATTGTACAAAGAACTTACGAGAAGAAAGAGAGCTTGACACTAGGTACTTTGAGAGGAAACGAACGGTTCAATATGGAGCTACAGACATTAATATGAATTACTTTTATAGTTATGTTGCGATGTGACGTGTGTTCATAGACAGTTAAATGTAAATCAATGTCACTGGCGAAGTCGGTATCAGAATAAGCAGGCTGCAACTCGATCTAACCACAAATCACGCACTGTCATTCAGCGAGGAGGTAAGCTTTCTGAATGATTATTGATCTTCAAATAATTAAAAACTATGATCCACTGAAGTAATGGAAATAATGAATGAATTAGTTGTTTAAAGTAAGCTAATTGTGTTTGATCATCCGTAAACACATTTGTAGCTTTGGATCTAACAGCTGCAGCACCCCAACGAAGTCTTCGAGACAATTATTACCATTCTTGAAGTGTCTATTTTTCGACTCTTATCTCTTTGTATGTTCACATTTTTATCTCACCCTGTATATTATTGGAGGGAGTTCAGAACTTAGTGATTTACCTCGCTTAAAGAGCCTGGGGCTGTAAAAAACAAGATAAAAAACATACTGGCTGCTGCACGATTATAAATTTATAGATATTCAATGTTGTGACTACTCTAATCGTACCAGTCTTATGCAAACAAAAGTTAACATTCTTCTATGCAGGAATTAGTTAGGTAAGGGTAATCAAGTGTACCAATCTTCCTTCCTTTCAAATCCCTCTCAAGAGTTACTTTTTTTTCCATCCCTCTAAAGTACTGTTAAGATTAAGAGGTTAAGAGATTCGACAAAAACACAATTACAAAACTATTTGTATATATAAAAATATTACAAGAAATTTATCGATTTTTATATTCTCTCACACTATTGACGTAAACCGTCCTTATGCTTCTTTCTCTTGTTTTATAATTTAAATTGTTAAGGGAGGTATGATAGTTACTTATTCTGTCAGCGTTTTCATACTAACTTGTACCCAATCGTTTCATTTAATCCTTGACGCTGAATTTTTATGCTAGATATGTTCATTTTTTATCAAATACATATTGCCACATATTAAAACTCTTTCATCTAGGCCATCTCTATTCTTCTCGTTAAATGTTTATTTGGCATATTAACATTCTAGCTAGCACTTTATAAAATATTAAAACAGTTTTCTCTTTTACTTTCTTCGTTTATATACTTTTAATTTTGCTATGTTGAAACTTATCCATTATTTTATAAATTATTTTCATTCCATCATTACATTCTAAATAATTGGAGTCCATTTCCTCACTACTGTTTTGGATTTATAATAAGATTAACTCTCATTGGATCTCTACCGAAAAAGTACATTTTTAATTTTTTCTGATATATAATCACTTCCCACCAAGCTATATTATATAAAGTTATTTGTAAACTATTTTCATTTGTTGTTATAACTACTTGAACAATCCAAAGAACAGCCATGTCAAACCAAAAATTGCAATTGAAATTATTTACAAAAATGAAAGTATTTCTTAATGATACTATCTAAATGGAAAATTTGGGATTTGCTTTAGAAGAGTGAATGCATGTTACATTAACTGAATATATTGCCACTAGACCAGACAAATGTTTTACCATTGTCTCACTCACATACAGAATGGAAGTGAATTTAGTATAGTAATTTTATGAGATGATTACAGTCTATAAATAAAACAAAATTGTTTGATATTATTTTGATCGAAAAATATTTGGGTTATCTACTATAATATATTAATACGTTTGAATTCATGTTTTATGATTATAATACAGATTAGACAGAAATAACAAATAATGTCTTTGCTATTTTCAAAGTTTATAGCTACTTTGGGTTTGCAATATTAGATTTGGCATCTGAGTTTAAATGTTGTCATAGTGTTGATGTTAACGGATTAAAAAAGTGAGAAATTCTGGTTGGGTATGAGCTTGTTTTCGTAGTAATATTATGAAAAACGAAGATATAGCATACTCAGTGTCTGTAATTACTGCATTCTAAATTTATAAGTTAATCTGGAAGTATATCGGAGTAATAGCTCGGTGATAACTGAAAGGAACATCTCCAAACAGTTGGAACTTTCATTGCTGGGGCCCAACGACTTGAGGTTTTGGGAAATATTATGTATTTCCGTCGGAAAGGAAGCAGACAGTAAGCAGCGTTGCCGTTTGTTTCGACTTAAAATATTTACTTATTTTCTCGAAGGCTCTTAAGAGATAGAGAAAAAAGTATTTAGATTCCTTTGTTTCCTTTAGAAAGCTAAATCACCACCTTTATTTATATCACCGAGTTCCCTTCCATCTTATGTATACACACACACACACACACACACACACACACACACACACACACACAAACACAGAGCCCTCGTTTGGACGAGTGGCCGACTTAACGGGAATTTGCTTGGTACGGGGAAGCACGTTGTTTGCCGACAGTGTCCGCTACTTGGCTATGTAAATAAAATCATGCTTTGTCCGTAAAAATAAATAAATAAATAAAAATATAAACGCGGTTAGAGCGAATATCGACACTATCCAAACCCAATTGCAGAAATTAACACTACTCACATTATCGCTTGGTTGCAATTCCTGAACCACAGTTGCAAAATTCCTAATTCCTGTGCAAACTTTCTCAGAGATTTCTTTAGACTTGGTCCTAACGTTTCTCCGATGTCATCGAGTTTTTCCTCACTAAGAACAAGATGTTTCACTTTCGGTTTCTTAACAAGAAAAAATGCCGTTTCCCTAAATCTATTCACAAGATTAAGAACAGTTTCTTTATGCGGCTCACGAACAGTAGGATATCTGTCTATAAGTTGCCGTGTCACTTCCCTACATGAGTTTGTCACATAGAATTACATATGAAGATTCTGTGTGCTAGAGTATACGGACTTTTTGGCATTATAACAGTGCTAACACACTAAACACTGAAACACTTAAGTTTCACAACATCCAACTGCTGTACAGCACAAAGACTTCATGTCAGCACACGGAGAGGCGGAAAAGTGGAGGGGAAATAACACTGTTAGATACAGGTCAGGTAAATTCCCATTAAGCAGGACACTCGTTCAAATGAAGGGCCTATATATAATCTATATACTGCTAACAAAAGACACTGTTAATTTTAAGTACACGTTAAAACCACTAGTTGAAATTCAAAATTATTCATAAATTGCTTCATAAGACTAAATATGTAAATAATTTAAAATTGTACATAGATACAAATAAAAATCCCACATCTGAATTCCCATGTAATTAAAATAGTGTGAAATTATAAATGATATAAAGACACAAATTAAAACCTTTACGTTTTAAAATCACATCTTAACAATTTAACCTGATATAATATATTTCATTTAAATTGGATCTATATATATATATATATAAATTAAAATGTACATATAGCATTATTAAAATTATTTTCACGCATATTAAAGTGTTCCGCTTTTTGGTTTACAAAATATGGTGGTCCTAATCAAACCTAAATAAATTGCTGCATTAATTAATTAAAACCCATTTTACGGCAGACATAATCCCCGCAAATGTACCAGTTAAGGTCCGAAGGAAATTGAGATAAAAGAAAGGCACGGAGCGCTTTCGTCCCTAATCGTTGCTCATATGTCAAGACAGCAGCCTGGCGCCATTGCGAACTCTGCTGATGTGCTCGCCATTTGCTGCTTCCTTACTTGCGCTTGGCGTCCTGCATGTTTCCGCGTTCTTGCGGTATCTGGTTGCCTGTTCCTGTTATACAGTCCTCACCCCCTGTGGCTCTGATGACCTGTACTTTATGTGAGTCTGTCTTTTTGGGCCAGAAAATATCACATGCTATCAACATGACGTAAATTGTTGATTACCTCAGAAGCGCAGTTATAGTATCATTTTCTGGCCAAGCAACCTTGTTTCTCTGGAACTATGAGCACATTACATTTGGAATGTAAAAATATGAGGCGTAATCTTCCAGGATGATGCAGAGAGACATTTGCCAAAAGAAAGTTCTGCATCGCTTTTCTGATTGTCCAAATGTTGTTAAAAGAAAAAGAAACTTTATACTTCCGTTTCTAGACAAATTAAAAATCAACGCAAAAACTAAACGCAGTGCTTATAACTTTGTTCTCTCTTCGATTACACATATAATTTAAGCATATCTTCAATTGTATACAATAAACAGTTTTTTGCATGTTATATGTTAAGTGTTCCCAACCTGAAATTTACAAAAATGTCTGGCTGGAATACTTTCATTATTTTTGGTTAATGTATTATAATTCTTTCCTCATTCTTCTAACAATTTGTGTTTCGTTTTAGGGCTTTAGATTTTTTGAAAACACTTTCTCCCTCAAACGTGATAAATAAATTTTAAATCAGGAGAATTGTTCTAGTTTCCTCTTTTCATCATCTTTTATATTCAAACCGGCAACCATCTTGTGTTAGCATCAATATCTGTGTAAAAGCATGGATACTCAATTTTGTCTTTCTAAAGCACAGTCATGTTATAAATGTTGTCCGCTCATGACGTTCTTTACATCCGGGTTACTCAGCGCGCCGCAGCCGGCGACGCCCGCACTTCAACTCCTAAAGACCTAAAGTCCTAAAGACTTAAGTTTGTCACCCTCTCGGCTAAGCAAGTAATATATTTCGACTGATACGGTTAAGTTTGACTACCATAATGTTTCTGATTTCATTGCAAATGATATCCTTTACATTACGAAACCCCAAATTGGTTGATGATTTTGGAAGTGCCTTCCTTCCTTCCTCCCTCCCTCCCTTCCTTCCTTCCTGGTGAATGTTCAAGTCAATTTCTTTCAGTCTTTACTCCGTTAAAAATGTTGTTTCTAACCGAGCCAGCAGACTCAAATTTATGCTTAATACCTTTAATTGCATTTCTATAAGGGGAAAAGTGCTGAATTAATTTGGCAAGCACACGATGAATTGGTTTGTATTTAAAATCACATTTACAAATAAAATCCGCAATTATAGAGTCAAATGTCTAACCATCTTTGCTAATGAATGTATACTGTCGTGAGATCGACAGGGAATAGTTCAAAAGCGACTTTCAAGGACATGAAAAAGGAGGAGAGGCGAAATTGATATACAGGATCAGCGAGGTGCTCTAGCAGCCTAGAATTAAAACACTGACTGAGAGGTCTAGGTTTATAACTAAAAATCTATATTATCTTTTCTTTGGCACCTGTTTGAAAACCTCAAGCATTTCACAATTGTTTGTATTCCGCCACCAGAAGAGTTATCAATTAAACTATTTGTTTGCTATTTGGATTTTTCAATACCACAAATGACACTATACTTTTTTATTTTTTTTTTTAACTGAGTTTCGCCAAACGTTAAGCCTGTAAATATACTTCAAACTCACCGGCTAGCAATATGGCGTGCTAACTTTTATGGGAATGTCTCGAATTTTACCATACGCTTAACGTTATTCAAACACCAGTTCTGTAAAGAATGTAATAATGATTTGTTTATTCTCTGATAGGGGCCTGCTATAACCTCTTGTATTAAAACCATTTGATCTGTAATTTATCTGCGATTCATTTTATGGAGTAACTGCAAGGAAACCATGGATTAACTAACAAAATAATTGGTAACGATAATCGAACATTTCAACACAAGAAACACGCCAACAATGAAGTAGAATGCCTGGCTGCCAAAGCCTACAAGGTGCGTATAATGTACTTAATAGAAAAGAAATTGTAAGTTGTAGTAATGACGTGTATATTATGTTTACTGTTTTAATATGTACGAAAACTGAAACAATAGGGAGAAAGAGACTTTTTCATCTGTATACAATATGTTGAAAATCAATGATCTAAGTTAATCAAAAAAGCATCATACATCATTGATACTATGAGAAAGAGTTATCGAATGCTGTGTGGATTGATTTAATTTATTTACGGACGCTCTTTAACATCTCAGGTCATCAGCGTTTATGTGGATTGAGTCTTGAGTCTCACCTTTATTGGCGGCTATGTACTATTGTTGGCACAGCTTTCTGAAACTTTTATCGAAAGACCACTTAAGCCGTTTTACTTTTCTCGACCAACTGTGAGAATAAATCTATGGAAATAAGGAAAGTAGGATCTAATACATATACAACTAGAGCATTAAGTGTGTAAGATCCCAAAAATATGTACTCGAGGAACAATGGTAAAAAATGTAAAAGTATTTATTTAACTTTGTAATGACAGAGTGAAATAAAAATTCTATTCTATTATACTTCCCTTCAAAACCCTCTTCTGATATTACCCAGATATCTCCTGAACCAATCTTATACAACTCCTCTCTAACTTCCCGCTATCCAGGTATAAGCTGTAAAACCCAACTTTATTCCTGATATTTCAGACACTTTTTTACAGACATCATGAGGTGAACATACATATATCCGTACTTGCTATCCTTGTGGTGCATGCTACATCATTTTGTTATTTGACTCTCAGTTAATGAAGTTTGTCTTCCTTTTATAAGGCTCGATAAGAGATGATGTGAGCTGGACCTAGATAAAGCAACATATTTCCGTGATGATACTACACACTTTCAGCAATAATGGAGAAGGGGAAATGTATCATTTTGAGATGGAGGTGAATGCTTTATTTCTGCATAATTCTCTTACATTAACTTTTACAAACTATATATCTGTTCTTGGAGTGCTTGTTATTTTAGGATCTAGCCAATTTAACACCCTGGTTGTATATGCAATAGACATTTCTTTCCTCTATCTACCCCTTGCAATATTATCTCATAACTATCTTCTTTATTTAATTTAATCAGTTTCTTCCACCAATTCTCTCGTACCTTCCCTACATAATTACCAAATTTTCTCAAAAACTCCTTATTGCCATTTCCAAACATTTTCAATATCAATATCAGAATTATTATTTGTAAGTTATCCTATTTCTAATGCACATTTCTTATATTATTTTATACAATGTGGAAACTTTCTTTTTCACCTTTAATCCAATTAGCCCTACTATTCCTGCTCTACCCCAAATAATCCATCCTCCCTCCCATTCTGTTGCTATCGTCCAACTGACCGGTCTCTTCTCCTACTCTAACATTAAAATCTCGTACAATCAAAAAATTCACTCCCTAAGTACTTATTTTCTATTTCTTCCACATGTAGCGCTCTAATTTCGCCTTTGCCCTTGTAATCCTTTTGTCTGTCTGAGTTTTTGACACCAACTATTTCAATTTGAGATAGGGAGTCCCTGTTCAGAAACGTCTTAGTCGCAAGTTATACGCCAAAGCCGTCTTTCATAGGCTGCAGCGAGTATAGCATTAGTACAAGGATAAGCAACCCGGCCAACGTTTGATGTACATCATGAGAGGTTGCAATGCAGCTGGCATGAGCTTTAGTAATGCAATGAAGAAGACTTCATATGTATCTGACGTAGTTAGTCCTTAGTAGACTGCAGTTTATTTTACAAGTTGAAGAGCACACTCAATCAGCCCCAGAGAAGTGCCATATGCGATTGCGGAACTTGGAGATGACAGAACTTGTTGCTATGTTTTCATGCCTGTATTGAATCTGGACAGTAGCAGCTGTTTTCCTAGCTTGTGAAAATAGTGCAGGTACAATTAAAATATTATATCTACAAACAAAATTCGTAAGTTTTCTTACGCGACTTTCATAGATATCCCAAAACAATTTTGGCTTATAACCTGCGATTAAGGCGTTTCCAAGCCAGTTGCCTATCTCAAATTGATACATTTGCTCTTCTCCATAATATTTGAAAGTTTGTGTCATCATTGCGAAATACCCGATAGATT
The DNA here is from genome assembly GCA_030762175.1 of Metallyticus violacea. Lineage (NCBI taxonomy): Eukaryota > Metazoa > Arthropoda > Insecta > Mantodea > Metallyticidae > Metallyticus > Metallyticus violacea. Next base: position 44,566,874 of record CM060843.1, read on the forward strand.
TCTGGCATCGTCATCTTCGTATTCTTCACGGCAGAGGCCTCAACATCACCTTATAGGTTTTCCTCGGTTCTTTTAGCAGCAAGAATATATTTCTCACATATTGCGGTAATTATTTGCATTTTTATTTTGCTAGAGAGAATCCTGTAAGAGTTCAAGCAACTTTAAAATTATAGAAACACAAAAATCATAAATTATGTAATGAAGACACAAAAAGAAGCATAGATTACAATCAATTTAAAATGCGTTTAATTTTCAAAACTGTACATTACCTTTTTCCTATCTTCGAGAAACCCAAATGTGATACAATTTACTTGGAAAATACAAATTTATCCGTTTTCAATTAACTTTAATAAATTGTAGTATCCACCTGGAAGGTGATTTTCTTCTTCCTCAAGTATTAAGAGACACTTTGTGGAGGTTGCAGTTCACTCATCTATTTTGTTTTGATAAGTATAAATGTTTTAAATATATACCGGGTGTCTCACCCAACTCTGCGACCTCAAACATTTTCGAAATGAAACAAGATGTGAAAAAACTAGTTGCGCAATAATGCACCCATGTCAGGGGCTCACACAATTGAAGGGTGTGCACACTTCCAAAAATTAAACAAATGTTTTCACCTCAAAGAACCGAAATTAGAGGTCTAATTAGTGATGAAAGAATTGGTTTAACTGTTTTAAATCACAAACTTTCCTAAATAGATAAACTTTTAAAGAGTGGCAATGGATACATTATTGAGTTATGCAAAGGTACGGTACACAGAGCATGAGGTTGCTTGCAATGTGTCTGTACTAAAAGCATGCAGTAAACAAACAATTATCAATGTGTTCAGTATACGAATGTCTTCTAATCTGGTCGGTTGTATTGTTCTCAGTTTCAAACAGGGAAATAGTACATACTGTAACGCATTTTACGGTTTCTGTCTTCAGCTAAAAAGTATTTCTGTCTGATACTTGGAAGCTGTTGCAAAATAATGAATTTCTAAGTAATGTTGTTGTTGTTGTTGTTTTTTTTTTTTTTTAAACGAATGAAGCTTCATTCATAAATCACTGTAATGTAAATTTGAGGAGCATGCACTACTGGTCGGTGAAAAATTCCTCTGGCTTCGCGAGGTTGCTCATCGACTACAGTGGAGAGTCAATGTGTGATGAGATATCATTGGCAACTGCGTTGTAGGTTCCTGAGTTTATCAGGGAACATTAAACGGACAGCGATACGCATTATTTCTGCAAGACACTCTCCCTTCTCATGGAGGACATGGAATTGGAAACACGTCTTCCAGCAAGATGGTTGCCCCACACACTTCACCCATGTTTCCAGAGAAATTTGGATGCTCAATTTACAAATCACCGCTACGGGTGGTCGATGTCGTTAAGGCGCGGACTCGCGAGCGGGAGGTTGCTCTCCAAGAGTATATTGGTGCAAACGGTGGTCACTTTGAACATCTGTTGAAGAAACGCAGTTTCATTAGATAATACGTTACTGATTATTTGTGAGTGCTTTTTCTGTCCTGGGTATAATTACAGACATAAGTTTCTTTGAGCTATAGGCAATAGTAATTTTGCTTAAGAAAGTAAAACCAATTCTGTTATCACCAATCGGATATATAAAAAAGCATAAGTTCCATTTTAAAAAATGTACCTTTGAGTTGAAAGCGATTTTTTTAAAATTTTCTTTGTGCATACTGTCCCATTTTGTGAGCCCTTGATATGGGTACATTCCTATGCAACTAGATTTTTTCATTTCGAAAATATTTGAGGTCGCCGAGTTAGGTGAGGCACCCAGTATAATTGATTTTAAAAAAAATTGTATATAAATTGATTGGAATTTAAAAAAAAAAAAGCTACGTTAAAAATGTTGCTTCATACTTGCTCTCTGAAAACCAGAACAGAGAGGCCGATGGTAATTTAATAAGAATTCCTGGTAAGGGGTTGTCTTTTCAGTCTCGGGTTTTCTCTCGTTTTATTTTTCCCATTTCCCAAGGCGCCGTCTGTACGTGTGTGTATGTCCCGTACAGACGGCTACTCTGTGTGAGAGGAAATGGGAGAATATAGCAAGCAGGAGATTGCCGAGAGAGAGAAGTCTTGCACTATCTCCATTAATGTCGTTTCCAGGGCTCAAATTCACCGTGGTGCTTTGTCAGAAACCCCTCGCCAAATACACCTTCAATGTATTTCTCCAACCTCGGCGATAGATCAAATCAAAGAATCGAGGAAGCACGAAATGGCATCACTTATATTCCTTGAGGCAAGAAATGAGGATGCTAAAGTAGGTCAGTATACTGTTGCAGCGCAGGATTTAACAGTTTACAAGTGGCACAGCTTTAAATCGCTACTTTAATGCAATGCAAATTTAGAGGATTAATATAGCAAGAGTAAATGCTTTCAGTCGGAAGACATTTAGTTTCTTTATAACAAAGTAAAGATAGTTTGTAACTGAATAACAAGAACACTTTAGAACAGCAGCCCAATCTTACGATCATTTTTTCTGCCAAAAAAAAAAAAAAAAAAAAAAAACACGCAAGAAAAAACTACACCTTCGATCAACCCTTACCCATGTGTCAGAGGGAAACAAAGAAGATTATGGGGAAAATGTTTAAATTCTCTAAAATAACGGACTCTCTCTCTCTAAAACATAGTTAGTTAATAAATATATCACCGAAATTAAAAGTAATACAATCTCATTTTATTATACCATTACCACATTGTTCAAAACATATCTTCAGAAAACTTTTTGACATTCGAAAAAAAAAAAATAGATTTATGCTCGGGGTTATTGACAGCAAATAAGATATACGCATGGTTGTTTGCTGATGATTGATAGAGACAGAAGATTATGAGAACACTACGATGAAACGAATATACAAATGTGAGAAACCGAGTTTAAATTTAAGTAACACGGAAAATTTTACATGACAAGAGTTAAGGATTTTTAAAAGTGTGTTTGTTAAATACAGCATTGCAATTAAAAATTGAAATCATTAAGTTTATAAATTAGAGAATTGATAAAGGGAGATCGGCAATATCAAAATAAAAGTGTTTGAGGTATATATAATAATTACAAAAACAATACACATAAGAGTACACTTTACTGCTTTTTTCTATAATAAATACATATAATTTAGCACATTTTTCGAAAAGTCTTGCTGAACGGTGTCAAAAATTCAATTGTGTAAAATTAATTTAAATGATACTGGTTCTGAACTATATAAATGCTGCTTAAAATATGGGAAATTTGTACAAATGAACAGAAGATCTGAAACAAGAAATAAAAATTACAGTGAATTTCGTTTTTCTTTCTTTATTATTATTATTATTATTATTATTATTATTATTATTATTATTATTATTTTTTTTTTAAATCAAGTTTTGGGTTAACTGATAATATCTATCTGATTTCTACATATTTATTTAAAGGCCATGACGATTCCAGACATATTAAGATGTCAGCAGTTATGACAATATTTTTATTATGGGAGAAAGTAAGACATTGCGTGAAATGGCGAAGCCTATATTGAAATTTATGTTGGCTATTTCGAGTTCTCTCCGTAGAAATATGCAAGAAAAAGGAGGATAACATTGCAACTAAAAAACTAATTAAAATTGACCATGCTCAACTTCAGGTTTTCTACCAATTCTTCAGAGATTTCTACATCAGATGTTCAAAGTGACCACCGTTTGCACCAATACACTCTTGGAGACGCTGAACAAGCGAGCGTTGCACAGATTGTGCTGTTCAACAGATATTGCCACACATGCCGCGGTAACACATCATTTCACATTCTCTATTGTCGTTGGGAGTTTCTGATACACTCTGTCACTGCGTCCCAGAGAAAGTAATCTAATGGCATCTAATCGGGGCACCGAGCCGGCTATGCGCCGATTTGTAAACTGAACATACACAACTTCTTTGGGAACATAGGCGAAGTGTGTGGGGCTCTCATCATGCTGGAACCTCATTGATAGAAGCGTTGCAATCCCACGTCCTCCTTGAGAAGGGATGGAGTGTCTTGCAGATTTGATGGTATCGTTGTCCGTTTAATGTTCATGTATTATATAACGATATAAATAGTTTATAAACCGTATTATTATAATTAGGTTCTACAGAAGTGTATTTTTTGTCAAAGTTCAGCAAGAGTTTCAGGAATATGCTGGGTGATCAAATCTATTCTAATGTCACGGCGGCACAATTTGAATGAACTATATAATTGCTAATCAGCATATCTTGCCTTGAAGAGGTGGTGAAAGGGTACCGGTTTCTAGAGTACGATGCTGTGTCACCTAACAAGTAGCTGAAAAACTAACACAACCGCATTTAGTAAAGAACTAACTTATTGCTCGTTTATTTTACATTGTCGTTGTAATGAATAGTTCTGCCAACAACACACGAGTAAGCGCGTTACTGAGCATTGACGGGAATTTTGTGAGCAGATTAACACAATTTAAATAATAATAATAATAATAATAATAATAATAATAATAATAATAATTATTATTATTATTATTATTATTATTAAACATTATATGGCCTGTAGCAACGAGTAAGAACATTTCATGTACCACCAAAATGTATTCATAGCTGCCTGGACGTATAACTATTTGACTATAGGGAAAAGGCTGCCTTTTGTAATATTTTGTGTTTTCACTTACTGATATTGCTTGAGCGATGGGTCTCTCTATTGTGACAAAGTTAAGTGCATGCAGGTGTCCGAACAATAGGTCTTTTGGATCTTGGGTTGCTGGAAATGCTCCGAGATCCTTTAAGTTTAGAAAGGGAACAGGTGATGGCGAAGACGTTAGTACATCGAATGATCATGAGCTCCCCAATAAGGAGTCAAAGAGTTAATGGATTTGAAGTTAATATTTCACATTTTAAAGGCTTAGGAATCCATGGGCGCTATTCTGTGGCCCCCGTGAATTCTTACGACCATGTGGGGACACTTTGAATTTAGTATATGAAGGGAAACAACATTGCAATCGGATCGGCAGTCGCAAGTTCAGACATACAGTGGAGAAGAGTTCAGAAGTAGGTCGCAGTTCCAATGGAAGTTCCAGAGACAGTAGAGGCATTTCCAGAAGGCTTCTCCGGTCAGTAAAGTACAGGACCGCCACGCGGGGCCGAGGTCGTTAAGGTGCCGACAGCAAATTGTCGTATGAATAAACACTTCTAGGCATTTAATGAACAAATTGTTGTGTGATTTGAACCCTTCCCTTTTATCTCCCTCCTCCCGTGACCACTAAGGCACAAAAGGCGATTTCGGGCCCCTGAACGAGTTCGGGTATGAAGTGGGATCCTCGGGTATATTCAACTTCAACATCACATATAAAACCGCTACTATTATGCTATTTATTAGCAGTAAAATATTGCAGTAATAAAAATTCCTTCTCCAAAAAATGACCCGTTGAATAAAATTAAGCATTTAAGTGGTATATACAATGAAACTTTCTGTACATATTCATTTTTCTTGATTTGTGCCGAGGGAATTTCAAAGATAATAAACAGATCTATATATTAGTCGGTTTTAGGAGGTGAAAAGGCATCTAGAAAGTAATGAATGGCAAGCTGGTGAAAATGAGAAGATATCTTCCTACTTCCAAAAACCATTATGCCTCGAATCATTCACAAATTCTTCACACTAATAAAGTCAGGGCAAAATGGTGCTCCAAAGTCTCTCTTCGGTGAAAAAGTGCAGCGAATGATCTGTTGTGAGGCGGTTTTGGAACTGTGCCATAACATCCAGAGGAAAGAAAAAAATCCATTGTTACATAGAAAAAAATTATTATCTTGTAACAAAAAGGAAAGGATGAAATGTTGTAAGTTAGACAAAAAGTCCCAACCCAATAGGCATAGGTCATCATTCTTAAAACAAAAGATATAAGTAAATGGAGTATTTCTTTCTCTTTCTTAACGCATATATTCTGTCATTTGCTCCGTCCTTCTCTATTTCCTTGTTATTGACCAATTAAATGGATGACGCTGTAGAGAATTTTCCGCTCTATTATAAGGAATTTGTGGTATTTTAGCTATTAGTCTAATTTTTGTTACTTTAAATTTTATAAGTAATTAATAAAAAACCAATAGTTAAACCATATCAAGAAATTTCTCTATAACGTTTGCAATAACTTAATATAGTAATATATTTAATTGACTGAATATGGACAATGTAGGACATTTGAGATACTTCTTAAAATATGCAAGAACTCTATGACCAGTTTGATTCATTATCGCTCACACCGTTCACGTATAGCTTGAGATTGTATATGCCTTTACGCTTTAATTTTAAAAGCTTCTTTAGTGTAGCGACGGGAAGTGTGTGATGCTTTATTATTTATAGGCCTATTATGAACGGTCATCGAGAAGTCACCCTGCAGGTATTGTGTAGCCAATATTACACTAGGGAAGCGAATCCGGGTGAAAGCCCTGACCGTGCGCCAAGCATAAAGTTATTGTGTTCACTTAACCATCAAGGCAAGCACACACTCCATAGTCCAAACCATTGTAACGGTGAGCTGATTACCTGCTAAAACTGGTAAGGAAGGAAGTTCAGAAATGTAGGGTTACCAATGTTCTACTGTGTGGTGCACATCACCTGAGTGCGGAGGAACTTGTCGATGAACTCTTAGTATTTATTAATAATAATGCAGATACTAGAGCAAGGGGAAATACAGGTAAACTATTAGTAAACAAGGCGTATTTTAAATATTACAAACGTTAAAAATTACAACTGTAACTACCGAGTCTTCTGAAAATAAATTGTATAGAAAAAGATAGAAATGAACTAAATATCCTCTAAGAAAGCCGACAGAAATAAAAGCATGCAAGCATACCTATATAAAGTATCACTATTATAGAATAGTACAAAGTGGAGCGCTTCGCTATGATCATTTCTTACTCTTGCAACACCATTTGACGTATTTTAGAGGAGAGTAAATGGGGATTAGTAGGTAGGCAAAATTTTCTGAGATAAATATGAGTCAATTTATCCATGATGTGGGGTTTGAATATGTAGGGAGGAGCAATAAATATGCGCTTGTAGACAAAGAGGATATTAGGTAGCATTATAAATAGCTTACAAATGCATGCCCAAGGAAAACAATAGATTATATAAAAAGTGTCTTGGGTTACTGTAGGCCACTCGTAAATAATGGAGGAACCTGTAATTAAATGGTAACCAAATGCAATTCAAGATGAGCATAGCCGCCCCGAGCCGTGGGTTTAGCTTTGCTGTAGTATTTGCGAAAATACACATAGGCTCATTAAAAATACTAAACTCATAATTTTCTTTTCCCCTTCCTTCGTGATCTTTTCAGGCGTGTGGTGTTATATCCTCCCAACATTGTGGACACAATGGCACACCGTCTATTGAATAACACAGGAAAACACGTAGACAATGTACAAACACATTAAAATCCACCTTTGTCCAAGACGTGAATCGAAACTGGGTCACCAAAAGGATCATGGTCACATATGTCAGCCTGAACCAATTCATTAACTCAGGGATTATATTTAACAATATTTGTCAAATTTTCCTCAATATATCTCTTCCTTAACTGTCACTTTGTAACTGTTAATTTGCTTAGAAAAACTTTTATAATGAATATTTTGTATATAAGCTTTCCAATTATGTCTATAACCTTCAATCTTAACCTTAACAGACTCTACATTCAATTCAGTGTTCATACATTAATTTCTTAAGTAATTTTCTTGTGAGCACCCATAACCTTCGTATCTCAAAAAATGTAATTGATTTGCTTGCATTCTTGTAAGATCCATTTTTATATTACTCATATTCACCATCGTCATTCAAGATAGGCTAAGTGAGCTGTTAGGCTTAAGAAGGAATGCTCTCAAGGGCACATAGGTCTTCCTATATTTCGTCTTCCTTTCGGTCAATATTTTAAGACCTGCTTCGCTAATCTTTCTTTGGCATCCGGGAAATATGATCCATTCATTTTTCTTTATTCTGTTGTATTTTGCTATAAATGTCAAAGTGAAAGTTTTTTTCTTATTTAAACGTCACTAATATGGTCATTAAAAGTATAGACAACTATACATCTAAAAATATTTCATTTCAGTAGTTTGTATCATTTTTTATGCCTTCGGTTTATGACCCCTTTTTCAGATCCGTAAATCAAAATTGCTCGTGTCATTGTATTATAAAATGTTAAAAGCTGTTATTCCCAAACTTTTATTGTTTAATGCTAGTTTTATGAGACCACATATATTGTGAAATTTATCAACTTTTGTTATATCTCATAAAAATATGACGCATCACATTCCGAATAACTGAAATGTTTACTTATTCTATTAGATTATAATTGTGATTATTATTATTATTATTATTATTATTATTATTATTACTCAAATTTTGGAAAAGGTGGAGAATTATGAACAGGAGTCGTCATCATGTTGTAGAATTTAATTTCAGTTACTTTCAAAACATTTTCCTTTAAAGTATTTATAATACTTCTACATATTAATTGAAAATGTTGCAATTTATCATCTGTTTACTTGTCGTATACGTAGTTGCATTGCATTCCAGACGTTTAAATTAAATTAGAATTTCTGTGTGAAAAACAGAAGACGGTAGCTTACATGAAGAAATGCTAGGGGCATTTATGAAAAATGGTTTACTAAGAATTGGTTCTCAAAATTCCCAAAGGAGCTGCTGTTTAACAATAGTGCGAGGTATCACTGTAGAAAAATCTATTATGTGTCACTTTATGGAAGAAAATGGCATACCCCTTCATGTGAATATGCATAAGTGGAAACTACATTTTATTGTGTTTCAACATACGACAAAAGTAGCGTCGAAGAGACCGCACTGGCCAAATCAGTAAGTTGAGAATTTAACTTCATTGACAAAATGTGCACGCAAGTGGAAAACAATGTAAAAATGAATAATATATCGTTCAAAATTGAAAACACGATGGTTTAATACCGTCCACGTACGAACATATCGAACACAAAATTGAACAAACCTTATTGAAAAGCTGACGAAATTGAAAATGACAAAAGATGGTTTTAAAATCATCTCCATCTTTCTCATTACGACTGTCAATTGCAACTTTCGGAAACTCTCAATTCACCCGAGCTCGGTCCACCTGCGGAGAGATTGAAGGAATTTCTGAAGGAATAACATACTTCCGGGACTAGTGCCTAGGCTTAAAGGTATTAAATATTTGTACCGCTGCGAATATTATTGCAATGTATTGACGGACATAAGTAAATTATATCTGAAATATAGAAATAGAAAGTATAAACATAACAGTATATAAAACACTCGGTGTAACTTATGCACAGTGCGTCTGACATTCTCTTTTAAGGGTAAAATTCTCTTTCATAAGACCGTGGAGACAATATTTTGGGATTGCGAGGTAATCTTGTTGAATGATACAAAGAAAGCATTAAAAATATTAAGAGCAATACAATTTGTGCTTTGTGTCAACGACTATTCAAATTTCGCATATACCCGTACAGTTTCCTGGAAATAACTATAGATGTCAGTATAAAGCAGTTAGTTGTACTTCGTCACTATTTTAGTTGATGCTGCGCCAAGAACGACCGTCTGTCTTTGATTATTATATGCGACGTAAAAATTAATATAAAGGAAAGAATTTCTGGAACTTTTTACAAGAGAAGACCTAACAATGCTGTGAACACGAGAGTGCATGTATTTCGGCTGTAGGGCGAGTTCAGATTTTATTCTTCATCAGTATTTGTTGTATAAGATTAATATTCTGTAACTCCAAATTAAATGTTGTCGACTGTTCGTACGTCATTCTGTAGTAAACAAGGAATGCTTCGCCAGTCACACTACACACGCTTATAGGATACATTCAATGAGAAAGGCACAGAAAGAAGTGCTGCCTTCAAGGCAGAGCAACAATCACTGCTGCTGATGTACAGATATTAACAAAATGTTGTTTCAAGGAGATCCACGCATGCCCATCCTAAAGCCTAGGCATGTCTGCAGCGACTAGTACTTGTACTTTAAACCTCTGTTAGACCTTAAAAAAAGGCATTCCAGGCCTAAGTTTAGGGTATCTACCCGGTATTTGCCAGTTATGAGGACTGAGGAAAACCTGAAAAAAAACCCAGTCAGGGAGGACGGTCCTGGTGAGATTCGAACCCCGGACCTCCTGCTCACGAGTCTGCGCCTTAACGACCTCGGCCATTCTTGGCGGTCGGATTATGTGCGTGGTACTATGTTAGCGAGTAAATCAATGTAAAGGTGGCAATTCTCTTTTAACTACAAAAGAAAAAATAAATAAATAAACGTTATAAAATGAGAATTCGAGCGCACTACCTTTACACATGTTGCATGGCTCTCTAACTTTCTGAGTCATCAAACCGTTGCGTTATAATTTATTATCTAGCTATATCTGTTGAAGTGGCACTATCCTCGGCTTTCTCCGCTAGTGCTCAGGAGTGACTCGGGACTGGAGCTCCAGAATCTGTACTACCCGTAACGTTAAGTACTCACTCTGCTGTCTGCTTTCAGTACCAAAAACTGCATAGCGCGCTACAGCAACTGTTTGATGCACTTATTGCTGTTCATAGTGTACTTTCATGTCCTAAATAAAGAAGTAAATTATGTTAAGGAGGAATATTGTAAATAGACATATTATGTCAGTTAAAAACCTTGCTTTGAGAAGGAGAATTCAAGAGAAACGTTCTAGGAAGAGAACGGAAAGCATGTTGTGTAGTGTATAAGATTGCAGATATACCATTTTTTTATTATAAAATATTTAAACCTAATGCTTTCAAGTGTATCTAATCCTGATTATTCTTTATTATAATCTGCACTTTTTAATGAGTTTTCATCATTAGACTTGCATGCTGCACAACAACGTCTGAAATAATAAAATTTACAATAGCAAAATAAACTATAAGTAATCGTTACAAATTAAATTTTCTTCATTTGAATACCCACAATAAAGGAGTTATTTTCAATAATATACATTACTGAAATACACATCTTGCATTCTTATATTTAATTAACAAAGATGAAATGTAGTGTAAATAAAATAGCATGAAGCGAAGGAGTAAAGTGCGTGTACTTTTATTCATGGTTTGTAGTGTATAGGGCACTGATTTGTTACGTTGACGTTACGTTTGCTTTGTTGAAGCTAGACTGTGTCAATGTCCAGCTCACGCCGTCTAATGGCGTAGAGTGCAAACGTTGAATGCAAAAACTGTATTTGATGAACATGAACGAACTTAATCGTAACGCAAGTTAACGCAAGCTGGTCGAAATTCCGCCTTAATTGGTGGCTGATTGGTAGGGTTAAAATGTTTCATATTTATGGTTACAATATTGTGTGCCTGAAAAACTCTGCAATATTTCCCAGAATTACACTGCTATTTGTTCCTGTAAATAGTCCATATATGCTTGCACCCCAATGTGTTCCTATATAGGAACCATCAATGAACAATGAAAATTTTCCACACACATTTTCGCCGTAATTCCTTCCATCCAGTCTTCTAGTGATATGAGAATTATCTTAAATAGAGGGGGAGAAAAATATTGAGTATTCATTAGGTCGGACTTCATGAAATATTCAGAAAATGTAGAATGGCTAGGTGCCCAGTTGTTGCACAACTATTTCTCCAATTCCATATCTGCACTAAACAGTTTGTAGTGAGCCTAGCCTCAGAATATAAGCAGCAGCAGCAGTAGCAGTAGCAGTAGCAGTAGCAGCAGCAGCAGTAGTAGTAGTAGTAGTAGTAGTAGTAGTAGTAGTAGTAGTAGTAGTAGTAGTAGTAGTAGTAGTAGTAGTAGTAGTAGTTTAGTGTTTATTCACAAAATATATTTTTACAAATATAACTTGAAATTACACTAACCAATATTTAACTCTTAAGAGAAAATCACTATATATAATAATGAAAATAATTAATGAAAAATATATTTAATAATATAAAAAGCTTCCGAAATACATAAATAAAATAAACAGAAAGAGAACAATGCAACAGGGAATAACTTAAAATTCCACACACATATGTACAAAAATAGAGTAAATCTTGCTCCCCTTTCCCCCTTCCCAGTTGTCTGCCTCTTCAGATCTGAGTTGTCTCACTTTATTTAAAATTACCAAAAAACATAGTGACCCGTGTTCCCCTACCGCCCTTTCCGGTTGTCTGCCTCTTCCGATCTGAGCTGTTTCACTTCTTTTAAAAATTACCTACTCCCTCCTCCTTTCTATCTGCCAACAAAGCCCAGCATTGCCATTGCCCTCTCCCCTGTTAACAAAAGATATATCATCCTCCAATTTTCAGTTCCGATTGTATTTGCAGCAAACTTTTACTGCCCACTCCGAAAGAATCAGATGCCTATTAATGTCCCTCAAGCGTTTCCTAATTTTTCTCCAAACCTCCCTTCTGTTTCACCGCTCTGCTCCAATGCAATCGTAGGAGTACGTCTGAAGGCCCCTGTAACGCATAGATATGCAAATTTGTGTAGCTTGCTAAATATACCTGCTTTAGTAGTTTGTAATGATTTTCGCCACTAGGCAATGGAGTGGTAAGATTTCTGGCACTAATTATTGCACCCTACAGAAAAATGTGGTTTTAGGCCCCAGGTACGTTTGATAGCTACAAGATACCACCTGGCTCTAGGGAGAATGTTGTCAATAAGATCGTTCCAAATCAGTTTCATATGCAGTATAACACCTAGATATTTAACTGACCCAGAATATTCCAGGATTGATTTGCCTAGTTTTAAACTTCCCAGGTATTTAATATCTCTCCTTTCCTATTAGTAAGAGGAACAACAAATATTTTGTTAGCATTAATAGATAAACCCGGCTGTATTCACCAGTTGTGAATTTTTCTCAGTCCAAAGTTCTTTATGCCTGAGATATTGGGAATTCCGCAAATATAAACTATGTACAGAATGTATAACTAAATTATGTTTAGAGCAAGTATCGTGGCGAGAGAAACCGCCATGGGTGGCCGAGGTCGTTAAGGCGCGGACTCATGAGCGGGAGGTCTGAGGTTTGAATCCTGCCAGAACCGTCCTCCCTGACTGAGGGTTTTTTCCAGGTTTTCCTCAGTCCTTATAAATGGAAAATAACGGGGAGGTATCCTAAACTTAGGCCAAGAACGTTTCCTTCCTTAAAAAAACTCCTTTACCAATATATCATTTCATCTCGTGTATCATCAGTGTCCACCGCCTGTGGTGCCTCAGTAGTAATAACGGGTATTAAACACTATTAAAAACAAAAATGGCAAGAGATATTTTAATTTAAATCCTGTAAACATTTGTGCTACCGAAAAGTTATGTTATAATGTAAACTACATTTCCTTTAAGGAAATGTTTAGACAAAATTGGATTGGGATATATTTGGTTAAGGAGAGATAACATTACACGAAATAGTTGGAAAATAGTTAACAGACGTTTGCGAGGTATAGAAAGACAAAATATTTTGTCTCAATGCGCAGAAAAAGTATCGCTGAACCTGCAGGCTCAAATACATCCGGTGTGGGAGAGGGGGGATTATCTAGATATCTGTGGCAGGGAAGAAAGGAGTGGTCTCGCATGGTTCAGATTAGGGCCTTGGAAAGGAAGCAAAACAGTTAATGTTTTTGGGGAAAGAATTTGCCCATTGTGCGGAGAAAGCGATACCTGGAGGCACATTTTGGCAGAATGCAGGGAAACGGAGATTTCAAGAAATTATCACCGCAATTTCTGAATTCCAATAGAAATTCAAACATATGCCGGGAAGTGTTGGTGCATGCGAGATACTCACACAATTTGGGAAATGTCTACAGAAGACCAGACAACGGAGGTTAATAGCCATAATGATTAGGGGGGATGGAGAGAGGGTGTGAGTAAAGGGAAGGGAGCTCAAGAGTAAGGGTTTCATTCATATCTATGTATTTGTATTTAAATTATTAATGAAAACTTAAATGTATCGAAGTATCTGTATATTTGTATGTGTGCATGTACATTTGTGTGTATGTAAGTATGTGTGTATATAGGTATGTGTGTATATATGTATATGTATGGATGTATGTTTATATATGTATTTACGTATGTATGAGTATGGCCCTTTTGATGGCTATAAGGACGACATTAGCATGTACGGCCTTAAGGCCCATGCGACAGATGTATTTATTTGAGTGTATTCTAAAATCGTACAATAAATCGTTCACCACCACCACCACCACCACCACCACCACCACCACCACCACCACCACATTTCCTTAAAAAAAAAAAAAAAAAAACACAAAACACGGTTTTATGCAACCATCAAACAATAGTTGTAAATGCTGCTGCTTAAAGCTTTGTCTTCAGCAGAGCCGTAACATTCATTTTTGAATAAACTTTAAATGCTTACAAGTCCATCAACCTTGTCATAATAAATAACCCAGCCTTCCGTTGCCTGTAGTATTCAGGAATGTCGCTGTACAAGGTAGAGGTTGAACTGATTACCTCATGCAGAAAACAGGGGAAAGGTAAGGAAGAGAAGCGATGAATTTGTCACTCACAGAGAGGGAGGGAGTGCGTTTCGTCTTGCTCAGAAACACCGTTACCATAGCTACAGCATTAATATCGTTAGGCTGTAAAGATGTTTCATCTCCTTTTAGAAGTTACAAAACCTCTAGGCCAACCGCGATTCTATCTTAAAACGGCTCGTTTATTTACATACCATTCTGACGAGCGTTTATACACATTTTTCAAACAACGAATGGGTATAAAAAGATTGGCACTCCTCTGTTGTATTGGAGAGTAGCCAAGGTAGACAGTTTCAGCGCTCGTGTGTTGAAGATATCGAGAATGACGTCTGCTTGAGTGCGTTGTTAAGGGACGGGGCCTGTGGGGAGTCCTTGGTGAGAAGGCTTCTAATGAAAGCGACCACTCCCGAATGAGCGAAAATAATGAGCAAACTCAACAAGAAATAGTGTTGGACGTGAGCTAATGGCGAAGCTGTAATAAGCCGAGGCGGCTTCACTATACTTCCCCTTTAGTTTCTGCTTGTCCTTCCTTGTTTCTTTCAAGGAACGTTGCGTTCAGAAATTGTGCAATGAAGCAGTTCCTTGGCAAAGCTTTAAACACTTTGGATCTTCATCTGCGAAATGTTAGACCAAGAATATGAAGTAAGAAAACAACACAACGTTACCGCATTATGCTGTTCTTTTCGAAAATATCTTATAAAGGTGGCAAATGGTATTAAATCATTCATTTTAGAGGACATGACATAAACAATTGCAACCAAATAGAACAATTTTATGTTTTGTTTCAAATTTATTTTGAAATCTGCGGTACTTGAGGCGTAACACTGACTAATTTTACGAAACTTCTACTACCTGGAGCTGAACTATGTCCATCGCTTTTGGAATGCTGATATTAACGTGTTTTGTGCTAAAAAACTTCCAAAATACTGGGCGATCAAGATTATTTTGTACTGCTGCTCAGTTCGAATAGTTGACGTAATTGTTAGACAGTGCACCTTGCCTTGAAAGAGGTTTTTTTTTTTTTTTGAGTGATGTTTAACGCCCGTTTTTACTACTGAGGCACCACAGGTGGTGGACACTGATGATACATAAGATAAAATGATACGATAAAATGATATATCAGGAAAGGATTTTTTAAGGAAGGAAACGTTGCAGGCCTAACTTTGGGGTACCTCCCCGACATTTGCCAGTTATGAAGACTGAGGAAAACATGGAAAAAAACTCAATCAGGAAGGACGGTCCTGGCGGGATTCAAACCCCAGACCTCTCGCTCACGAATCCGCGCCTTAACGATTTCGGCCACCCGTGGCGGTTGAAATTGAAAGAGTGGTGAAAGAGTACGATACTCTGCAACCTAATGAATGGCTAAAGAACTAACACCAACGCATTTTGTAAACAAACTGACTTATGCTTGTTTATTTTACCAACGGCCAGAAAGGAAGTACCATCCTTTTTAATCCAGTTCTGCCTAAAACACTCGACCGGCTTTACCGAGCGTGTGAGAGTGTGAAGGGAGGAAGAGTTAGTTATACCTGCATAACCTGAACAGTAACTGATGGTAATATCGCCACGTTTATTGCATACCCAACCGCCTAGCCTTGAGTAGGTAATACTTTTTTTGTTTATTTACGGACGCTCTTTAACATCTCAGGTAATCAGCGTACCATTTCACCGCCACGGGTGGCCAAGGTCGTTAAGGCGCTGACTCGTGAGCGGGAGGTCTGGGGTGCGTCCTCCCTGACTGAGGCTTTTTCCAGGTTTTCCTCAGTTCTCATGCCGGGAAGGTATAAATGTCAAGGAGCTATAATTTCCCGCACTTGGAAACTACCTTTCCCGGGCATATCCTAGACGCTTTCTTCTTAGCCATTTCCTAAATTAAATGCTCGCGCAGGCATCAACATAAGAAATCCTAATTCTCATAAGGAAATCCTAAAGTCGCGTAGAAAACTAAAAGTTTGCCATTTTTTGCATTCGTCTATTACTATAATTCATAAAACGTGAACTGTCATTTTTAGTTTTTTAATAAAAATTCAGAGGTGCTTCCACAATAAATTAAATAGAAATGTAATTTCTTAGAGATATGGGCTGGTTATGCAATGCTGGATAATAGAACCAAATATTGAAGTTCGATAAGAATTATTAATAGATACACTTAATGAAATAAACAGTGCATACAGCAAAAATTGGCAACTACATGTGGACAGAATGACAAAATTGAATCCCTAAAAAGTCTTCCAGTATCAACCTTTAGGTAACCAAGGCAGACCAAGAAACAGATGCTCAGAACAATTTGCAAATCAGCGGTGAAGAAGAAGAAGAAGAAGAAGTAAAAATTTCCAGCGATTGTTTCGTACTATGTATTTATGTTGTATATGCTTTAGTTTCTGAAATTGTGATTCATAATGCTCATATTTTTTTTCATCTAGACTCTTAATCACCAATAATCACATGAAGACGTGCACCACATTTCTAAAGTGTAATTATACCTTGTTTTTAGTTGCTTTAAAATTTATTTCTCTTTATTACTCAGACATTTCGTCATTTTAGCATAGACAAACTACCATCCAACATATTGTTTTGTCTTTTCTTTTTTATAGTTGAGGTCATTTCAGTTTTCTTTAGTAGCTTAATTTTCATTCTTCTTCCTGATATGTCAATTCATTTTATTTGTTAGGGACTTGAAAATAAAATCGTGAATGTTTTAAGGTCAAATTCATTGTCCTTGAGGTTTAAATTTTAATTTTTCATACATTTAATGTAATACGTTATAACATTTCTTTACTTATAAAAGTTTTTTTTTAATGTAAATATTTCATTCTCAATCTAATCAACATTTAGCCTTGGTTACCTCATCTTTCAGTTCAGTCTTTTCATAATTCTTCATTATTTTCAAGCCATATACCTTGTCTTCACAATCTTCAGCCATTTGAAGATATGTTATATCTTATGATATAAGATGGGTCTTGGCAATAAAAGATAAGTCATTATACCGCTTGTCTTCAAAGCGTGCTTTGCTCTTAATAACGATTAGCCTTTGTTCTCTGGACACTATGAATAATTTATACTGAACTGCAATTTTGAATATTTGTAAGAGGCACATCATTTAACGAAATTACATTTTTCTAATATTACCAACTTCTCCACAGAAAACACCTTCTCTTCTCTACAATCCACAGTTTCGCCATTAAATCTCTGTACAACTCTAGCTGCATAAGCGACATACCAATTTAAAGTTAATGTAATGTAGCAATTACTGCATTTATGGATATTTATAGAAGGAATAAACTGCAATTTATAATAAATTTATTTCCTGAAATTTGAAAATAAATTTCGTTAAATATACTAAACGTAGATAACACGTCATGAAATTAGCTTTAGTAATTCCCGGGTCTCAGAACACTCCTTCCGGTAGATTTTAACTTAACCATCTTGTTACTAAAGCTCTACTTTTGTGTCTGGTTGTCTAAATAATATTTATTTTAAAACAGCAGAAAAACACCATAAAATTAATTGTGAAATAAAAAATTTAAAATAGTTTTAAACAACTAATAATTTTAGTTTATTAATCAAACTTCAGATAATGCAACAAACAATACATCCACATGTTTCACTTTTTCCAACCACTGTAATTTCTTAACAAGTTAAAATTTTAATCAGTCTGATAAATTTTACGTTCGTATTTTCTGCTAACACTGTCAAATATGGTATTATAAAAAATTTGGACCCCAGTTTATTGACACATATACACTGCAAGAAGTACAAACACTGTCTAGATCTGTCATCAAATAAGCCTTAATCTCCAAACTTCTTGGTTACAGATTGAGGAAAGATGTTTGCGTTTGCTTGATAGATATCTAGCCATGCCTCCCTCACATGCTTACAAACTGGGTCACGAGAGAACATTCTGGAAATTGAACTGCGATTTGTTGGAAGCAACACGCTATTCCCTAGCCAAAACGAGAAAACATTTCTACGTCATGCAAGGATACATTCTCGCATTTTGCCCTATCAGTTAGGCCTTAATTAAACATCAATTCAAATGACTACGTTCTAAACGAGATTCCCCCATTTCTCCCTTTGCTTTTCCATACAAATCACATTAAAGTAAAATGTTCAATGTAACCTATTACATCGAATATATTGCATCATTTGCTCCCTTTCCAGTTTACCTCACCGATGGCCAATGCATACTTTTTTGTTAGCCTACCCACTACGTCGGGCTATTGACCTGGTCTGTCAACAAACTATCGCGTTTGGGTACATGGGTAGATTTCATTTGTTTTTATGTAAACACTTGGCGTCACAGACCGTGAGCGTCCCTAGAGAGTTTTGAAAGAGTGTAGGGCTCCATCAGGTATAGCTCAAACTTCGATAATGCTTACAATACACGTTTCCCTCTTTTTTTTATGAGAAGCAAAGAAAGAAAGACACAAGCATAAAATGAGAAAAATGTATTCTTAGGGAGAGGGAGAGGGAGAGAGAGGGAGAGAGAGAGGGGAATGCAGAAGAGAAAAATGCAAAAAACAAATTTTAAAAGAATAGAAAGAACGGAGAAAATAAAAATGACAAAGCGACACAAATAAACAAAAACCCACTTATTTTGTTCTTTCACTTTTAAGGTAAGTGAAAGGCAGGTTCTACAAAGTTGTACTTTCATGAGCAATTGTAAAGTGGATTTGTTCACAAGTTCTACATGCCTATTTTAAGGAAAATTGTATGGCATTGTTTGCAGCTTGCTCCTCAAAAAGTCTGGAAGTTGTAAATAATACATTTGTCTGGTACAGTCCGATGCAAAACTTTTGTTGCATATATTGAAACTGTTTCTCCCTGTGTTAGGCTACCAGCGTTGCCTCTGCGCTCACCTAAAAATGTAAAAAGTAAACCAACCTTCTCATTATGGAAATAATGAGCTAAGGTAGACAATAAATAGTGCATTTTTGTTTGGTGGTGGTCACAATAGTTACAAAAATAAATAAAAATACGAGGCTATATTGATATAAATATATATTAATACAAATAAATAACCTAATGTTGCAATTAAAAAGTCACAGTTAATGAACGGGAATCTGTGTAATGAAAAAACGGAATTAAAATTATAATTTTGTATTTGCTTCTACTTGTTTAATATAGCCATATCAGTTATCGCTGTGTTGTTATGTTGCAACAAAACTACATCACCTCAAGCAACTTGAACTGTTGAGGGTTGAGGTTCTCTGTTATTCAGCACACAATTTTCGTGTACTGTGAAATGGTTTTTTTTTATGTATCTCACCACCTATGGCACAATATAAAAGTATCAATGGAGAAAATATCCTGATTTAAAAATGCAGTTAGGCTCGGACACGTGATCGGGAGGTCTGAGGTTCGATTCCCACCAGGACCGTCCTCCCTGACCCTCTTTTTTTTCAGATTTTCCTCGTCCTCATAAGTGGCAAATGCCTGGGAGGTACTCTAAACTGGGGCCTGGAACGCGTCCTTCCTTAAAATAAATCATTTTCTAATATATCATATCATCTCAAGTATCATCTGTGTCCACGACCTGTGGTGCCTCAGTAGTAAAAACGGGCGTTAAACAACATTAAAAAAAAAGAATCAGAATTGAAGACAGTTTAACTGGATGATAGAGAAGTCACTCACTCCATCTAAGGAATGGTATTTTACAAATAACTCAGAGTAAGAAACTCTTCCGGATCTGAACTTTATAGATTATATCCAAAATGAAATATTTTTTTTCAGACAGAAGTACAAATAATTGCGTGAAAAGACAAATTATATAACTTATAGTCATTCTCATAGAAAGTCAAACTACAGTTGGCGCAATTAAATTTCAAGTTAACTCTAATTGTCCATTCTCTTATTATCTCTTACATACAGAATCGACAGGAATCTTTGGTGCCTAGACTTCAGAGCATTTAAACCACCGAAGGTGATCGAGGTCGTTAAGGCGCAGACTCGTGAGCGGGATATCTGGGGTTTGAATCCCGCCAGGACTGTCTGACTGACTAAGGTATTTTCCAGGTTTTCCTCAGTCCTCATAAGTGGCAATGTCGGGGAAGTACCCAACTTAGGCCTGGAACTTTTCATTCCTTAAAAAAAATCATTTCCCAATATATTATTTCGTTTCATGTATCATCAGTGCTTACCGCCGGTAGTGCTTCAGTAGTAAAAACGGCCGTTAAACACTATTTAAGGGGGGGGGCTATTGAAGGGGGCTATTGAAGGCAATGTAGATAAAGGGGCAAAAGAAAGAACTAGGATTGGCTTCATATGAACTGAACCTTTCTGGGGCATTAGCAAGAAAACTGAGGAACTGCAGTGTATAAAATAGACCAAGAAAGAACGTTAGATATGTTGGATGAACTTGCCTGGTCGTGCATTAGGTAAATTTTCTTATTAAATCTTTCTATAGTACCCTGGCTAAGAACTTTCTGAGTAGGGACAGAAAAAAAACCAAGAAAGCTATTGGAACGATTATCGGCTTTAACCATTTTGAAAACAAACACCCACGAATGGGACTCTACCATGGAAATCCCATTTACCGTTTTTGTGAACAGTCTAGTGTAACTGCAAAACATATTCTATCAGAATGTAAAACTCTGGAAAGACTGACAAACAACATCTCTATTAGGATACAGTACTGTAAAACACGTGTTTCCTAAGTTTACAGTAAAGATTTTAGAGGATTAAAGGAGCGCACTTTGGCTTAAGTGCCAAGATGTATTTACAACGCTAATCTACAAATTTAGCAATTGAGGTAAACATGTGTTTAAAATTTATAAATTGTACCACGTTAACTTTTTTTTTCTTTATTGTTCATACGAACATCTAATGCGTTCTTTTGTGCGGCTGTTGCACGAAACCTTTCCCAGATCGATATTTTCCGTCCATTTTATAGTTACTGTCACGTCAGTCACTTTACATTACATTTATTATCTTAAACGCTTGGGAGCTTATTACTTCAAGTCAGGAACGGTGTTATGTATTCTCTTCTAAGCTGTGGCAGTGACAAGACATAGGCAAGAAGTTCCAAGGGGAATGAGATCGTTTCGACTTTCTCTTAGAAGTTTAACGGGAGATTCTAGCCTACTTTGGCGGCCCATGTTTGTTGTAGTGTTTTTATTTAATTTTATTCATAATGTAAACTGTGCTTAGGTTTCAATCTTCATTTTGTTGGATATATTATGTCAAATTACTGGAGTAGTTAATAGGCTTTAATGTGACAAATAATTAGTATTATAGAGCTATTCAAGTGTTACTGGACTTGCATGCTATTTGTTTAATTGTATTTTGCCTGCTACTATGCAAATATATGGTTTGCAAGTCCAGTTAGGTAGCCCTCCTTGTCTTCTATTCTGTGGCAATTTGGCAGCATAAGCCGTATGTAGAAACAAATTTTAAAGTGTTTAAAATGCTTTTAAAAGTTCATTGCAAACAGTTTTAATACTTTTTGTAATGTTTTAATTTATTTTATGTCAACTTCAATTGATATGTGTGCAGTATACAATTTAATTTTGTACCAGTTAACGTAACACATGCTATTTGAATTAAAGTTTTGATCATTAATTGTTTAATAAATCTTACCAATATCGCTAAATCTTTAGTATTTTATTTCGGCAAACACACAAAAAATGTTTCCACGGATCCTCTAGACGTTTTAAGAAGATTATAATTGGTACGCTACAATGTTTGTGGTTAATAAAAAGTTATTATTAAATAATTACAAAGCTACTTTTCACGTCACCAGATTATTCAGTAATTACTTATGACGCTACAAGTTTGGTAGCAGATCGCCATTATTTAAAGTAAGAGAGGGAAAAGTTGTGTAATCGCCCTGAAATTATATGAAGGGCGCTATATTACATAAATGCGAAAGGTGTGGATCCACATGGATGTGTCGAAGAGCAGTTAATGAAGATTTTAAAGAATAAATCCTATAGCGGCAATGTTCGGTTTTTGTTTAAAATGCTTTAATATGTAATATTTACTTTTATTAAAACGATATTGCTTATTTACTGCTAGAAATACTACACTTTAGTCAACATCTGCGAGCAGTGCACACAACGGCTAGCCGATTGTCAACCAAACAAATCTAGACGTTACCGATATGCGGGAGGACATTTGAATGGAATACTTGGTATCTCCTTCTATCTACCTGCAGGCAAAATAATTTCATTTATATGAATATATTGCTGGGAGATTAATTTTCCTTTCAATTTTTTAGAGAGCTATCCCTATCCTGGAAGTTTATTCCCCCAAGCGACTAATATACTTAGTCTTGATGCTACATACTCTGGCTGCTAATTCGTGAACTCAACAGGAGAAAGGAAAGACTGAACCTGCATACTTTTCCAGTTCGTATGCGTTCGTAGCCCTAAGCCTATTAGTAGCAGTTTCCTTGTGGCTTGTGTTGTGAATTCAGGTATTCTATATGTATTAGAGTTATTGTTAAACGTTATTGTTTTACTGTCATTAATTGATCAATTCTTACAGGTAGTTTTTTTTTTTTTTTTGCACTTTCTTTGATATTTAAATTGAGTCAGAATCGCAGAAAGATTGTCTCTGTGTATAGTGGTGAGGCAGTATCAATTGCTGCAATGAAGAAGTCGCTAATAATATATTCTACTAATACCATTAAAACCTATAACAAAAAATTATAACATTAATATTATTTCGCATAATTTATTTCATAAGAGCATTCGCATGAACTTGCTTCACTGCTATAAAACAAGTGTCTATGCTTTCAGAATAGGTATTACTGTAAATTCCTCTTTCCCTCAAACCTTATTGGGCCGTATCTATTGTTTTCTCTCACGTACAGTACTCTGATGTTGGAGAAACTCCTTTTTTCTGAAAAAAATTAAACCTTCCCATGGATAATGGCAATACTTCTGGAAAATGCAATAGGATCTATTCCGAGAGTTTCTGTTAATATACCGATGTCAAGTGATTTCTAAATGGCAAATAACTGTCGAAAAATTTCCTCAGCGCGTGGTCGTCAACCCTTAGTTTTTCCGTTAAATAACCCCGTTCTTGGTCTGTTTCCACCAACAAGATGCTGTTCTTGGATGCACTTTATAGAGTTCTCCAATACTAGCAATGCTAACTCCTCCCTCTTTAATCAGGACGAATTTTCAGTATTTAAATCTTGTTCAAGTCTAGTATTTTGTACCTTTCCCCCGCAATGTGGGCGTCTCCAGAAGGAAGGGATGAGAGGATGGAGACACCGAACGGCCAGGATCCAGGGGTTCAAGTAAGATGTAGAAAAGATCCCTTGTAATGTTACCGGATGTAGCATTTCTGACACAGACAGAACCCCCTCCAAGGAATTTGAGCCCCTCAGAAAAGCCATTTCCATACTAGATCCAACCTAAATCTCTCCAATCCTCACACACCACCAGCTTATGGCACTTTTGACTCTGTAACAGATCAACGGAAGGAAATAATATGCAATGGTAGAACTTAAAATTTGTAGAAAGGAAATATTCATCTTAAGACTCAATGATCAGGGGAAACGACAGAAAACAAACAAACATCAAGATCAGATTGGCTGGCTTCAAAGGATTTGAACGCGAGTCGCAAGCGTTTACTCCTGGGTCACCACTGATCTTAGACTTAGTATTCAATGTTACCGAACAGCGGCCTCAATTGCCCTATGACGTCACAACTATCTGCCCCTCCACCCGCCAACTTCGAGCGGGCAGCCCATATTCACTTGGCGTTCTATGTCCCTTGAGTTTTCGCTAGTATTGGTCAAATTATTCGATATTCAATAAATTCTCTTGCTTGAAGTATCTTGCATCGCTTAGATTATTATGGGATTACTTCATGGATGAGCCTCAGCACACCTGGATGGGATATATACCAGCAGCAAAGTTTGGGATGATCTGCTTTTTCTTTGAGATAGTTAATGAAATATTTTGCGTCTGTTTGTTTAGATCAATGACAGCATGTTAGGCCAAAAACATATTCCAATTAGAAACTTTAATGATATATAATATTTTGAAAAAAAGCGGGACTAAATATTGATGAACTATGTAAAATAATATAAACAGTTTTATAGTTAGGAAAAAAAAACTTTCCAAAATCCATGACAAAGCCAGATCAAACAATACACGGTATCCCAGAAACGCCAAATAATTTTCCCGAATAGGCAACCCAAATAACTCTGCAAGGTTTGGTTAAAAACACAGCTGGTTCAATTACTGGCTCCTGGGGAAGAAAAAAAAAAAACACGCACGCACGCACGCACGCACACACACAGACACACCGAGGAAAATGTTCTCCCGGTTTCACTAACTTTCATGCGTATTTTTCATGAGAACTAACACTAAGTTCAGCAGGCCAGAAGTACTAATAGATACAAGTAATTAAACTTAATACTGGTATACAAATAGAGGATAAAATAAATACACATTCATAACTGTGCACCGATTGGATATACTGTTGTAGTTTGTTCGGCAATGGGATTATTAGAGAAAGTTATAGAAAAGAAACATACATAAAGTCTAATCTTATCCATTCCTAAAACCCCTGCAAGATGCAACCAATATGGCACGCGTGCCATGAAAGTACACGAGAGTGTAACTTGAAAAAATTGCGGCGATTCAGCGACACCGTGTAAGCCTTTAATTCTACGTTTTGAAAATAATACCAGTAGTCACACATTGTCAAATACATCGAAATTAAGTCAGAATTTTACGTTCGGGATAAAAATATTCTCAATTTTTAGTTCATTAAACTCTCGACTAATTATTCATAAAACAGCAAATGATAGAACGATGGAGCGTTCATTAATGTTACTTTTAGTTTCCTAGGTAGTTAAAATTATAATTACACTAGAAACTATTTATACAAATGGATACGGAAGTTCAATTAATGTAACAGTTTGCTTTCAGACAATTAAATCGATACGTAGGGATGAACAGGAAAGGAACAACTGAAAGCATTTTAAATTATATTGTTCTCTTCCCAAGCTACGTATAGCTTTTGGGCATGTTTCCAAAGCAATACTAGCCAAGCTCGGGGGGACCCTCACACTACCTGCACCGAAAACAAAGGATCCTTTGAGGGTCAAGAAATAGTAAAGAGAGGGGGAGAGAAAAATAGTGAGGTAGAAGTTTACTAGAGTTGGAAAGCATTTCGATAAAAGGCTTTACCGAAATTTATAGAAGCAAGAGTCAGACATATAAAATGGATTATTCTGCAGAATGAAAACACAGTCTGTCGTGTGGATACATTCACGAAAATATCGTAATATAGAGCAACGGATTACTGAATTCCATGATGCAACTATTTTCTTATGGTAATGCATTTCAAATCCTCAGTAGAAAATTCCAGAGAAAAAAAAAAAACCAAATAAGATTTGGAGTATTCATGTCAATAAATTTGTAATCACTGAAACGTTAAACGCAATTTCTCGGACGGAATCACAAGATTGGTTGGAGAAGCTTTTCTCGCGAAGGAAAATAAAGGCCGAGATTATATTATAAATATAGAAGATAGGATGGTCCACAAAAGAGGATTTGTGAATCGAGCGATACCACTAAAAGGGATTTCCGGGTGGAAGAGGTAATGCCCGAGCTTAAGTCCACAGATAAAGTCCCAGATGGAGACAGTCCCTTCTAAAGCCATTCCCGAACCACCAAGGTAACGCGCGAAGTATCCCGAAGTCCCCGAGGAGACCCCATGCAGATACCACCACCTGCATAGCCTGACGCTTCCAACCCTGTAACTCATTATAGAACGTAAGCTTTCACGGCAAGTGTCAACTGTACTAACTGGATCTTCCGGCCTATAAGGCCGTGGTCCAATGGGTTTCTTTTCCTTTATCTTCCCAGACTTTCCTACTTGACTGCAGTGAACATCATCAGTGGCGTGCTACGCCTAATCTTCTTCTTCTTTACTACTGAGTCAGACAGGCGGTGGACACTGATGATACATGAAATGATAAGCTGGGAAAGGATTTTTTTTTAAGAAAGGAAGCGTTATAGGCCTAAGTTTAGGGTACCTGCCCGCCATTTGCCAGTTATGAGGGCTGAGGAAAACGTGGGAAAAAAAAAAAAAAAAAAAAAAAAAACAGACAGAGAGGACGGTCCTGGCGGTATTCGAACCCCAGACTTCCCACTTACGAGTCCGCACCTTAACGACCTCGGTCACCCGTGGCGGTCTCGTACGACAAAACTAGCAAATTCAAACATAAAATCTCTTTCTCTTTCGAAGGAGGTCGACTCGTGACCATGGAAATTGTGGCGGCATATATGCCCATGGAACTGAGCTCTGATTGGTTTGCTTGGCTGAGGGGGTTCAATAACCAAAATCCCGCTAGAAAAACCCACGATGTCCAACACCCTCAGAGCTCAGTTTCACAGGCAAACCCACTGTATACCACCACAATTTCCATTAATGAGTCAGTCACTGCCTCGTTTTCAAGAAGAGGAAACCGCCTGTCGTGCCCCAGTAGTAAAAATGGACGTTAAATACTTAAAAATTTTCGTCCTCGAGAAGATTACGCCAAACACACCACTGATCATCCACCTCAGTCGTAGACGAAAGGTCTGGGAAGATGAAGGGGGAGAATCCCATTGGATCACGGGATGTAAGCCCGAAAGACGCATTTAGCCTGTAACGGAAGCGATGGAATAAAATTAAAGGAAATGGGAGAAAATTCATGGAAAGTAAATATTACCCCAGAATTCACCTAAGCAACATAGGGAAACACAAAATAATCCAAGGTTAGAATGGCCGACCCAGCGGGAATTGAACTCGAGACCACCAGAATGCGTGTCCCTAACTTTACCGCCTGAGCTACTCCGTCCGATAAATGTAGAACTGCAACAGTAATTATAAAAAGAAAAGTATTTATTTAAAGTAGTGGCTTTGCAATGTCATTAGCCATGAGATGATATGATTCACAAAAAAATGTATTCAATAAATCAACAAAATTATAAACAATTTGTATAATAAACATTCTCCCAGGACACCTAATTTCTCTGTTGCCTCCCAGAATTTATCAATACTTGATGATAATATTAAAGCCAGCAGCTAGTGAGGTGTTCAACATCCATTGTTTCATTCTGTTTACATAGGTTCTGGAGTATTCCAAAATGGTGCAGGTGTTAGCCATTGAATTAGTTATTTTAGGAGGCCAGTGCCTCTTTTATGGTTCATTCTAGAACTGGTCTTACCCATCTTCCATTCATACTTCTGGACACTGGTCTCGGTTTGTTTTAGATGGTTTTATTTGTTAGCTGCAACTCGGAAGTGCAACTCATATGAAGCTTCGCAGGATATGGATGAATCGGTTTCTCTTCTAGCTAATTCATCTGCCGCCTCATTGTATAACATCACAATGAGAACGGGGACACTGTAGAACCACTCGTATTTGTAAGGTGATCACTCGCACTTCCTTGCAGTCCAATATGTAACAACACAATGGGGTATTTGAGATATTGGTCATGGAAGACATTGCTGCCTGAGAATCACAAAGTATTACGACATTTGAGAAGGCTTCGGACTGATAAAATCAGTCAATTATATGAACTGAGTCTTCCAGGCTGTGGTTCAATTGGATTCTTCTCCATCTTCCCAGATGTTTTGTCCACGACTGCAGTCAACATCTTCAGTGATGTGCTCGACGTATCCAGTCACTGCCTCGTCTTCAAAATTGACAATTGACACAGTAATTGTCTTAGGATGATCACTTCTCCATGGCGCAAAAGAAAAATAGAGGGTTACATTTTAGAGAATATCTAGTTTAGTTCTTCATGTCAGAGTATGCACAATGAATTTGAAGCGTATGAAGGTTGAATTACATCTACATAATACCAAAGTGCTTAAACTGTTCGAAAGTCATCTTTTGAATTTTATAATTTTTACATATATAAAGAAATTGTAATTAAAGTTTAACCAGAATATTCTATCTAGCAATATTAAACGTTTAAGAGCTTTAATAGGTGTAAATGATTATTTTCTATAACTATTAAGATACTGAATTATACATAGTTTTTAACAGCGATCTTAACCGCGCGATTACTCTTCCGCTGTGGGCGAGCACTGTACTAATTTCCCATATGTCTATAGTTCAAGGACGGTAATGCACTTAAAATAAACCTTTTCCTTAACAATGTATGACACAAAACTACTTTAAAAAAGTCCGCTTGTTCGGTTTTTCCGCTTTTTCGTCCACTAATTTTTAGCATCTCTGTAAAACAAATCTTTCCTTTATTCGCAGCAGGACTCTGTTGTAACTCATATAACCAGTGTTTCCATATAAAGAAAAAAAAAGTTTTGTTCGAGCAGGACAGGGTAATTAGTACGAATGTGTTGGCCCCCTAAGGCTTTCGACCTGACCCCGTTTGGTGTTTGCCTCTAGGGTAAATTAAAGGAGAGAGTGCATGAAACAAGCCCATATAATACTTTGAAAGAACTAAAGAAAGTTCAATTCATTTCTTAACGTAAAAGTGATTTATGCTTTTTTATAAATATGCAAAAAATGTATTGACAAAGTTATAGGACGTTTCAGCACCTTCTTAACGCCTTACCACTGGTGTGCGATAACTAGCGACTCGTTCACTGTCAGTAATGCTATGAATAACATTGCACATTATTTACGATACAGTGAGATTATTTATGTTACGGGCCGCCTGAGTTCGGATGCTTACTGGGGAAGTCCACCGCCGCAACCAGAACAACGGGGACGAGAGTCGCTAAGTGTAAGATTAGTATTTGTATGTTACTATTTACATTTTTACTGAAAGCGTAAAATATATTTAAAATGATGATAATGATAAACATGTGAAAAAGAAATGTTGAAATGGTGCGAACATCTGTGAAGGAAATTCCTGTATTTAATATAACTTTTCTTCCTTAAGAACACGGCGGTTCGAATCAATAAGAGATCCTTAATAGATTTTTAACTAGTTGGCGAAAGTTGCTCCACCTGGAACACGATTGTTAAGATATTTTCTTGCAAATCGTCTTACCCTTCTCTGCAAAAGTTCATTTTCACAAATGAAAATACATAATTTAATTTACACACAATGCAAGAACCGAGTTACACACGAACGCACAACCATTGCTGTCAAAGCCTTCCTCAACCAACTACAATCTGATACCTGTATATGGATTATACCTCTTGATTTGCCTTTACTAATACCCATTGGCGCTGCCGATACATAACTCAAATAACCTCACCCAAATTGCTTAAACAATTTTATTTAGAAAGTGATATACAAAAATCCAATAATTAGGAATATAGTTATTGCTTGAAGAAAATGTGGATTAACATATCTAGAATTGATGCATCTGAAAGAGTATACATTTACAAAAGTAATATTTAAAAATATAATTTTCTTAATTTTACGACTTTTTCCATAGTGCAGCTTAGCTCTGAGATCAAAAGTATCCTTAAATATAAGGTTTTCTTCTAAGTTTTGTAGACTCAGACTTGCATTTTTAATTTCCTTTTTATTCAAGATTGCCCATTAAACACTTTAGTTCTGTGGCAATACATTGCACATCGAATTTCAGTGCAGTATTATTTTGTGTGAAATGAATGTTGTTTTTCAGTATTTTCTACACATACTGGTTATGATTTGAACTTGCAACAGAGTACAAATCATCAGGACCAGTCTATGATACAGAGGTATCATTTTACATCAAACTGCCTTTGAAAACTTCACTGTCACTTTCTCTCGACTCTGACGTTTTGCTTTCTACAATGCTCCCGTTGTAAAAATACCGTGAGATGGAACCTTGGGAATATTTGCCAGTTTGTAGCGTATAGAGAATTCTATTTTATTCCAGACCTTTGAAAATGTCGGGGAAAAAATATTGCATTTTCGTTAATATACTAATAATTCCAAATGAATTTATACATAATGGAAAATATTTTGCTTTTTCCGTCTAGAATTCTGTTTCAGGTTCCTTAAACGAAAAATAAAAATGTTTAATATTTTTATTAGCATTGTACATATTTCTTTAGAAATTTTATGATATTATAGCTTCAGTCTGGCTTGAGCATTTGAACAACAATTTTACATACGTTTTTAATTATTTTTGTTTTCTAAATTTTAAAAGCGGGCTTTTATGAAAATGTAAACTTGCTGTTGGTTTTCCACGTAAACACAACATTTAAACCACCTATGCCAAAACAACTATGTAACACCTAAATTCACATACATACTTCACCATCATTATTATTGTCGATTTACAACGCTTAGGCCTAAGACCTGTTTTCCAAATACTGACGAACCATATGAACCATTTCAACTTAGATACATTTAGCAGGTCCAATTTTCAAAAGGATACTCTCGCTTCAAGTGCCATCTAGTGTGAAACTATGGACGCGAAATGAATGGTAATTCTGTCCATGGACTTCTTTTTTCAGATATGGAGTTTTTAACGTGCCGTAAATCCGCAACAAGAGATTAATGGGTTAAAGTCCCTACCGGAGAACCTGAGCTCTAGATTTTCATATATATATATAAATAAACTTAAGTTACAAAATTCCATAAGCGATATCCCTGTTTCTCCGATAACGTCTTGAAACCAGCCCCAATTTAAGAGAGGCCAATAAAATGTATGATAAACTCGCGGATTTCATGATTCTTTTCGGCAATTTCTTATCCAATTACTAGAATCTCGTCTCACATGAATATAGCGAGATGTAATTAACCTCTTTTTAACTGAATAATGAAGAATGCTTTTAAAAATGGTGGCACCTTGATCTAGTAGTTGGACTTGATTAACGTTTTATTATAAATTCCATCCAGAGTAATGTGATAGGTCAAATATCAGTGGGTGGGTTAAACTTGTAAAAACATCTAAATTAAATATAAATAGACCTCTAATATAACAATCGCAATATGAAATGAAAAATAGAACAAAAATAATACAACAAATACTTTGAAATCAAAAGAACAATACATTCTTTACAAAATAATTTTACAGCATCCCCAAAAGGCTGTAGTAAACCTATAGACCCTACTTTTGCACTACACCTACCATTGCCCTCTGATTTTCTAATTTGGAACTTCAATGCCTCATTGCTAAGTAAGTTTTTCTATTGGTAAAAAAATGAACAGCTTATGAAATAAATAATCTGGTAAAATAACATATTAAAAACTAGACTATTTAAGTTTTAATTTGATATAATAAAAAATATGACGAGCCATTCCCTGATATTACCTCTTTTAACTGTAGCTTTCTATTTGGATTGTGTTAGAATCATTCAATCATTTACCATTTTCTTTATCTTCCAGGATAGACTAGATGTTCAGTTTTCGAAAACGCGTTACATTCATCGAGACAGAACAATTATGCTCTCAACATATTAAGTTACTTATGATCACATAGCTTGCGAGTTGCTGACAGTTGGGCATTACCTGGGTTATGCGGAAGAAATTAAGATCTGTGCAACAAATTCGGAGGATATGTTCACAACAAAGAACCATAAATAAAGCAATAAATAATCCGTGGTTCCGATACCCCGATTCCAATGTTAAACTACTTGATGCTGCCGTGTCCTCGCCGTGCACTTCTGTGTGTAGTGCTGCATATGTATTTGAATGAAAGCGTCCATTGAGAATGACTGTTTATGTTACGGGGAGGGAAATAACCAACCGACTAAAGCCACTAGATTTTTATGGAGACATGTGCAGACTGTCGTGTACAAGGCACGCAAGACACAGATTGATTGAGCGAATATTCCAAGCTTTTGATCAAATACGACACAGTCCCGAAATATTTGCCAGAGACCCAATACATTGCTACGACGGTGTAATGAATGTAGGCATGTTCAGGACAGACACTTCTGAAACACCTTTTGTAATCTGCTCCAAGAATATTTTCAGAGTAAATAAATAAGATAGCATAATTGTTAAATGTTTCTACAACCTAGTTTTCCTCTGATGAAGTATACTTCCTAAACTATGCGTCACAGAATATAGGTCATTAAACAAAAAATGTTCCTAATTGTGAGATCTATTTCCTCCGAATTTGTAGCAGAGGTCCTGACTCAATCTGTACTATCCAGTAGCGCAACCATCCGCCTACACCCGCAACATGCGCATATTTATTTTGTGATTTTGTTCTATTGTAAAAAACATCACGATTCAATATAATTAGACCATTTATAGAATAGTGCCCATTTTTAAATATATTTCTAGAACAAATTCCCACATAAGGATTTATATTTCAAATAGAGAATGTCCCAAATTAAGAAATAGAACATCATCCAAGTATTCATAGCTCGATGATGTTAGTTTCCCTAGGTAAGGGAGGAACTATTTCTAATCTCAGTAGCTCCACTGATTTCGAATCCGAGAGCTTTGTGGCAGGAAGTGAGCGTTTCCATCATCAATGCCTACGGGTGCAAAATAATTACCTTAGCAGAATCAGAGGTAGATATTTAACTACTAACGTTGGAGAGCTGTCTGTGTTTGGAGGCGCAACAGGTATAGATATTCAACCTCCCTTGTGTTCTTAAGCAATGAATCGCTAAAGAAACATTTGAATACACCATAACTCTCAACCTTCCTTCTCAACTAGTTACACAGCTTTTGTTTATAAATTAAATATCCTTCACATGATGAAAAAGTCCACTCTTCGACCTTTAACCTTAAAGTGTTATTGCACTGAAATAAATCCAAAGGACTAAGTGATTTGATAACCCTCTTATTTGTTTAATTTTTCATACGCCACTACAAAGACATTTGAAATATATCTACTAGTTATTTACGAAAGATGAGGTTTTAGAGGATTTTATTTCTATAATTAAACATGACTTCTGCTGTTGCATGAAGATATTTAAAAATATTGCAATTATAGATATAATTTTAAATTAAATTTGAAGTTATGTTTATGAACTGTAAATATTAACATTACAATAATTAATAAATATTTGATTTGGATAGGATTGTTAGCGATAGAGGAGACTTTAGTCATACTCAAGGGCAGGTAGTTTGTGCCTACTCCCCCATTGCGGGCATCTCCGAGAGGAAGAGATGATACTAAGGACAGGCTGTAAAGTACGGATGGACATAGACGAGCTCCCTAACATTGTTAACACCGTCATATATGGAAACAATGCCTGGCACTTTCAACACGGTAATAGAAAAATAAGAATGAAATAATAATGCAATAATAAGAAATAATGATAATAAAACTCCTGAAAAGGATAGATCTAACCCAGTCTATGCGACGAGGTAATCCAGATAAAAACAGTAACAACAACTACAACAACAACAACAATAATACTTATAATAATAATAATAATAATAATAATAATAATAATAATAATAATAATAATAATAATAATAATAATAATAATAATAATAATAATAATAATAATAATAATAATAATAATAATAATAATAATAATAATAATAATAATAATAATAATTGAGATACACCACTCAGTGTTAATAAAGCTGTTTTGCAGAACATGCTATCTTATACCAATAGAACATTATTTCTGATTTTCTGTCTGGAGTTGTTTGTGAGATAAGCACGAATATTTAAGAAAAATGAAAATAGAAAACAAATGGTAAAATTTACAATTGAGGCGTTCTCGACAACATGAACTTAACCACTACATTAAGCATCTTGAAGATGATAAAACCTTTTAAATGCGTTTTGGGCGTCTTTAATTAATGTTCATAGATGACATTGAAAATAAATAAAGTTAAGTTTACTATTGTAATTTCAGAATTCATCACTTGATAACTTCATATATAAGACCTCTTTACACACTTGAAGTTAATGTACACTAATACTACTACTTAAGTTGTTTTCCTTGTAGCAAAAGAGAAGATTATTATCAAATATGCATTATTATACAATCATTAAAACTAAAATTAAGGTTCACAAACCAAAATGAAATAAAAATGTAAATACAAACGTGAAATAAATGAAAAATACCATCTTTTGCCCAAAAATATAAGATTTTTCCCCAATAAATTACTTAAAGAAAACCCCACATATTCATCTTTAAATAAAATTATTACACACTTTTACATTTACGATAAAATTTCAGACCTTAGGAATGCAATGAATCAGTGCATGCGAAGTGAACACAGTTGCAAGCAGTGACTACTATGCTCGTTCTGGAGCATCACGACCACAAACATATTTCTAGAGGGCACTATGTTTGTTGCAGGGTAGCTAGTGTTATCTTAAAACATAAAAGTTGTAAATTTGGTTTCTCTGTCATTTTGTAGCTCTGCTGTGCTTCCAGGTCAAGAGAGTAATGTGTTGTTATGGATTCACTATATGCTAGAAATGGGTTTACGACGTAACGTACGTTTATACTTCGTTGCAATCATTTTTCAACCATAACCATATGGCGTTCACCCATATCAGAGGCATTTGTGTAAGTTACGTATTATCAGTTGTAACTCATTTAGTTTCGGGGTTTTCTTTACCATTTTATAAAGGATTTTTTGTGCATTTTTTCCAGGGACTTCCCTGTTGCTATGTGCCAAATCCTTAAATCTCTTTCTCATTTGATCCATAAGGTAATATACTCTTCATGTCCTTTCATGTTGGTCGAGACTATGAGAAAGGGTCTGGATGATGGCGTCATAGCCTTACTCCGGGCTTACTAAAGAGCATACCTCTGACTACAGAGTGAGAAGGAGTAGCAACTTCGAAGGGTGAAGGCATTTTCGATCAACGATTTGTTTTATGGTCAACTTATCCATTAACCAAAGCATTTGAGAAAGTTGCGTATTAGCATTTGTAACTCGTTTTAATTTCAGGGATTTTGTTTATTATTTTATATAATATTTTCATATTTATATGTCTGTAATTGCAAGGCAAGCACTTTTGGTATTAATATTTTATGTCACGTTCTCTTTTAGATATGCCATTCAATTTCATTCATATTCAAATTGAAGGTGGGCACGTGGCGATATTAATATTTGTTGTATCTTTTATTTTACTTTGTTATTAAACGTTTTAATTGTGTATGTCTACAGTAATATTCAGTAGATTCTTGTTGAGAATTGTACACTTGATGATCTATTGTTACAGTAAATGCACTTTTTCACTACGCTTCTCCCGTAAAAAAACTACCCTTCCCGATCACATTTAGATGCCTTGGCTACTCCCTGAATTTGACCCGATGAGCAGAAATCAACGGGAGGATGTCGTACACCACCTTGTATTAACGTTGAAAAGGTAAGAATTAAGTGCATGCGGCAGAGTTTAAAGGGGGAAAAGAACAGGAAAAATAAGCGCGGCCTAGACTACAGCTATAAATAATTCTATTTTAAGATCTTAAAGTGCTACTACAGAAAATGTTGTTACACATCTTTATCCCAAAATCTCTTTCTACTCTTAAGTTCTATTAATTGCAGAAAGTTCTAGATGCTTTGTTAAATTTTTACTTCTAATTTAGGAAACTTCAGCTAATTTGTGCACCCAATTATTTTTTTACCCTGTTATAAACTTTGACCTCAAAACAACAAAATGTATGATATTAAACCTGAACTAAGGCAATTATAAATACCTATAAATCCTTTATTGAAGCGAATTAAATTTAAAATTAAATTATTTGTTTAGGTAGCAAATAAAGTTAGTTTGCTTTTAGTATAGCAAAATGTTAGTTGACAAACCCTACAACTACAAAGGCATTTAAACTTATGGCATTGAAGAACAAATACGAAAATATGAGTAACTTTCAAACTGTAATATGTTTAGTGACATTGAGCGCCTAAATGGTTGTATTTAAATCTGTTCAAATTAGGGATGAAGGAAGCCGAAGTATGGCTCTTGACAAAGGTTGTTCAAGAGGAATAAATAATTAGAAAGTAATCAACGAAGAATTGTCCTTTAGAACTAAATAAATACCGCGATAAAGTTTGATTCAACAATGACAAGTCAAGAACGTGAAGCATGCTCCATGTTTGTGGTGTAACTATTTGCACACGGTTGTGATATATCGAAGAGGTTGAAAATGGCATCGATAGAACTAATCAATTACCACAAAGGGCAGCGACTAATTGTTTGTATTGTACACTTCATTCATTATCTTTGTGATGCTCTTCTCCACTGAAATGAAAAACAGATTCTTTGCTACAAACCAAAGCGACCACAC
Organism: Metallyticus violacea; assembly: GCA_030762175.1. Classification (NCBI taxonomy): domain Eukaryota; kingdom Metazoa; phylum Arthropoda; class Insecta; order Mantodea; family Metallyticidae; genus Metallyticus; species Metallyticus violacea. The sequence continues at coordinate 44,603,433 of CM060843.1, forward strand.
TGTTGACTGTGCCATGGGAAAGCATTGCCACAGACTCCTAAGCAATCGCATTTACAATTTGAGTTTCCTGAAAGTATGCCGTGTATCTGAGTAGAAACCATTTAGGGAGAAACTATCACCGTTAGACTTCTATATCAGCTTAACAAAATTCTTCCAGAGAAGCAGTTTGAATCGGTCAATTGTCAAAGTATTCTTTAGCTACTGAGCTGGGTAGTTCAGACGGTAATGCCTGGGATTCGCATTCGGAAATGTTTGGGTTCAAGTTTCTTGAGGCTGGCCTCCTGATTTGGGTATTTCGAGTTTTCCACCTTATCGCTTAGGCGAATGCTGAAATTGATATTTCATTTCTACGAATGTTCTGCTGTCCCATTTCATATAGTTTCATTCCATTGGTTGAAAGTACCAGGCGAGGTGGACCGGTGCGGTTTGACGGTGACTTGTGCCATGAAAATGTTGGATTGTATTGTTAGAATTGGAGGAAAACATTTCGGTACCTGAGTCTTGTCTAGAGCCGGCCGTTTGTGCTTAAGCCATGATTAGATAATATGCGGGAGACACTGCAACTTTCTATTTCTCTAAAATATTGAATCTCTCGCACTGACGTAACCTTCGACGTTTTCAGCTTCAGTATAGGAGAATTCTTGGAAGGTTGGTACCTCAACTGCAGATATATAGCTCAATTCCTGGCGGTTGAAGCGTATGAGATCATTTGTTTCTATTCTTAAGGTAAATATTTTTCGATTCTCTACTCATAAATTCTTTGTAATATTTTTTCAGCATGCTCTATACTGAATTCGCAATATCATCATCAGTTTATGTAATTTCGTATTTAATGACTCTTTGCATCGAAATGGTCAGTTTTAAGGATCTTTATGTTATTTATGGATAGCTTAACCTTGAGGATAAAACTAGCTTAGCTTTAGAATTAAATATTCAAAATGACAAACGCATTGTTTCCACATATCCTTGTTATGATGCCCGACGTTGCAAGCAGGTGGTATGATGTAATCAGTTATGTACGTCAGGGCTCTTTTGCTTTCTTATTGATTTAGGATTAGTCCTTATTTCATAAGTATGGTGCTTGTATTCAAAGAAAAAATGTTCTCAAATTTGGTTCTTGAATACTGGCAATGTTACTGTAAAGTGTGAATTTTCTTACGGTACTGTGAACGGCACACTATGAAATGTGAAACTTCTTTGCATTGACGAATATATGGTTAGATTAGCCTTAGATAGCGGGCGAGTGACCGTTGGTGTTAATTATAAACATTGCTATAGTAAATATGTACTTTTGTTTAATAAGATCTTATTACAAACACCATCGCTATGTACCAGGCATCCCCTCATAATAAACATGACGTACAAGCAGAGATGGATTTTTTCAAGTACATCTTCCGTTCGGCACTTTAACAGAAATATACCTACCGGGCATGTTATAATCAAATACATACAGGTGCCAAATCTCAACAGGATGATACGCTCTTTATACCTCGCCATAAGACATCTTTATATTCTTTATCCTACTTATCTTTATCTCCGTTACTAAGAGGTGGAGCATCCCGAAGCAACGTCACTTTTAAAACTAATCTTCAACAATTCTAGCATTAGGTCGTTTTTCATCTATCGAGAGAGGGTTAGCAGAACAATTAATGTGGTAAAATTGCAGAGGTAATTTTATATAAGTTTTATATTATTTTGGGGCAGGAATTGTTTAGTTTCATCCCGCGACTACACTCAACAGTGTCGATTTTATAGTCTTGTATCATTTATTGTATTAATTAGGACTGGCTAAGTGGAAGAAAAAGCTCTTATGTCTCCATAACTCTGCCAGTCAAAATAAAACATTCTATTCCATTTTATATCCTGTTCTTATAAATAAATTTTAATACAACGATGCATATATCTCTGTTCGATTAACAATATTTCCTGAACTAAGTTTTTAGCCTTACTGTAAAAATGGGCAAAACTATCCTAAGATGTCAAAACATCCCAAACATCCAAAAACACAACTAGATTCTTGTTAAAGAAAAGTGCTCCATAAGTTTCTCTAAATAAAGTTTTTCAGGAACCTTCAAACTAGACAGTACTAAAGGACAAAGCTCACAAAGAAAATAGCAGAGAGATAAAAACGAAAACTGTAAAAGAGGAAAGAAAACAAAAGAAGAATAGCTAATAGCAGAAATAAAAATATATTACAATGTTTACAAAACAAAGCAGCTCATTTGGAACAGAAAGTAAACTCATTGAGAGTGTGTTCTGGGCAATTTTACAGTTTCACAAGGAGAGTAGTTTCTCTGCTTTGTCTTGCTTCTTTGAACATTTGTCCTTTATGTCCAGGCATCTTGTGTCTGCTAACACAGAACAATTTACATGTAAATACGCTGTAAATTTGTTATTTAATTTCGATGATGCCATTTGCGATGACAATAATAGAGAAATTAGCAAGTTTGCAATAAGGACAATGGTCGAACGGTTCAAATGGAAAGGTAATTGCAAGTTGACCTTCTGGTTGCGCAGTGGGGCGAGGCGGTAATGTGAAACACTGGTAAATGAGGGTGGGACTGTTTGGTAATTAAACTACATACAAGGCTATATCCCGCAAGCACGCAGCGAGGCAGAATTGTGAGACTGATAGCACTGGCAAAGTCGATATCACTCTACTTGTCCAAATTTTACGGAAATTATTTATAACACGTCTTAAAAGAAAGGATTGCTTGTCCCTCGGCAGAGAAAGGTGATTGTTTCTGTTTGATGTTTAAACATCACTATTGAATTGGTAATATTCTATTCAATGTAGGAATATCAGCCATTGAATGTGTAAGGGATGCACATCTGCAATGAACACGTTCATAGCCATTACTACCAGAACTGTAAACAAGTATGCGATTTCGGTATCAGAAGTGGTCATTTTGAAAGAATGTGAGGAGAGCTACTTTGTCATAGATCCGATGCAAGTATTCATGTGAAAATGGTAAATGGGTAAATCTAAATGGAACACATTTTGTACCCTTTTCCATGCTGAAAATCTATTATGATAGTTGGACCACATGTGATTAAATACCTCATCGATAGAGCAAGGTAATTATAAACATTTTGGAAATTTCGGTTGGTGTATAAATTAATATTTACGCTTTTCCAAAATGAATTATTAGTGGAATTCAGAAAGTAAACTACAGTGGTTATTCCGGAGAGAAGTTTTTATTGATCGACTATACGACGCAAATATATGACGCAAATATATCACACTATATTTTGACAGTTTATGTAGACATTTGTCTGAACTTTTCACTAATTGTTCGATTCTGTGATGATAGATATCCGACATGGAGCCCTTGGAGATAGCTGTGTGCATCTATAAGCCGGATGCTTCCATATATCCCATCAAAAATCGGAAGCGAAGATTATGTTTCGCACCTTGTATTGTCGCAAATGATAACTATGCCTTTGCTGAATTTCCCTCCCCACTTGTTTTTCACACTTTGCACAATGACATTGATAGCAGTAAACATTGTCATTAATGTTGAACACTTTTGCATAAACTTGGTGTAAACAAGCCACAATTAAAGAAAACTGGCCAATATTTTATGCTCATGTAGCAACTTACATGGTTAAAGAAATAGCTACCTGCCATTGAAGATGTTGGAGAACCCAAAACATTGTTTCTTTGTATTCGGGTGACAATGAAGAGAAAGCCCTTTATGGACATACTTTCCGATAATCCAGATGACCTAGGACGATGGAATGAATGTTTTCTATTGAGATGTCTAACTCCTGCCAACTTCCGTAACAGGTTCTCTGCCACTGCTGCGAACAATCATCCTGCAGTTCAAATTTCTGGCGGCTGAATGCAACATCGCCGAAAACACACAGTGCATTTCTGTGCTGTTCAGCTGCTTTGCTCATAAGAATCATATTGTTCCTTATACTTCAATCTTGGAGTACCTTTCCAGTTTAGGCGCCATTTTGTACTCGTCATGCATTTACCACCAGTACAATGGAAGTGCCTCTATACTATGGAGACCTGAATATGACCTCTTCTGCGCATGCTCCACTCTTGTCGCGCACTACTTCCAGACGCGGGTTGCAAGTATAACTTCTAATTATGATTTGTAACAGCCTTTAGGAGTGAGGATGGAATCGCAAGCTGAATCTGCCAGCCTTTAAGGTATTGCGAGTTTACTTTCCACTTTAAAGGCCTATTCACAATGAAAATTAAACGCAAACATAACAAAATAAAACGGAACACATAAGCTTAGTGGTACGTAGGCATTCACAATGAAACGCGCAACCGTAAACATTAAAAAAAGAACAAACAAAGATCAACTAACAGCTGATTGAAAATGGCTGCTTCTGAGCAGACTGCGGCAGCGTTTATGTATGTGCAAAGTGCAGTAACTAATTTGCTTGGAGTAATATAAGCAAGGATAGCTTTCGATAATGCAATTAATCTTTTGTCCATTGACGCCATTCTGTATACCTAGCCACTGATCTTCAGCTGTCTCTACCACAGTGCGCAAAAACAGAGCAGCTGCGTCCTGATTGACTGATTTCTTAAGTTTAAATTAGACATAAACGCAAAACCTTGGACCTTGAAAGCTTCTAAGTTTACGTCTAATTGTACGTTTATTTTATGTCATTGTGAATTGTTCCATTACAATACTTAGCATCTAGCTTTTATGTTTAAGTTTCAGTTACGTTTAATTTTCATTATGAATGGGGCGTTACTGCTGTAACATGCTCGTAATGTGGTTGATTTGAAGAGTGGGGGCGCCCTTTCGGGTCCCGTCTCTACAATAAGAATTAATTAATATTCAAATCAGTGCACAATGAGAACTGCATGGAAATAACTTTCCCTAATCAATGATTGCCAACTTTTGTCTATGTATCTGTAATCATCTTCCTAAGTTTGGTACTGCATATCAAGTGTATTAACTCCATCTTAATAACTGCTTGTTTTATATTTAAAGTCACCCAATTTACAACCTGAGAAGCATATCAGAATAAATAAATACATTTCGTTTAAAGAATAAAGGTATAGCCGATGTAATACCAAGAACTGCGAAACCCTTTTCAGACACCTTACATGAATTTAAACTAAATGTTCACAATCTTTATAAAGAAGCATATTTACTTATTTGTTTGTTTAAAATGAAATTTTATTGATGTAGCTAATTACAATTAATAAACTGGAGTTTCGCGCTTTTTTCCTTAGCTTATGTTTCTATTTTAGTGTTGAAGAGGTATGTCTCATATTTTACTGGTGCTCAATGCCAACTTTGCATATATGCCAAAGTACAGAAAAGTGGATGCGCACTGTTTTTTGTTTATTAAATAATTATTAATATTACAGTTCATGCCTGAGTGGTTTAATTAGGATCTCATATGGTGCCAGTTATCAGGCTTATTGAAATTGGTTTTATTTCTCCTCCGCATTTGTTACTTATATGATAAACGATTTTAAAGAGGCTGTATTTTAAAACAATATTTGTCTATTATTTGATTTATAAGAACTAACTCAATTGCAATTTAACTGTTGTAGGCTTAGCAGTTTTTCATTTCTACATTAATACACAAAATTCTTACTGTTATATTAATTAATTTTGCTCTGTAACACCCAGAACTCTTCCCGCGTTTTTCTCGGCTAGTAAGGACGCCGTGCGTCTTCTGCTAGCACGACAATTCGATAACAGCGCATGCGCGAGAATAGGTGCAGGTGCTGTATAGTCTCATGAAATAAAAAAATACAGCTGACGTGAGAAATGCCATTTCTGTCCATTAATTGACAATTAACGATAAAGTGAACATTTCGTTGTTTGTTATTGGAATAATGGGGTGAGTATATAAAGTTTTTCAAAAGCAAAGCATAATTTATTTTACAGGTAGATTACATTTTTATATAAAATGCATATACATGTTAAATATTATTTCTTAAAACAGTTTACTTTATAAATACGACAATTTTCCATAATAATCATCGTTACTGAACAATGACACCTTCGGATATATTTTAAGTTAGAACCAACGAATTTTTTTACTTTTTCTGATAGAGCGCCTTTGTTTTAATTACCCTGCATCTTCACTTGTTTTACACAGAATCTTCATTTATTTTTTTAATTAAACTGCTTTCCGAACTCAAGCATTAACACATTTATAAATAAGCGCATTTTACTGTGACAAAAATGCAACTCTCATAGCAATGTACATTTCTGTGTTAAACAAATTAAGATTGTGTATAAATCAAATAAAGGTGCAGAGTGATAAAAATAAAACCGCTCTATTAGAAAATGTGAAAAAATTACTTTCTAATTTTAAAAGTTCTTCGTCTTATCTTATGCAACAGTGACTACGGAAACCGTTTAAGAACTAAGAGTTGATGGTCTGTTATTTGTTTTGCATCCACCTGCAAAATAAACAATGCGTTACGAAAAGCTCTTTACAGCCTCCTAGAATGTTCTACATTTTTTGACATTAGAAATCTATATAAACATTTCTCAATTCCAAAAAAAATGTGAACCTCTGCCTGGAAATGTTGGTGCATGAGACACACACATTGGGAATATTTCTAACGATTCAAAATGTGTTAATTCATTTTCATTCCTATACTGCAGAATGTTACCTGATATGTGTATTAAACCACAACATTAATTGTTAATTTTAATATCTGAATTAGAGGAACAATTCTGCATTTCACTTGCAAACTGTTAACAGATTGCTAATATTGTTAGTTATTATTAATATTAAAGCTTTGTAGGTTTATATTATTTACTGTAATATTATTTTTATCATTTATTACTATAGTGTAAGAATACATACAATAAAAAGAAAACTATTTTTAAATGTGCACTTATTTGTTTATTTACATTTTTACATTTTGTAAACCAGTGATGAACAGCTTTAAATATATATATATAAGATGCAAATTTAGGATTTTAGCTTTCAGTTAAATCTTAGGGTTCCTCAACAGTGAGAGAATTTTTAAAGGCAGTTCGCGTCAAGAAAAGTTTGAAAACCGCTAATCTCAGAATAAATAAACGGTTTGACGTGACGAAACTGGACTTACTCTTTCGGTGTGTGATTTCGATGAAGAAACGCCAAATATCATTTGAGTTTCTATTTTCCGTTATCCTAATACAAGTTAATTGACCCCTTCCTAAAAATGATATTAAACAATGTTCTCCTTCGTTATTATCGTGAGCTTGTTAACAATGCACCCTGCATACAACTAGCGAATGTAATAAGCCGCAAACCACAAAAGGCTACTAATATGCTATCCATATACAGGTACTGCTCATTATCAGCATGTAATTACAATTTGTTACACACATGTTGCGGTAACATTTGGCAGTATAGAAATGAAAAGCACTCAAAATGTATTCAATGAAAACCAATGACAAGCTTTCATTAATTCATTTTATTCACCGTTTCACAGTTGATATTAAATGTTAACAAAGTTAATAGAGCAAAAACTTGATATTGTAATAATAAATTGTTAGACATGATAAACTATCGCGCACCAGATAAACAAGTGATGTCAAATTCTAAAGTACTTCGTACAATAAACACATACAATTGAAAGTATAGGGGAACATACGCATCAGACCCGTCATTAAGGGGAGATGTCAATCAAAGTGAAATATATACTAAAAACTGCATAATTTTAAGTGTACAATGTAATTGTTTCTCAACAGTAATATATTTTTGTTTTATTGAAACATACGAACATCAACTTCTTAAATATGCAACTACTGTAGTTACATCGCGTATTTAAGTAATAGTAGTAGTAGTAGTAGTAGTAGTAGTAGTAGTAGTAGTAGTAGTAGTAGTAGTAATAGTAGTAGTAGTAGTAGTAGTAGTAGTAGTAGTAGTAGTAGTAGTAGTGGTAGTAGTAGTAGTAGTAGTAGTAGTAGTAGTAATAGTAGTAGTAGTAGTAGTAGTAGTGGTAGTAGTAGTAGTAGTAGTAGTAGTAGTAGTAGTAGTAGTAGTAGTAGTAGTAGTAGTAGACTTCTAAATGCCTAAATATGTTTTCTGGGAACAGCATTTTTTTCTCAGGTGTTCATTGGGTACAGTGTCCAGCGGGTACATTCGGCTTGAATATGTACCCATTCCTTCTCCCCTCCACAAAATGGGCAGATTCTTCTACCAGAACTTTCCTTATTTTTTGAGTCTTGCAACCTCCGAGTCTAAAACAGGTCATTCCTAATCTCGGCGTTCTCCCTACAACGAGCATATATACCTCTTTACTCAAGGTTAATTTAATTTCATTTGAGAGGTTCAAGGAGACTTTCGTGTTACATCCTTCCTCGATTACCTGTCTGCTGATATCTTCTAGTCTTGTTTTAACCTTCATTCATACATTTTTATTGTTTTCTGCCTCGTTGTCATATTGAACCCAGAGCAATTCCACTGAGTCCTCTTTCCACTTCTGCTGCCCAAAACTTGATGTTATCTGGTGCCTATAACATTTAACTCAAAGTGTTGACTGATCTCCCTGAATTAGTCTGTCAGTATTTCAACGTCCTTATTTTACTATTAACTGTATCTTCATAGCAACTCACTCCCTCTTGGCCACAGTTTTTTTATTAGTGTTTAACGCCCGTTTTTACTGCTGAGGCACCACAGGCGGTGGACACTGAATATATGAGATGAAACGAATATTGGGAAAGGATTTTTTTTTTTAAGGAAGGAAGCGTTCCAAGCCTAAGTTTAGGGTATCTCTCCGGTATTTACCATTTATGAGGACTGAGGAAAATCTGGAAAAAACCTCAGCCAGGGAGGACGGTCCTGGTGGGGTTCGAACCCCAGATTCCCGCTCACGAGTCCGTGCCTTAACGACCTCGGCCACCCGTGGCGGTAACCACAGTTTGACGTTCCTTTGAAAAGCCGAGAACCCTTTTCTAAAATACGACTTGAATTTTAGCGTGTGACATAATACGAGAGTTTGTACATATTTCAGGAAAACTAAACGAGTATTTTCGCCAAAAAGGTTAAAACGATGTTTAAATGTTACGTATATTTATGCACCTTTTAAAAACATTACAGTTCAATGATATGAAATTTTATATGCTCTTTATACACACATAACAGAACGATTTGATACAAGAATTTTCTATTGCATTTGGTTTAATAAATGTACTATCTGAAAACGATAGCTTTTTCAACAATGTACATTGTTGCTTTTTTGGAAAATATAGAATCTAGCTAAGTTTCCATACAAAGAAGCAAAGCTTTTATACTTCTTTATAAATTTTTGCAAAATTTCAGGCAAATTTTATCAGATAGGTTTGAGATAAAGGAACGGGTATTGTTAAAAATGAAACTTTCAGAAAATTAATGCAACGTTTAGGATGATAAATATGCATTAGTTATTTTCTAAGTGTGATTCTTATAAGCCTCCATATGAATACTGAGAGTCTTCTGATTATCATTTAAAGCTTTCTTGGCTCCATTCGTTCTCTGGGCAAATTCGGACATATTTTCAACAACTTTAACAGCAGCGATGATTTGTTCTATCAATACGCTCCAGTGCACTCTTGGAGTGAAGCTCAACTTTTCCATTGCAGCCAGTATATCCCAATTCCCATCATTAAATATTACTGTAACATCAAAAGCAGTCATTTTTATCACTGTTAGAGAAGCAAACGTGGTCTTAGGGCAATGCTTTCATATTAAACAGTTAAGGCGGTCGTTGAGACTGTGTGTTTTGCCACGAGTATAATTCTATATCTGACAGTGCTCTGAAAGAGGGCTTTATGGCATTCATGATTTCTTCTGGATAGCTATGTTTATGGTTGAGCTTCTTCTTGTATATGCAACAGTTTTCTGTACATAGAACCTGCTGAGATCATACTTCTTTTCTCATTTCTTACACACCTTGAATATTATTGCACAGCAGCTTTGGAATTCCTTTATTTTATTCTTGGTATTAACGCTTTTAAACACATTTGTATTTGCAGTAATCCACTAGCTACAAAATTAGCTTACTGTTTTCAAGATTAATAGCTTTGACACAAATGTAAATACATCCCATTGCCTTTTAGATTAACTGATTATAGTTTGCCTGCTCAGTAAACATAATATTTCGCCTTTTGCAACTTTGGCATGCAAGAAATCACTCAAAAATTGCTAAACTTCAGTATGCATTTTCTGCAACAGCGAGAGTATCACTATGGGCATTTGTACAATTTTAGGTTACTTTCTGATGGAGTTATATATTCATTTTTGCAAACTTATAGCTTAAGCATTATGAACAAAATAAACCTATATTTGAAAATGTTGAATTTTTAACCATTTTCATTGACATCTTCCTTTAAATAACTCCAAATGAGTGTTATAATTATCCAGTGGTGCATAAGTAGAATAAAAACAGCACCCTCCAATATTAGATTTTTCATCCCCCTCCCTTTTCACCGCCACGGGTGGCCGAGATCGTTAAGGCGCGGACTCGTGAGTGGGAGGTCGGTGACCGTCCTCCCTGACTGAGGTTTTTTCCATGTTTTCCTCAGTCCTCATAAATGGCAAATGCCGGGGAGGTACCCTAAACTTAGGCCTGGAACGAGTCCTTCCTTAAAAATAAATCCTTTCCCAATATATCATTTCATGTATCACCAGTCGTGTGTTATGATGGAGTTTTGGCTTGCTCCAATGTCAGCAGTACTACAGGGCTTCCAGAAATGCCCTTACCGCTCGTACAGGGATTTGCTTCTCGGCACCTGGGCATGCCACAGCCGGCCGCGCCTTATGCAGACCAAACACCAATTTTCCTATCATAAAGAGGGGTTTCTTGCATACAGTTTAGACTTTCAGAACAACAATAAACTGTGTTGTGAGTGCTCACACTATCGTTTTGGTGGAACTACCCCTCGTCTAAAACATTTTGGGTCAAAATCCTTCAGTAGCTTGTGAAAGAAACCACTCACAATAACGCAGGTGTACTACGGGATCACCTTGTAGACAGTGGACACGTGTACATTTGTAAGGTTTGAGTTTTAACATGTTGTGGCTGTATGCGCATAATGCACTTAAATCCGAAATTTTTGAGTTAATTTTGGTAGTGATGTTAATAAATTTTCAATATTTGCGCCAAGTTCGTCTGTTTTGTTTTATGTTAAAACTGTACATCTTCACTTGTGTTTCTTGTTTTGCATTGAACCAGTAGTGTCATATTTATTTACAAGATCGTGAATTCTGGAAACAAATAATTGCCCAGGGAATATTCGAATAAATTCCTCATGAACGCACGATTCATATTTATTACAACATTCACACCGAAAAATATGTAGCTTAAAGTCACCTGTCTTGACATCTTTGCGAAAGAATGTAGACTGGTGACCGCTCGGAATTTCAAGGACGCTTACAGCAGGCGGCCGTGAGTGGGGAAGAGAGCCAGCCTTGGCCGAGACGATAAATCCTAAGCGAACGGTTAGGACATATTCTGCAAGTCCGGTGCTATAGTACCGGAATGTCAATAGAAGAACGCAGCTATTGACAATTTGTTTATTTATATGAATAGGGTGCATTCAAAATCTATTGCAATGTTCCCTCACTATTTTCCTTTGCATTATTCTAAATATGAAAAATATACCAGAACAACCTACTCAGTAAGAAGAGTTACATAAATGAAGTAAATTTTAATGTCATGGAAAAAATGCCAAATGAAACCTAATGCCTTATACAGCTTCAATAGGTTACACTGAAGTGAAGAAGAAAATCCTACGTCGGCCCTATTCCACAAATGTTAGAATTATAATTTAGCCTCTAACATCCCTTGAGGGTTAAGACCCCTACCCAATGGGAGGGAAGCTTTGAGTATAATCCCTAAGTGAGCTAGTCCTCTGGAGTCCTTTTTAGTTCGTGTTCGTTTGTAGTAATAATTGTTACGCCCCTACCCTTCACTAACTGTTCACTATACACTATTTTCAATCACTTTGTGTTCGTGATTGGTTAATATACCTACAAATTTATACTACTGTTCACTACTCGTAGCTTCGTGTTTCAGCGCTTCAAACCCCGTCGTCAATTTCTTCCACACTTCCCTGCTTCTTGCTGGTCTCGTCCACTGATTCCCCATCTGGTGCTTGACGTGTACGCCCATTTGGTTCTCTCCCTGCCCACGTGCCCCTTGCCGATCTTGGGTGCCCATATGGATACTTTGTAGGTCCACATTGTTCCGTCCTTCCTCGCCTCATGGCCGCCCATCGGTCCTGGTGGTGTAGTGGTAACCATACTTGCCTCATAAACCCAAGATCGCGGGTTCGATCCCGGCCAGGACCGATGAATTTTTGCGGGCGTAAAAATCTTAAGTACGGTTCCTTCGGAAGGGAAGTACAGCCGTGGGTTCCGTGTCGTACATTTACGACACGATAAAGAACCTCAAGCCTGATAAAAGAGGCCTCTGAGCAAAATTGGTTGGCCGTTTCACGCCCTGAATTGAATGGGACGCTGATGACCTGAGTTGTTAAAGAGCGTCCGTGAATAAACCAAATAAAAAACGAAACGCATGGCCACCCATTTCCATTTAAGGAATTATGCTGAATTGATCGCCTATCTCATGCCCGTTTTCCTCCTGAGGTCTTCATTGCTTATTCTGTACTTTCTTGTCAATTTGTAATATCTTTCGCTCCAACTTTCTCTGGCACATTTGTATCATGGGTTTTGTTCTCTCTTTTAATGTCCAGGTTTGGCTGTCATACAGTAGAATTGATAGCACTTAATTTTCGAATACCTCTACACTATGCTCGTCCTCAGAGATGTGCTTCAGGATGTCCTCAGGTTCTTCCAGGCTTGTTCTTTTTTTGAATTCCTCGATTTTCCTATGCAAGGATGTTTTGATCCAGATGTGGTTTGTGTGTGTGTGTGTGTGTGTGTGTGTGTGTGTGTCCTGTACATAGTCTAGCGGGTTTCATTGGCGTTTATTGCTATCTCCGTAATATTGGTCATTATCTTTGTCTTCTTGCGGTTCATTTTTAGGCCAACTTCTGAGCTCACTTTTCCTAGACTCCTTTGTTCCAACTTCTTTGTTGTTTCCGCTATCAAGGCTGTGTCCTCTGCGAGCCAAGTCTTGCTCCATGTTGATTCCGTATTCATTTTCCAATTTCAGTTTGCGACGTGATCCTACAGTATGCTTGTAAAGATCTTCGGTGATAACAGGTCTCCCTATTTAACTCCCTTTTCCAGTATGAAGCTCCCTCGGTCTAATAAATTACAAGTGTGCGAGTTTATCTTGTCGAATTGTGTTTCACAAAGGTTTTTTCCATACTTGCATTTTGCACCTCTATACTTATTAGTAAACACGTGATTTTTAACTGACTTTGCTCCACAGAAATATAACCATTAGTCATACTATTGTAATTTGTATAGATTTACTTGCAATTGAAGGAATGTTGGAAAGTTCAAATACAAGTGCAATTTTTAATATTTTTGAATAATTTGCCTAAATAGTGATAAAAATGATGAAATTATGAGAATATACGTGTATATAAATAAGTAATAATTAGGAATTTGAGTGAATTTTTAAAATATTTGATAAATTGCACAAAAACAATTTCTTTCCTTGCTTCATTCTCTTTCAAAATAGATAATTTAGTTTATTTTGATACAATTTTCACAATTTTTCTTGTAATGAAAATGTAATTGCCAAAAAACACAAACAAAAGGTATATAAATGAAAATTATCAAATTATTAAATAAATTACCCAACGCAATCGACAAGATAAAGTTTTATGCCGTCTCTCAACTAAAATTGATGGTGCGACATAAGCCCTTGAATGAAAGTGTATGATGGCTATCTCAAAATGAAAGATTACGAAATATTGTCAAATGTATAATAAAATATAAAATGTATTTTTATAAAAAATATCACATCAAAATTGTAGAAATGATTATAAATCATTTTGCACATTAAAAATACGAGATAACCTAAGTCATGTGTGACGTTATGTGGGGAACAGATGTTACTTCATTTTCTATTATGACATCACTTGTAACTTTAACAGTTTACATTGTTTTATGGAACAGAACCCTACAGCCCCAAACTTTACAAAAACTTGTACCAGTGTTTTAGACGACTGTTTTTACATTCTGTACTCCGTGGTAAAAACGGTTTTAGGCCTAAATAATTTTTTAAAAAATTATGTAGTATTGCTGAGGTATACCAAGTTCAGCTAAGCGTTTTCGTGTTCATTTCGCTGCAAATGCCTGCATGTTGACGTCACGAGTTCTCCGCTTCGCACTTGATCTTTCACACTCCGTTTCAAAAGCACGCTTTTTCCATCATAATCAGAAATGCTGAAGATATAAATTGAGACGTGAATAGTCTGATAAAAAAAAGGCAGGTAGCAATATCTGTGGTTTGCTAAATAACGGCTCTCCAAGATGAAATATTCTTTGTCTGCCTTTATTAATTTCCTGTATGACAAGACTATCCTCAGGAGGAAACTTTAAGCTCGTTTTCCCACAAGCCAGTGCGTTATATTCGGTGACTGCGTCGGAATCCAACTGCAGTTGATACTCTGCGGACAGCTGGCAGGCTCTTGTTGAGCCCAACTTACAGTTGGTGGGCAGAAACTTGAAAACCGCTTCCATTAAACGAGCATAGTTTGTATTCCTGCATTTGTGCGCTGAGTTCCAGTCACCGTCTGCCGTGAGCTGTACCCTGTCCTTAAAAACAGTACCTGAAGACATATCCGCAGCACTGGGGGACTGAGTCCGACATCTAAATGGATCAAAGCCACTGATTGCCCAAAAATTACACTGAAAAATGACCCTGATGACCAAATAATTGAGGAACAGTCATGTATTTGAAACTGAAATAAAAAAATAAGAGAACTAAACAAACGATTTTATTATTGATTAGCCCCTATGTTGGCATATATCTACAAAGTTCTAACGCCTTTTAGTAACTCATTTCCTAATGTTTTTCCTTTCTTAATTTTATTATTATTACGAAACGATATCTAAAAGTGTATATATTTTAATTTCATACTACAGAGTTTGCATTTTTAAAAGTTGTATTTTTATTTATTTAATAATAATACATAAATATTTTTATTTTCAGGGAAAGTAAAAGTTTGAAAAACGTATTTTATAACGTACGATCTATTTTTTTTTTTTTGGACTATACCCTTTCTGCAGGACATTTCATCTTTAATGTATTTTAAAATAAAATTGTTGGAGCTGGAATTTACTGCCAGGGCCAGCAGTGTGTGCCATATTTTGAGCTACAAAGCCACAAATCATAATTGTCCCAACATATACTTTTCACCGTGACCCCACCGCCAAACAATTCCATTTGTAAATGGAAGCTTTCCTGGTCACACATGCTACCTGCATATATCGGTCAGAGCTGCAGAAAATACTGGGAACATTTTTCATTCTAACGGGGTTAAAACCAACGTATTTCTTTCCGCTTCCTTTTCACATTAGTTTGAACTATTTCACCCCTCCATCACCACAAACTACACTCTCGGGGTAAAGTGCAGGTTATTGACACATTAGACCTTCGGCCAAAACAGTTTTCCGCATATATTTTTCATTTTTTTACGACAGCATGTTCCAGATACATGATTTGTCGCTTCTATTTCTTGTTCCCCAGTATTCACTGTACATAAATTTTTATTTAGATGTTTTTTGATGATTATCACTGATTCATACTAGGCGATTTCCTATATTTGGAAATTAATGTTGAAAATACTGTGAAACAATAAACTGCCAGACGCTGGTCAAATATCTACAGGCAAATTCAAAATATAAGTCAACCGGATCAGAAACGCCCTTTTCACTTATTTCTCGGCTCATTTATTTCATAAAACAGTAACATCGAAACAGGCAGTCGAGATCGTTTAGGTAGGTCCGGAGCGGTATGTCTGGGATTCGATTCCTGTCATGAAAGTCCTCACTGATTGAGGTTTTCTCCGGATTTTCCTCATTCCTCATAAATGGCAAGTGCCAGAGACGGTATGTTAACCTTACATGTGCCTTCCTTTAATAAAAGTCCTTTCCCAAATGATTTCGTCTCATATGTCACTAGTGTCCACAGCCTTAGCAGTAAAATCGGAGTTAAACACTATTTAAAAATGATAGAAAAACGATATCTGCACACATGATCAGAACTTTATCTTTTCAGCTTAAGAGAGAAATTATTTTTGAACATTTTATATTTTAAAAATAAAAAATTACATTTGCTTTAAAATAAGATTTCAAATATGTGTCTTAGTTCTATACCAGGAATGTCATAATTCTGCAGTTTTAAAATCTTATCTTAGATAACGAACGTTTGTCTCACTAAGACGATCTTCCCAAAAGCTAAAAAAATATCACGCCTTTCATTTATTTGGCAACCTCAGTTGCTGTGTGCACCTCCGGCCCCAGTGTGTCAATGAGTCACGCAACTTAATCGGTACTGCTCTAATTTGCCATTACAGTGCAGTGCTTAGTTCCACTCTTCTACGTGTGAGTGCTGTTTGTTATGATACAAAAATTTAGTTTAAAACCAATACTTTTAGTTGTGTTGCAATCTCAAAAAAAAAAAAAAAAAAAAACAACAAAAAAACAAACAAAAAAAAAAAACACACAAATCAACCAGTATCATATGGAGTTTGAAGAATTTTTTTTTGTTCTGTATTGGCCCATTTAATGAGTTCATAAAAAAGTGAATAGTGATCAGTTTAGGAAAATAAATCAAATCAGAAGCGTCACATTTAACAGAGAAAAATACTTGATCAGAACTATCTCTGGAAAAGCTCTATGGAGTTAACTCATCAAGCGGGAGTCCGCTATGGATTAGCACAATGCACAACAAAATTACGATACTTTATCCATATAGGATTAAAGAATTGCAAACCTTACAGTCCAAAAGATAATAATTGTTCGCAACTGGTTACAAATCTGTAAATGAGGGCGATTTAAACACATGGTTGCTGCTTTTCTTTTAGCGTGCCAAGGCGTGACTTCGTTTGCAAGGACGAGCAGTATTGTTGCAGAGGTGATGGTGATGGTGATGGTGTAATAGTAAGAGGAAATTTATTCCAGTGGCAGACACCATTACAATAAAAATTTAAAAGGGGCACGGATCCGACGAACCATAATAATGCGAGTGCACTAAATGTATTTCATTAAATGTAGGGTATTGGATTTTTCATAACAGTATATGAATTAAATATATATACTACAACAAAATAAAGAATACAGAAAAGAAGCAACATTAGGGATGTCACACACACATCTGAGTTGCCCCACTTTCATAAAATATTTACCCATTTAACCTCCTCTTTCTTGCCCGACAGCAGAGCTCCCTCTGCTCGATCCGGTAGGGTCGTGGTAAATATTTTTCCTTCCCTTCCTCCAAATCTTTACACTTGGCCAGTATATGTATCCACGATTTACCCTCCTCACAGATGAACCAAACTCTCCATCCATCCCCCATGACTTTAACCATTTGCCTTGTCCCTGAGTCTGTAGTTACTGGCCAGTGAGTTTGGATCCTGTTTTGATGTATTGCTCCATAAAATTGTATTTCTAGCGATATCATTTCCCTGCAATGCACATTGTCTGATGTCTATCCATATCCCTCAAACAATACTTAACCTTCCTCCATGTCTGATCCGCTATCCAAATGGAGCCAATCCCTATTGTTTTGAGTAACTTTCTTAATTTGGGTGCCCTCCTTACCGAGTTGGCCCTGATACCCTAATTAAAGCAAGACAAATAATCAAGAAGAGAATATTTTATATTAGTATTTTGTTGGTACGGAGAACAACTATGCTACGCAATAACAGACATCATGGAGTTGATGGAGCCGTTGCACTTCGGCTGAAAAGTGCAGTGTATTACGGAGGATTGCTCTTTTAGGATAATACATATGAATGGGCAACAAACAGCTATAATTACTGACCCAGCAGTTCGTACAAACCGGGATAGCAGACAAATTTAAAGGAGCATAAAGGGTAAAACAGTTTAAGAACAGTGTATACTGGTGATAAACTTAACACCTCTGTGTTCAATTGGTATAGGCTTACTTTTCGGTTAATTGTGAATTGATATAGTTTATTTATGGACGCTCTTTAACATCTCAGATCATCAGCGTCCCATTTTATTCAGGGGGTGAAACAAATTTTGCTCATAGGCCTCTTCTTTCAAGTTTGAATTATTTTTCGATGTTCGAGAGTTTTTGTTCAATTTATTCATACTTTCGAAGAATCTTTCGATATCTTTTTTTAATCCAAAAGAAAATCACTGATTTTTCTCAAATACTCACTATAGGTATTCCGAGGGTTTTATTTAACACTTAAAAGCTTCATATTTTTAATAAATTCTTTCTCTTTATTTCATTTACTTTTTCTTCGTGTATATAAAATACACATTTTATACAATCTTAATTTAATTATTCTGATTTCCAGATTCTTGTGTTCACCCTTTCTTCTTTTTTCTGAAGTTAACAGAAGAATGAATATGTGTTCTAGCAAGGCAGCGCTAAAGCTGACATATTTATTGCATGCAGTTGCTAACGCCCTTGGTTGCCCTCTTTTCTTTTAAAAACACAAAAGGATTAAAAGAAATATTAAAATAAACATACATTGGCCTACCCGATTCCCTTGTGATTTTTATTTCTACATTTTCAACGCCTTCTTTGAATAGGAAAGCACTTGCCATTTCTTCTGTATTTTATCAATCGCATAGCGGAACGAATGTGCGTTGACGCCGTTTCCCCTCGTTTCCCGAGCAAATGAAAGACATGAAGTTTTCTTTCCCTTCAATATTCATAATTACCGAAATGATCTTTATTCTAATAAAACATGTCCATCATGTCGTTTCTCAAGGTAGTTGGAGAGTCACAAAGGAAACATTGCAGAGAACGTTGTTTCCCGAGAAACACATTCAGTTATATTGCTTATAAATAGACATTAGAATTCTTAAGCACGTAACATCAGCTTAGATTCACTCAAACTACAAACAAAGCAGGAATGCAATTATGAGCCTCCATCCGACAGGAAAACAAGAACAGTGAGTGACAGGCATAAGAGGAGAGAGAGTGGTTTGTAGTCGTGATCTATTATACCCACACCACCTGTTATCTAAGTCTAGTACCAGCTTAACTTCATTCCACTTTATTCTGGTTTTTGTACTTAGAAATTCCAATGTCTAAATCTTATAGATTATAATTTTGCAATTTATTTCTTTGCATACGAATTAGGTGTTATACGAAAAGGGTTATTTTACAAATGATACTCATTTCATTAAACTTTCGCACCAGTATGACTAATCATTGCCACGTTCTACTGCTATGAAGTGTTTTTTGGAAATATTACAATTACAAGTGCTCAACCTTAATTCATTACGCAAACGATCGGTAACTTAGAAGGAAAATATGGAAGATGTACCCAATATGGGTGCAAGAAAGGCATTACTTACAAGAACTATGTAGTTAAAGGAATATACCAGAAAAACCTGAGTGCTTTTAAAAATCTTTCATTCTATTTCAATTTAATATGAGCCATGTTTTCTCCTTTTGTTCCAAATTTAAATGATTTAAATATTCTGTGTTATCCAATATAAAATTGCAGCACGTATGAAGTTATTTTGATGGTGGTCATATCGGAAATAAATGCTCTAATTTCGTTAAGGAAAAGCTAAAAGCTTCAGAACATTGTATCAAGAAACTAAGGAAACTTCTGTGTGATGTGCCTAGTCCTAAAAGTAACTTCCTATTTAATTAATCAAATTATGTTATTTTTTCGTTCAGATCTTCTGAGTCGAACGCAATATATTCTTTTTAACAAAACGTGTGATTCAGCTTAAAGTTTTATACTCATAAAATGGTGGGAGAGGGAACCCTCTCTTTATGTGGAAGATTCAAACTGGCTAAGAAATTAAACTTTCTGCCTGTTACCTGCGGTTCAGTTAATAGCTTTTAGAACACTGCTACCAACATTATAGATTACGTCATGTTAGGCATTTTGCTAACAAAAATTGTTCATTAAAACCAGGTATAACAATTTAATCACATTTATTTTTGATAACGGAACCATCAAAGGAGAATTTATCTGGCTATTAAAAATCTCTGAAGAGTAACTTATGAGTAAAATATTTTATTTTCTATATTTAATATTGCAATATTTTCAAAACTAACATGTATGAAAGAAAATATATTACGCACTAATCTAGTGATGAATTGAAGTTAATAGTATAATTTTTATTAACTGTATTTTTTTCTAATTACTGATAAAATGTGTAACAAATTTACATTTTTGTCTCCTTGATAAAACGTGTCTCATATGTGAAACAATTTAAAATAAACTTAGATAAAAATGTAAAATAAATCTGTTATGGGTACAATAAACACATAATTTACGCATATCGACTACTGCAACTGTGATAATATATGAAAGCATTTTCTTATATTTTTTTCTTTTATTTCAATCATAAGTGAAAAAAGATTTAACATATTTCCCAGTTAGAGGTGTAAAGTATTATATGAATGTTAATAAAGACTGAATACTATTAGTAATAACTATATTATATGTTTATTTTACGTTTGTCAACGGCCAAGGAAGTTAATGCCGTCGTTTACAACTTAGAACCTAATGCTGTCGATACTTGAGTTTGAGCGTTACCGAACTGGGTTGACATAAAGTTAGCGAAAAGTGAAGAGGAAAGGTGGACTCTATTGACTTAACCTGAGCTGAAACTGGTGATAACTTTATCATTTTTATAACCATTAACATGCAGCCTTCAAATTGTTTCTACCTTTGTGCCTTTGCTGACATCCTCTTCACGCTGCACTAGCTTTATGTTCTGCTATGAGTCAAGGTGGTGGGAAAGACCAATAGAAGCGGCTGCAAATAGTTACAGTATGTAAAACAAATGGATAATACAGGTATGTGTCTGTGGTTATTTCGAAAGGTGTTTTTTTTTTCTTTTTCTTACCTACATTGCACCAAGAAACGAGTATCTCGCCGATTTAGTTATGAAAATTTTCATTAACTGTTTCTTGCAACTTTTTTATCTTTCTGTTAATTTCTAAAAGATAAATTCAAAGTTTTTATGTATTAAAATAATAAAAAACTGTCTTAAGGGTCTGGTTAATGAGTTTTTAATAAGCATGAATCATTTCTATTCAATTTTAGTCTTTTATAAATGTTATTCGCCTAATGGTTTCTAAACTCTAAATGAAATATTTGAAGGAGGCAACAAATTTAATTAAGTTCAACCTGAAAAATGAAAATATTTAGTACAATTTATTCTATAAATTAAAGAAATTTCACAATTTATATAAAGTTATTAAATTATAAGGAACTAAAACATAGAAAACCATAATATTAAATACAATAAGAATAAACATGCAGAATCCTATAAGGACAGGAAAAAATATTCCTGGCAAGAGTGTTTAGTTTAAGTTTATTTACGGACACTCTTTAATATCTCAGGTCATCAGCGTCCCATTCAAATCAGGGCGCGAAACGGCCGACAAATTTTGCTCAGAGGCCTCTTCTTTCAGGTTTGAGGTTCTTTATCGGGCCATAAATACGACACGGGACCCACAGCTTTACTTCCCTTCCGAAGGAAGCCATACTTAGAATTTTTACGCCCGAAAAAATCCTGGCCCGGATTAAACCCGCGATCTTGAGTTTAGAAGGCAAGTATGGTTACCACTGCGCCACCAGGACCGACTCTGGCAAGAGTAACCCCACTTTTTCACTCTATATGCGCCGCAGTGTATTAATATCTGTAAGAGACTAGTTCACTGTCTTCAAGCTAAGTCTGCGTCTTACCCCTCGTGACAAGTGCCGCATTGAATATGTCCGCCCAACGTTCCTCGCTCCTGTTTTGAATTCTACATAGTTCCCTTCACCTGAATGGATGCTATCTCACTTCCACAGTGTGAGTAGTACCTTCACGTCAGTCAGACCTGCTCGGCGCTGCATACACGTTGGCGATATTGTCATTTAACGGTCTATTTTACATTGGCTTATTTCAAACATTATCTTGTCGTGTTCTGTCAGCGACTATGTTTGACATCCATTTAATGGTATGAGATTCACAGGACGTTCCAGAACATCTCTTTATTATCAGAGTTTGAATCATTCTCCCAATATGAAATTCAAACTCCACTGTCTCTTCTGTGCCAAATCATTGTATATTTCCGGTTGTGTAATATTTGCCATGTTTAAACACGTTCTGTAACACATTTCAGAATAACTTCCTTTATTTTTGTTTCTATTTATGATGTTGGTTATTACTTATGCTTTGCTTGTGTTTATGATTAATCCCGCATTTTTCCTTTCTGGTTCATGCATTCGAGCATTTTCTATACATATCCAGATGACTTTGCAAACATACAATGTATTCTGAAAAAGCATGAATTTTTTTAGTTCTCCATTGTTTAGGTTGAATGTGTTTTTCACATCTGAGTGGTCATGAGCAAACAGATTTTGACTCCAATATTTATATGAATATTATAAACCCTTTGATACACACACAAAAGAGGCATCGCCAGATTCTATACGTCTAACGAAGAACTTCAGGGACACTACTAAATGCTGTATTCACAAGCGCATGCAGCGAGTGCACACTGCAGTGGGAGCTTTACCTGTAAACGTAATGGTCACAATTATAAGCATCTGGAAAAGAAAAACATAGGGTAGAGTATTGGTGGCCGAGAAGGCATTGCTCTTCTGCGTAAGCTCCTGGGTTCAAATTCCGCACATTTGTTTTTATTACTATGGTTTTATAAGTGTATATGAAGAACATAATGTTGTCTTAATATGACATTATATTTTAATGTATAATTTGAGTTTATAATATTACTACACAAAAAACGTAAGCATAAATTAATATATTCTTTGTAAAAACTAAATAAATACATCAACAGAAAATGTTATCCTCTAAAGTGACAACACATAGAAATAAACACAAGTCGATATCATGTATGAACCCTCAGCATGTGTAACTGCCCTCAATCTTCTGGGTATACATGTCAGATGCCTACAGTAGTGTGGACGAGAGGCTGCAACATTCCACGCTTCTTGAATGTGTGCCCATAAGCCATCTATTGTCCTTGCATGTGCAGGGAATGCATGTGCAACATATTGCATTTAGATAGAACAAATACTGAAAGAAATATTATAATATTTACATATATAACGTTGAAGCTTGCTGTGTATGGGAAATATTACGAAACTAATTTGTCATATATGTTACAAAGATTTATTGTGCTTCATGCCGGAAGGCGAACCTGCACTTTTAACCATGACATCACTGCACTCTGCCACAGAGTCAACAGATCACGCATACAAGACAGCTTCTTTAGTGCATGCCATGTAACACTATCGTTGCAGAGACTACACAGCCTTGCTTGTTATATAACCTCGCATTTTAATCTTTTGTGTGTGTGCCAAAGAGTGCACATAATTTTAATGTACAATCTTCGGATATCTTGGCATCTTAATTTGCGATACTTTTCATTAATCCACCGAGCCAAATACTTTTGTGTAATCAATAAATGCGTATAAAACGAAAAACCCTTATATGGTGTAACATATTTTTCTCCAATAAATGTATGTATGTAAGAGGGCCAGTTATTTGAAATCCGAACAGATATCGTTGCAGAAATGCTAGGTAGATGCAGATGTTGGTGATTTTGGCGGGTTTTGCCCCATAGGTATTAAGGTAGTACACCAGGAAACATATAAATTTTCACGCGCGACGAAGCGAATCAAGCGACACACGGTGTATGAGTGGCAGTGTGAGCGGCAAAATGGAAGGGATGTTCTTTTCCCAGTAACATGGTTCCTTCTCAGTTTCCAGTTTCTGGAAAGAGGGACAATATGAATGTCGTGCGTTGTATCGAAACACCCACGAAGTTTGGATAGTCAAAATGCCCAGTACTGATTTCGACTTATGTAATTTCGCACTGTGAATGTTGTCCGTACCAAAATGCAGCAATTTGGGTGGGAAGTGCTGACGCACCCTCCTTACAGCCCTAAATATCTCTCAAAGGCAAACTGTTCACAACGGAGGAAGATCTAAGATCTTACAGAACAATGGTTCCAGAAACAACACAGTGGCATTTAGCGTCTTGTCTCAAAATATAAGGCGAAACAATTTTATTGTACTTTTCCATCAGGTAAATTACAATATACAAATTTTCAGAGAAGTTTAAAAATTAATTATTTTTATAAAATGATCTTTCTTTTCTTATTTTATTTCAGCGCAATGGCCAATTATATACTGAAATAAATAATATGACTAAATTTTTGGCAAATATTTCTTAAGCAAAATAAATTAAATATTTATATGACCATAGAACGAAAACGCTTACTTACTGATTATTTTGGAACCATTGTTAAATTTGCATTAATCACAAGCAGTTGACAACAAATTATTTTCATACTTGTTGAAATCTTTCTTACTAAAAATCAACGTTAAGAAATGGAAAAGTAAATACATAGGGATTGCAAGCCAGTATGAGTCTTACTAAAGTTCAAAAAGCCCATTGTCAACATACTATAAGCTCCAGTTTGTCATATTGACTCTCGAATCCCCCTAGCATTGTGGATTGTCTAGCAGCCCTCCACAGTATTTTCACGAACTCTTGCTCTAAAGTTATTTCCAACCACCCTCAAAACATGTAGTAGTAATCGGTGTATCTTTATTGTTATAAAATTCTTTATAAATATATTTTAAACATGAGTCGTAGACCACAAATGCTTAAGTGCGATACACAATTAAAAAGATGAATAAATAATAATAATAATAATAATAATAATAAAACAATATTAATAATAATAAATTAATTAATTAAAATGGTAAGCACATTTACAGATATATGAATGGAAATATATCACATATTATTTATAATTACGCTAGTTATTGT
Source organism: Metallyticus violacea (assembly GCA_030762175.1). Lineage (NCBI taxonomy): Eukaryota > Metazoa > Arthropoda > Insecta > Mantodea > Metallyticidae > Metallyticus > Metallyticus violacea. The sequence continues at coordinate 44,628,301 of CM060843.1, forward strand.
GTTCTAACCAGAACATAAATTGCTTCTAACTTCGCACAATTTCACTGGAAAAATGCTTACATGTACAGTAAAGCTGCGGATAGCATTTAAATGTTTAAAAAAATATTAGTGCATTTATACAATGCAGACCACTTTGTAAATGAGTTGTAACATAAATAAACCTACGATTTCATCCTCTATTGTTTTTATAACATAAAGATCTTCTTCTTATCACCATATAAAGGCTAGGCGTAGTTCCGAACTATAGGAACTGTTCTTTCTATCTTAAAAGGTTTGAAAAGTTCGTCTTTCTTGAGGTTGATAAGCATAAGTGACTAATGGAATTTGAATATGAGACATTTGCTTTATATGAGAGAATCATCTATTCTGACTCTTCTATCATTTCTTCCATCATTGACTTTATTTTAAGATATGCGACTTTTTTTTTTTTTATCTCTCCTAGTAGTTCCCGTCATCTACCGGAGAAATCTCACCATTTTATATGTTTCGATTCTTCTTTTATCCTGTTGTTAACTGTTGTATTTCAACATTGGTTTACATACAATACTGTTCTATCTAGTTAGTAATTTACACCTCGTGGTTTTTCCTAAATATATATTTATTCACTCTTTGAGTCTATCCTCATCATTTGATTAATGTGCATCCTGGATATTTTACTTCCTCTGTAATTTCCGAATCATTTCATATTTTAGGAATGGAACAATCTTTTATAAGTATTACCAAAGCCCGGAAAGACAAAATACCTTTTCTATCTGTGCGGTTAAATTTAATAGCCAAATTGAAATGAGAATTTTTACGTATATCTGGGATCAATAGGGCCAGTTTTTATTTTGTCTTTTTTGCCTATTTTATCTTCCCTTGCCTGTTTTAAAGTTTAAAGTCTTTTTGCCTGTTTTGGATCTTTGTGGATTTTTTCTGTGGTTATTTACGATTTTTAAAAAACACGTGAAATTTTTCAATATATCCAAATGGAAAAAGTTATAAAAATTAAATGGCATGTTCTCCTCATAAAAATATCTATTAATCGGTGAAACTTGCTAGACATTTATTTCTTTTCAAACAGTCAAAACTTTCTCCTCAACCTATTCACTTCACAAGCTCTTTAAATAGCAGAACCTTCTTAAGTGTAAGGAACCTCGTGCATGAGAATACCAGGAAATAGAGAGGATGATGGAAGTACTGTAGTTTTGAATAATCCTAGCGAATGACCTTGTATCTATCTGCACGAGACAATTCAAGGAAATTTGTAATAAGGGTAACTTCTCAACTGCATAAATGCAACAAACAATTGCAAGCGAGAAAGATGCCAACTGTGCAATAAACCGTCCCAACAATGCGTTCAGTACGTAAGTACGAGAAATATTAACTTGATTCCCCTGTAAACGCCTAAACAGAAAATGAACTTGACCAGAAATCACTGGGCATATTTTGCTCTTTCGCCTTGATTATTCAAAACTACTTTACTTTGTCTTGATTAACGTTTCCATTATGTCCTGAAAGGTGAATGTTATGTTGTAATGATATGAGTCCTTTCGAAATAACTTGTTTTAAACATGTTCCAATCACTTCAGTAGAAGTAGAAAGTTCTTTTACCGTGGTGAAAAATATGCTCTCTGACAAATAGCTGCTATGACAGTTGATACCTTGAAAAAATATCTTTTGTAGCTTGTAATCAAGAAAAGCAATATTAAGTACTTTCGTTGTGTGACAAAGAAATTATTAAACATCTTAAATATCTTTTTCATTAATGAGTAATATTGCTCTTGTTTTTCACTTTTAATAAATTCCTGTTTTAATTATGTTACTGCCTTTCAGTATTTTAAATGCCATTTGCCTGCCTATTTTAATAAATTAAAGGCCTAAACTTCCGGGCTCTGTTCATTACATTTCGTTGTAAATCATCCCAGAAATAGCAATTACTACCTGGTCATTGTTGAATATGGCTGCGCTTAAAAAGACGTTACTCCCTACAAACTCATTTGGGACCCATCTTTAGCCATTCTTCTAGGACTTTGTTTATGCTTAAATTAAACAATACACATCATCATTGTCTAAGTCCTTGTATAATAGTAAGGTTGCAAATTTGTCTTTTAACTGAAGGAAATTAAAATATGTGAAACTGTCATAATGCATTATAGAGAAATGCAGCCCTGGTCACAAGAACATCAACACTGTAACTGTATATAGGTCGGTACTCATATCACCAAAGTTGCTTGGAATTTTCGCTTTGTCACCGTTTCACTGTCTGGTTGACTATTGGTAAACCAATTTCTGAGCTTGGTGAGCGTGATAACATTAAAGGAATGGTGGCAAACAGGGAGAAGGGGAAAACTTCTTTTGTATGTGGAGAAGCGATATCACGAATAAATGACAACAATGCTCACGTAGACATAGTGATAAAGGAAATAATCTGATTACTGAAAGTAAATTATTCTCGTATAATGAGTTATACATCAAGACAGGTTCATCTTTATGAATAATAAGCAAGTATGGAGTGAAACAGCTTCACGGCTGTATCAAAACTCGTGCGTCTGTGGGTAAAGAGAGGCTTACTGGTCTTCAGGGATAATAATGGTCCATAATTACAATAAGGGTCGTTGCATTGTATAGTCAAATAGTGACAGAGGACTCATATAAAAAGATGTGTATGAAAACGCTCGTCCACATCTAGCACTTCACATCCACTAAATCTCTAAGTTAACTGACATTTTCACTTCTCTCGCAACGAACATACACTCTTGACCTTCCTCCTTCTAACTGCTAATTGTTTGAATTATTAAAGAAAGTCTTGATCGGTCGACGCCACATCATTACTAAGCTAGGAAACGGGTACACTGTATTAGCTTCCAAAAGAGCTCGAAATTTCTGCTCCATTACAATGAGATTGGAGCAATGTATTTTATGTATTGAGAAAAACTTTCTGGCCTTCCCTAGTGGAATTAATAGTATTTCTCATTCCAGTTCGATTCGTTTTGATTAAAAGTTGACATACTATGAACTGTTTTCTTTTTAAGAAACATGTATATTAAAATTTCTTAAACAAAACTGTATGTGTAAAAATTAGCAAAAAATGGGTCAGAAACTCTAAGAAAAAGTGTGGTAATTTTTCATATAAAATATCCAACTGGGTTAACCAGCGGAGTAGTTTCACGTCACTGGTTTTCATTCTTTTAATAATGACCTAACGCTCCGAAATACCGGGTTCCCATCTAAAAAACTTTATGACCTACCATCCTCCCTAAAGTTTTACAGGTATACGCCTTTCAAGATTTAATTTTCTTGCACAACTTTATCTCTTAGGCAACCCCGCACTTGGTTCTTCCCTCTACATCAGTTCTTAGAACTTTATAATTCTAATGCCTTAGGAGTCATACGCTAATCCAGTCTTCAGGGAGATCTCGCACTTTCCACCTGCTTCTGAATGCGCTTCTCTCAGAAATATTAACAGCTCCCTTTATTATCCCTCCAATGGGCTGCCTTGTTTTCCCACGCATTATTGTAAAGTTGTTGCAGGCAGATCTCTTCTTAAACTTAAACAGGTAGTGCTAGAATTAATGCAAAACGTATTATGCTAGTTAATATGATTGAAAATAGAATTTGTTTAAAATAAATTTCTCTTAGTGTTGATAACGGGTTCTGAAGTATAGCGATTTAGTTTTACTTCTTTTCCGCTCAACTAATGCTTTTCGAGGCTACTATACTTTGATTTTAGCCAAAAGGTAGGAAAAAAATAACGTGTACCTTGGGCTAGCCTTTTCGATGAATGGAGGAGAACATAAAGTGTATATGAAAGTCACAGAAATTCTCCGTTTTCGAAGCACAATTCCAGATGTGCTGGTAGGGCTGCGAAAGACAATATATGGGGTAGTAGAACGATTTTTAATAACTTATTGGTCAAAATTTGGGGCTGGGACCAAGAAAAAAATTAATCAGGTGAGAAAGGGTTTTCTAAAAGGTATTTTAGAATTGCAGGGGAATGCAGCCAATTGCGGAAGATTTAGGGAATTTGGTGCCTAGCGAGATTATAGAACAGTGAAGAAATGACTACGAATTGTTCACTGAGATCAGGCACTAATTAGAGCGATCTGCTACCAGGAGCAGTTGAGAAGGGGGAGGCGAAATAAGACCTGGGTTTCAAAATTAAGCAGGGATCTGGAAATTATAAGAAAGGCAACATTTAAATCTCAGAGGGAGGGACAGGAGGGATATTTGGAGGAAAATTATGAAAAACTGAGGGAAATGAATAGGCAGGTGAGTCTTTTGGATTATAGTTTTGTTGGGGATATAGTCGAAGCTGAAAATCAGGTGGGAATGCTAAACAGTAGGCCTAACTCAGCAATTAGGGACTACTTGGTTCAGATTAGGCGCGTGGCGAGTGACCAAAATCACAGACAAGAGAGAGCACGAGAATTTGCCCTATATGTGCAAGAGGACAGAGCAATGGAGATAAAGATATCTACCGGCCCGTTTGTTAACGGGGGAGGGGGGCAATGGAGTGCTGCACTTTGCTAGCAAACAAGTTGGAGGAGGAGGGAGTAGGTAAATTTTAAACAAAGTGAGACAGTTCAGGAAGAACAACCGGCTATGGGAGCAAGGAACATTAGACACACTATTTTGAAGATATTTACACAGGTACGTGTGTACGGGATTTTAAGTTATTTATTTTAATACATTTTCTTTTTTAATTTAGGTATTTCTGATTTTTTTTCATTTTTAGTTTATTTTATTTAATATTTTATTTGTTTGTCCCATAAGAGTTAAATATTGGTTTGTATAGTTTCTTGTATTTTTAGTGTATTTATTCTCGGGCACTAGGCCCACCTCCAGTGGTGGCGGCCATACTTCAACGTCACTTCACTTCTCCTTTGTCATGCTCTTAAATATCGCTTACTGAATCTATTCCTTATCAGTCCCACGGCAATATACATTCATTCACGAAAACGGTTGCAAAGACTTGACTCTAAGGCATCTGTTTATGAAAATATTATTTTAAATATGAACCAGTCTACCAGTGCGGAATTCAGCCTTTTCTTCATCAATTGTCTCATTCCAGAGCTGTAATTCATCCTATTATGCACAAATTTGAATCTTCTGGTTCAGTGACAAACAAAAAGCAGAGCGAAAAATTTAGTTTTAACAGAGGAAAAGCTAGATTAACTCACTCTCGAAATTAACACATTCAGAAACATTATCGTGGCCGAATTTAATCGTGTCAATCAAAATGTGTTTTCCCGATACACAGTCTGTTTAGCCAAAGGAAGGCAGCAATTCTTTCTATAAAGTAAGATTGTACTCATATACACATTTTGCGATACGCTTCATATTCAACATTAGATATACAACATCTCGTGAGAGGTCAAGTTTTATAGCTAAATCCTAGTAGTTTATCAAATATAGAAGTTATCAAAGTCGAGTAAGGATTTCATAATGTATACAAATTATTGTATTAATGATCATAGCATTTTAATCTTGAATCCTAATGAGAAAGGATACTTCATTACCTGGATAAAACTCGTCACAAATTGGGATCATAAGTTTATTTATTTTTTGAAACTATTCTTTGATTTTTATATTGGTTAGTTATATTTTTCCTTCTAATTATTTTCGTGCATGGTTTTATTACCGTTCGATTATTGATGAGCATTGATCCGAGAGCAAGGTTTTGCATAAATGTGAATGAAAAATTTTAATGGAATTTAACGCCCGTCTTTACTACTGAAGCGGTGGACACTGATGATACATGAGATGAAATGATATATTGGGAAAGAATTTTTAAGGAAGGAAACGTCCCAGGCCTTAGTTTCGGATACCTTCCGGAACTTACCATTTATGAGGACTGAGGAAAACCTGAGAAACCCTCAGTCATGGAGGACGGTCCTGGCGTTTTCTAACTCCAGATCTCCCGCTCACGAATCCGCGTCTTAACGGCCTCGGCCACCCATAACGGTGCATAGATGTGAGAAAAGTACTAACATTATCATAACTTGCATTAAGTTTTAGATATTTACTCAAGTTCTTGTTAGTATACATTATACAAGTACTTGTGTTAATAACCTATTATGATTGATTTAGACGAAATGTGAGTTACAGAAATATGAACATTTCGAATTGCCTGATTCTTAAACCAAAAGTCCACATATTTTCCTTATCTGGCAGCTAACTAATTTATTTAAGTAATATATGAATATTTTATTTATTTGACACATACCTCTATGGTAGTTGATGAAATGTAAAAAGTTAATTAATTCCAAAAAAAATTAAGATTTTGTTCTAAATCATTACAGCGTTGTTCCCCAGAATTCCTTATAAAGTCACTTATTGTTATGTACTGGAGTAGTAGGTATGAAGTTTGGTATATTAAGGAGAGTTTTAATGAAAATCATATCAATATAATATCATTTGTTTAAATGTGAAAGAAGTTTTGACTTTTTGTTCGCACACCAGGTGAAAAAATTGACCATTTCGTAAATTGAACCAATTAAAACTAGCATAGCATTTATATGTAATGTTGGTGAATTCGCGGTCACGTTGCCTTTTGTTTTATCTGTATCTTTCCATTTCTTTCAATCCTTGTTTTCTAATTTATTATATATTTTCATCAATTTTTATTTTTACTTTCTTCAGTTTTATGTATGTTTCTTTTTGTTTCTTATACTTATCTCTATTGTCTATTTATTTACCCCCAAGGGTGGCAGAGTCGTTAAGGCGCGGGCTCGTGAGCGGGAGGTCTGGGGCTCGAATCCCACCAGGACCGTACTCCCTGACTGGGGTTTTTCCAAGTTTTCCTCAGTCCTCATTACTGGAAAATGCCGGGGAGGTACCCTAAACTTAGACCTGGACCGCTTCCTTTCTTTAAAAAAACCGATATATCATTTCATCTCATGTATCATAAGTGTCCACCGCCTGTGGTGCCTCAATAGTAAAAACGGGCATTAAGCAATACTCAAAAAATCTATTTATTTATAAGTTATCTAATTATTTTAGATGCAGATCATTTTAGGTTATACTGGCCTTCAGTAAAGAAAAAAGTTGAAAATCTGCGCTCTAAGCTAACGTGCTTTCGGTTTCAGTAAGATTAAATTACCTGACGAGGTTTTGTGTTAGCCGATTAAAGGCAAATGCTGGATAATTTTCATACGACGCATCTCTAGGTTCATTTCGCGGTTAATTTCATTCATCAATCATTATCATCTCTGTTCTGTGGTGCGAGCAGTCAATTACGGTCCTGAATTATTCCTAATATGCCTTGCGTGAACAGCGTCCTCTCTAAGTAAATTTAAATAAAATTCTGTTGGTGCAATTCAGTAGAAAGAAAATCAATTGCCCGGTTTCTATAAATACGAAACTGACTCTGTGCAAGGAAGAGCAAGCTTATACCTATTTACATTTCGCCCGGTTTTCAACCAATGGCAGAGTTAGACAAATGAAGATCGTAAACCAGCCTCGAATTGTGCTGCAGAGATTTTCCTTCTCTGTCGGTAAACATTACAAAGATATGTACATTGAGCAGGACTGTGTTTTCAACTCTACCAGGTAGCTTTTAACTATTTACTGAGTTTTCCTGCTTTAAATCCACATAACCCGTGTTTACTAAAAGAAATGATAATTGTGTTTACGTTAGTATATTATAGTGTAATTTAAACACAACGTTAATAATAAACTCAAGAATGTAAACTAGACTATCTGAAATCTTTCTGGTAACGTGGCACTCAACCCACAAATATAGAGCTTTTCAATTGTTCTAAGCCTCCATTTATTCTTTTATGCATAAATAAGGTTTGTTTACACCCTTTCATGTAAGTTGGGCATTTCTGCAATGTCGCTAGCTTATTAAACCGAGCATATCGCGCATATATAGAAAAGAAATCTATACAGCGCAGTTAGCCACAGTAATAATGTAAATCTAACAATCACCAGGAACTTCATTTTCAAATACTTAAGAGCGTAATAAAAGCGGCAAAAGTGTTAGATGCGCTTTAATCAGTCAAAAATTAAATCGGTATTGCATGGGACTTTATAAAGATTGAAACAGGCAAAAACGTTCAATCTTAAGATACAATTACATGAAAAAAGGAAGTAAATTAAAAAGCCATACAAAAAAGTTCTTAGAGTTTTATAAATGTTTCTTAAACGTTTCCGATGAATTGTACATAATCTTTGGAAGTAAATAGGAAAACTTTTGTTGGCAATAAATTTTCCAGATGATAAACTCAAACTTAAATATGCAACCCTATCATAAATAACTTAAATAATATACATCTTAAAGATAAAGGGCTTAACAAGCTATAATGAAATTAGTATTATATTTTTGTAAGCATGGTTCAAGTTTAAATCACGCCACTGTGGCAAAATTTTTAAAGGTGGAATTTTCCCCGAGAGCTTAAATATATTGTTGAACTCTTTTTACAAATTTTTTGAAAAAATAAATAATGTTCAACAGACTAATTAGCTTGAAAGTAACAATATTCTGATAAACGACCAATTAAGTTTCAGGAAAGGAATATCAACAGAAAATACACCTTAATAAACTAAGAAATAAAGTTCTGATAGAACTGAACAATAAAATATTGCACGTCATGCAATATTTTGTGATCAAGGCAAAGATTTTTCCTGTGTTAATAATGGAATCTAATATAAAGTATAAATGTCTGGGAAATAAAAATGGAGAAAATTAAATGCTCCATTAATCATCACATATTTGAATAGTAGAAAACAGAGTCCAAATAGATTCATTATGTAAAAATAATTGTAATGATTGAGATTTGGAGATTATTAATATAGAATCCCACAAGGATCAATGCTCTTTTCATTTTGCAGAATATAAGTTCAACATAGAAGATTAAAGCAGGGAATAAAAATAAAATCTGTATAAACTTATAATATGAATTAACAAACGTGTAAGATGCTTAGTGTTTTAAGAAAAAGAGGAAATAATTAAAGGATGTGAAGAAGCCGAATATTAGCAGCGATATTAACAAAAGATGGAAGTATTTTGTATTTTAATAATGTTTATGACCATTTAAACTACTTAGGCATCACAGACCGTGGACTCTGATGATACATGAGATGAAATGCAATACAGGGAAAGGATTTTCTTTTTTAAGGAAGGAAGAGTTCCAGGCCTAAGTTTAGGGCACCTCCCCAGCATTTTCCATTTGAGGACTGAGGAAAACCTGAAGAAAACTTCAGTCAGGGAGGACAGTCTTGGTGGGAATCAAACCCACGACCTCCCGCTCACGAGTTCGCGCCTTAACGTTCTCGGCCACTTGTGGCAGTCTAGTAGAAATTAACACTAAATAATGTAAAGAAGAGAAAAATGAAAATCAACAATAAGTTAGTGAAACATATACGAGTACATATATACTCGTCCATATTAGTACATATGTACTAATGGTACATATCGTTTTTGAAAGTATTTCCTTTTCTCAGGCCTGCACAGTTCTTCAAATTAATTAGCTTGAGAAATGAAAAAAAATTGATGACAGATGAACTATCATGATTATATTCTTCAGAAAACTTCTAAATTGTTATGGGTATGTTTAAAGGATGGGATATGATAAGATGTTAGACGGAGTACCAATACTGAAGTGATGCACAAAGGGAGCTAGAAGAAAAAAATAGATATACGAAGAAGCTTTATTGCTTAAAGAAATAAAAATAATACTAATAATTTTGCACTCCCTTTATAAAAAGTTATGACAGTAACATTATGTGCAAAAGAAACACACAAAATAATCATTAATTAAGACCTGATTTACATATTACATAAACGCCGTAAATACAAATTCTGTTACATTTAAATTTTTGAAAAAGAAAAGAATAGTTAAAATTGAACTTATAAACCAAATGTTATAGAATTGCGGAATAACGGTTAAAAATTTACATTAAACGCGTTTTTAAAGACAAGATTCCTTAAGCAAGTTCATACATGCGCTTTCAGGTGTCAAAATATTTTTTTAAAAAAAATGTACTTTAATTTGAAACAAAGTTTAAGCATCATGTCCATGAAAGCACGTTTAAGTATTTATAAAATTAGTTGATTTATCATTAAAACATTTTAATGCAGATGTTTAAATCCATCTCAGTCACGCCTCTTTCCTACTTTAGAACTTGTATAAGTTATTTATAATTTATGAACTTAAACCTAACATTATTACTGTACGTTTTTATTCAGTTGGTAGTATGGTAGACGTTCTACAAACAGGAAACAGCTATATAGGTGTTTATTATTATTGAAGTTAAAAGTTAAAGCACGCGGTGTTTAAGAGTTCATTTAATTTTGTGTGCATTATTTTGGGAAGAACATGATGCATTATTGCAAGAAAAACAATGAATTTAAAGGAAATAAATACAGTACAAGTGTTGCTGAAAAGAAGACTTAAAACTACATTTTAGGAATTCAACATCAGTATGTAGATTTGTCGATCTTTTCCTTAAATGTATATTTCAAAACTATTTATATCATAACTTCTACAATTTTCAAGATAATTGCATGAAACCTTGCGTTCACATTTTTCTTATTAAATTCAACAATCTGAACCAGTTTTATCGTGTGTTTTATTGAAAAACATTTTAAAAGTTTAATAATGGAAAAAGCATATTAAAAATTAAAATTTCAGGTAAAGAATTGTGTACATTTTAACAATTGAGATTCAACTTAACAATTGAGGATCAATTTGTACACTTATATGTTACCTTATAATAGGAAAATAATTGTTGAGAAAAAGTCAATATCTTGCAATAATTTTGTTACACCCTTGTAATGCAAATCTATTAATGGATATTTTATAATTAATAATTTCAACTTTTCATAACATAACACACATTATTCAGTGTCAAATGCCTATATACTCCCTTACGTGAGAAGTATGCAGCTTGGAAGCAAAATAGGCCGGCTTGAATTGCCCGCACAACTCAGTAAAAGAATACAACACATGCAAGAACGAACCCGGAATCGATCGGAACTCCAGAGGTGAGTGGGCGAACATGTCCATCACAGCGTTGCTATGTAACTGCAGCGGTTCGTCCAAGCTCATTATATCACTCGGCAGAACGTGACATGTATGACTTACTGGTGTAAAGAATAAGGCGAAAAATCCTTTCTGCGTGCGATGAAAACCAAGTAAGTAGCACGTGGAAAGAATCAACATCCTTAAAGAAGCAAACGTGGGAGAACTGAATAATATTCCACTAGTCTATAAAAATGAGATCATTCAAGATGTATTGCATTACTACAGTATCCATCTTCCTCCTATAATTATTGAGTATAATCCTCTATACGAGATTGACAAAACAATGGGAGACTGAGATAAATATAAATGTAGCAGTTTGAGCGAAACTCCCACGCAATACACAATAAGGGTCAATGCTAATGCCCTTCTCCACTCTGCTGAGCTGACACATCGTTTGCGCTTTTAGTTTCATTCAAATAAAACATAAATATAGCATTAAATTAAATCCTGTGCTATATTGATGCATGAACGCGTACACATTGTACTAATATCGATGACCGATCGTCATTACTTTGGAGTAGTATTATTAATAGTGTATTTATTTATAAAATATGTTGTTACAAATCTAACTCATCCATTCTGGGACCATATATTTTCCCAATACACTAGAAAATACATGTAATTGCAAAATACAATATTTAACATATTTTAATACATAAATAAGATAAACAGAAAAGAAACCCGTATAAAAGTAAATAAAACACTTCCTCGCATATATGTACAATTATTTCCCCCCCCCCCAAAATACCGGGACACATACTCCCCTGTCCCGTTCCGGGTTGTCTGCCTCTTTCGATTTGAGCTGTCTCACTTTATTTAAAAATTTACAAACTCCTTCTCCTTCCTATCTGCCAGCAAATTCCAGTGCTGTCATTTCTCTCTCCCCCCCGTTAACAAACGGGGCCGATAGATATCTTTCTCCATTCTTCCGTCCTTGCAATACTCCAGAATATGTTCCCACGATTCTTTCTCTGCGCGTATAGGGCAGATATCATCGTTACTTAGGCTGGTCAGCTGGTGTGTCCAACTGGTCATGTTGCATGAGAAAAGTTTTACCCTTACCCTGAAAATACGTATATCAGACGCCATGAGCTCTAAATTCATTTACGCAAGAATTACTTTTATTTTATTCATAGGCGCCAAAAACCCTTGGAAAATAAATAAATTTTACTGCGGAAATTAGGCCACAACAAAGCACGTTTATCAGAATATTAAACTTATTGTGGTAAACCTTATCAACAGTTGAAAATTCATCATTTTATTGTGTCTGCGCGCGTTACTTCAGAATAACATCAGTTGTAGATCGCAAGGCTTAAGCAACACTTTTGATAATTTTTTTTTTATATTTTTGAACCAGGAATACCGCTACAACAGATATGAAAGATGTTATAAAGATAACTGATTTTATATATGAAAATACGAATTATTTTTCGTTTTAAAAATGCGGAAACCAATTCATTACTGCATCAACTGAACTAGTTATATTCCTACATATTTCACATTGTTCGGGATCTTAAGTTCCCTTTGTTGAATTCTTCTCTGGTTCAGAGGATGAACCCATTATCGTTTGATATACTCTTGGTTTTCTGGTGCAAAATATTCCATAGACCTGCATTTCCAAGTGTCTTCTCATACAAATAAATTTTCAGCTCTTGCTCAAACATCAGGCAAGTCCTTAATTGCAGTTTGCTGTGCCCTGTGTTGTAAATTCAGAGTTTTTATTTGTCACTGTAGTTATTGTTAAATTTCATTGTTTATTGTTTCTAATTTATTATATTGTTACTAGTAATTTTTTTACTTCCTCTGATATTTAAATTATGTCAGAAGTTCGCGAAAGGATGCCATAGTACTTAATGCTGAGAAAGAGAGCTTAGAAAAACAACCATGAAGAGATCACTGATAATGCTCTTTTAATTCTACTAAAGAAAACGACCGACAGAGGGACAAATGCTGTAAACTTTCACATATATAATAAAAATATATGAAAAGAATAAAGAAACAGAAAAATGTATAACAGAAACACATAAACTTACTTTTTCCACGTTTATTTTCATGTGATCATTATGAACTTGCTTCTCTACCACAAGACAGTTGACTACTATGTCAGCACAGGTAATCCTTTCCCTCTAACTAAACTGAGCTGGGTCTATTCTTTCCGCTTTGTACAGTACATGTGTTTTGGCGTTATTTATAATCTATACATTACGCCATCATGCATTTTCCTAAGTAGAAAGACATCACTTGTTATATTTCCACATGCTTACGGCAATATTTATGTTGCCATTGTGAATGGTGTCGTGACTTCTTAAATTTACCGCAACACTGTTGTTTTAAATGAGCCCCTAGCCTAAAATTCCCGCTATTCGCCAAGCAGTAGCAGCCTTCGGCTTAGTAGAATCCCAAAATTCAAATAGTTACCGTCGCTCTCAGTCTATTTCCTAATAATACAGAAAGAGACTATAGAAATATATGGTGCGATTATTTTAATTAGAGCAGACAAGCGCGACTGCACAATGGGAGAAGCCAGTCACCAAGACCGCATATCGCAACTTGAAGTTCGCTCGATGGAGGCTTTGTTGAGAGGTTGTGCATGGGTGTATTACTCGGTGTTTTCATTGTGTGCTGATTGCTCTTCGTTAATTATGCCACTGCTACATAAATATAAATTAGAAAGGGTTATATACGATACATACAGGAAAACTAATTCTTGTACAGAAGAAGTAACGGTATTCGTAAGAAAATATCCTGGCATTTGTATTTTTTGTACAGAAACTGTCCGCCTACTGTTAAACAGTTACGAGAATCTTCAATGACAAGAAAGTTGTTTTTATGCAGATGTATTGCCACTGAAGGACATTTTTCAGCATATTTTTAACAAAGATATGTGCGTGTTATTAACGGTGTTAAACACAGTATCATTTTGTGCTTTTTAGTAAAAATAAAAATGCTAACTTTATGCTCAGCGACTCCCTTTTTCCGATCGCGGCCGCTGTACTTCTCCAGTAGCTCAGGCGGCCCGTAACTTAAATAGTCTTACTGTACATTGAATAATATTTGCATGGAATGTGGGCTTAAAATATCAACTAACAAAACAAAAGTAATGGCACTTAACAGGAAACACTCCCATAAGAGCAAAATAGTGGTGTGTGATAAAATAATTGAACCAATCAAAGTTTTAATGGCTTGGGTTGCGATATAAGCTATAATTCTTACATAAATAATAAGCCTCATTAGTGCCAGTATATGTGGAACAATAAGAACGAATGTAAAACAAGAATAAAAACGCAGATTAAATGTTATAAAGTCTAGTTGCATCAATGATACTTTATGTGTTGAGTTTTAAAACAGACATATCTAAGCAATTTTCAGAACTGTTACAGAGTTACGAGACTTAACCGAATACCCAATTGGCAAATAAGAGAAGATTAATAAATGACTGCTTTAAATAAAGTTATAGAACATCAAAAACAGAAATAGGAAGAGTATTTATTTAGAATGAACATCAACAGACTATAAAGAAGAATAGCAAGTTATGAATCAAAGGGGAAAGAAGATCTATGAAGAGCTAGGTATGAGACCGAAATAGGTCTTTAGCCTAAGTAGTGCAAGGAAGAATAAAGTTAGGTTAATATTAAATTAACTTTTTTTGCAGTAAGTCTTAAAAACCTATGAACACAGCAAACGAGTGTTAGCACTTAGACTACTACTATTATGTGATAGGATAACCCCAATGCAATTTACGTAATTTATCAATGCTTGCAAAACCACTGCAATTTCGACATTCTGTAATTTATGCTATCCGTCTGATGCTCTGATTTATAGGAGGAGCCTTTTGGTATAAAAGAGATGCACGCTGATCATAAGTAAATAAATCTACTAACCGAGAGGGATCTCAAACACTGCACCATTTTCTTACCTTCCATCTACCTCAGCATTACAAGCTCCTACGTCCTGTGCATTACGTTTAAGTTCATATGGATAGAGCTCATAACGGTTACAGTTGACTTAGGATTCGGCCCTCCGTTTCATCATAGCGAGTAGATGAGATATCAAAGCAACTAGTACCTGCTGTCAGTCCTGGTGGTGTAGTGGTAATTGCCTTCTAAAACCAAAATCATAGAACCGATGGATTTTTTCGGCAGTAAAAACCCTAAGTATGACTTTCTTCAGAAGGGAATTAACGCCGTGGGTCCGTGTCGTACATTTACGGCACAATAAAGGACCTTAAGCCTGAAAAAAGAGGCCTCTGAGCAAAATTTGTCGGCCGTTTCACGTCCTGAATTGAATGGGACGCTGACGACCTGAGATGTTAAAGATCGTCCGCAAATAAACCAAATTAAAAAAAAAAAAACTGGTGGCCGCTCTAACTGAGGAACTCCACACCAATCCAGAGACGTCTCCAAAAAGGCGCCACCTTCTCACATTTCATTAGAAGCATCCTCCATCCTGTGCAACAAGTTAAACCCAAGTGAATAGATGAGACAGCTTTCCAATGTCGTAAAGAGAAAGTCTTCATAATTTAGGATCTTCGAGTAAACTTGAATAAAACGGAGTATCTAGTTGTGAGAGGTGATGGAAGAGATATCTCTTTCTCAAAGAACAATTGAAGCAATTAAATAGTGTAAATGCCTGGAAGTTGCAAAGTAGAGACGGCTCATAGAATAAGGAGCACGAGAAGTGATAAAGATCCTATTGAGAAGAGTTACATGGCGTACTAAAAGTACTCGGTCTGACCAAGAAACCATGATTTAAGAGAAAGGTTTTCTCTTTTTATTTTTCAACATAATCTTGTAAATCAACATATTTAGCCCAACGACTTTCTAACTTTTTAATACACTCAGAAAAATAAGATTTGTCCAAGCATCTGTCTCGGTTTCAACCCTGTCATTTGCTACGAATCTTCGTCTATCCAGTCATTTCTCCAGGTCTTAGAACAAAACGTAATCGCTGGGAGCCAAATCCAGCGAATAAGGAGGACGTGGAAGCACTTGGAAGCGAAGATCATGCAATTTGGCAACAACATTCCCAGATGTCTGTGAAGACGCATTATCATGATTGAAGAAAGTTTTCTTTCTTTAGCTTGAATAGAATCGTTCATTTCGTAAGTAGTAAAGCGTAATACTTTCCGGTAATGGTTCTGTCCTTCTGGATGGAGTCTGCCAGTACCACACCACGAGCAACTTAGAAAACAGTAGTCATGACTTTTCCTGCAGATGGAACAGGTTTTGCTTTCTTTGATGCACTTTCGACTGTTGCCAATTACTGCTCCTTCGTCTCTGGCGTGAAGTGAGGAATCCATGCTCCATCTTGTGTTATGAAACGTCGGAGAAACATACTGGAATTGTGTTTAAACAAGTTGCGAAATGTTGATTTGAATGCGTTTTTGGTTCAATGTTAACAAAAGTGGCACTCATTGAGCGGAAAGCTTTCTCATACCCAAAAGTATAGTAAAACGACCTATCGAAGTCTATGCAATGTCGGCCAACTCGCGTACCTTTAATCACTGAGTACGGCATTGTAAATTTTTCTCTCAATCACGTCGATCGTAGCAGTTTTGGGATGCCCTGAACGTTCATCAACTTGAATGGATGTTGGACCAGGCTAAAACCCAGCAGCGCACTTTTTAAAGTCGAAAACGACGGGGAAGAATGCCTTAATGTAGAATCTAACCTCTTTTGTATTTCTGTTGCGGTTAAACCCTTCAAAACGAAATACTTTATCACAGCTAGTATTTCAATTTTATTCATTTTGTCGAAAAATTTAACATGGTTTATTTACAATCCTCTCAAACAAGTGGCTACACTTACGCGTCTGAAACTTTACTATCTAAAAAAGACACTTATCAACTACCATTGTAATTGGGTCATCTTCACGACATATCTGATTCAGGCCGAGAACTATTGGAATACTCCTAGTATATAGGTGCAGATAAGAAAGAGGTCTACAAACTATGGAAATAAAATAAAGGGACTCATGGTGAACATCAGGAATCTAAGATCCAAGCAGGGGAAAATGGGTGGAATAATAAAGGGGTCAGGGTATCCACCAGGCTATAGAGCGAAAGAAATAAAGATGTGAGAAAGATTATGGAGATGGAAGAGTCAGCAATAAAAAGAATTAAGACCGGAAAATTTAAGTGGCATGCCTTGTGAAAAGAATGGAGAAATAAAGATGGCCCGAGCTCCTTCTGCAAGGGTCGCCTTGGAAGGAGTAACAGTGCAGGGCGAGAACAATTTGGAAAGCTAAGATAGTACAAACGAAGAGGGATTGTCATCGGCGGGATCGTGAAAAATCGAGGTAAATCAAATCAAAGATAACCGATGAAAAATGGATCAGCTCTCAAAGAAAGAAGAATGCCATTCAAGCTGATTTAAGAATCTTCAACCTGCTATTTCATCCTCATCATCACAACGTTGGTAGGGATCTGGATTGCAGAATAAGTTTAGGAGTTTTGTGTTGAAACATATTAAGTTTTGTCTCCACGGTGAAGCATTTACCATTATTTCGGTTACAATTCTGATTTTGAAATATCTATTCATTGTTCCAAATGATGATCTATAATAAAGATAAAACTAACCTAGGCCTCCTAAAAAGTAGGAAAGCTCGCTTTTCCTAAAGTGGTAAACTATTCCACACTAATTGTTCGTATGCTGTTTAATTTGTTCTTTGGTAACTCCATTTCGATAAATATATAATGCAATTTTCTAAACAGGCCTTTTGTGGGTATTCCATAAAATGGATAAAATTGAGTTTTGTGCAATGATGATTTTTTTAAGATAGCTTAATATCAAAGGAAATTCATACCAAATTTTTAAACGTTTATAGGAACTCGTCTCAATGTTCAAAGATTAAAATATGGGCTGCTGAATTTAAACATTACCGTACCAACCTTGAAAATGACCCATGTGAAGGGCATTCAAACAATGCAACAACAAATCATGATATGGTGTTATATGATCGGCGAATTTAAGTGTGTGAAATTGCTGAGGCCATGGACATTTCAAAAGAATGTGTAGATTATATTGTACATAAAGGATGACATAAGAAAAGTTGTTGCGCCAGAATGGATGTCGTTTTTAGTAATAAAACACAATTGAAAATGTCGCAACCATGTGTGGAGCATTTTAACCCATCAGAAAACTGAGTTTCTGCGTCGACTTTCAACTGTGAATAAGACTTAAATGCACCACCATGCACTATAATCGAAACAGGAGTCAAAACAGTAGACGGAAATCAGTTACTCAGTGCCGAAGAAGATAAAAATCAGAAAATGAAATGATATCAGTCCTTTGGGATGGTAAAAGAATTTTACTAAATGGTTATTTTCAGAGAGGTAGCAATCCAATATTTTAAACCTACTATGTGCAAAAGTTTATGAGAAAAGACCCAGCTTTTCAGAAAAAAATAATTTTTCATTAAAAACAGGCACTTGCTTAAATTTTTTTAGTGCTGAGAAAACTGAGAGGTTTGAAATATTAGTTATTATTGAACCACAAGTCGGTCCTGGAAGTGTATTGGTAACCATACTTGCCTTCTAAACCCAAGATCGCGAATTCAAACCCGTCCCGGCCAGGAGCGATGGATTTTTTCGGGCGCAAAAATCCTAAGTATGGATTCCTTAGAAAGGGAAGTAAAGCCGTGGGTCCCGTGTCGTACATTTACGGCACGAAAAAGAACCTCAAGCCTGAAATAAGAGACCAGTGAGCAAAATTTTTCGGCCGTTTCACGCGCTTTGAATGAATGGGACTCTGATGACCTAGGATGTTAAAGAGCGTCCATAAATAAATCAACAACAAATTATAGACCTACTTCCAGTATATGACTTGTTCCGACTTCAATCTTCTTCCCTGGTCAGCGTTTTTTTTTTTTATCAAATCAATTTTTTTTTTATCAAATCAAAAGGAAATTGTAACTGTAGAGAAATATTCGGAAAAATTTTCAAAGACGGTACAACGGCATTGATGCATCGCTGGAATAAATCGATATTATATTGAGAAAAAAAAATTAGGTTGGAATTAAAACATCTTTCCTTCATTGTTAGGCCGAAAGCTTTACAGAGTATCCCCGTGTGTAATACTTTATTATGGTAAATATTTTGTAATTTTAGTTATTGTTTTGCTAAAAGCATTAGAAAGAACAAAAGCTAAGAGAGTGGTGTACATGATTAAGATTGTTTTTCTCTTCTTTGTGTCATAATTCCTCTGTCTTAATACCTACTCTAGCTATAGCACCATTTCTTTGCTAACGCCGTATCAGCAACATGAAGCTGCATATCTTTACATAAATGATCTAAGTAAAGTAAGCATAATGTATCGCGAAATGTAATGTATCGAAGATAAAATTTTCAGGGAAAATAACGCAGTGAGGTTTTGGTATCGATTTGAGGCATACAAAAATTGGCGAGCGTATTCTACTGGAATAGTCTTGTCACTGTTTCAGCAAGCGTTATGTTCGCTGCCATGGCTACGTATTTAATTTTTATTTTTAATACCCTGGTGTGTTTATATACGGTGTTCGATTTTAGCGGTTTCGTTGCCTGGGGCAACCATTATTTGCTCTGAGCATCTAGAATAACGAGATGATTGTATGTTAGAGCAAGTGCAATGCTTTTGCAATAGGCATTTTTAATAACAACTTTAAACAATGTATACAATATTTGCTATGCAGATCACAGAAGAACTTTAGTGTGTATTTTTTCGGTTTAACAATGTTCACACGTTTTCCAGAATCCAGTATTATAAATTTTAATTTCATACTCTTTTGTCTATTCTTGTCTCTCTGCCAATAATGTTTTTAATTGATGCATGAACTCCCGGTATTGACCTGACGAATGTTATATATTTTTACTTATTTTTATTTTTCAAATATTCTCTTTTTTTCTGACATTTTATGTGTATGCCGATGTCATTTCAATTTCTTTTGTTCAATAAACTCAATAATTAACTTGTAAGCATACATTTTATTTCTAAAAATTCACTTATATTAATTTGGTTTATCTTGCAACTTGCTTATCTAGCAATATGCTTAAGTTTTTAATTTCATTATCTTGAACTTAATTTTATTGTTTTATTTGCCCATTATTTATTACTTCCACCACTTCTGTGTTGTATCCAACTTTTCTTCCAGTATCATGTTGATTATAACAGAAATATTAATTTAATTATTATTTCTTTTCAGAATCAGGTTGTAAGATATGTACTTAGTACATTTCGTTAATATTCACAAGATATATTTACAATTTGTGACATACAAATTGAAAAGGGTGCACAAAGATAGTGTGCTCAAAGAGAGGGAATTGTCTTTAACTTACATAAAAATGTACGTGGGATTGTTTATTAAATTTATATAAATTATTTACTAATATATTTTAACTTACATAAAAATGTACGTGGGATTGTTTATTAAATTTATATAAATTATTTACTAATATATTCGTTTTTTGAGTTCCTGATTTTCCAAGGAGAAAAATTTACGAATTTTACTTCCTGAGAGTAAGGCTTTTTTCAAAGGCTCGTGCTATGCGTACCTACATTACTAGAAAATTTATACAGAAATATGTGCTTGGCTCTCGAAGTTTTCTGTGTCCAATTCCAGCTATTGAACTTATGGGTGTTCTCCTCTAATATGTTGGCATTGTAGTGGACTTCTGAGGCCGGCACGCACATCTGGCGCTGCTACATTGTTCCAATGGCGATGATAAAGATGATATGGTTATAGTGCACCAGAGGAGTCAAACATATGCACAGGTCTCGATGTAATAAAATGCACATCATAGGAGAAAAGTCGTCTACTATTAGCACAGAAGCTTCATTTCGTATGCAGACCATACTTGTTTGCTATTTAGTAATATACCCCTAGTAACATTGAATTAAAATCAAATGCTTATTTGTAACGGGTATGGTATGTTATCGAAAGTCTGTAACTGTAAAGAAAGTTTCAGTGCTTTCATATTGCGAACTAGATTTCTCTGCATTCATAGATAATTGATACTGACCTGCATGGCCGCGTTACTGCGCATCTAACGCTTTCCGAGTGTGGGCTGCTGGTCGTGTGGTGCGTACTTCGCTGCCGAGAGCGAGCCCAGATAAAATGATGGCCCGATTTAAGCAACTCTTGGTGTTTGCTGATTATACCACTGACTTGGTAATTTTTCATTATACTCTAAAATTAAATCATGTGCGGAACTCTTTGTTAAGTTAGTTTACAACCATTGTAATTAATGTCCATTATTTAACAAACTGCTAAAATGAGCTCACATTACGACGTTTAACACTCCTAAATTAAGCTCTATATACTATTCGTTAATTACAGGTCTGGATCCTAAAGATGTTTATTTATTTATTTTTATTTTCTCTATGAATATTGCACCTATCGGCCTTTAATAAAGATAAATAAAAACAAAGAAAGATCCATACAAAATCAAGATCAATATAATGTAAATATTAGAGAAAATATACACAAGTCTGTTTTAATATTGCTTGCAAATAAAATATGTTATACCTTGGTAAGTTAAGATGTATAAATGCTTATGCAAAAATGCCATTTAAAATCGTCTGTTGTTTAGTTCACAGTTTTGCATAATCGTTGTATATAATTCAATTGTATTATCAAATATGATTACATATAAATTTATTTGTTTTATTTTACATAAATATATAACAAATTTAAATTTTCCAAAGCCTAGAAAAAATCTGTAGCAATTAAGGCAAGGAATCTAATTTAATGCATATGACATGTACTGTTTACAAAGTTATAAAATATTTTATATTTCTAAATGCAACACGAAAAATGCATTAACGTTTGTTGCAACACTTATTCTTTACCTTTTTTCATTTTTCTTTCTTTCTTTCTTTTTCTCTCTTTTTTTCTTTTTTTGCGTGTAAAGCGTAAATAATAGTAAAAATTAATTTGTTTCATGCCATGTCGAATTTCATCGCTTTCCGTCACCAACATATGACTACATCATGAAAAATACCTAATATATTTGGATAAAACATCTACCTTACAACTGTAGGGTTACAATGCCTGCGTATGTGATGGACGAGTCTATATTACCGGCAGGAGGGGTCTTCATATATCAATATGGAATGGTGCGCCTTGTAATGCGCATTACGCTAATATAATAAGTTCAACATGTTAAGTAGAATATAGTAGTATACAAAGGAAATTATTTATTTCGGATTGACTTAATCATTTAATACTTCAGCCATAGCATACAGTCATAGAACAATATTTGGCATTCTTGTGGCGTAATAAAATCTTTAGTTTGATATCGGTATCTAATACATATAACGCATTTCCAACTGCAAAGCTATAGGTTAAATGCTTACCAAACTTACATAATATTTTCGTTAACTTCGTTATGCTTTTATATATATCGATTAGTTTGGGAATAATCTTCTCACGGATTCCTTACATTTATGTAATATTTCTTTTGGAAGCTCATAATCTGGATCTCGCTACATTATTCTCCCTATCATTTTTTTTCCCTCCTTGCTTCAGCTGTTTGTTGAACGACCGAAATTGTGGGCTCTGTATTGAGCGTAATGTCTGTGTACATTTTCTACATACATCACACTATATTTCAATCAAAATAAATTCACTGGTGTGAAACCGTAACGAAAAGCGAATTTATTGTACTCTTTTAGAAATCACTCATACCGTAAAGGGTCATATTCTGTAGTACCTACATAAATAACTATTCCTTGCGCAGCACTTATGCAAACGTTTGAATGTTGTTATTGTCGGAGTCAATGTTTTCATTAATGTTATTCATATTTTAACTACTGCAACATACCAATCTATTGGGGATACTGTAAAATTATTTTGTAAAGATTATTCTTTTCTTATGATTTCAAAATAATCCCCAGGCTATAGAAATGCACATTTATTAGGACATTTTTGTCATGTTAAACCAATTGTTTTTGTTTATATTTTTAAAACGTTGGATCATCATTTAAAAATGTATTATTTTTTATTGTTTTTGCATCGGCTTCTTACAATTTCGTCATTATTTAGTAGTTATCATGCATTTAGGCTAATTGAATATTATGGGAACGTTAAATAAGCATGGATATATTTCACAACTCATTGTTGATCTGAGAGATAAAGTAAATTTTGAAAAGATTATTAATGCAACTAGAACAACTGAAAAAGAATTTAACATGGCCTATTGGTACCAGGAAAAATGAAATCTGGTTTTTACAAGAATTCAGGCTATGATGTTTTGTATTCCGTCACTCGCGGGAACAAAGAGAAACATTTATAATGCCTGGCTTTGAAAAGGAAATTACATGCAGTGATATAGTTCATTGCATCTGTGGTCAATGAATGGAGTTATTTAATGTACAAAGAACGTACTGGTCCAAGTTCGTTTTTTTTTCCTTCGAAAAGGTAAGCATGGTCACTATCATTTACGTAATTGGGGATGAATAAGAATTGAACCATCCTACATGTAGATATATGCTTAATTATTTTCTGGAATTTAACATCAAATACTGCACTCAACTAACAAACAGAAAATTAGTTTGTATTTTCAGATATTTTCCATTTAAAAATTGCATAACACTCTAATAATGACAGCTTAAATAAATGTGCAGTTATTTTATTAAGTAATAAGAATGTAAAAGCATATATAATTGTCATGTTAAGTAGTTAATTAATTTATTACCATCTGTTAATTGTAATTAAATTATAAAATGTTTTTTTCAGTTTAATACAAAATGGTGGTATTTACAAATTGCTTGCAGATCACTGTGTGTCATAAATTATAAAAACATAATTACATAATATTTCATTATTAGATTGGAATTATCGTTCAAATAATTGGGTCATTTAAAAATTAAACAGTTTAATAGGATTTTGCTGTCATTTTTTATGCCACTTTAAAAATATTTAGGTCATCAAAATTGGGGCCCTAGTTAGCATGATGGCCATCATCAAAGTTTGAAAAATATGAATGCTCAAAACATGAAAGTCTACTTGTGTGTTTGCTTCTAAATCTTTGCCACTTTTATTTTGTAACACAGGGTAGAATAAGACGTGGCACTGGTTCCCCAGGGTGAGCAATGTGTTATTTATGTGTACAGCCATTGGCGATGTCGCCATCAAATTCCCCTACAGTTTCATGACACTATCGTAGAGATCGAAAAGTGTTCGGCCTTCCCCATCAATTGAAACTTCACGTTTCCCAGCGGTACACACAAACACATACCTCAAAGCGTGGTTCTCAAAATGTTATACTTGTTTACTACTAAATCGAAATTGATAAATTTTCCGTAAGGGGCTTTCAACGTAAAATTTCATGATTATACTGCTTAAATTCGTGTAATTAATAAGCCAGGTACTTGTTTCTTATCTGACATTAAAAGAACAATAATATAATAGTTGCTGCATTGATTTTCATGTACACAAACTGAAATATACGCTTTCACATAGGTAACGCAGTGCTCAACCCTTTTACAACAAAACTTAATGAGACTTTTGAAAAATAAAGAAAAAAAATAACACGAATAGCTTAAACTTAACATTTAAAAACGTATGATCGGACCAATTACTGAATATGTATATGCTTACTTATGATTTAGTACAGAATAATTATACTTAATACGTATAGCATACTTATTAAAGATAAAACTGAATCTGGAAAAGAATCGTGTACCAGGTTTCCAGAGTATGCCTGACCGCACGCATGGCGTTTTGTATCTCGGCCAAGGCCAGCTCCCTTCTTCACTTACTGGCGCCGACCTGCCTGTCCTTGAACTTCCGAGCAATCGCAAGTGTAAATTCATTCCCGAAGACTTTAGGTTTGGATCAACGTATTTTATATGTAAATGCTATACGCGAGGAATTTATTCGGAAGTTCCCTGAGCAATTGCCTACTATCAGAACTATAATTCACGATTTTGTACACAAATTTGATACTACTGGGTCAGTGTAAAACAAGAAACGCATGTTAAGACGTACAGCTTTAATGGAAGACAAACTAGATGAAACTGGCGCAACAAATGCACTACCAAAATTAGTACAAATTAGGGTTTCATTTAAAACTCAAAACTTGTTAAGTGCACAGATTTCTAATGTCTACGACAGGATCTTTGAGCACGTTTGCATTATTGTGATTGGTTTCGTTCATCGATCCATGTATTGTGCTCTTTTCAGACGAGGCGTGGTTCCACCAAAATGGTTGTGTCGACGTACAGGCGCGGCCGGCTGTGGTATATTCAGCTGCCAAGACGCAAAACCACATGCAAGCGGTAACTTTATGGAAGCCCTGTATATTGAGCAGTGTTAAATATCAATAATAATAATAATAATAATAACAATAATAATAATAATAATAATAATAAATAATAATAAACAAGAAGAAATTGACTTTCTAATTGATACGTAAGGTTTTAGTGCAAAGTTTATAGATTAATTCTGTTGTAGCTAAATGGAAGAACAATAAGAATATGAGCACATAAATGAAAACCCATAATGTTCATAAACAAAGATTATCGAGGTTGCCCCATTTTCAGTTTTTGTTAGTATTTATGCTGACAATGTAAATGGAATTTAGAAAGTGGAGATTAATATTCGATTTTAATTAAAATATTGTAAATTATAATTCTGTTATATGGCTATGATATGAATTTAATATCTAAGAGAGAATCTTCTACACAAATGTTATTTTATATCTTATTAAATTGTGCGTTATAAATTTTGTTACAAGTTTGTAGAAAATAACCTATAAGAGGTGGAATAATTCCATATATCAAACCATTGGAGCAATTTTAACGACTTCAGGTCCTGCTACATAATTAGAAACGCACATTTTAAATTATATACAAAACAAAAAATAATGGGTATAGGTACAAAATAAAAAGTTTATAAAGTAAAAAAGGCAAATGATAGCTGAACATTGAAAAAATAAGGGATAAGTACAAAATAAATTAAATTTTAAGAGTCATGTCAGTGTGCATGTGTCACACTCCCCCTCCAAAAGATAGAGAAACAAGAAAGTAATTAAACGTGATTTAAGTTACATAACAAAAATGTTATAAAACGAGTAGAACTAGCTGCCTTTTAAAAATGTACTACAAAATAAATTAATAATACTCGAACATGGGCTATAAACGTTTTAATTTCCTCAATAGTTATTAGAAAATATGTTTATCTTTCCCCCTCAAATGTCGCGTCAACTAGCAGTCGCAAACGTTACAGAGTTAATATGAAATAACCATCCAATGAGAATGCACGGAAAATAATTTACCTGAGATACGCTATACCTCCTCCCGGTTCTTCATGGAAAACATCAGCCAGGTCAGGTCGAGAGCTCTTTCCCATTAATTAACTCGCTCTCTAGCGGGAGAGAGTTCAGGAGATTCGGAGCGAGCCCTTGAACACCAATCTGAGCTCAGCAGAAATCATTAGTGTGCATTCTCTTTGTAGTCAGTGTATGAGAGAAAAGGAAACGGCGATAACTTACACAGCAACTTTACAATGTCTTCGTTTCCCATCAATTGACACCCTTCATGAAATATTAACTCTCACCTTGTATTTCAAAATGCTTTTTGTGACAATTATTGAAATGAAGGTAAAATATATCTTTTTCGATTTTTATTATTTTTATTAAGTTTTAAGCTGCAGACATGACATTTTATTTTTTGTAACAGGTAATGCCAGTCATTTGACAAATCATATGCATGTCTTTTAAAATGTGACGGCGCACCATTATACTGGTACCACATTTCTGCTCGCACATTGAAAACAGATCTTTGCCACAGCGTTATGAAATATTTCATGTTTAATGAAGAGCATTATACTTGTATTATTTTCAAATATCTGTTTAGTTCTTAAGATCCGAGTCTAGAAAAAATATTTGAAACGAAAATTACTGTATTTATTAAGGACGGTCAGAATATCAAATAAATCACAATTATTCCGTTTAAAATATTAACATTTCCCTGTTCTCTGTGCCCCATTTAGTAAAGTATTGAAATATCATTATGACAACAAAAACCCCTTTCCTTTAATGACATCTGGCAAATCAGCGTTTAGTTTTATTGTTCCATTACATAATACATTAACTTGTAACTCAGTATATAAATAGCCAAGTACCTTTTACCTACACAAATGATATTTAAAACATATTTTGCCATAAAATATCTTGAAAATATGATAAATTTCTATAGAATAAAAAGTATAATAATTCTAATGCAAGTAACGGTATTGTTACCGTGAATTTGTTAATTAAGATTTGATACGGTATTCAGGGAAAATTGTTTAGCATAAAAGAGGCAGTGTTATGTATCACAGCGATTTTTTAAAATTAATGTATAACGAAAAAGTATTATTTACAAAACTAATGACAATAATTATAAAATTTCTATGTATCAACACATTTTCGTACCTACATTAAACCAACCTTTCAGAATACCCCATTCAGAGATGAAACGTAAGCATTTTACTTTTATAACAGTATTTGTTAACACAAACTGACTAGTTTTGACTGTTTTGGTGATGTAGTGGTAACCATACTTGCCTCCTAAACCAAAGATTGTGGGTTCAAACCCGGCCAGGAGTGATGGATTTTTTCGGGTGTAAAAATGCTAAATATGGCTTCCTTCGGAAGGGAAGTAAAGCCGTGAATCCCATGTCGTAGATATACAGCATGAAAAAGAACCTCAAGCCTGATAGAAGAGGCCTCTGAGCAAAATTTGCCGACCGTTTCACGCCCTGAGTAGAATGGGACGCTGATGACCTCAGATGTTATGGAGCGTCCGTAAACAAACCAAATAAAAAAAAAAAAAGACAAACTACATTTTACAAACCTGTTCTTATAGAAAGTATTTTATATAAGGTATGAATTAAACTAATTACACTGGGCAACAATGAAAATGTTTCGGGCTTAAAAATAGTGAATTTACATGTATTTTCATCTGCTGAATTAAAAAATCACCATAAAATGATAGATTAGCTCTTGTTTTGAAGATAAAGTGACATTTCATTTTTTAGAGTGAAGATTTTAAATTTGGGGGAATTTTTTTGGGAGTTGGCACACCTGTCAAATAACAGAACACAAATGCTCTTCAGCTGTTTGTAAGTCATAAACATAGATACTGTTGCTGTGACTGTGAATTACATGTAGTTTCTACTCAAATTAATGCAACATTTCTGGTTCGCGAGTGCTTTTTTAGTGTAAAATTTGTAAAAATGCCACGAAAATGTGTAAATATGGTGAATAAATTTTGTTATATTTGTGGTGAAATAACATTTTCCTCACAGAAACGCAATTTGACGCCTCTTGTAAAGACGTGCTTCCCTTTTTTGAGAAGAAAAATAATCATATTGTTTGCTGCGACATTAATCGCTTGATGAAGTCTTTGAATTTGAACCATGATCCAACTGAATGGAGGCTATTCATAGACTCCTCCAAGCTTAGTTTGAAAGCTGTGTTACTTTACAACGGGAACCTTCTTTCATTTATTCCTGTTGGTCATGCTGTTCACATGAAGGGGACATATGCAAATATGAAAGCTCTCTTGGACTCAATTAAATATCATGAACACAAATGGAAAATTTGTGGTGATGTAAAAGTCATTGCCATACTCTTAGGAATGCAACTGGGTTACACAAAGCATTGCTGCTTATGTATGTGGGACAGTAGAGATAGGAAATTGCATTATATTAAAGAAGACTGGTTTGCAAAAAATCTTCACCCTAGCGAGAAAAATGTTGTTGCCAAGCCTCTTGTGGACCCAAAAGACGTTCTTCTTCTACCCCTGCATATCAAGCTGGGTTTGATGAAAAATTTTGTCAAAGCTATGAACCGAGAAGGACGGGCCTTTAAGAACATCAGAGAGAAATTTTCGAAATTAAGTGATGCAAAAGTTAAGGAAGGCATTTTTGTCGGACCACAAATAAGAGAACTTGTAAAGGATCCTGCATTTGACCGAGTTTTGGAGGGGAAAGAAAAGGAAGCTTGGGAAGCCTTCAAGGACGTTGTTCATGGATTTTTAGGCAACAAAAGAGATGACAACTACAAGCATTTGGTGACAGTGCTCCTGCAAAAATACCGTAACCTTGGATGCAACATGTCCCTTAAGATCCATTTTCTCCACTCCCACCTAGACTTATTCCCTCCTAGTTGTGGAGCTGTTAGTGATGAACATGGGGAGAGATTCCATCAGGACATTTCTATTATGGAACAAAGATATCAGGGCCGTTGGAATGAAGTAATGCTTGCGCATTACTGTTGGTCTTTGTATAGGGATTCTGCGGAACTCCATCACAAGAGGCAAGCTAAAAGACGACGAAGTCAATAGGCCACCACATGATTCTCTTCAGACACGACTATCTGCGAAGTATTTTTCCAGCAATTTAGAACTCTTAGCATGTAATTACCAGTTAAAAAAATCAAATGCACTTTCATTGTTGTTAGCATGTATGTAATTAAAATGTATCCTTTTCTCTCAATCCGTTAATATGTAATACTTCCACCTTGTGTATATCATAGAAACTAGAGTTAAAAAAAAATAATTCATTGTCATATTTGTTTTTTCTCAACCCATAATTAGTAGGAATTGCCTCATGAAGTGCTCGAAACATTCAAAAATTATTTTTTTGTTGCCCAGTGTTATTAGTCAATTCAGTTTGATTGTAACTATGGGACATGAAACAAATCCTTGAAAATGTTATTATTGAATGCTGATCTGAACGGAACTCGAGCCAACCATCAATTTGTCAGCATTTTCTCGCTGCATTACTCCTTCATTCTGTATTCTCTTCTGTGGTTCTAAACCACTTGTCATTTTCTTAAATTTGTCTCAAATTAGCACACTATTCATAACTCCATGGCTAAATGAGACTGAAGTTTATTTTGTCTTCTAGTAAATGCCTCACGTTTCGCAACTGTTTCTAAATGAGCTGTGAAGCGCATACAGTGATATTGGACTGTTGCGGAAATTTCAAAAGCCAAATGTTTACTTGTTAGGCTTTCATTTTGGAGGAACAGTTAAGATAGTCTCTTAGTAAGGCTGCGACAGAATGCCAAACTATAAATAAACAATATTTCCAAGACCAAAACTATTTTATACATATATATATATATCCTACGCACAATCTGCAATTGTTTGTGTAAACATAATATCCTTCTACAGTGTCCATTTAACTGTTCAAAACATC
Organism: Metallyticus violacea; assembly: GCA_030762175.1. Classification (NCBI taxonomy): domain Eukaryota; kingdom Metazoa; phylum Arthropoda; class Insecta; order Mantodea; family Metallyticidae; genus Metallyticus; species Metallyticus violacea. The sequence continues at coordinate 44,658,480 of CM060843.1, forward strand.
GATAAACTTTAAAAGTATACTAGTAAATAGGTTTGTGTTTTAAATTTTTATTTTTAATTTAAATCATAAAATATCTTTATAGCTATCTTTATAGAAATTTGTGACATCAAAAACAATAATATTTTGCTGCTGCTAATAACAATTAACTGCGATATATATATATATATATATATATATATATATACATACATATATGTCTTCTTGCCTAAGAAGGACACGAGCTGTTCGACATATTGCCATAGTAAATGTGTCACTTTTTAAGTGTTTAGTTTTTTTCTTCTAATCTAGTAATTGTTATTATTTGTATTATTTTATTTTTCGTTTATATTAATATACTTTTTTAAATACCTAGAATAGATACCTAATCCAAAATAGCAAATTATACAAGTATTATTTCTGTTTTCAATGCACCACAAAACTGCTTATTTTAGAAAAAGAAAAACTTTAACAACAACTAAAAATACACACCATATTGCTCTTTTTTCAACAAGTTTCAGAGCAACGAATACTGGAAATGAGCTGTTAAGCCGTGTAATGTTAAACTGTGTGTTTCATGGTGTAATATATGCGTACTGGCTGTGTATACAGCAGTCTGGGATGCTAATGCAATGACCGATTGTGAGACAGTAAACAGCTGCATACTGCAATTTGAGAACAAGATTTTATCTGACATTTTTAAAGAACTGAAGATTTACAAGTCATCACTGTTCTATATCTATCTAATACATAAATCGTGTATTCATGATAGTTTTGCAGACATCTAAGAATGTTCTTAGAGAGCTCCATTGATATTTTTTGGCCTCTGTATGGAATTAATTAACAGCTATAGATTTCATAAGGGCAAAGGGCCCCATAAGCCTTTATCTGCCTTATCACATTCCACACTCAAGACTGTTGTAACTTAACCCATTTTCCTAGCTGGTTACCTATTCATTTAACTATAGTATTATATATACATACACACTAGATATTACACTTAGGTGAATGATTAAATCAACGATGATAAATTTCAGTTGCATTCGTTTGAGTTAAATGGATAATATTTTAAGTTAGAGATCATATAATTAAAGCCTATTATTGCCAGTTCATAAACTGCATATTTCACTATATATGTATATATCCGTTCTAAAACTCAATAGTTAAACTTCTAGGAATTATAGGAGAGGTTAAATAATTCTTTATTTTAAATAACCATGACTTTAAAACGAACAGTGACCAAATAGTTAATCTTTGACGAAGAAAGTAGAAATTGAATATATCTATGAGATCAAAAAGATTACAGTATACATTAAATTATTATGGCATTGTTTTAATTCATCAGTGTGAATAATATTTTAAAAATGTCAGGACGGCAACATTGCTGGGAGCTGAAGAGATGGCTAGTCAGAGGACTGTGTTGATAACGTTCACTATTAACATTCTCCTTTTGTTAACGCAAGAGATGGACCGACTCTCAAGTATTTGAATAAATGTTGATACACACGCAGCGCGTAATATTTTACTTGGCAGATAAAGCTCTCTTCCCCCATATTCGCTAGCCATCTCTGCGGCTCCCAGCAGTACATGTATTGGATGAACTATGGATTGGCTATAGTCAACCCAATTCGTGGCCTACCTATTTTCCCGATTCACCTCTGGATTATTATTATTATCATCATCATCATTATTATTATTATTATTATTATTATTATTATTATTTCCGGCTTGGGTGAACCTGATGTACGAAACTCCAATTGAATCAGAAGAGGAGCCTGTCGTTCAGGCTTATGGCGCTGCTAACTATATACCCATAGTACCTGGAGTCTTTGAAAATGCAGGAATTCTTTGCAGAAGTATATTGAAGCAAACGTCTACACTTTTAAACAGATTATGAAAGAGTCAATTTAAAAGTTAAATATATAATCGTTTTATTTCAGTCCCATTCAAACATTTCCGTTTCTTGTCTTTCACAGATAAGACTACTCACCGAGTTTCAAACCTAAGGTTGTTTAACAATTAGTTTTTGTTTTACTGTCTACAATTGCTCCTAGACGTTTGGGTACTGAATGTAGAAACGCCCGGTATGTGGAAGTTTAACAGTTCTGTTTATGCAATGTCAACTGGTTTGGAATAAAATCGAAACTACGCATACTATTACTGAATACTAGCGCACGAAAGATGTCTATACATCTAGAAATTTCTTTATTGATACATATTAAAGTTTTCATGTTCAATATGTTTATAGATGACATAATAATAATTATAATCCATGCAGAGTGCCAAATTACATAAAAATGAATAGGTTGGCCGTTGATACAATTTTTATGGAAGCAAAAATATAGTCAGAAAATATATAAGATAATTTACATCTTTTCCACTGGCATTACAACCAATAAAGGTCCTGGATCTCCTCCCGTGAAGACCATTACTGTTACACTTATTGTCTATGGATGGTAACCAATCATCATCGCCCGCTGACAGGAAACTAAGGTATGACATGATATGATACAGCCAGAAATTTTGTTCAGCATCCTCCTTTTTTCAGGTATGCAGTTCGTAATCGTATAACACGAGACATAAAGCTTAACGCCCCTTTTCAAGGACTTGCGCTTTGGATTTTAAAGTCCTGAAAAACCCACCAATCTCAGCTAGGATTGAACCTGCGAACCTTAGGTTTCGAGACGAAAGTCTAATCATTTCCTAACTATGTTATAAATTATCTTACATAAACTGTGAATACAAACTTATAATGAAGACAAGCAGCTTATTGCACCTAATTTCCTAAAAAGTTCAAGCAGAGCAGAAACAAACGTTACTGCAAAACAACAGCATACACTCGTTCTAGAGCGCAGTTCATAAAGAATGGAATGATCATACATTGCTTGACAACATACCTCTTCTCGTCCTCATAATTTTGATTATCGTTCTTAAAGTAGTCCCCATTGCATGAAATGTCTGGCTGGTGTTTCTACCAGTCTTCAAAGACATACTGCAAACTATTTTTCGACATCTCCTTTAGAATCCCCGCCGCAGTTTTCACCGCTACTTCTAATAATGGAAAATGCCTCCCAAAAAGGTGTTTTTTTTTAATTTGGGGAAAGGAAATAGTTAGATGGAATAAATGTAGACAATAGGGACGGCGACGACCACATTTCACATTGGTTTTGTAACATATTTAGCAACACAATTTGCGATGTGCGACCGTGCATTATCGTGGTGCAGAATCAGCTCGTTGCATGGAAAGGTGGTCTTTGGCGAGTGATATGATATTGCAAAGCTTTCACGAGGTCTCTGTAGTATTACTCAGTTACAGTTGTGTTTGCAGTTAGAACATGCTGGTAAACCATTCCTTTAATATCTAAAAATGAGATGATCTTTATTATCCCATTAGAAGCAACCTCTTTGCTTTTATTGCTGTAGGAGATTTCCATATAGGGCATTGCTGTTGCTCCCAGGATCAAATTTCATCAGCAGTGATTACCTTTGAAAGAAATCTTCAAACATGCACGCGATCGTCTTTTGTTCGTGTATCAGCACCCTTGAAACCCGCCATGCATAAACATGTTTCATGCGCAAGTTTCATTACATTTTTCTGCTAATTTTAGTTAAATATGTTCATTTTTATTGAATACTTTCTGAGGAAAGATAGAAAATAGGATTATTAAAGGTAATATTTACAGCCATTTGAATATTAAACGATTTTAGAGTAAAACTTTACACTTGTTCAAAGCAAAACATTTGAAAGAAAAAAGTTCTAAAGTGAACGCAAATATTAACTGAGCCAATAAAGTGTCAAGCTTTTAACCTCCCTCTAAGGTTGTATAGTGGTAATCCTGCTTAAGAAAGTAAACATTAACATTTATTGCATTTTAAACTTTTACGTTCTCGTCTTGCAATCGAGTTTCGTTCCTTCAGAAAAATCGATTACTTGAAATGTGCGACCCAGTGAAAATGGATGCAGTAAATTTGATATTCAGCGAAGCACTTTATGTCTTCATGATAACAGTGTTGAAAGTAGGGGAAACCCGAAACCTTCTACTTGCAGAAGCTTTGCAGACGTTAAAGCAAACAGAGCAGAACGTGCCTTCCGCAGATGGACCGAAAGAGAATGGAATTTTAGAATGTTTTTTGAAACTATTTACCGAAGTAAGGAAGCGAGAGAAGTTATGATTAATAACGGAGAACATGGTAAAAGATGGACTTTTTTTTTTTACGAGTTTTCCGCATATGCTTGTCTTCCGATCGAGTGGATAGGGGCTTTTTTTCGTACAAAATGCCCTTGGGAGATAGAGGCGGCTTGCTTTGTCTGCTCCTTAGTCGGGGGACATCTTAGGCTGCCATATGTAAAATGAAGTTATCTCGTTTTATTTCAAGGCTCCTAATGTTGCCACCACGATTAATATTTTTGCAGTATGCGTGTATTTGTTTTAAACATACGTATTTACTCCTGCATTTTACCTTCTAGATTAATTGCACATTATTTGCAAAAAATTTCGGGTTCAGAAAACGAATTTACTAACATAAGCGTTAATTCCTGCTGACGTACACCCCTTTAAAATTTAACCTAAAATGAACTTGTCAGTACGTAGATTTATGTGTTTATTTTTCACACATAAGCACACATTTCAGGGCTATTCAGTTATCCACCTCAACCTTAAAATATTTAGTAATTGCTGCTGAGGATCGTACAGATTTTCTGGTAAACTTTAAATATAATATTGCCAATAATTTAGACAGGCCTATAAGGCCATGAGTTTCTTTAGATTTAAATTGCATAAGTAAGAAAGAGTTAGGGATAGAATACTGACATAAAATTGTGTTTGTGTAGGTACCAGTATACCGCCAGTATTTTGTTACGGCAACGATTCGTCTGGGACTCGATTTCCAAGTAAATCGTCCTCCCTGGCTAAAGTTTTTTTTCCAAAAGTTTCTGTCCATATAAATGGTAAACGCTGAGAGGTACTCTGAACTTAGGCCTGGAAGCTTTCTTCCTTTAAAAATGATTTAACAATTGATCATTTCATCCCATATATCACTTTCATCGCCTGTGAAGCCTCAGCAGTAAAACGGACGTTAAAAAGTATTTTTAAAAAAGGCATCAGCATAAACTAGGTACTCCAAGAGACTAGTGCCTACTCAAGAAAACCGGTAGGACCTACTGAAGGTATAGTTGTGACTGATAGGATCAAATATGCACATATTACTTTGACTATCTATTTACATATGTCTATTAATTGGCTAAGTTCTTACTTTATCCCTATACACCACATTCTTTTCCACTCCTGTTTTCAAGCGGGTTGTTATGATTTATCTAAGGGCGCTCTTTAACAGCCTTCCATTAAATGTAGGGAATAAAACGCCCGATAAATTTTGCTTAGAAGACACTTCTTTCAGGTTTGACATTTTTACATGCTGTAAATCTAAGACACGGGACCCGCGGGTTTACTTACTTTCCGAAGGATTAGGAATTTTAGGCCGAAAAATCCATCTATCCTTGCCGGGATTGAACCCGAGATCTTGGGTCTACGAGACAATAAACCACCAGGATCGGTTTTCAAGCGGATAAAATGAATAAAAATTTAGGATTTTTTTGAATGATTTATTTATGAACGCTCTTTAACAGCGCAGGTCATCAGCGTCCCATTCAACTCAGGGCGTGAAACGGCCGACAAATTTTGCTCAGAGGCCTCTCTTTCAGGCCTGAGGTTCTTTTTCGTGCCGTAAATGTACGACACGGGGCCCACGGCTTTACTTCCCTTCCGAAGGAAGTCATACTTAGGATTAAAATTGAGGAAGAGAAATGCAGTAGTATATTCGGTATTTTTATGTATGCTCCCTTTACGATCATTGGAAACATCTTAGTTTATACAACCCATTAAAATTTACATATTTGAATTTTATGCCGAATTCTCTTTAATGTTTTGTTCATAATGACTTTTGGAATCTATCCACTTGTATATGCTAACCCGCTGTTGGAATCAGTACATCAGTGCAAACCTAACCTAGGAAATTGATCCTAGATCCAAGCAACACTCTTTCCTCATTCTCCTAAAATTGGACAGGTGAGGAATAAGGGAAGTAGTTGCTTTAATTCTGAACATGGTCACTTGGAAACATCTATGAAAAACGGAATTCTACACAAAGATAAACCCTTTTGTAAAATATTTAAACAGCACGAGGAATCTACCCTGAATACCCTGTTTGAGTGCCCGTTCCTTTTAAGAAAGAAACTCACTCTTTCTATATCTAGGGAAATCCTAGGAACGGAATCTGACATTGTAACCAAAACACTGCAGCTGGTTCAAGGAACAGATTTCGGGAAACAATGAAGGCATCTCTTCCAATGGGGTAGCATAATAAGCCTTATTGGCTGAACTCCATTAAACTCCCCGTTATCAATTTCTATCTATTTCTGTATGTTGATTATTAATGAATAGTTAAAGAACAAATTTGGAAAATCCCTTCTCATTAATTTTCCCTTATTATTTCATAGAGTATATGCTTTTTTAAAAATGTATTATTTAAATGTTTTAATCAGTTAAACACAATTTAAACCTCATGAAATATTACTAATTCAATAGCTCTAGTAGTATTCTATTTCTTGTTTTAAATGTACTTTATGTATTTTTCGCAACTGTATTTATGTATTTTTTCAAACTTTTTAAATTAATAAGGATAATGTCTTTAGTAAATTCTAGTCTACATCTAGTGCATTTTTATGCACTGTACCTAAGTACGAAGCCATTAATATATATGGCGGCCATAGCACGTGGTTTGGCTCCTGGCGGCAGGTGGAGGCAGCACCAGCCGATAAAAAGCTCCCTACAACTTCGGGGATGCAAACGGCAGAAAGTGTTCTTCTCCCGCTTGTGTACAAACTTTATATTGTCAGAATAAACTGCCTCTCACACGTCTGAGCCCATCAACTGAATTTGTGCTTATTTCATTTCGAATATTTGCCTGGAGTATCTTTAATGCGTGGGGATTTGTTGTCTTTCAAACTACTCCTTAGTTAAAAATCACGAGTGATTAAACAGAGAGAACAACCAACATTAGTGCAGAAACCATACGGTTCAAAGAAAAAAAAAGTAATTATAAGTTCGTTCGCTGGGTTCCACAGTTGTTGACAATAGCTGAGAAGGCGGCATGAATGTTTTGCATTGTAGTCACGTCAGCAAAAGGATAGAGGTTTACATGCGATGAGAAGTAGGTCCTGTACGGCATTCCAAGGGTTAGCAACCCATATGAATCTATCTTCCAACCGAAACCACCACTGACCAAAAGAAAGTTATTTTTTGCGCTCAATGGACTGTACGGAGTGAACTAACGCCGACCGATCAAAGTGTGTTTGAAAATTTTAAAACTAAGGCGTCTGCGCTCGTGAATAGCAAATTTGTTATTCTCTTTTAAAAGGTGCTCATAAACCATTGGGAGACTCTGGTGCACGCACAATATTCTGCTGACTTAGTATTATCAGATTATTATCTTTTCCTCCCTTTGGATAATCAGTTAGAAGGACAGCAATTCCAAACCTTTGTCCATTTGGAAAATGCACTCAATGGATTTTAAGAAGCTCCGAGATTGCATAGCTTTTAATCCCGTTGACGGAAAGTCCTCGATAGCAACGATGACTATGTTTAATACTAAAGATATTATTGTGCTTCGAAACTTCCGGTCTTAACCCGACAGAACTGTTTAGTCACCTTATAAATGCTACTTATGTAATTTCAAATTTCCAATTGGAGAACGCACTGTTTATGCTGTATCTTTTTGTAGATGTAACTGGTATCTGTGTCATCAATACTTTGAATGAATGAAAAAACTGCAATGTGTAATAGAAAACGCTGTAGCGTGAACAGCTTATAGTATAATTCGCTTTTTGAACACAGAAGAACGAACTTCGGCGGAATAGTATCAGTAAATGGGGAGAATTGCTTAGGGAAATCAGCTGTTAAAGACTGGTGAGCGCGGTTTCGTTCCAACAGAAACCCTCTAGAGGAAAATCCATAACCTGGGCAGGGTTATCACACCAAACCGTTCATTAAAGTGAAGCTCTTGCCATATAGAATAGAATAATAATAAACAAACTTGAATTATAATAGGATATCTGTTTCTGAAGCCTTCAGCCCATTCCCCGTAAGCTTCTATAGTGTACAAAGTTTGGACGCATTATGTCACTTTGCCAATAGAGTTTGGCGATGTCGGCTGGAAGTTAAGTTGCATAAGATGTACAGCTCTAATGCCATCATTTTCAACTATTTTTGCCTCGGTCAACAATTGCATAGCACTATATGAACATACTTGGAAATGTAAGATGAAACATTAAGAATAAACATTCAGCAGCTTTGACAACGGCTGTACCTTTGCTTCATATGTTTTGCCTTATATAATCAAAACGAGATGGTCTAGAGCAACGGTCGCAGATGGCACTTGTAGAAAAGATCGTGGCGACCATGATCTTTCCAGCATTCCTTGCCTTTAGATTTTCACGGGTGACTTGTCATAAGGGAAGATCCAAATGGAAGAATGACCGGATCAAACTGGCGGATCCAAGTTTCACCTTCGGTGAAAATGTCGGATAAGCGCCGAGACACCCTATTGTCGAGTTTTGAAGCAATTCTTTGCGCCATTACTCTCTGCAGGGTTAAACTTTGGGGCACCCATCTAGAGGTATATGAGGAATTATAGAAACTCTTGGTGGCTGATTTTTTTTTTATTGGTATATTTATGGACGCTCTTTAACAGCTCAGGTCATCAGCGTCCCATTCAATTCAGGGCGTGAAACGGCCGACAAATTTTGCTCAGAGGCCTCTCTTTCAAGCTTGAGGTTCTTTTACGTGCCGTAAATGTACGACACGGGACCCACGGCTTTACTTCCTTCCGAAGGAAGCCACACTTAAGATTTTTACGCCCGAAAAAATCCATCAATCCTGGCCGGGTTCGAACCCGCGAACTTGGGTTTAGGAGGCAAGTATGGTTACCACTGCAACACCAGGACCGACGTCTCTTGGTAGAACTGACCTTTACAGACAAATTTAAATCACTTTAACTCAACCTTAGATCTTCTTAATAATTTGTGCTACAAGTGATATTTTCTTGGGCCACCTCTGTTTTTTTTTTTTTTTTCTCTCTTTCCCCTTTCTTCGACTTAAGAAATGTCCCACTTAAATTCCCTGAAACAATGGAGTGCTGTTAATCTGAGACAGTATTTATAAGCTGCCACCCCCATATTTAATTAGAGTAATTATAGCAAGCACTTTTATGTAACTTCCTTATTATAGTCATGAGTGTAATGTCATTTTATTTCTTGTACAAGTGTTGAATTATTATGTGTAAAATGTTATTTTATTGTCAGGGTGCAAAAAGCTACCTCAGCTATAAAATATGACCAGGGAATTTCTGTTGCCTATTGTAATAAAATTTGTAAAAATGAACCAAGCAAACCGATGTTTTCTGGAAAATTTTCTAAAGGAGAATTCTTGAGTGAAATGTTTATTTGTATTCTGCTAGAGAATTGTAAAGCAGGGTAGACATAATAAAACATATGGCAGGCAACTGCAGGAATGAAAAAGCTGGCAGATAACCCCTTCGTGGGAAGAAGCTAGCAGATTGAGTTGATATCTACATGTAAAAGTCACGTAGGCTATGTTTATTTAGTCTTGTAATTTTGCGGCCCGCAGTCAGTTTTGCAAGAGTATTCAGTGTGGGGTATTATTAATGTGGAAGACAGGCACGGTCAGTTCAGTTCCGTTTAGTGGAAGAATATTAAGGTGAAGAACTTTATTAAGTTGAGTTCAGTTGCGTCTCAGGATTAGTTGACTTCAGGATCAGTCTTTATCAAATTAAGAAACGTCAGAGTAATCGCCTTAGTGCGAAAGTGGCACATATTCTCTAGGAAATAATGGCAGTACATTTTATGTAGCTTGTTTATGAACAATAAATTGTGTTTCATCTCCTATAACGAAAAATCTTATCAATTTCCATATACTTCTTCCCCTGTGGTCACAGGACCATAAAAATATCCAGCATCAGGGTTTCAACAGCCGTGGCAAAATATAAGTCAGCGGAAACCAATCGTCGGAGAGGAAGAAATTATCATTTACCCCTGAGATTCTATATAACCAATCAAATCAAATTACCTTTTTCCAAATCCTTCTCTCCCCATAGTATGCATATTTAATTAAAACCCCCTCTTCTTTATTTAATACCACTGCACATCTGAAGAAGAGTGTCAAATCATGCCAAATGGTTACTAAAAATGGCCTCTTTCGATCATTGCTTAATCAAGACGTTGGCACTGCACTAACTTCAAATTTTAACTGCAGGACAATGACTGGGTACCTTTCTGTTACGCCAATAACATACAAAAAACAGGCAATTTAGCAACAATGTCTAGGCCATTATACATAATGATTTATTTCGGTAATTTATTCACAATTTAATCTTTGCACACACACTTTAGAAGTGACATAATAGCATTACATATATATATATAACAGACTAGAGTTAATGTGCAATTCGATGTTTGGTAAAGTGCATTTACTCTGTACCGCTAAGCTATACCCGGTTCTTTCACCCAATTTCTACGATGAATAGCACCAGTAAAACACACAAAACTTCAAGGTGAAAGGACAAGGGACTATAAATCTGAATTTTACAGATTATTTAAAAAACGAAGCCAGCTACGTTGCTTTTTCACTAATTTCTATTGTAATGGAATTTAATGAATAAACGTCAATAAAATATGTAGATCAATACAAAAAAAATTGCAGCAGGTGCCCATTCCATTGCTTTTTACTTACAACAAATTAACGTAAATGTTGCAATAAATAAAAATCCTTGGTATTTTAGAATGCTTGTAATTTGTATACTCCGGTAAATGATTTATTTATTCTGAGATAGCAATTACACAAATAGCCATGTATTAGATCGGCAGTTTGGAGACAGATCAATAAACTGCGATATTTACGCTGTGTGTTTATGTTACCCCGTGATGCATCCGATACAACAGCACAGAGAATGGCCGTTGCTAGACAACCAGAATAATGTTTGTTTAACGAGGATAGCAGATTTTGGTTGCAGCGTTATGAAAATGTGAACTGAATTGGCAGATAACTCTTAAAGAACGTTTGAACGTTTTAAAACAACACTCATCCCATAGCTTTTGTGTACTTTTTGATAAACTTCAGCAAACAAAACTAATTAAGGCTATGTTTCAACTCTTCTGTTCCGAAATATGTATGCAGTTTACTCTCTTAATTTCGTGTACAAAAATACAGACAAACGCTCTTCATACGGGTTAATGATCTTGCTAATAAAAAGCTGAAACGGGAGTAAACAAAGCGACATGATGTCGAGGTTTCTGTTCGGTTGTTGTTCGCATTACGCCCTTTTCCTGTTAGAGTGTTATTTTCTCCTCTTACTAACATAATACTTTGCAAATTCTGCTTCTTTGAAATCATTCATTACTTTCGAGACGAAAAACGTGAAAAAACTAAATAGTTTTAGTGTTTGGGATATATTTCGTATTAGTTCTTTTACTTATAACCTGTAACGTTAGCAGCACGCATGTGCAGTAACTGGCATATTATAGGATTCGTTCATAAAGGGCCGACTAAACGTTGTCGCTCCTATTATTAGAAAAAAGATGAAAACCTTTATAAAATGCAGAAAATTAATAACACAAATGTACAAAATGAAACCTGTTGAGAACCGTTTTGTTTTTGAAAAGTAATTCATTATCACTGATTTTAAAAAATACTTCCATTTTTCTCCATCACATCAGAAATATTTACAAATAAACATTGAAATGTTCATATGTATTTTTTATAAATACACATAGCTTAGGAACTTTATAAGAGAGTTAAATTGAAATTGTGAGTTTTTAATGCTCAATTTTACATTTCACATATTTAAGCAACACTTTCTTTCCAATAATCCTAATTATTCTTGTTACATTTGTGTATATTTTGTTGTTACCCAAAATGTAAAAGAGGCAGTTTAATTTCACACAGTAAAAATATAATAAGCAATAATTTTTGGATCCTAAGATAATCTTTTCGCACCTCTTCATGTTAAACTTGGTGTGATAAACAATTTGTGAAAGTGTTTAACAAAGGTGGAGACTATTCCAAATATCTCACCGCTCTCTCGAATGCAAAGATATAAGAAGAAAGACAAACAATCTGAAATTACTAAAACTCCCATGGAAAAAGTAGCTTGAAATGCATTTGTAGAAATCATTGAAAAGTTAGCATGGGATGTGCTGCCAACTATCTATAAACAGCCAGCTAATGTTTTAAGTATATGTATCTCATTAGATGCCATTGTTATAAGTAAATAATAGCTCACATTTATTTAAGTGCGGTTATGTTTAAAAAGTGTATGCTATACAGCTAAATGGACTTAAATTTTGGATAATCATATGCAAATTACTTTAAAAAGGCTTCAAAATCTAAAATAGCAAAACTACTGTAAATCTGTATGATAGATGGGTAAAAAATGTAATTTCTGATTAATGTCCTCTAAACATACTTAAAGGCATATAAGTTTATTTCCTATCCTCTACAGATGCTTGTTATTATTAGCATTAATTGTTGTTTGCGGTCTGCAGAGTGATGTTACGCTATTTCTATCTGTATAGTCCCATTTTAGCCTTTCTATTTTATTTTTATTAGTTTTACACCTACGTAGTTTTAACGCCTGACAATTGAGAACACTATGAACTCCGATGAAAACAACAAACAATAGAAACATGCGCAATTATACATGAGATAGCACAGGCATTCTGTTGTTTTAAGTTTATGGGCAGTATTGCGCAATTACTGATGTGGAGGAAATGTCAGTTTATTGTGTGTTAAAAGGAAAGCTTCTGCTGAATGTGTAACGCACGGATTTAAAAAAATAATAAAAGGGGCGTTTGCTACACCCAATTAACTGATGACCGACGCCGCGGCAATGACTGCATCAGACCACAAACCATCGCTCACGGCCAGCCGGGTAGGAACACTAGAGCGACAGTCTATTAAAATCTAATACCTTCATACCTTCCATGTCATGCAAGAAGATGCTGGAACTGCCTGTCTTCATTTTCCATGCATATGCTTACAAAATTACCCATTATCTTTCCTAATTCTCCTTGAGAAATTAAATTTACCTCTTGATGACTTTAGTTAGTGTTCAGTTCAAGGATAATACTTATTAATGAATCGCTGTATGACTTGAAACTCGATCACCTGGGAGTTTCTCTTCAATAACATCCTGATAGCACGAATGGACTTGGTGCGGACATATGAATCATTACACTTGTTGTATAACAATTGAATAATTATTGCTAGTATTTGTCATTTAGTCTTCTTAGCAACTTTTTTCTAGGATTAGACACTTATTGTTTCTTTCACTGCAGATGACACCGAGTGGTGTGATTCAATGCCAACGTAGCATCTCGGTAAACCTTGCTTGTCCCGACTAGTGTAGCCTTGAGCGTCCGCTTATCGGCCTATTGCGTTGGTCATTAGATAATTAGATGTTTGGAAATAAAGTATAAAACAGCAGAATATTCTATAAAGTAAACCTTATTCAGAAAGTGATTTACGGTAGCATTTGTCTATACACTTATACACCACCGATAAGTGAAATAGAAGGAAATAATATGTTTAAATTAATTTTCATTTATAGAAGGTCGTCAAACTAACTCTATTATATAACAGTATATATATAAGTTTATTAATGCGGAAAAATATTTCTCGTATTTGCTCAAACTACCAATTTTAATTAAAAAAAAGACAGTCTACTGATTAGTTTGTCTGCTAATAGAAAAGACGGGTTTAATAATCAAAACTAAAAAAGAATTTTCTGGAGTTTATTCATTCAGAGACTAGTAGGGGGAGGTACTTGATATGAAAAATATCAAAATCCGATCTAGGGAGCCGATATTAAGTTTGATGGGGGGTCGATATTAATCACTTAATTGTTAAAAGTGGTCTGTTGGCTGTCGCTGGAACGTATTGTCATTATTATTATTATTATTATTATTATTATTATTATTATTATTATTACAATAAATTTATTTATAACATTACCTATGGTCGTTTAAATAAAATTTTGTAAAATTCAGTATTACAAGTAAAATCACGCTATCATTGCCTACGCCTCTTCCATTGATTTAATGGGATACACACATCTCTGATGAATAATTATATATGTATGTGTATGTTTATGTTTATGTGTACAGAGAGCGAGAGAGATAGAGAACCATGTTCATTTGCTTCAAAGTGATGCTGACAGCACGTCAAGAGACAAAACAAAGGTAGTCAAGTGCTCGGTTTGCTATAAGGTGTGATCTGTTGGCTGAGTAGGGCATTGTCATGCAGCAAATTCATCTGAAGATCGATAGAGTCCTGTGTTTCTATCACCGTCTCCTTTATCTACACTGACAGTTTACTTTTTCCCCAGGTAACTCTCAACTGCTTCTTCCTAGCGGACGCTAAGCTACAACTTGATTTCAAACTAAATTTTCTTGTCATTTCGATAATAAAGTTGCCAAAATACGATTGTCTAAACTTCTGCAAAGCTCATAATGTTTACTCCTGCACAACTAAAACATACATTCACTGGTCACATTTTCTCCCAATATGACTCTTCATATTTTTAAAAATATTTTCAGTACTATCACGACTTATATTTTATTAGATCGTATCCCCTGCAGACTTAATCTTCCAAAATGCACAAAATTTCAATTTTCATCTGAGTAACAAGAGTACGGATATACCAGATTATATTCCCACCGCATCCCTAGTAATGTGCTATCATCAACGCCAGAAATCAAATGCTTTTTCAATACAGATAAAGAAAGATATGCATGCTCCCATTGCAATAGGAGTGCTTGAAAAGTACTTCAGTTACAATATTACACAGTACACAGCGAGTGTTAATGTATGCTAATGATGTTAATAATTGTTTGGCCCTTTCAAAAAACATATCAGGTGTTGACTTTAAGATAATTAAATTATTTTCCTTTCTTAAAAAAACTAACATTAGAAGAATAGCGATATATTTTGCGCTCTTTATATAACTTAAGAATTATTAACAAAGAAAGTTTACAAAAATAACCCAAATTCTTTAGAAGAACTGAAAAAAGAACATACTCCGAATATATCGTTTCCATTTTTCATGCGGAGCTGCAAAGGTTGGCCCATAATTTCTGATGCAGGTGTCAAAAGAAAGCAAACAGTTTCAACCTCCTTTGTTAATACGGACCAGTAAATATGTTTCAACTACCTGCGTTGCTTCTGCTACTTCCATGTGATAGATTACGTTTTCTGGGATTAGAGTACAATTGGATCTCTCCCTACATAACTATACCCGGTAATAGTAATAGAGAAAAAACACAAAAACTGAGGTAACATAGTACTGATGATGTGTTCATGTTTTATATTATATATTACATTTTGAAACAGTAAAAAGAAAAAAGTATTGTATAGGTTTTCTTAAAAATGCATGAACATCATTATATTATTAGGTTTGTTATATGTGATGCATACATCTTTTAATATTACAGTTGTGAAATTGATACAGCAAAATAACGCTCTTCTCAAAAACTATAGTCAGTGTACCATTAAAATTTTATTGTGTTTTAAGATTATCATTAAAATAAAAATGGTATTATTATCAAGGTAAAGTTTAATATGCATATAACGGACAATTTTTAATTATTCATATGAATTAGGAGTTAATTTTTATAATAAAAACAGAAACTATGTTATGGTGAACCGACTTGTTATAGTTTTATAGAAAAGAGTACATGAAAATGTTCCCCTTTTTGCTGTACTATTTTAAAAATTTTGGTTAAGTATCCGTGAACACTCAATGATAGAAAAAGGAGTGGAACTTAGAAAAAGTCACAAAAAGTTGTATAAAAGGGTAACAGTAAGCAAGAGGAAATGAAGTTGGTGTGTTCAAAACTAGTAACCCCCCCTCCCCCCCGAAAATGTGCGTGAACTGGACCAAGGAGAAGAAAATGACGGCACAACGCTGCAAAGTTAGTGGCCTTACAATTATTACAGCAAGAAATGCGCTAGATAAGCGGCGCAAAGAAGATGGGAAACGAGTAAAGCTGAATTAAGGCAAATTTACTAAACCAACCTAAGCGATCACCTAATGAAATCAAATCTAATCTAACCTAACCTAACCTAACCTGACATGACCTGACATCACGTAAGTAATCATTGTTACAAGGGCTACAAGGAAAGAATACTCGTTGAACTTAAACCTAACCAAGAGGCTAGCAATCATAAATAAAGCATATTTCAGATAGGCACAATATCATATGTGTGCAACATGAGTGTAGTTAAAGTTAAGAAGTAGTGAATGTCGTCGACACCAGGAAATAAAAAAAAAAAAAAAATAAAAGAGGATATTGGGCTCTTGAGGGTGTAGTAATACTCATTTTAACCAAACATTTTAAAATTTTTCTATATATTATATGAAAAAGTATGACAATAAATAATTTCCACGAATTATTACACACATAAACTTTTTACGAAAATTAATCCAATAATTTTTCAGACATTTCAAAACGAAATATGAAAATTGATAAACCGTAAACGTTTTGTTCCTTTAATAAACATTTTTGTTCCGAATTGAATGTGTCTGCGTTAAAAGCATGTGAATTTAATAGTTAATAAATATAATAAACGAATTTTAATAATAAAATTATTTAGAAGTCAACTAGATACTCCAAAGAAGAATGTGTTGAACGCTTTTACCTAATGCTCATTGTCGCCAAGAATAACGAACGAGCTCATGAACAACCAGGGTCTCTAACGTCCTGGCTTTGTACAGTCAGAAGTGGTTGTGATGAAAGTAGAAAAATATGTCTACCTACAGAGAATAAAATGAAGGGTATATGAAGTGACGACAAACGTGCCCTGTTTGTAAATGATGTGTCTCTTAAGGGACATTTAGAATGAAAATGCTTGTGGACTGTTTCTCTGTATCAAGCGCGCTAGCATCCTGAACATGGAAGGAGACAAGTAGCTTATTATTTTTTCCTGTTGTTTTTATTTTTCATAAACAACTTATACTAATGGCTTGATTATGGAAAGTTTGCTGGATCCATACATTTGGAAGCCTCCTTTTTTAAAATGATTATTACTAATGACAGGATGGAAACGCCAACAATTCGTTCCGTTTTAAAACAAGAAAATTAATTGTGCTTGCACAATACTCGTGTTTCATGAAATATTCATTTAAATTATGAATTGTTAACTTATTTATCGTATATTACAATTTATTATCAATACTGCTATCAGTTCTGCATTATTTTCGTGTAATTAGAAAGCTATACATCTTCAATCAAGTATAAGGCATAATCGGTTCCGAAAAATATATTTCTGGATTGTTTTTAAGTACATAAGCTAAGCATGTTTATTTTTAGTATCTACATAGGGCTGCTGTATCAAAAATTGCCAATCTGAATAACTACATATATAAAACAAATTTAATTTAAACAAATTATTTAAAAGAGGTTCTTATTGTTATATTTTTTTGTTTTCTATTGTTGCCCGGCAACGTGAATTGTTATTTTTATTTGAATTTGAAACGGTTCCTAAGGTCCACCGCACTTAAATATACATATGTGTTGTAAGCCTAATCACCATATTTTGTGCATTTAATTAGCAATGTAGATATTGTGTAATTGTGTTTATATATAAGTGCATCACGAGGTATAGCTTTAATATGTTAATTTAATGTCGTAAAAAGAGAAAGTTCTCTGGTGTAACTGTCTACGGCAGTTCAGCTAGAAACGGGGTAGAGCCTAGGAGGCATTAAACCACTATATCAAGGAAAGTAACAATGTTATGTCTCTCAAAAAAAAACTACCGTTGACGAGGGTTAACAAAAGTCCATACTTTTGAATACGTTAGGGGAATGAACTCACTAGCCGTTTGTACAGTTGACTTTAAACCAATGAATGTAAATAAATGTTTTAAGCTTTCAAATAATTGCGGGTGGCATGCGTTGGCAGATGAATTTACACCAGTCAAAAATAGATGCATATTTTGAATTTTTAAAGCAAGGTGTGAGTCTTGCACATGCATGTGTGATCTCCATTGGCTTGGTGAAGCCAACGTTTAATTTGAATCGAATATATAAGATGTTTGCATCAGATAAGCAGATATCAGATAATCAGATGACCGTTTCACGCCCGGAATTGAATGGGACGCTGATGATCTGAAACGTTAAAGAGCGTCCTTAAATAAAACGTACATATTCCTTGCTCTTCAATATCTATCTTCCATTGGAATTAGTAATTTTACTAATTTTTATGTATTTCAGATTATAATTAAATTGTCATGTAATTAGAGCAAATATTTTTCGTTACTCACCAATACAGTGGGGACTCCCCAAGAGTTTACGCATGTTTTAAGGGCAGAGTGAGGAACACGCTAGCGGCAAATGTTAATCATAATGCTAACTGAATCTGTCTAAATTCAAACAACAATAAAATCAATGCAGTTTGCCAGACAGTGATAAAGAATAAACGATGTGATGATAATTAAATCATCTGTAAAATTTAAGTTGTATAAGGAAGGGGTATAATTTGAAATGTCAATGTTTGGTGGTGAAGGTGAGGAGTGTTAAATATATGTTGGTTTTAAACTTGTCCCTTAATGTAACTACAATTTTCTTCCGGACTGTTGTGCCATGGTCTGCTGGAGATGAGAATTCAAGGCGTTTCGTCCGCAACTACGGCGGACATCGGTGTGGACGTCCACTCGGAGAAGGTATCACTGCGTCTGAAGATTGACTGTCAGAGTGCTCTCCGTGAAAGCCTACGTTCTCTTTTGCTCCTTAATATCTAAAATTAGGTGTTTTTAGTTGAGTTAACTTTATTTGAAGTAATAATCATTGCTTGGATGTAAATTGATCAGAATTTTGTCCAATGAAGTTCTTTAAAGCGTCGTAAAATTATGACACAGGTTCAAGTCTCTCCCGGAGATCTTTTAGTTCAGATGCTTGCGTCCTGAAACACCCATTCACGTCGGCGGGTCTTGAGCCCGTGAACCTTGAGCCAGAGGAGAGCACGCTATCCTAAATAACCAGGCCAACTAGGAAGCAATAGGCTGACTACTTGTCTAACATTTATGAGTGCTAAGTGTAGCTAAATTCAAAATACTTATGATCCGTTAGAATCCAGAACAGGCTTTAAGCTTAAACCTTGTAAGTCGATAATATTGGCATATTCTGAATTGAAAATCTAGAATATGGTTTTAAAAAGTTCTTACAAGCTGATCTTACCTATGCCGGCTATCGCACGTCACCCAGTACCATTATTTCATATTTTGCACGGTCTCCCCTTTCGAAAGAACCTCATTATTCACCGCCAAAATAAAATGTGATTCCATTTTATTGTAGATTATGACAATGTCTGCCACCATCTTGTCGCTGATGTTTGTTGCAACATTTCTTCTGCTATTCTACATGTATTCTTGAGGCACAATCAAACCTTGTGATTAATTATATAAACCAAATAGCAAAAGAAGAACTGCGCTATCTGAATAAAAACTGTTGTAAAGGCCTATCACATATCAGGTGTATACTGTTCATCTCAGATGCAAAAGGCTGACCAGGGTACTATGTGGAACAAAAGGCTATCATTGGATTTGTTTCTTATAAGATAAACTTGTTAGTGCTAGGTGAGAAACGAAGGGGCATGTGCCGATTCAAACTTGCTATTATGAAGAAAATAATGCTAAGCATGTTTTCTCAAGATAACCGAGATATGCAACTATTTGTTACGACTCACTTATAAGACCATTTGGAATAAACATATGAGACTTTCAAGTCACCTTCAAGAAAACAAAAAGGAACCCGTACGGTTACATATAAAAAGTTAGTGCTCATAAATGAAACACAAATAAGAAATCAAAAGTTCCCTTCTTAGTTAAAGCAAGCGAAAGGCCAGAGAAAAACAGAGGAGGCAGAACGTATGATTGACTTAATTCACTTATTTATCAATAAAACAGGCGGGTAAACTTTTTGCGCATGTGCAGAAAATCTACAGTTTTTATCTAAAATATTACTGTTTCGTGAAATTTGAGAGAAAATACTTATTTAACAAAGATAAAATGTTTCCTTTTTGTATAAAATGTTTTATATGTCAACCATATCTTATTTTTCAAATTTTGTGTCTATTCCACGTACAATAAGTAGTTGTAATAACTAATATTGTGTAGCAAGAATAATATACAAAGTAAATACTACTCAAACATTATTAGGCAAAAAATATATAAAATGTCAGACAAGCAGTTAACAATGAGAATAAATAGAAACATTAGAAATTTCAACAAAACATGCAATATTTTATTTATTTGCATACCCTTTTTGTTGGAGAGCTGAATCATTTATAACTAAACTGTTGACCATAACACAATACAAATAAATAGCAAAGGAACAACTTTATTAATAATTATCTATAAGTAATTTAGATGTTCATGAAAGCAAAGGGACCAAAGGCTAAAGACTATCTGCATGTGGATATGCACTTTGTCCGCAAATATAGTATGTACCCTAAAAGTTGACTACATATTTAATACTTAAAATGAAATTGATTATGCCCATCGTTTATATAATTCGTAATTTTAATTTTTTCGAAGAAATAATGCGTATTTAATCATCTCGTTGTGGCTCCCAGTGATACAAAAAGCATATTAATTGTTAAACAGTATTTACACCATAGAACCGTGTGGAAAAGTGAACTGTCTAGGCAGAGTTTTATAGAGTCCCAGCATCTAAGCGGATAATTTGAAATTGAGACGTACTGGAACAATCTAGTGTCTCCGTAAGGGAATAAGTGGACGAATGCCATATACTTTGAGAATTGTGTTTCAAAAGATGTTAGACTCATCCCAAGAAAATCAGATACGTATCGCAAAGGATTGAATTGGATTGTTAGAATCCAAGGAGGATATTTCGGTACTTCAGCCTTATTCAAGAGCTGGCTTTTTGTGCCTATGCTCTCATGGGGATCCAGGAGATGAGTTGAGGGAGACACTGGGCACCTGGGATCCACATGCGATGATGCACAGAAATAGACGGGGTTTCTCTAACATTTTTTTTGCAGATAGAATACCCCGTCTCCGGTGGAGTTCCCTCCAAGGGGGTTGAGACCCTCAGAAAAGCCGCTTCCATACCCGACGCCGAAACAAACCTTTCCAAGGGACAGAAACCTTTCCAAGCACAGGTAACCGTCATACCGCACCAGTCCACCTCTCATTGACAATTTCGTTCCAATAAAAGAGCCAAAGAATGACATTAAATGCGAGAAGGGAAAATTCATGAAAAGAGAAGTACCATCCCAGCTTTCATTTAAGGGACCAGAGAAAACCACAAAAAATCCCAAGGTCAGGAATGCCGACCTCAAGGGATTTGAACCCGGGTCTTCCCGAATGCGAATCCCACGCGTTCGGTTTTGGCAAAGCAATTTGATATGAAAAGAACGTATATTCGGAAAAGTACGTGAATTAGGGGCCATTTCATACAGTTATCGCAGTTCTTATTTCTCTTGTGCAAGATATGAACGGAATTTGATTTCAGGCTCGGTCCTTCACATCGACTGATTGCGTATAAGCATAAATACTGCTCCACAATAAATATTCCTTCTTTATACAGTCAGTCATAAAAAGATGGTTAAACCTACGTTATTTATAAAACAATTGAAGTTACAAATAATATAAACGTAAACATCAATTTCGTTTGACGTAGGAAATATGTAAAGAAATTTTCAGAGAATTTCATAAATATAACATTAAAAAGAATAGATGGCAAGGTTTTCTCAGGAAAAAACGGAAATCTAGGTAAAGGCAATAAAAACATATTTCAGACACAATAACTACTACTTTATCACACTTCTATACCAAACAAAACAAAAAAAAGTTACACCGATTTTAAGAAAATAAAATTGTTGCTAAATTATTAAAATAAACATATTTTTAAATTTTTGAACATTTAACAATTTCTTCTTTGAAAATTAACAAAACGATGAGTAGCGAAGATGAAAGAATGAAAAAGTATTTATAATTGTATTTAGAACACAGGTGTAAGAGCAAAGATGCAAGGCAGAACAACCAAGAATTAGAGTATGTTTCAAGAAGGTGAATGCTCGACAGTACCATAATCATTTTGTTTCCTTTCAGGAGAACAGAACGCGAGAGAATAAATAAAAATGTATTAATTTATAAATAAATTAATTACTTAAAATTAAATATTTAGGCAATAATTAATAATGCATCTCTATATCAACTGAATTTCATGCTAAGAGTGGTGCCCTTATGTTCAAATAGTGTTTTGTGACATTTTTTGCAGCTCGCTTCTACCATTTCATTGATCATTCATCTAATTTCATCCCTGTGTCAAGGGTAGGGGTATAGTTGCTTACATTAAATGTATGTTCAAGTGTTTCTTAGTAACAACCCTCTTTACAGAATTCTTTTTTCTTTTTTAAAGAACGAAACTTATTATACAATATCTTGTCTTTTGCTCGCATATTATTGTCGGTAATATGCGCCAAATATCATCTAATTATTTCCGAGAGGAATGTAGGAAGAGATTCAGTGCGTTATGCTGAACATTTGCCGCTAGCGTGTTCCTCGTTCTGCCCGTGAAACATGCGTAAACTCCCCACTGTATTGGAGAGTAACGAAAAATATTTGCTCTAATTACATGACAATTTAATTATAATCTGAAATACATAAAAATAAGTGAAATTACCAATTCCAAAGGAAGATAGATATTGAGGAGCAAGGAATATGTACGTTTTATTTAAGGACGCTCTTTAACATCTCAGGTCATCAGCGTTCCATTCAATTCAGGGAGTGAAATAGCCGACAAATTTTGCTCAGATGTCTCTTCTTTCAGGCTTGAGGTTCTTTATCGTGCCGTAAATGTACGACACGGGACCCACGGCTTTACTTCCCTTCCGAAGGAAGCCATTCTTAGGATTTTTACGCCCGAAAAAATCCATCGACCCTGGCCGGGATTGAATCCGCCACCGTGGGTTTAGAAGGCAAGTATGGTTAGCACTACACCACCAGGACAGACTGGAATATATATACTTAGGACAATTTTAATTTATGTACTTTGCGCACAATTATTCTTGGAAACCTTACTCCACACCGAATGAAATGCTGTTTTGTTACGTTTAATGATGTAAAGGCCATACCTCCTCAGCTTGCGTGTACTTTGCTCAAGGTTACCACAGAGAAGACAGAAATTTCAATCCTTGTGTTAATCTAGAACTCTTATTATATCTCATATTTCGATTTACAAGAGCAGTTATTTTTAAAAGTACAGATTTGTAGCTAAGGCATCGAATCGATTATATAATTATTTTTAGCGCAGAGAAATACTTCAGCTATACTACAATAAGGACTAAATGAAAGTCCTGTCTGTGCATTTTAGACTGTGCATTCTATTTTCTGCTGATTCTAGGTGCAAGTAAAAATATTTAAAGATATTTCGATAACATCTTTAAATTTTGTTCATAATCTTCATCCAGAAAAGATTCCTCCACTCTTTTCCCTTTTCATTCAATATGTTTTGTTATTTACTCTTTCCTGTAAAATTTACAAAATACCTCATTGTCACATTCCCGTTCATGCGTCTGTTCTGCTTTATAAATAAAGAGGCTGAAATGTAAAAATTAGACAGCTTTCTCCGGGAATTGATGGCTCAAATGAACAGCAGCAATATTTTTTTCCTTATTCAACTTTATAAACAATTTGAACGAACTATAAATATATATTTTAAATTTCAATCAGCTAATTTAAAATTGTTCATTTGCTTAGAAAAGTTTAACTGAACATCTATGGGCTTCTATGTACATACCAGTTCAGAATCGTAAGATGGAACGACAATTAAAGAGAGGGTGCAGAAGGTATTTTGACGATATTAACAAAGAACAATATAAACAACAATGAACGATAGAAACAAAGAACACGGGGGGGGATTAGCTAGAAGAAAGAGTTCTTAACTGCAGTACATCTTGGAGGGGAAAAAATCATATCACTAAAAGAAACAAGACATGCCTAAGACACATTTGAAAGAACGGACAAAGTTAGAACTCTTGCTAAACCGAATGCCATTATCTAATTAGCAACATCTTAGTAAAATAAAAAAAAAATATTTCTTTGTCCTTTTATCTTCAGTTCAGACAATTGCAGTTCTCAATTTTGTTTTTTTTTCCCAAGAATAGAAAAAATGATACAATAATTGACCAAAAGATTATTTTAAAAGATAACTAAAATAGCCATTTTAAAACCACAGCAATTAAGATTCTTAAACATAACATGAATGAAGTTTGTACTATACAGGGCGTTTAAGTCGTACCCGTACAAGAGCGCGGTAATTTTACTGCGTGGCCTCTTCATATCACATCAAAACTAAAGGTTGACTGTGCAAAATACGGGTTCAAAATGTTAAATATATACCGCTTCACAATTAGCGGCTGGTACAAAATTAGGGGACGTTCATTTTTGTTGGTAGGACAGTTGAAAAACGCATTATGATCTTTATTAGAAATGTGAATCCGTAAGCATATGGCAGTGAAGATTCAACAAAATAAGGACATTTTGCGTCAGCTACAAGTGTAGCTAATGCAGATTTTAGGCATTTTTTGGAAAAATCTGAGAGCCGCGACTAGAAACTAAGCCAAGCTTCAATCCATTCTTTCTAAAATAGTCTGTTGTCCATGACGGAAGTGAAATATTCCTTCCAAACTACAGGAATAAAGTTTATTACAAATTCTTTTTCTACAATTTATTATGTCAAACAATGGTAAAAGACACATTCATACTCCTTATAACTCTTCAAATCTCAAATTTGTTTTAAGAGCGGCAGATACTCCTTAGGGACTTCACTTCCAACAAGTGTCATAGATGATAAATTGATGACCTATATCGACTGCATTGACAAAGTCTGTGTTAGAGAATATGAGACGCTGTGGCTTCATAAATCCTCTTCCGATTTGAAAACAAGAGACTTAAGTTGCCCCCCCCCCTTCCCGGTTTACGAGGAGGTAAGAGTTTAATAAGCAAAATGCCTACCATTTTAAGGGGTATACTTCTTTTTTTAAAGGTACTGAACCTTCCCCTTGAGTTTACAATACATTTTAGCAGATTTCCGTGGATTCGTTTGATATATTGATTTATCTTCTTATTTTATTCTTCTGCCTTCTCATCCACAATGTACATATACAGTAGAATAGAGAGGCAGAACTTTTGCTCAATTAATCGAATATACAAGTGTACAATGTTTTTTATTTACTTTGGAATCCCCAAATATCAAAAGGTATCACACTAAGATGAAAAAAAATTAAGAAACCCAAGAATTTTATTGTTTTAAATCAGTTTGTTTTCTGAAATAATAAAAATAAAAACATTTTCGGCACAAGAATATATTCGTTTAAACTCTTACTGCAATAGAGGACAAAACAAAAGAAAACTGTTTTTATTAGCAAAAATGATACATTTGCTGTTATAACTAAGGTTCCTTTATTTTTTATTTTATTTTTTTTTTTTCACACTATACAGAATTTCACTTGTTTCCAAACTGAAAACAGTCCGGAGAATTGAAAACAACGTTTCAACAGTTGTTTTTCCAACTTACACCTCGAGAATTCCAATATTAAAATATTTCAGATTACAACAGAATAATGTAAAGAGTTAGGGCGAGTAGATACGACTGTATACTAAGGCATATAATGCATATTCACTTAGCAACTTGTCGTTGGTTTAAGGAATGCTTTGTCAGAGTGGTTAAGCGTTCCTGTGTTACTCGGTGCTTTCATAATGTGTAAATTATGTGCTAATTGTTCTTCATTAGTTATGCCACTAAGTAAATAGTCTTGAACGGTTTTTACCAGTATTTACGATACATATGTGAAATCGAATTCTTGTAGAGAAGTGATACGGCGGTTGCAAGAAAATATACTGATAATTGCTTTCGAGGAAGAGGAGCTATTCGCCTATTTGTTAAATAAATACGAAAGACGGAATCTCTCAGCGTTCAAAACCGCCGCGTTCTTACGGAAGAAAACTTAGAGGAAAGAAATTTCCTACACAGATGCCGGAAGTGCTGCTTACTATTATTTCTGCTTATTATATATAAGTAAATTATTATTATTATTATTATTATTAATAATAATAATAATAATAATAATAATAATATTATCATCATTTGTAAATGCAGCATCATTTTATGTTTTCAGTAAAAATATAAATTCTAAATAAAAATATTAGCTTTACGCCTGGCGACTGTTATCTCCTTTTTTCGGTTGCGGCAGCTGCACTAAATACTCATTACAAAAGATATTTATAACGAGGAAAATTACAAATGTTCTTTTAGCGTAATCTAATTCTCAAAGTCTTCATTCAGGTGTTCATGGCCGAATGGTAGACCGTGTAATGAACAATATGCTATTTACATCTTCAACATATATTACAATATTTACTCAAAATAATGTCATTTTGACATAGTGTGGTACAAAATATATTAGCCCATACTAAGAAAGTGTCACTGTCTTATTGTATCGAAATTTCAACCTCGACTACGGCGAGTGTTTTAATTAATTCCCACAGCTATATCTTACTTTACAATTATCTTGGAGTTGAAACAGCCTCCAAGATGACAGAAATAGATTCTTTGAATAAATAATGCGGAAAAATACTTCACTACATTAACGAATCTAAGTTGCATTGCAAAATCGAGTTTTGCATACGAAATCGTGACTTAAGTTATTTCTGATTTAATTTCTTCCAAAAAGCTACATTACGAATCACAAATATTTTAATTCTCTATAATCACCGTTTTAATATTTAACTCTACTCTATATCCGGGTATCTCAGAAATGTTAATTTTGCTTTTAAAAGGAGCTTTCCTTGAGTCTGGGATGAGCTAAAATAACGATTTTTTTATTTTATTTCCTCTGTGTGTGTGTGTGTGTGTGTGTGTGAGTGAGTGTGTTAGATGTATTTTGGGTTTAAGAGTATCCCAAAATTAGTGTATAAATAAAGAAAGTTATTTCAAATTATACAAATACACAAATGCTACGAAAAAAAATATGCTAGCCAATCCATTTACTTCGCATGAAAATAGCGTTCAAAAACAAATTAAATATTTTGGTGAGATTTATTAGAAGCCTTGGTCAAAAGCACGGAAATATTCCAGTCAGCTCAGAGGAGAAAAAATATATTTCATAAGATAACAAGGTCTCATCATGCAAAGTGTGGCAAAATTTGCTGCTGTGGTCCAAGACACGGTACCTTAGTGGATAGAGCATTGAAAAATATTCCAAAGACTCGTGTTTCCAATCCCAAGTCAATGTTTACGTTGTGGCTCTCATTTCAAATAAGGTAATTTATTTGAGTGCGGTTGCATACTGGGCAAGTGCAGCTGTCGCAAACTGAAAAAAGGGAGGTAAAGGTCGGTGCGAATAAGGTTAGTATTTTTATTTTAGTATTTACATTCTTAATGAAAGCATAAATTAATAACATTATTCAAAATATATGATAAAATAATAATTACTAATCTTTGTAATAAAAAATGTTGAAAAGTATTTCCGTCAGTAGCAATAACACATTGCCGGCATTTTTCTAGGAAATTCCTGCATTTCATCTAACTTTTCTTCAGTAAGAACACATTGCTTATCATTGAGAGACCCTATCTCACATTTGGAACAAGTTGGCTACCTGGAACATGATTGCCAGGATATTTCATCGCCTTATCACTTCTCTGCAAGGATTCGTTTTTACATTTTTATCGTACATAAACTAATTCTTCAAGATTATATTTATGTAATGCATAACTAACTAAGAAAAATTAGCACAAAAGCAATTCTGGATCCATGTTCATATTATATATTTTATTCTGTATGTGTGAGGAATGTTTCGCCAAATTTGGGAAAAGCGTTAAACTTGTACTATATTAGATCTTCTCTTGATCACAAAATAACTTCATTAAAAACAACTCGAGATTATTTATGATTAAGTTCACATTCTCTCCAGGATACTTCCTCCTCGGACGACTGTTTGAAAATCCTATCATATCAAACTGGTAGGCAGTTTCCCGGCTGGTAAACGATGAGGTGAAAGTATCAAAAGTTTACGTGAATAACGTAGCACTATATAACAATACAGACCAATTACACCCTACGTGACACGGATTGTAGCAACTTACCTTATACATATGAAAGCTTTTACAGTTGACCTATCATGCGCATCCATCCCTATGAGCCCTACAGACCGACCTTCACGCGTTGCGTACTACGGAGTGCGGCTCAATACCTTGGAAAAATTTAAATTTGCACTTCCATGTGTCCGTAAGCAGTAGCAATAATGGGATTTTCATCCACAGGAATTTAACATGGTCATATGAAATGCAACATATGGTAATTTTCTCTTTTAACAAACAATTTGAAACTTTTCGTATTAGTAATAAACATTTCTCGGTGTAATAAAACACCTATATACATCTCGTAAGACATACACATAATTATTACTGTTTAAAATGACTCTTTCATTCTTGATATCTTGTGGTACTTTTGGCCAATAAAATGGAATAAAATGCCAAATTTCAAGCAATCACAAACATGGCTTCTTTCAGTAATTGATGTACAAACGCACATGCAGGGGCAAAGAAACAATAGATTAAACTGTGAGTTTAATTATTTTAACTGTAAAGTTCTTTTCATATTCGTTTTACAAAAATTCTTTCATAACTTTAATTTTCCGTATTATAAAGAGTGTTCTGTGCTTGTGTTTTGATGTATGTATTAATGATTTAATTTAATTTAATTTAACGTTTTGAAAATTAATTAAACATATCCTGAAAATATACAATTAGAAAATATATTAAATAGTGGCCCTAAATATATCAAGTTTAAACTCTTTTAATAAATTTGTTCCACCCGCTTTCTGCGAGAAAGATGAGGGCGATATTTAAAATCCAGGAGCAAAAGAATGTACAGAACGGAGTTAAAAAGTACTGAAAAGAAAGTAGAACATAACAAGAAAAACAAATAAATTCAAAATTAGGCGTATATATGATAAGGGGAAACAGAGCAGGAAGGGGAGGATTAAAGGAAAGGCTTCCTAACTTATTGTAATTCGTCACTATAAATTTTAGACGATGAAATTGCTACAAAATCAGTAACCACCAAGAACCAGAAAGTCACATTTTTACCATAATTATTTACTATTCATTTCCGGTTTTGACTTACCTAATTATATACAAGCAAAATAAGTATATATTTCGAAATAAAATATTAACTAATAAAGAACTCTCTTTGAAAAACTGTTTATAAATTTCATTAGGTGTTTACAAATCATGACTTTCGTAGTTTGATTTCTGGGCCAATATAGTGATATTCTCAAAGTTGGCTCTAGCTAGTTTATTTAATAGCCAGCAAGGTTTATTTAGATAGAAGCATATCTGGTAGAACTTTCAAATAATACCAACACTTGGCCGACTGAGCTATAATAACTGTTCTTTATAATTAACTATCCTCATAAAACCGTGAAATGTTGTTAAACATCACATTTGTAGAAAAATCAAAAACGGAATACTTCCATTTAATGTCGCAATTATTTTAATATTGTTGTTGCAACGTTTATTATTAAATATAGTATCATTAAAGCTGTCAATGAGATATGGATACTGAACACTAATTAGTAAAGATAGAACAACTCCTCTGGAAACAAACATATCAGCGTAAGTCTGACGCTAGTTAGAGGGCAAGACGCCAGATGGGGGCATTTGAGTTTGTGGCTGCATGCCAGAAATCTGCTCTTGTTTACATCGGAGCGCTAGGCTTAGTTCAGGATCAGCTATACTTCATGGTTGATGCTAAGGCAACTTCGTGTCCATGGAAGACAATGTTTTATCGCTACTAATTTTGTAAATGAAATTGAAAATAAAATAGTGACATCTAATAATTATTTTAAGATAACTTATCACTACATTCATCAAGTAGTAAAAGAAATATACTTTTTTTAGGAATCTGACATCACAAGCAGGAGATTTCTCATCTTACCTTAATAATCCCCAACTAATAATTCTATAAGCCACTCAAATTCTGTTTCTGGCGTGATAGATGACATGGATTTACTATTTGGGCCAGAAATAAACGGCAATTGGAACAAAACCTTCCCAGATGAAGATAAGTCTACAAAAGTCAAAAGAGATCACGGCATTGGTAAGAATGTGGTTGCCGCGTCCTTTCACTCTGTTCCATTGAAGGGTTTCCATACAATTAATTCCAAATGGTAGAGCATTTGTTCTTTACCAGCATCTTGGAAAAAGTGCATACAGAAAAATATGTTTTAATAGATTTTACCATTGAAGCATCACAGGCGGTGGACACTGATGATACGTGAAATGAAATGATAAAATGGGAAAGGATTTATTTATAGAAGGAAACGTTCCAAACCTAAGTACCTCCCCGGCATTTGGCATTTATGAGGGCTGAGGAAAACCTGGAAAAAGCCTGTCAGGAAGGACGGTGGGAATCGAACTCCAGACCCTCCCGCTCACGAGTCCACGCCTTAATGACCTCAGCTACCCGTGGCGGTTAGATTAATTTCTAAGCCATGTCACCCTCCATCATACAAATTCTTTGTCCCACAATCTGTAATAGACGCGGGCATTAAAGTTTAACTATTCTTTCGCGCTGCAGTTGTGATATGGCACTATGTGACTACTTGTTTTCAAACTCAAGTATCATGTGTTCCATTTATAGCCGGGCCATATATTGCTTATATGTGTAGTTCACTTGCACTGCAGTGACCTCGGTATTATTCCAGTAGCGCACTAGAGGTGAATAACCCGCTCAAGGCTAGTTGTCCTATACTGTGTCAGTTACTGCCTTCTGTTCGAGCTGTAAAGACTAGAGTTTGTTCACTGGCATCTCAAAAGTGAATCAAGATACTGTGTCGTGTATTAATTACATTAGATTATTCTTAATAGTCCACTGAAATGCCTACCGAAAAAAGCATGCTTGAACAAGGAATTATTATGTACGATACATACGTAAAAACCTTTTCAACATTTCAGGAGAGATTTTCTGGTATTCCAATTCTGGGTAGCTGTTTGATTAATAAATTTAGGACAACTGGATCGCTAAACGCTAAACCTAAAAAGCGAAAAATATATGTTCTAATAGAAGAAAAACTTGACGAAATTAGCGCATAATTTGAATGCTCTCCAAAGAAGTCTCTAAGACAGCAAATTGAATGGAAATTTCATCCGAAGATGCCAGGATTACCTGATTGCAGATGGACACCTCATTTAACACCACCTTTGCCATGGTGCATACTACTATCACTCATGAGTAAGTAACGCGGGAAACACCCCAGTGTAATAAACAGTGCGCGGAGCACGCTTACGCTTGATCCGCGGCCCGGCAACATAAGAAACGCTCTTTAATTAATATGCGGATTGTCCATTAACACCGCTGAAGCTGAGGATTTCAATGAGTTGGTGTCTATAGTTCCGTTAGAAACATTGAGTGCATTGCTTTAGTGACTGGCGCCATCTAATGAACGAGTGCATAAAATTTAAGGAGGAATATTTAAAAAACAATAAAATATAAATCAGAGGTAATCTGTTGCTCAACATTCAATTCTATAGTAGTTTTTATTGTGACTCTGGCATTACAAAAACATAACTTCTTAGTAATCGTCATTGTTAATCAAAAGGAAAAGTGAAAAGTGTTTTCTTAGAGGCCAAGAAAATTATAATTATGATACAAGAAATAAATTTAATTGAGTATACATTCCTTTCATAACAAAGTCATTTGAAGTGCCGTCCAGTAATACACGCATATGTTATTTAATAAATAATACAAAATTTGTAAAAGATTAAAGGATGATTGACAAATCTCTTTATTCTGTTAAATAACATTTCCAATGACTTGGTCTAGTGGTTAGAGTTGCTGACTGCTGACCGAGAGACCCCGACTCGATTCCTGGTACCTGCTTAGGAATTTTTTAAAGTTTGGGAGGTCCGGAACGGGGTTCACCCAACTTTGTGAGGGCAATTGGGAAGCTGCCTGATGGAGAGGTGGCGTTTCTTCAATCACGAAAGCCACATGATAGAAGATCGGCGGGGTACCGGCATGTTGATCTCCCCCCCCCCCCAATACTGCCCTCTATCAATGAAGACGAAGATAGAGAAAGCAGAGGTCGCCGCGGCAAATGAAACGAAGAAGAATATTGTCAAATATAATTTGGTTGATGGTGCTCATCACAGTATTTGATTATATGTATTTCAAAATTACGATTACATTCATATAACGTTAGTTCCGTTCCATAAAAGAACTCGCTGTATAATGATTGGAAAAGAGGAAAATATTAATAAATATTACTTAAAGTTTGCCGATTGTCTTTTCAAACATCTAATATTTTATTGTATATTTACCATAAATAACATGTGAATGACTAGTAATTTTTAAGAGAGCAAATTATTAATTTTGAACGTTAATGCCTCTGCTGCCATACATAAACCCCGCAGTGTTTCATTCTTTCGACTGTAGGCAAGGTTTTACATCCCTCGGCAACTGAACCAACTGAAAGAACATTACAATCACCTACCTGCTTTTTTCTTGCTTCCGTCAAAGCAAACAGAGGCGGCTTCGTCCGTTCATTTCAGCTCAGGTCGGGCAACGTTAATCAGCTCTAGGAAGAGTAAAAATAACCAAGAGAGAAGTTTCGAACTCGCAATAGCTGCGTGGGCACCGCAATGTGCCATAAAGCTTGACAATGCGACAATTTAACCATTCTTGAACCCGTCCTTTTTTGTAAAATATTTAAGTGTGTTGTTCACGTTTATGATATGTTTGAACAAATGTGGCTTATGACGAAAAGTGATTTTTAAATGTAGCTAATAAACTACATAACAAAAACGCATCATTTTTGCTACAGAATGAGCAACAACAATAATATAAAAATGTCGTCAAGCAGGAGCAGCTTAAACTAAGTGAATTCCTCACCGAGTTGAATAACTTTTAATAAAAATCAATATAAAATCCAAATTAGGTCACATTAATCAATGAAAATAAATGTGGTCTTTGGGAAACAAAAGTAGAATTCTTGCCATCTATAAGTATTATAAAAGAGAAACCACATTTTTTGGAATTATTATTATTATTATTATTATTATTATTATTATTATTATTTAAATTAAACCAAAAATGAATGGTATGCTATTAATTAAATTAAATGTATGACTAATGGCAGACAAAACTATACTCTGCGAATATGTTTCAAAAAATTAAATGTAACCATGTTTATGAATTGAGCCCTTGGTATATCTTTACATTCACTAAAATGGAGAGAAATACCAGAAAGTTTCGAGTTATATTGTGTATTTAAGAAGATGTGCATATATTCAATGAAACAAAAATATATTAACAATTCAGAAAAAATTATAATGTACAAAGCAAATAAAAAGAATCGAAAGTTACATAGTTTTCATTGGCTTTGAAATTTAATTTAAATGTCATTGCAGTAAAAACATGTAACACAAATGTTTTCTGAATGTTTTTGCAAAGGCTCTTGTATACAAATATAATTCTCACACACAAGTTTGATTAATATTTCACATTTGCTATCAGCATGATGTTTTTGTTAAACATATCATATGCATCATTATAAGTGCAGTTTATGTACTGATTTAATTTATCCTTTTATTTTTAAACAATATAGAGAAAAGTAAACGCTAAAGTCCTTTTTAAATTTCGGTTTTCAAGTATACCCCTAATCCTAATGGCAAATTTTCTTAATTTTCGGAAACCATATTTCTTATTTTATTTAAATGATATATATATCGATTTTTTGTGAAGAATGATGGTACTGCTAGAGCGATTTTAAACTTTTTCTTTAACTCCCACTCGTTTTTAATGTATACTCACACTTCTAATAGCCCGAATGCCATGCTTTTCGAACACTATCAATTTATTTTAAATAACACTGTTTCGTTAAGAAAAAACAAACATTACGACCGCTAAAATGATTTTTCAATTTTCGCTTTAGATTAACCCCCACTCCCAATGATCCAATTTTGCGGTTAACAAACTCGACGAATCTTTTGTTAATTTATGGTCATATGCCGAGTTTCGTTGAGAAAAAACAAACATTGCCACCGCTAGAGGGAGAAAGGTCATATACATATCTATGCATATTATACACATTTTAATAAGGTGTCTAGTAGATCGATCGATGGAGATTTTGATCATTATTAAAAAATGTTTCCATGTGTACAACCACAATAGCTTACATTCCTTCGAAATTCTAAAAAAATCGCTAAAAATAAATGGATTTTTACGGGTCCGATCGCAATTGCTTTATTCCTTCGAGTTTGCTAATAAAATCATAACAGCTATGTGTTGTTACCTCCACCTGTATACATGACAATTAATTCACTCGACTCTTATCTCAGCGTAAACGCAGTACGGGCAAACAAAGTCCTACACTCCCAAATCTTTCCCATATCTGAGCTTCAGAACAAACAAACGAAGGATGCGTTATGTATTCCAAAGTCCCAAAGATGAATCTTTAAAGTGGGTATTTCTAAAGTAAAAGGAATCATTTACTATTTGAGAGGAATCTGAATAGCTAAATACGTTTGCTATTAATATTGTAGGTTTATTTTACACAAAAACAAAACATGAAAGTTACAGAAGAAATAAATGGGCTAAGGACTGTCTTATTCCTACAATTATATTCGTACCTTATTTTTGGAAATACTTTGGCAAACTTTGGTGTCGGATCCCTCACCCCCCCCCCCAAAAGTCCGCTGCGTTTCAAGGTACAATCTAACAACTTAATTTCGTAACCGAAAATAAAATTCATTTTGTTAAATAATCGAATGATGTTATCGATACTGCCGATGCACTTGGCACATCTGCATTGCATACTTATATGACAAAATATTATTCGCAAAATGCAGCAATACCATTATTGAAGGTTAGCCATTTATGCCATTTGATAATAACTCTGTTAAAGATGTGATAGAAATAGTCAATTTAACTCTGGCATAAACTTTCACTAATAAATAAAAAACTAAGGATTTCAAGACCTATGTTTACATGGATTTTTTTCTTGTTTTGGTGTGAGGAACCCGCCACCACAGTTTGTAAAAGTATTTCTGAAGCATTCTGTGTACTGAACTACTCCAAAAATTTAGGGCATAGAAATATAACATTAAGTCATTTTATACAATATAGCAAAAAACAAAAATATGTAAAAATATAATAATAATAATAATAATAATAATAATTGTAGCAAACATATTCCTAATTACATGTATTTAATGCATTATAATCCATGTCCGCAATTTCTCTCCGCGTGAGATTGACCCTTCGGCTTTGATATAATATGCACGTATATAATATACACACATATAGTTAAATATCATAACTAGATAACCATAAATGGATAAAACGCTTAAATAGTAACACAAATACTGCAATGTTTCAAGCAATTTGTGTTCTTCTAAGACAGAAGACAATTGTGGTAGAAGTAAATATTACTTATCGAAGGTAACGTAACGCGTGGAAACAGACAAAACAAATGGAAAAAACGGGGGACGAAAATAATATATATATATTAATAATTGAACAATTTTAATTTTAAAATAATATATTAAATTTAATAATGATTACAATAATAATAATGATGATGATGATGACAATAATAATAATAATAATAATAATAATAATAATAATAATAAATTAGAGTGGAGAATATTAATAAATAAAATTTAATCCAGTTTTACGCTAAAATATAGCTA
Organism: Metallyticus violacea; assembly: GCA_030762175.1. NCBI lineage: Eukaryota > Metazoa > Arthropoda > Insecta > Mantodea > Metallyticidae > Metallyticus > Metallyticus violacea. Next base: position 44,694,306 of record CM060843.1, read on the forward strand.
TCTATCTGTGAGGTAACTTCAGGGACATGGTAACACATCAGTAGGTGTTAAACTAAATGCATTAAAATGCTTAAAGTGGGACAGCGCATGTTGGGCAACCGGAAAGGAAGTATTGGTTTTAACGAAACGTCTATGATTGCACATACTGAGCGAAACAACAGTAGATGTTAAATCATATAAAAACTTTGCAAAGCTTACAAGATAACACACACATGCACATACACATACAAATAACAATAACTAGAAAAACACTTTCAAAATATAGGTATTATTAATCTGTGACTTCCTTTCCTGTTTTTATAGTTATTATTATTATTTTAGTTACATGGTTAATAGTGTTACATTATTTTTCATTTATATTATATACATATATAGTTACAACTTGCGATCAATTTTGTTTTCCAGCTGAATGTTTGCCTATGGACGAGCTCTCCTGCCGTTAACCGGTTAGCCGGCCAGCCGGGTCTTAGTGATTAGCGAGAGGGTAAAACAATAAAACAAACCATACAACAATACACAAACCGATTTAAGAGACTCATTACTTACCAAATTATAAAATGCGGAGTTGAAGCTGCCCGCCTTCATTCTCCACACATTTTTGGGATCTCTTTATTCATCACTGGCTATAATTCATTTTGAGATATCCGGACAATTCCTGAAGAATGTTATCTTTGAGTTCTTGTATGGTATGCGGGTTCGTCTTGTACACGGCACATTTTTTAATTTACCCCAGAGATAATAATCGTAGGCTGCTAAATTGGAGAACCAAGGGGGCCAAAAATCCCTACTAATAACTCTACCTTGTGGAAACTCATTGTGAATTGCTCTCATGCAAGCATTCGCAGTGTGAACATTGGAAGAATCCTCTTGAAAAAAATATGATCACGCTCCCTTCGGTTAATTCTCTTTAAAAATGGTTTAGTATGGCATTCATATAAGCAATAGAATGAAGTGCATGCTAAAAATAATTGGTCCTATAATTCTTTCATCACTTAGAACACTTATGAATCGTACATAGTTACACTGTGCCGCTGTCAACACATGAGACATAATACGCTTTATGTATATTGTCGAATTAAGGAACGAACATCACAACACACACCCGGGAACAACGCTGTGACTGCGACCATCGGTAAGGTCAACAAGTAAGCAAGTAGGCTTGCTATCTCCTTCAAGGCCTCTGTAGCAAAAACGGACGTTAAACACCATTCATTCATTCATTCCCTTCAAGGCGCTGTGGGAAAAACCCCGCGCCGTAGGGAAAAGTATAATTGGTCGCGTTTGTATGGTAATAAAATGAAATAAGGTAACTCTAGGAATAATGTAAATAAAACAATAACAACTAGAGAATCAAAAATAGACAAAACACTTAAATAGAATTTAAGATAACTTCATTTGCTCCGTTCTTCTAAGAATGCAGTATATATATTATCTTGTAAATTTTGCAAAGCATTTTATATCGGTTTAACGTCTACTGTTGTTCAGCTCCGTATGAACAATCATAGACTTTCCATTAAAACTAATATTCCCTTATGCCCTGTGACCACACTGGTGGCAGAGGCCATTAAGGCACGGACTTAAGAGAGGGAGATCTGGAGTTTGATTCCCGCCATGACCCCGTCTCCGTGGTTGAGATTTTTCCAGGTTTTCCTCAGTCCTCATAAATGGCATGCTTATGGGACGCTTTCTTCTTTAAAAAAAAATTCTTTCCCAAATTATAATCTCATTTCATGTATCGTATCATTAGTGCCCACCCCATGTAGTGCCTCTGGGGTTAAAACGGGAATTAAGTACTATTAAAAAAATCTCCTTTCTCGCTGTAAGGATTATGATGATGCATTTAACACTTATTGATGCGTTACAGACACATCCCTGAAAGGGTGAGTATCTTAGATATAGAGAGGTAATAGTGCATAAAGCGGATATACAAATGCGTTAAATCTTACTTGCTAGTCCCTTTGTGAATTTATATTATTTTTATTACGTTACCTTCCATATTCAATGTTTATTTTTACGATCTTCACTTGTCTTCTGCCTTTGAAGAACAAGTTGCTTGAAGTATTACAATACTTGTGCTACTATTTTAATGTTTATGACTTTCTGCTTCACTAGTTAATTTCATTTTAGCCACAGTGTTTCAACATTTACTTTATTGTTCATTTTATTATATACTCATAATAGGCTGAAAGGAAATTAGAGCACGGTTTCAATGTTTTCTCTCTACCAAGTTACCGTGCATAGATCATACACACTAAGTATTCAAAAGAGTTTTGAACATTACAAAGAAGTGATTGGATATAATTTATATACCCAGCACTGCTTTCACGAAAGTTTTCAGCTTTTAACACTTTTGCGCAGAAATTTCATTGCTTTCTTAGAAGAAAGACAGCATTGTTTTCGCTAAACATCGATGATGCTCGTTAGGAGATGAAACAAGTTTTGAATGTGGAAAGTTATTGCCCTTTGTCCATGGTAGTTAGTAGTGGGAGGTCCCGGGTGTCAGCTCGGACATCTTGACCTTGAGTTTTTTCGTGGTTCTCCTAGACTCTCAGTAGAACGCTGGGATGGAAATTTACGCTCAACGAATTTTCCACTCTTCCATTTCTCTCATTTCATTCTATAGTCTGAATTACAGCAAGGCGGGCCAGTATTGCATAGCTTGGAGGCGGCTTTCGCCCAGAAGTGGCTCCACCGCATTATTATAACCACACAATTATTATTGCCATCACTATTATTATCCTTGTTATTCACTTTATTATCACTGCTGATGTATGTATTTCTTTGAATATGTAACAATCATGAACGATGTTTATATAAAATTCTTGTAACTTAGGAAAGTGCCAGACGCCGTTTACCGATAGTAACATCTGTGGACAATAGCGAGGCCGGTGAAAGTAAGGTTTCCTTTGTACGAGAATCGAGATCGCGGCTTCTTTGTTCGACCTTTTGAAAGACTTGATAAGAAAGACGCTACCGATTTCCAGAAGTTTCATATGTGTATGGTGGTTAAAAAGTACGCTAGAGATGAACCACCCCTTTTTCCCGGACCTTTAAATTCTCGTATAAGAGAAAAGGTTCTTTAAGAATAAATGAAGAACGAATCGGACCAGCCGAGGAAACTTAAACGTAGCCAATAAGGGAGCTGGATTCAAAGTTAAAAATTTAGGCACGACGTTTTTGTCAAGTTCACGGGACTTTAGCGTCCCAAAGGTACAGGTTCAGACTCTGTGTAAATAGGCAGTTTTGAGCCCCAAACTGCATTCCTCACTCTAGTCTACTTTCGCTCAGAAACCGGCATCCAGTGTGTTGACTCATCGCAGTCACGCAAGATTCGGTTTACGAAGTCTGCATGCTACATTACTCAATTTTATTCAGTGCTGTTCAGTCTTGTACATTCATATTTTGGTTACGAACATTCATCACTCATACGACAAACGGCACAGCGCTTTGGCATTTCGAAGTGATTTGGTTTTTAACTTTGGTGTAAAAAAACTAAAACATTTTGTACTTAATTGACTTCTGCAATAAAAAGAGTGGTGCAATCGTAATTTTATGGCATAATTCTCGAATTTTTGAGAAATTTGTCAAAAACCTATACTTGTGGAACAATAAAATATTAGTATATATAAAATGTATAGGCATTTCAAGTATATATTTAACTCCAGGTTACAGGTTTCAGTATTATCACCATTCGTAATCTAAATACAGATATTATAGTTTGTGGTTTTTTCCATTTAAACTATGTATTTTCATGTATTTAGGTACCTGCAGTCTATGTTAGTTTTATTTAGCACTCTGTATAGTCGAGTGCTCAGGCACAAATGCAGTTTTCATATCCTTTATATTCGCTCTCAGGTCATGCATGTCTGGTAGCAAGTGGAATTAAAAATAGCCTGGCATTCCCTATCTTAACCCAGTTACGAAAGCAAACCTGGAGAAGCAACTATCTTCTATCCCGACGTATTTCCAAAATCAAGTAACCGTTGGACCGTGAATGTAACGATCGGGAATATTCTGAACAGAGACGATTGGTTTGCATCTGCCATTCTGATACATTCACGAGGCAGGGAAAGACGTACACAATAGCTTTACCGTTCGATGTCGTCAACTTGGAGAACGGATGGAGAAATTTCCATTTAGAAAGATATGTCTGACGAAGAAGAATCTTTCAGCTATTGTAAGTTGTGAAAAAAAAAAAAAAAATGAAATTCTTAGTGGTCTCTAGTTCCGCTGCACTTGCCTATATGAGAGTAGGTCCATACGTTTCCAGCCTAACCGTTTTCTAGGTATGATAAGCAAAAAGCTATATTTTACTTTTCAATATAGTTACTCTTTATTGCAATACACTTCTCACATCTTTGAATTAACATTTCTATTCCCCCCTACTAAAGATAGTCAGAAGTCTTGACTGCAAAATGGGCATAACCACCATCCATCACTTCTTCGTCACACTTATTTTTCCTTCGAAGGTCTCTCTTGAGTTTTGAGAAGCGGAAGTACTCGCTGAGAGCTAGATCTGGGCTGTAGGGTGGATGGTCGATCTCCTTGAAGCCATATTTCTTCCAGATTCCTTTGTAACAAGAGCTGTTTACACAGGCATGTTGTCGTGAAGAAGGCACACACCAACACTCAGCTTTCCTCGCCTTTTCTCTTTGATGGAAGCATGTAGTCGGTGCAGTAGGCCAGCGTAGTACTCCCCATTTACTGTGGTATTCCTCTCCTTGAAGTCAATGAAGAGTATTCCTTCACAGTCCCTAAATATTGTGGCCATGATCTTCTTGGTTGATTCAGTGACCTTGGCCTTTAGAGGCGGTGCTTCGCGCCAGGTTTACGCTACTCTACTGATTCTCTTTTGGACAAGGGATCATAGTATAGTACCTTTCATCGTTTGTATCAATGGTTTGAAGAACTTCTCTCTAGTTGCCACGGCAGATCTCCAAAAATGTTGCTTTTGTACTGTGGAAAGAAGTATAGGCATCCGTCTTGCACTAACCTGATTCATGTTTAAATGCCCATGAATAATTCGAAAGAATGTTGTTTTAGAAAGGCCCAACCTTGTTGCTATTTCTGCAACTTTTAGCCGCCCGTCTTTCATAATTTCCCCTTCCACAAGAGCGATGTTTTCAGGAGTGAGCACCTCCAAGAGCCAACCTGCACGCTCTTCGTCTTCAATGCTTTCTTGACCCATTCGAAAAAGTTCGGCCCATTCTTTTACGGTTGAGTATGAGGGGGGCGTTTCCCCATATATAACGTTCAATCGCTGTTTAATTTCATTTGGAGTAAGTCCTTCTTTTGTGAAGAACTTAATAACAGCTCGAAACTCCATTTTGAACATGTTACAATTTTCTAAACATAGCCCTCTTTATGCAACTGTATCTGAACTGGACACAGCGCAGCGGAAGTTACAGCTTCAATTAATTACTTAACAAATAAGATATGACATTAGATAAGGATTCTGTGAGGGCGATAACCCTTATCGGCGAGGCCGGAAACTTCTGAGCCTATTCTCGTAGAATCTGCTTCCCACCTGCTTTTATTATTATCAATACAACAGAAAATATACACATCAAAAGTATAATATTCTATGACATTCCTATTTCGCTATTATAATATGAACGAATAGCACAGTTGTTTTTTCGGAGAATGAAGAATTTTTACTACGCATATTTGAATGAAAGATTTGCATAATGCAACCTTAAGATTGGCTCTAATAAACTAACACTCAAAACAGTTCATTTTCCAAAAAAATATGGTGGAAAATTTAAGAATACAGAGAGTTGTTTGCGTTCTATAGTAACGAAATCAAACAACCTTAACTTATGATACAACATGCGTCCAGCAGCGACATGTTCTGGGTGGTAGGCTAAGCGTGAGCAATGCACTCTGCATCATGGTTTCCAGTGCAGCAAGCTGGTGCGAAGTACAGTGATGTCCATTTATTCCACTCCTCCTGGCACAGGTTTCAGAGATTGTCCACGGTTCGCGGTCTTTTGCTTCCAAGACTCTTTGCCAATAACTCAAAATTCATAGGAATCCACTGCAATGCATCAGGCGATTTAATACGGATGTGACCATAAGAGATTTTAAGCCTTATTCTGATGCAGCCAGGTCTTTTTTTTAGGGTTCAAATTCCAATTGATATTGGTATTCACAGTTGTGATTGAAATTCCCAGTTTCAATGAAATTGCTCTTTATGCTGTTGAATCCAGGCCAGAGACAAGGGTCTTAGACTGCTTGCGTTGCGAATTATCTAGGTGGCTGGTCATGGATTTGCCTGCTTCTTGCCCTTTAGAATGAATTATATTCTGGCCTTGACTTTTTTATCAAGCATACATGAGATACCCTTTTGAAGATGGTGAAACTGACTGAATCCCAGATCTTCCGTTCAAGAATCCATGCCTTAACCACCTCGGCCACCTGTGGTTAGTAGGAGCGATTTTAATTGGCAGGCACGAGAGTATGTTGCAACATATTAGCTGCATATTGTTCATACTCGAAGTTGATTCGATTTCGTAGGTTTAAATGTGCGCTTCTGTAAACTTCTAAAATTGTTACTGTAGATATAAACTACCATCTATATAACTATAACACCGTTGAAAAGGATTGGCATGCCTTATAAATAACATTTAAGATTGTCGTGATTATTAGAAAAGCGACATAAACGATGTAGAATGTTTTCATAAACTAGGTAATCCAGTCATGTTTAACTAGAACACAAATAGGTCAATTTGAATTCATAATGAATGAGTGAAGATACAACAAAAAGTGATAACAGAATAAATAAGAGGAAAACCAATGTTAATACATGCTTCGCCATTTCTTAAGCAGCAGCAACAGTAGTAATAGTAGTAGTAGTAGTAGTAGTAGTAGTAGTAGTAGTAGTAGTAGTAGTAGTATTTGTTTTATTTACGAACTCATTTAAACATCTTATGCCGTCAGCGTCCCTTTCAATTCAGAGCGTGAAACGGCCAGTAAATTTTACTCAGAGGCCTTTTCTTTCAGACTTGATATTCTTTTACGTGCCGTAAATCTACGAGACGAGACCAACGGCTTTACATCCCTTCTGAAGGAATGCACACTTAGGATTTTGACGCCCGAAAAAGCCATCAACCTTGGCCGGGATAGAACTTGGTTCTATGAGGCAAATATGATTAACAGTAGACCACCATTTCCGACTATTGAAAGCGAAGCCATTTTACATGAAGCATTTGGCAATATCGCATAGTTCTACTATTATACCTGGCCTTAATACTATATTTTGTAATAAGGTTGTATTTGTTTACATCTGTGTCCCTATACTAATCTCAATCCTTTTGTTAAATCAGGCGTTAATAAATGTGTTCACACAAGTATACTTAAGTTATTTAAAATGCTATGTATATTCATTATTATAATTAGATCTAACGAAAATTAGGGATTAGGCGAATAAGCTCACCAAAAAGTAAGGCAGAATTCCAAAATATCTCTGAAAGATATTAGTATAAGTATATTTATTACACAAAAGTAGTCAGTTTTTCAAAAGTTAGTATTATGCCCCTATTATATTACACGTCTTTTATGAAATAATTTAAAGAAACTGGATATTCGTTTGGACTGAAAAAGAACACATTTTATCACTTTAACTGCAGTTATATATGAATATGTACAAAATATAGAAATGTTTTTACATAAAAATCCTTACCTTTTGGTATTTTGTCGAAAACATTTATATAATTTTAACTTCAATTTTTGTTATTTTGTTTTATATTTGCATATGTTAGGTGAATTGTCCTTAAAGGATATGAATTTAACTCACTAGTTTATACAAAATTATTTTACTGCGTTTGGTCTTGTAGTTTGAAGAACAAAATTATGTTTACAAAGGCTTATTTGTAATCAATATACATCTTTTATTTGCACGGCGTATTAACGAGTATGAATTTCCTTCAGTTACCTGTAGTCATCGACTGTCCATTAGCTAACGAACTCTCTATTAAGATAATTTATTAATATTAAAATTAAGGTATTACTGGGTTCATTTCTTAAAAACTACTGACTGCGTTATTTTAGTTTAAAAATTCCAAGTAATACATCAGAAACGATTTCAATAGCGAAAAAATATAATTATTCATTTAACGTATCTACATTATGAATTTCAAAATATAATTAGATGTATAACCAAATTCCATATCTTAACGTAGTGCCTCTGTATTTTGTCATGTTTTCATTGCATTATTTTGCTTGGTATGGAACCAAACACTGCAACTAATTGTGCATATCATAGCTCTGTATACTTTCAGAGTAACTTCAAACCTGAATGAATAAAAACCGATTAATTTTTTAACTTTATACCCGCAGTCACCTTTTATTAATAACAATCTATAAAGTTAGTATAAAAGAAAACAGACCGGCTGCGTGATCTAGTGACAGCGTTTGCGACTACCAATCCGGAAGCCCTGGGTTCAAATCCCAGTCTGGTCAAGCTGTCTGGGTAAGGTTTTTTGAAGTTTTTCCTCGCCCTGCGAAGTTTAATGTCAGGTAACTTTAAGGCGCCAAAGACTCCGAATTTATTTGTGCCATTCATTAATTCATTTCATTTCATTCATCCCTACAGACTTACACCTATAGTATTCAGTCCACAATGTACAGGAATCGCGAGAAAATCAATGCAGAAAATAAAAGTTTCTGCATACCGTAGAGTGGATGACGGTTAAATGTTGTTATGATTCGCGATTCCAGGAAGAGCAGTTCTACGAAACAGGAGAAAGATAAATTCCAGAAATAGCTTTAGATCAACACAATGCAAACGTTAGGCATGTTTTCTGCGAATAAAGCTAGTAGCATAGTAGCAGGCTATTGTCGGCTTAGGAAAATACAAAAACAACTGAACATTCATTTATACATCTTAGAAGTTTTTAAATAGTGTTTAATGACCATTTTACCACTAAGCTATTGCAGTAGTACACACTGACAATAGGGCGATAAAAATGAGAAATATAGAAAGGCATTTTGAGAATAATCTGTTACACACTTAAGTTTTGGGCACTGCTAGCGATGAGGAATAAGTAAAACTTGGAAAATCTCAGTCGACGAGAATGATTTTAGCAGCGTTCGAATCGCAGACCTTTTGCTCACAACGTCCTTGTTTTACCAACTCGGATACAAATGTCGGTTTTCGATTATTATCCAACACATTAAATTTTTCAATGAGTCCCTTAACTAAACGTTTAGTCAATTTGGTTCTTCGACTGCTTAAATTTTCTCCAACAGTTTATTCCCATTGCCTGCTCTGGTATCAACAAATTTGTTTTGTTTAGGCAAATAATATTTTAAGGTAAACATAGTCATTTTTATTAAAATTATATACTTTATATCTTTGTTTTTTTCTTCTTAATAAGAAAAACATTTCTATAATTGTTTTAAAAATATGCATTTGCGACTTACGCACCTCTAAGGCTCTTTATAAGTCATTTTAATCTTTATGTTACGTCATATGATGTCCTCTTTTCAGTTACAAATATTTGTTTTCTGTAAATTTGTGTAGGATTTTTGTATCGTTTTTAGTTAAATTAGCTATTATTTTTGATTAGTTTTCATTAATTTAATATTATTTATGTTGTGATAAGAAAGTTTGAACTGTTACAGGTATTTTAAAATGGGTAGATCAGCTGAATTATTGAGGAAACTACTTATGACATGCCGTATTTAACTTTAAAGATAACATTGTTGTGATAATATATTGATTACTTTTTCAAAGAGCTTATGAAGAAAAATTTTAAAATAATGCAGCAAAAAAAGGAAGAGCTTCATGAAAAACAAATCGGTACATCATTGGATTTTGTTCTGGTTTTAGAATCTTTTAACTATTTTGTATAAAAATATTAACGCTTATTTTAATAGTAAAATAACTGGTATTTTCTATCTTTTTAATGGTAGACTTAAAATATACCTAGTATTCAATGAGGTACTGATTATAGTTTCTGATAAAAGTATGTGAAAAGTCCCTCTTTAACTATATTATTTTCAAAAACATTTTTAAAATATTTTAAAAAGAGTCTACGGGATTTTTAAAATTTCCCAACTGCTTATCTCGAAAGCAATGCGTTTTAAAGTAAATATTTATGGCAAATGTTTCATCATTTAATAAAAAAAAACAAATAATATTATTTATATTTTACTTAGAGAGGGTTTACAAGGTCATTTCAAGCTCAACTCAATTGTTTTAAATGGGAATTCCTTTTTTTTTTAAATCAGATTTTGGTTTTATGCAACAAGGAAAATAACTTTTGTGTGAAACGTTTTTTTATTTAACCAGCCATTTATGTGTATCAAATCACAATTGTAATACATATATATTGGAAATTGGATTTAAAAAGTATTTTCATTTCTTTCCATACAAAAATATAGCCTATTTTCAAAAGCTCGACTAACATTCTGAAACACACATTTAGGAATATTCTTGCAAGTTGTGGTTATCCTTTATCCTTTGTAGAAGTTTTTCAATTGTAGCAGGGTGTGTTTTACAAACGATTGACTCTAGATGCCCCCATAGAGAGAAATCTAAATGGCTTAAATCAGCGGATCTTGCAGGCCATTCTTTATTCCCCCCTCTATCAATCCATCTATTCATGAATGTAGTATTGAGTCACTATAAAGCATATTGTTTATAATGCAGTTGTGCGTCATCATGCTGGAATGTAAGGTTCCATTTAAATGAACTCTACTACTCTCTTCTTCTGGATTTTCTATTTTTTTAATGATGAAAGAACTATAACTAGGTACATATCGCCAGTGAGCTTTTCCCCAAAAAATACTGGACCAATTATCCTTCCAGCACTTACAATTATGTCGATTTACAGAACAGTTAAAGTAAAATGTGCAATCATCAGAAAAGTAATTCAGGTGATTCTCTTAGCCCTTCCGACATTATCTTGCAAAACTCGACTCTTCGATCAAAATAATTTTCAGTCAGTTTTACATATTTCAAGCTTATAAGGCTGAATCTTCTGTACTTTGAGAATTTCACGTATATTGAACTTATCTAAATTCTGATGTAAGCAGATGTTTTACAAAGTGAGGTTGTTGGATTAGCAAAAACACATCCTAGGACTTCAAGTGCTGTGATTTAATCGTATACGTGTGCCTTTATTTATTACTTTTTTGTGACAAATCCTGTTTGTTTGAATTTCTCAACTAAGTTTAATAATCTGTGACTGTCACATATCTGATTTTGACAAACTTCTACTAGGAGCTCTTTCGTTGCATATTCAAGCTGTCTTGTATTACACATTGATTGTTAGACACGTAAATAAAAATAATTTCAACTCTTTCTATAAATTGTACACAGCGATGAGCACCTGAATATCCCCGCGCTAGGTATTCCAATAAATACCACTTTTGACTTATTCCTACACAGTTGTTAAGCTATTAACAGTTTGTTTATGTTTGAAAATGTAAACAAAAGAAACTAAACTTCTATGTTTAAATTACGTTTGTGTGTGTTAAATGGAAAAAAATTGAATAGCGTATATTAATATTTCAATCTTTATAAAATAACGTTAGTTTAATAAAAATGTTTCAGACAAAAGCTGTTTGCCCTTTTGCACAAAACCAGAATGGGGTAAAAAAATTGAGTTACCTATTAAAAAGTCCATTGGAGCTGACCTTAAAATTACCTTGAAACTCTTCATTAAATAAAATGTAATTAATATCATTGTTTTTCTCAACAAATAAAGAAACATTTGGTACAAATTGTTTTTTTTTTTTTTTTGAAAATGAGTTGCTTTCGACATAAGCAGCTGGAAAGTTTTTAAATAAAACACCCGGTATATTACATAGTGATGTCAAAAAAGTAATGATATAACAACGTCCATATTTTGATGTATTGTGTGGTAAATTTCAGACCAAAAGCTTTTGAGCTATTTCAGAATGTGATATCTAATGTTAAACAGGTATAAATCTCACTGACACGGGTGGCCGAGGTCGTTACGGCGCGGACTCGTGAGAGGGAGGCCTGAGGTTGAGGTTTTTTACAGGTTTTCCTCAGTCCTCATAAATGACGAATGCCGGGAAAGTACTCTAAACTTAGGCCTGGAACGTTTCCTTCCTTAAAAAAAATCCTTTCCCAATATATCATTTCATCTCATGTATCACCAGTGTCCACTATCTGTGTTGCCCCAGTAGTAAAAACGGGCGTTAAACACTATTAAAAAAAAAGCATAAATCTTGAAAAAAGAAAGGAATTTAAAACTGGAGGAAAGAGTAAAGAAGCAGATTTTCTTTCTAATAATTTCTTTCGCTCCACTAATGGCACATGTTGCACTAAGCGATTTCAGAAAACAACTATGTGATTAAAAAATGTAATGCTAGAAAGCAGGAAATGTTTTTCTGAAATTAGTTTCCTTTCCAATATAGTTTCCTTTCCTGTGTGTGGTTCTTATTTTCGAGCATGTTAAAACTAGAAGCATACCTGCCTGTAGGACGTACTGAGCTTAGAAAAGTGTGATAAGCGATTAAGCAGACAGGCAGTGTATGTTTTTTAATATTTATTCATAACCCGTAAGCAGCTAGCTGGCAATCTCTTTAGTGCAAGCAGAAAATTTGTACTGAGGTGTCCGGAGAACAGAGAGGTTCAGGTAATTTTAAAAATGGTAACGAAAATCAAGAAAAATGATAGTAGAGTTAGAGAAGAAAAGGCAAATAACAGTAATATAAAAATGAAATTCAATGTTTTCAAGTTAATTAAAAAATTCTGGAAATGAATATGATAGACCTAAAAATGTACTCTCCTTTATCCCTCTTGTTATCAAAAAATTAAAATATGTTTAAAACACTAACATAACTAAAATACTACAATTTGTAAATATTTTAAAATGTCGTTCTAATTTAGTTTTAAAAACAAGTTAAAGTTTTCTACTTTATAAAATATCTGTATAGTGATTCGATGAGAAAAATAATTATTAGATTTATAGCTACATCCCTGAAAAAAAAAAAAAAACTTTGGAGAAAAACCATGTATAACGATTGAAAATGTCAATTAATGAGAATTTAAATGCTCTCTTAATTATATAACTATATTTATGTATAAAAGATGCTAGACCATTTATGATTCATATTTTTGGACTTCAGAGATACATTTTGTAATTGCATACGGTTTATAATTATCTTATTAAGAAATTTTGTTTCATAAGAATACTTTTAAAATATTATTTTCAGTCTTATTTACAGGATACAAAGACATTATTAACTGTTAAAACTCACATATAGGAAGAACGAGTCATTGGAAATATCATTACAATATTTAGTAATAATTTAGAAACATCCAGAAGTTTAAATGTTGATATGTATGGTTGTGTAGTTGAGTTTGTGGTCTGGAATTTCCATGCAAATGTGCGCATATAATTCCAGTACACAGAAATGTAACACTAAATCTTTATTAAGGTTAGTTTCATCCTCTAAACTGCGCATATGCAAATGAAATCTTAACCGCAAATGTGCGCATGAGAGCGCAATACATAGCAATGTAACACTGAATCTTTATTAAAGTCAGTTTCACGCTCTAAACTGAACAGATGCAAATGTAATCTTAAACGGTCTGCCCAGAGCAGGATTCAAACCAACGTTATTTGCAGCTGTATAAGACCAACATTTTGGTAAAATGTGTGCGTAATATCAAATCAAAGCTGGTTTTTAATCGCACTAAATTGAGCTAAGTGCATGCGCGAGTAACTAGGTGTTTATTTGGATAAACGAAAACAGTATTTTATTTATCTGCACCCTGACTGGAAAATTTAAAATGGCGAATTTGTTTCAGTGCCCCTTAACCGTTTTGATATTTAATGTCACGTGTTAGTGCAGGCATGCTATTTGGACTCGAAAGAAGCAACCCAGTTGTAAATAATTTACGATAAGTGTCACTAGGTTCTCAGAAAGGTAAGCCGATCATTAGCAGGTGTAATTTAGAGCAAAGGAAGCGTTTTAAAATAACTAGTTACGCTTAATTAAGGCACTGGACTCTATTACAGAGCGGAGGTTGCTCTCGCAAAACTTTTTTAATGGTGAACGCATTTCAGTCATATGATGGGTTGCTCGAGTGACAGCTTGGCTAACCCACGCAATGGAAGATTAGGAGGGAAATTCCTGGAAATTCTCTGCTAAACCTTAGCAGGTAAATTATGTATAAAGATGCTTTACTCATTCCGTTAGCCCGTCATGGTTTCGATAGCATGGCATAGTGCATAATAAAGAATCATCGAGAAATGATATTTCACTAGGGAAGCGAATTCGGGTGGCAGCACTGACCGTGCGCCGAGCATATATTTATTGTGTTCAAATAACCACCAAGGCAAGCATACGTTCCAAAGTCCAAACCTTAGCAACGGTGGGCGGATTACCTGCTAAAAACCTGTTTTGAAGGAAGGAATGTCAGAAGTGTAGGAGTGCTAATTTTCTCCTGTATAGTTCATCATTCGAGTGTGGAGGAACTTATCGATGACCCGTAACTAGTAGCAGGTCACTTCGGACATTTTAAGGTCCAAAAATTCGTGTCCTTGTTTCCCTAAACTGAACCGCCCTGGTCATCATCCAGGATAATGTGTGCGATGAAGGCACAGGATCTCATATAAATTTGTTTACTGAAGGTCGTTATTAAATTTGACCTCTTTTTAACACCTTGAAATGAGTGAAAGCTCGAATGAAGTTATTTGAAGTGTCGCATATTTGGTGTTAATGGCTGTATTAACTAGGGGTGAAAGACAGGGCATTAACAGAACTGATCAGAAATGATACTTCGTTTCTATTGGCTTAGGTATGAGACACCTACATTAAGTTAAAAGTATATATTTCGATACAAGTGTGAAAGTTCTCTTATTGAAAAATAGTTTGTAGTTTTAATAACGTATATATAAATACCTTTATTATCACTAAACGTAAATGTTAATACCAAGCGTTTTCTAATATGACAAATAGGAAATATTTTAGAAATATTTTGGATTTAAATTAGATAAAAATTTAAAGCAAATATTGTATTTAACAATGTTAAATATGTGGAAAAAGGAAAATATACAACAATTCAAAAGAAAAACAAAAGCATAGATTCACCTCATAAATGTAATCATAAACGTTATTTAATAAATAAAAATAATTACGAAGCCCTGGCTTCAAAAGCCACTTACAGAAATTTAAAAATCAGAATTTTAATTCCCTTTAGGAATTTAAATTTTTCTACATGTTGATCAACTTCAGTATTTACTAAATGGTTAGTCTTCCTTCGACATAATCCTTCACCACGTATAACTTTGCCAATATGTGCAAAATGCTTGTCTAAAATGTTTGATAAATTTTCTTTTTATTAATGCTGTGCAAGGAGCTTTAAAGCTTAGAATATTAGGACCGGTACTGAAAATTCGTCTTTTGATTTTCTGCTTGCATTTATTTTACACCTAATTGTATCTATGTTTCATAAATGTAGATGTTAAAATAATTCACTTACAAGGACTAACTTTTAAGTGTCCATTTCTAGGAGGGTTTATTTATTTATTGTCTGTGTGTCTTCAACCATTTCATTTTTTGCAACTCGTTGCCTAGTTTATAAGAAATTTTAATTTTAGCATCTATAAATAAACGTATAGGGACAAAATTTTGATCATATTAATGGCTCTGCCATCAGTTTATAGTAGAATATACGAAATATGAATCCTACCTCGATAATCTGAACTCCAGTGTCCTCTTCCTGAAACTAAAAGTGGTAAAAATCTCTTGAAGTCATCATATTTTGAAAGTTATCCAGTTTTTAGTTAGGAATGTTCTAATAGTTGAACAAAAGAATCATCAACTTTGTCACGATAGCGAAAGTGCAAACTTGTTAATAACGAAATGTTACTGTTCGTTCCTATTAATTTGCATCTAGGTTAGGAGACTTCCTACAGGTTTTTGAGCGCAAACTTTCATTGTACGGAATATCGATGTGTCCTCATTATCCTTATAGTTATTTTGTTTCTGGTTCATAATAACGAGTACTGGTAGCTAAAATTTAATAAATATAACGGTCTTAAATTTCTCATCCCAATCATTTTATGTTAACTAACGAAGAGCAATAATAGGCATAATGGACTTACCAGACTGTCTATTCTAAAATTGATATTTATTACTATCAAAATTGAACTTTATTATCTGGCATTTCTTCTTTAAAAATTAAATGTTAGTATCAATTAAATATTTTACCAATAATGGAGATACTTTCAGAAAATATACTCTTGATAATCACTTTCACCTTTTATGTATTACATAATTTTAGGTTAACTACAAATCACTAACCTCTCGTAAATATTTCGTACCTCTCTGTGTGCAAAATTGCTGAGAGAGATTAGGTTCAAATTTTATTCTCTATCTTTTCGGTACCTCATAAAGCTATCAGCCTCCGGAAAATAAGCTGGCCAATTACAGCCTCGCTCTGAAGGCAACACGTCCGACTTTGAATAAATCTCTCAGCTCCTGCTTCCTTGCACTGAACATAGATGGGGTATTATAGTTTAGTTTTCCTGGTCTATGGGGACAATGAACTAATTCATTCAGCTAAGTGACATGATATAACGACACAATACTCGCCAGAAAGTGTCACTGGGGCCTTCAAGAAAGACGTATGGATGTGATTATATACAGAATGTGGTAAGTTTGGGATACGCTAATGTCAATGTCCCGCTCTCTATGTATTTTTGACTTGTGCTTGCTATGTTGTGGAGAGAGCTTTTGGCAGCCGCAACAGAGGTCACCACTTATAGGATTCAGATGAGTTTTGCAGTTGTGTTTAAGTTACATAACGAAGTTACATTCTGCTTTTATTTACAGGTAATAAAAATGAATTGGTGGGGTAAACTTTGCATTGATAAATCAATTAGATTCGCAAACAAAGAATATAATTAGTCCAATATTTTATTGGATTAACGCCGGCCATGAAAGCTTAAACAGTTACAATATAATTAATGTTGAAAAAATGGCTAATATAAGCTATAAGTGTGAAATTTAACGAATATATTTATAAAGATGATACAATATACAAAGATGATATGATATATGTAGAAAATAAACATATAAGATTAATAGATATATAATATATAGTTTTACACAAATATAGACAGTAATATAAGTAGTAAAGTAAAAGTATGTAAGGAATGTACTGGTCACCAGTACAGTTTCTACCGGATACCGGTGAATAGTAGTTTATTAATTTAGAGTTAAAGATTAAGTGGAAGTAGTAGAAGTAGCAGCTGGTTTCCAATTACTCGAATATTGGTGGTTTCCAACTATTAGGAAGTATTGAAGAGGATTTTGTTATTTTTCTTATTTATCAAATTTGTTATTTGTATTATTTTAGTAAATTTATAATTGTAGCTTAAGTATAAGTATTATCTGGAAAATAATAAAATAAGAATGTAATTTGGTAATTTAGAAATATAGTGTAAGAGTTTGCAATACACGTCCCGGTGTAGGCAACAAGGGACCTGGATGGAATATTTCAGTTTATTATTATTATTATTATTATTATTATTATTATTATTATTATTATTATTATTATCATTATCATCATCATCATCATCATCATCATCTACAGGTAATATTTTTTCATACGTGTTTATTTAAAAACAGGCCTTTCTTCCAAAAAACACAAATAAAAAAAGCAATCAGCTGAATCATTCCATACCCGAGTTCTCTACATAACTGATTAATGGGCTGCAAAAAAACAAAGGATTGAAACTTCCATGGAAATACAGGAGAAGTTAAAGTGCTAAATTTATCTAGAATAACAGGAGAATTAATAAAAACAGTATTAGGAGATGGTGTGATTCGGTTAAAAAGTACATCTGCTTTTATAGCTGAAATAGAAGGAAGAAGAGGAAATTGCTGCTTAGTAAGCTTATGTCATGGTTGTACTAACAGTAAGAATACACCAGAAATGGAAATGTAAGGTATAACACTGTTAGAAAACAAGCGGCAGATATACTCAAGCTAACAATGCAACAATCGAAATAATGAAATTAGTAATCAACTCCTATGCGCACGCGCGCACGCACGCACGCACACACACAAACCTAACTTGGGTAAATCCTAGAAACCGGAGGACCCAGTGGTTTACTGCAGCTCGCCACGGCTTGAGGCCTCCGCCTGCCTTATTGAAAAAAAATGCATGGGAACATGTTGCTTCGTCCTAAAAGTATATAAAAGTTGGGTTGAAAACTCTGAAAGAAAAAAGAAATATGGGATCCCTCAAAGAGATGTACAACATTGAGAAAAATCTGAAACTGAGGCACAGAGTTGGTGAAAAATATAAGATATTGTTCCAGCGGAACAATAATATATGGTAAAATTATATAGGTGTTGGCAACTCTGAAAAATAAAAGACGAGCCACTGAATATAGTTCGTAGAACCTCCGGGTGAGGAAACCGAAAGACAAGCGCGCATATATTCATAGCGCAACATCTAAATTTACAATGGAGTTGTAATATAATAATAATAATAATAATAATAATAATAATAATAATAATAATAATAATAATAATAATAATAATAATAATAATAATAATATCTGCATTAATTCAATAATTAAATTTGCTTTAATAATATGTACACTCACTTTATAGCAAGTATTTGTAACTTTATAAATGTGTGTACTGCGAAGTAAATTTGTATAAACAAGAATTTTGAAATTCTGCACTTTCTGATATTATACACAATGCCCCAATTTCTGCCCAAAAGTAAAGAACGAGTGAAGATACTGTGAAACGTCTATTTGAAAGCCCAAAATGTGAAAATATATATAACAAACATTTCTAATTGGCATTTTGGACTTTAACACTTTAAATGTTTTCACCAGGTTTCTTACTCTCGTTTATAAAGAAATATAGAATAAATGTCAGATTTCTTTCGCCGTATTTATTATATTATGTTTGCCACAATTCTATAGAAATCTTATTACGGTTTTTACATGTTACCTTCTTCATTTGTTATTAACATTCACAATAACACAGAGCAATAACTTCATTTTTAAGATCATGACTTCTGGCTCTCAGCATGCGCATATGAAAATAAAATGTCAAAACTTATAAGTATCTATAGACATTTAAATTGAAACTTTCCCGCAGCTCACCCAGTGCTTTAGGCTTCTGCTACTAAACATGCAGGATCGTGCTTCCTAAAAGCGGTGCATGCTACTACGGTCACAGTAGAAAACGGGCTATTGTGAACAATTACTGATAAATGTGAGCATTGTCCAACCATACTGGTAATTGCTGGAAATGATTTTAGTTTGTCAATTTTTAAAGAAATGATTAACAATTACCGTTTGCTTTGGTAAAAGCTGGAAATGTAACTTTGCGCATGTTAAGAGTGCACGTTCTTCCTCTGACAATGACTGGCGCTATTGCACTAGTATCTGTACAAATAAACAGCGAATTAGAAAAGTATTAATGCTGCTGTAGGTTTGTTCAACTGAGTGCTTAATCCATTGCTCATCAATGATGGTATATAAGAATTTGCTGTCTTGTTTGCTAATTTACTTTCGATTGTGTTTATTTTCCTACGAAATTTATTTGATTGGCAAAAGAAGTACACTCAATTAAAGTTATGAAACTTTGTTTATCTTCCAATAATATTTCATTTTAGTAATTGTTCTTGGAGGTTTCACGAACATTTAAATGACAATCAACTTGATTTGACAAAATGAACCTGGAATTTCGTAAAAATAGGACATGGTACCACACTGGCATAATCAAAAAGGAGTAAGACAAAGTAGATGCTAATTAAATATGCTACTACTGCCCATAAAAAGATGCATGGTTATATATTGACGATTCATCGATACCAAATACAGGAGCAATTTAACCATAAGCGTTTTGAGGAAAAACCAGTTGGATTAAAGCTACCAACATTTATCACACTGCTCTAGTAAATTTGCACATTTACCAGAAAATGTAAACAGTTTATAGTAAAAGTGCGAAAATATACAATAATTCCTTTCTGTTGCCTACTTTTAACAAGCAAAAAGGCAAATATGTGTAATAACCAGTAATTATGTACATGTATTGTATTTCCTATTGTGACCGTATTATTACTTCAAAGATGATGCTGAGATTATTGTCCTCCCTCGGCTAACAGGCATGTCGAGAAAATATCTTCTGAATGACATGATTCTGTTTGTCCACCATAATACTTTAAAATTTTAGGTATGTAATGTTTTCCTTGTATTTCTACCCCCCCCCCCCTTGCTAATTTCCGATATGATTTTACTGGCGAAAGTTCAAGAGTTCGTCACAACTGTCTAATCATTTTTGCGAAGTAGTGCATTTATTTCCATAATGACTTGCGAATACATAACTTTCTTAACCACCCCATAGGTCTGGCCAGACCATTCGTGCTCCTATTTACACGCATGAAATGCTGATTGCAAATATTACAAATATACAAACACTGTAAAATAATTCTTCACATCCCCCATCAGATCGTCAAAAATGATGTCATTAATAAGACTTTTAAAATGATAATTACAGGATACTAAACGAGAGAAATACTTAATTCAATGCGTATATAAACAACATAAAAAATAAAAAAAGAAACAGCAGTACGTTTAAAACATATATTTTATCAGATACCAAATTTAGACATGCCGATGTATTCCTTCTTGACCTCACAAATTTTTCGGAAAGAAGAGGCGACCTCCAGCGCTCTGTGCTTCACATTGTGCAAGCATTATGTACCCAGTTTTCCTTCTTACCACACACAGGACGCAATCTTTCGCCTGCTGTACTCGTATATTGTCATGCGATCGACTTGGAACAGGCTCAGAAAGCGATATTCAAGGGGGAGCGCCCAGTAGCCAGAGGTAAAAAACTGAGTGAGCAGGTAAACCCTACATAAAAATGAACATATATTGACGAGTTTCAATGTTTATATATATAAGAGATTGTAAAAACCGGAATAGATATCAGGTAGCAACAAGCCTAGGAAATAAAAGGTAAATATTGAGAATATGAAATCTATTGATGTAATAAAGATTTACAGGAAAAACTCAGTGCTAATGTTGTATTATGTAAGAACATTTATATATATACATTTATTTATATATATTTATTTTAATCTGAAACTTATCCTTTTATTTTGTTTCCTAAATCAGTATTATTACTTTTTCTGCATAATACAATTTTCTAAATTTAAATTTAAATGTAATTACTTATTGTATTACTTAACCATCAATAAGAGAACTAAAAAGAAATCCTAATTTAAGCAAAATTTATAAGATTTCATAAGCAAACTTAGCAAATTTCAGAAATAAAAATTAAACCACTGGTCAAAGCGCCGAGCAAAACTATCTTTAATTCCGGAAAAAACTCAGAAACACATTTGGAGATTTTTGCTTTATAATAAAATAAGATTCATATATCTGTCTCAATTTTACTACATGCTGTGACAACTGTTTTGCATAACTATATATATATATATATATATATATATATATATATATATATATATATATAAAATAAAGTAACACTATTAACAATGTAACAAATTAACAGTAATTATGAAAGTACAAAAGGATAAAACACTTAAAGTCACACTTGAAATTGCAGTGACTTTATCTAAGTGTTATATATATAATATTTCTAAGATTTCCTCCATATTAACTACTTGCCTTCTAAATCCAAGATCGCGGGTTCAAACCCGACCAGGATCGATGGATTTTTTAGAGCGTAAAAATCCTAAGTATGGCCTTCCTTCGGAAGGGAAGCAAAGTCGTGGGTCCCGTGTCGTACATTTACGGCACGTTAAAGAACCTCAAGCCTGAAAGACGAGGCATCTGAGCAAAATTAGTCGGCCGTTTCACCCCTGATTTGAATGGGACGCTGATGACCTGAGATGTTAAAGAGCTTCCGTAAATAAATCAAATCAATAAATCCATATTAACACTGATTGCCCTTGCTTTCTAAATACTTAAGCCTATAAAACAGGAAACAATCGCTAATCGTTAGAGACAATTTAATATTAGCAATAAAATATACCATTTTAAACGATAAATGGACTTTGATTGGTTTAAATTTAACACAACATTATATTAAGGATTTGTTAGTGATATATGCATGAAATAGTCAAAAGATTACTTTTAGAATAATTACTTATAAAATGTAAATAATAATACTATTAATAATAATATTAATAAGTAAAAAAGTTCTTGCGATTTTTTTAATGAAGAGTAAATTGCTAAAATTCTTTTATAGTATAGACTTTTTGTAACTGTTCTCACGTTTAATGTGCATCATTTCCCCCTTTTTCCTAGTTCCAGAAAGTTAAGAGTCAAGTAATTTTAAGCCTATGGATAAAAATAAATGAATGTTTAGCTTTATAATTTGTAAAGGAGCATTTAATGTATGACATAGCTTAGAATTGAACCAATGATACTGTAACAGAGTAAGGTTCAAGTGCTTGTATAGATATTTTTATGTGCTGAGGTTGACAAATTTGATAAGAGCTCCCATCTCCTTGAGCTATATTCATCAACAAGTATGTTACTTCAACGGAAAGAATGGGCTCGCGTTAAGCAATCACAACCTGTAGATTGGCAGAGCCTGAAACGCGGCCAAGAGACGAGCCTTTTTACCTCCACTTTCAGGGGCATCGTCTGGCCTTACTGTCCGGGTCTCTCGACAACTACAAGTTCAGAAATAGCTGAAGCTAATCGTTGCGACCAGCAAGCCAGGTTTCTGCTTAGGGATTACGAATTCCAAGAAACATTGAGTAATTCTTTAAGCGTCTATACAGATATCACGTATGCCTACATTAAATAGACAATGGTTAAGGTTTAAATATGTTTGATGAAAAAATGTCACGGCTCTTCAAAATCCAAAATCAGGGTATTAGTGGCAGGGTATTAGTAGAACAGACTTTTAATTCTCAACTAGAAAAGAATAAAGAGGTAATGCAAGGTTTATGTACAAAATAAAACACTTATTATTTATGAAAAATTATCTGAAAGATAAAATCTGCTGACATAATACTGTGATCTCAAATACATATTCATAATCTTCAGATATTTCATTTTCACCCATTAATAAATTTCTTACCATTTTTCTCTATTCTCCAGGTCCCATCTTCCAAACACTATTCCTCACTGTTATAATTATTCCTTGTGCTCAAGTAAAATTCCATCTTTCTTCTTTTCTTTCTTCTTCCTATAGGAAACCATTCCTCTTGTCATTCTTTTCATCTAAACAGTCATCTTATTTCCTTCCTCTGTTTTGATTATTTCAACTAAATTTCTTTCACTTTCACTTTCTTTTCTACTATACTATTTCTGATTTTGTCTTTCCATGAAATTCTCTCGCCAAACGCCGTCAAAAATCCATTTCAACAGAATGAATTTTGCTTGAATTTTTATTTCAAATGTCAGGCTCAAATTCATATGTTATTGTGTCTTAATAATAGAGTTGTATAGGTTTTATAGTTTTAACTGAATATCTTCATCCATAAAATATAGTTTAATTTTTGTATTGCTGAGCTTCCTTTGTTATTTTGAATATATTATTGGAATATATGAACATACAGGTCGCAATAGTGATATATAATTGACGTGCCCGCTACACACAGTCACCTTGTCTGTTTAAGAAAGTGTTCAAGCTCATCACAATATTAAAGATATCCTGTTGACTGCGGAACCAAACTTCAAAGAAACGAATTCTTCTCTGCTTGGTAACGCAGCATATACTCCATACAAGCTCCCATTCGCCGTGTCTTCTGCTCCTCAGAAAGATGCTTGGGGACGCGCTTCGCGCAATCCTTGTGGTATCCCAACCGTCGGTGGAGAATGGTGTAAACTATTGCCTTGCTCAATGCCAACGTTTCTGTAATATTTTGGGTGGTAATTCGACAATTCTCTCTTACAAGGTTGTCTACGGCTGCAATTGATTCCTCGGCGATTGTAAAGTGAGCTTGACCAGGTATAGATAGGTACACAAATCCTGGGTGCGCTATGTCCGCCACAAAATTCATCACACCATCTTAATACTGCGCTGCATGACAGAAACGCATTCTAATACACGTTGCTCATACGATGATAAATATCGGCTGCACTAACACCTTCTGCCTTCACAGATTAAACTACTGCTCGCTGAACCTGTTTGAACGATCCCTGTTACGAACGTATTCAGTTTAACGTGCTTCTGCATATGACAACATCGCCAAACCATAGCAGTATGCTCTCTTACATACAACGCCACGCACAAATCGTAAGTTACGACTCTATGACAAAAGCCATTGTTACAATTTGGATAATCCTTATAAATTCCTTCAAAAATTCTCTCAAAAACATTTGTAACTGTAAAATCTGATGAACTGTTATCAGCTAATAGAATTGCTTACGAACAGCTTCCATACTGCTCTTAGTCTTACTTCTTGCTGATATTGTTCAGATGAATCCCAACTTTTTAAAACGAGTAAAAAGTATGGCTACATACGCTTATATATTATTGGTCACAATCATTCTTCATAAAAGAATCCAGCAATTTACTAGCAGGTAGCAGCTTGTAGTTAGAGGGAGGCCTTGTCAAAGAATGGCTGTGCGTCCTTGTGTTGCTCAGTGCTTTCATTGTGTGTAAAATTATATACTAATCGTTCTTTGTTTAGTTATACAAATACATAAATGTATTCTTGAAGAACGAGTTTTATGTACGTGTTTTCTTACGGAAGAAAAGTTAGATGAAATACAAACATTTCCTATGCAGATGCTGGCAATGTATTGCCCTTGAGGAGCACCATTTTAAACATCTCTTATAAAATAGGGTAATACTTGTTATTGTCAATTTTATATAAGTAACATTTTATTATTTCTGTAAAAATATAAATAATGAAATAAATATACTAACTTTACGTGCCCGACTATCTCCCATTTTCGGGTTGTGGTTCTCGTAGAAGTAATCAACCGTGCTCAAATTTCCTAACTGTACATGTAAATCAGCTCACTTTGTTAAAAAATCTTATCATATAGAGTCACGTGTTTTAGTGTGGCCTGTCTAATTCAAGTACTATGCATGAAGAATGGAAAACTGCAGAAGAAAAATTTAGCAGAATTCTTCGACTGAAAGGTATCATCTGTATTCTCATCGTGGGTGCTTTTCGCTTTGATGCAGGATATTTTTTTAATATTTTACACATTTCTTCTTCCTGAATCGCTTTACAACCTCAAATACCTTAAAGGCATACATGTGAAATCCTGTAACAAACAATTATCTCCTTGAATAATTTAAAATGAACATAGACAGTAAAACATCAAAAATTTTGGAAGAATGATGGTACATTTCTGCTGCAAGTGCCGAATATTTTTATGAGCATTGGCAGCTTCGGTGTTCAATTGCATGGTTGAAATAATTTTATAGGTATATTTAACGGTTAAGGAAAAGAATGATGTTCCTGTAACCAATGCTGGAAACTGCTGGGACGCGCGTCTTTGGTTCACTAAGTAATTGATTTCCTACATCATATATAGCATCCAAATAATTTCATTCAATTATTTTATCGACAACCAAAGGTATTCTATAGGACGTTTTAAAATACAATCACTTCAGTAATGAGTTCCTGGTATGCGAACAATAAAAATCGTTTACATCAACATTTTGGCTTTCCAGTTTAAGATCTGTTTTTGAACACTCGCCACTTCACATTGTCTTAAAGAAAATCCTGCTCGAATAGGGGCCTCATTCAAGACATCTCATTTCCCCGTTAGGACGATTCGTTCATATACTTCATAAAGATGCAACATACCTGAATTTTGGCCAACGTGCCAGCGGCCATTCCTAGATGAGCGCACTATGCTTGATGCCGCTCCTATACATATCCGTACCGAGCACAAAGGCACCTGAATCAAAATTTTCCTGATCTATGAATAGGTCAGGTTGGACTGATTGCCTTGCTCCATATTCTCATGATTAAAACTCCTCCATATTTTCCATTTATGGAGATATTCATAATGATATGGAAATTATTTGCAATTGACACGTTGCCTACATGCTTGGAAGTGAGGCTTGTATTTAGGCAGAATTTGGACATTTTGATTTACTTTAAGGTATGAAGATCTAATAGACCTTAAAACTCAGAAACCAAGCATTCTCGGACCGACGGGTGAATGAAATTGGAGGGCGAAGCTCGTCGATAATTTTAAATTTCGGCTTCTAGAGGACACTGTTGTGTTACAGGTCATATTACCGTCTAATATCAAAGAATATAACTGGCTTAGTGCTATGAAAGTAAACAAAGTGTGTGTGTTTCATTTTCCGGTGAACAAGATATATGTACTTGCTTTTATTTTAACCTGTTCTTATATTTTACATAAAATTAAACTTATTTTAAATAAAAGCGAAATGTAGAAGATAGAATAATTAATAGTGTATTATAGCATTAATTGTCTGATATTTTACTGTTTTTTTTTTTGTACTTTCGTATTACCAATACCTAAAAGAATTTTGGGGGGTAAAATGGATTAGTAAAACAGAGTAACAGGGATTATTTTTGTATAAAATACAAATATTTTCTTTATTAATTGGGTAAATATACGGAAAAAAGAATCGTGATATGCTCCAGGCTTTAAAAGCTGTTAAAGGTGGTATAACTATGTAACGAGCATCAGAACAATATGTACCTACACTTGTTTGCAACGAAAGAAAACTTCAGTAACAAATAAACATGACTAAGGTACGATATTTTGATAACTTTATTATTTAATTTTATATATATACATATATAAATTAACAGTAATTATAATAGTAGAAAAGGATAAAACACTAAGAAAAAGTCACACTTGATCGCTAGGTATATTTCGAACTCGTGGAGTCCTTCTATGACAAGAAGACAAGTGTCACTGTTAATACTGTTAATTTGTTACATTGTTAATAGTGTTACTTTATTTTTATTTTTCTTTTATATTATATATCGCTGCTTTTCTATTTAATCCGCAAAGACAACGTTTTGTAACACACTGTTAAAATTTATCTAAGGTATAGAGTATTAACTTGCATGTTTTTATATGCTTTATAAAATATCAAGCGTTTCATCTGAAGTTACCATAATATTTTATGATATAAATATAAGGAAACCCTCCGTAAAGTATGGTTTTGTTTTTAAACACACTTTATACACTAACGATAAGAACATAAATGTGAAATTCTACAATAATGCACGAGGTTCCCTTCACTAATCACAATTCGTATTAAAAGATAACTCAAGAAAACGGATTACAGTAAATTTCAAAATCTGTTTGCGTTGTGGTTGTCACTGCTTGCAGAATGAAGCGCCAACAGTCAGATTTAGTGTCGCTCATATAATTCTCTTGCAGTTATCGCCATTTTCATTCTGTCGTTTTAATCTTGTCAGCTGGCGGGTCTTAACAGATGTTTCCAGAAAATGTCGGTGATAGTTGAGAAATTTAAAGGTTAATAACTGTGCTTGAGAAATTGCTTGATTTGTGCGAATAGAATCTGCTTCATTTAGTGAAACAAATTAATCCTAGTTCATCTTGAATTCTAGTTCTAGAGTTGTATGTATCATTCTTCTATTCGTTTTTGTTTAAACTTCAGTTAGTTTTTAAATAAATTATCTCTTGCATGATGTTACAGTGACTATTCCTGGTTTTTGAAGAATAAATTTCGTATAATTTCCTGACGTCAGGTTGATGAAAGTTGTACTCAATGATGCCATCTACGAGATGATGCTGAAATTTCCTATTTCATGGATAGAAATTTGCCATCAAATTATATTGTCTAAACATGTCTAAAATGTATCATGTTATGTTATATTTTGTTCCAGTTTATGGAGGTTAATTAGCGTAACTTATTATAACTTCTATTAAAACATTAAATAAATATTTGAAAAATAAATACATAACAATAAATTATTCTTCAAGTGGAATTAATATAATTGTCGGGTTTACATGTTTTTCCGCAATGCAAAAATGTAAAAATATTAGCGTTAGAAACATTCGTTTTATTGATAAATGCGAAACAATTAAATAGTATTATCCATGTTCGTAGTCAGAATTTAATTTAATATGATGGTTTTATCATAAAATGTCAGTTTTGGAAAGAAACGTTTGAATCTTCTGACAAAGTTAGTCACAGAACAAAACTATGTTATCTTTATTCTCTCCCCCCTAGGTCTTCCATTCGGATACTTTCATAACGTAACTGAAGAGGCTTAAAATGACGGGAAAGAAAAACAGAACCAGTAATTTAACACACAATTTAAACTTTCCTAGATTAATATCTCAAAGACCATTTTGCTTAACACCCGCTTCTACAGCCCACAGAGTGGCTGAAAATCAAGCTCACATCCAAAAGGATTTCTAGAATTAAAATACCATATAACTCTACAAATATGTTACATAGTTTTAGCATTCCTACCTTTATTATTCCTCTCAAAATTATATCGCTATAAAGTTCCATCATTACTGGGCATATCATTGAAGAGTGTGATCTCAATTTTCCAAATGACATCATACAGTATACTTTCTACTTTTCTGATTCCCCAGTCTCACACACATAATATTATACAGAAAGACTACTTTTTTTTCCCCCAGAATTTAAACTTTCTGCCATAAAGATTTGCAGCTGCAAAATAAACCCACCTTTATAACAATGTGAACTTTTTGTTGCCAGAGTACTAAGTAACCCGCTGTGTATAAAATTAAACAAGGAGTTTAAATTACCAACAGGATTGCCCCGACAACCTTTCGGATGTGTGCAAACAAAAGTAGGTTTTTAATATTTTATTTAAAGTATACTATCTCTTCATTCTTTTGAAAAGTTAGCAAGGTGGCACAAAGTGAGTTGGTTATGTTGCAGAGATATGCTACTAACGATGAGAATAGGTGGGTTTTTTTCTCGGATTGAAATTTGCTTTAATACACTACATATTACACCGATTAGATTTATAAGTGAATTTACCATGTTAGAGTTATTTTATATATAATAAATTTAATTTGAGTGTATTATATACCATATTGTCTTATTTAGACTATAGGCATCTCTTATTAGGTAACTGTGAATTATAGCAGAGATTTTATCAGTCATAAGAGAACTATAAGAATAATCTTCTGACATGAACCTAAAATTTCAAAAGAGTATGCATGCCATTAATTTCTACCATTTTCCGTTTGAAATTATATAAACAGTAGTTGATGTTTTTAGTTGTGCTAGTCATAGACCTTAATTAAAAGAGCTACATTTGGGTCTGTGCACTTCTATAACTTTTTTTTTTTCACACAAGTATGTATTAGAGTCAAGTGAAAGAGAAACATAATAGTCTATCTTGTTTCACTTCGGTTACTGAATTAAGTTTTTCCTATTGCAACAATTCATAATTACAATAAATGTAAAATATGTGTAATTCAAAGCATGTGTAAACATTTAAGAGTACAGGACACTTTATTTATCTTGCAAGATTGTATGATTTTAATCCATTGTACAGAGAAATAACCCTACTCACAACAGAAAGCAATGTTTTTCTCTGCTTAAAACATTCCCGTTCTATTTCCACGATTTCACGGTGTAAATACGGAAATATGCTAAAATTTCATTTATAACCAATTCACTGTACATAGATAAAATTAATATTAAATAAAAAGCATTAAACTAATAAACGGGTAGTGGAGACTGAAGTTAATTTTTAAGTACCAGTTTCTATTTATTGGTTAAGCGAAATTCATCTTATTTGTTTATATTGTGGAGGTTTTGATCTATCTGCACAGCTTCCAATCTGATCAAGTTGAAATATTCTTGGGTTTTAGTGAGTACTTCTCTTTTATTAAAAGGAATACTATGAAATTTTGTAAGGATACGGTCTGTAACCCCAGAACGCCCTGGCTAATTTAGATACACATACATAAAAGTTTCTGCACTCACAAGGTAATTTTTAGATTTCTCTTGTGTTAAAAGGGTCCCGGGCGAAAGGAAGTTCTTAATTTAGTGATGGCTGTGAATAACATTTCTTTAAATAAATTGCATATTATGTTATGTCGGGATTGATGATTTTGGTGCGGAATTCATTGCCTTAAAGTGCTTGACGGAGATACTAAAATTCTTATTTTAGACGTTCTGGTCCCACTGATGATGCTGACTGCAGTTGTCATCGAAAGCTTTAATTTTGAAGCAAACCTAAAACCAAGCAAACCACAGAACAAAATCCCGAAGTTTTTAAATGTTAATAATATGAACGCCGATCTTAAAATCCTTAGAATTATTGCTTCTGTACTTTTAGAAAAGTTCTTTCCAAATAACTTGTCTGAAACTTCCTATTATTGTACTCCATATATGCTAAAAACATTTGATTTACAAAAAAAATAAAGGACCATGCAGCAAGCCGAAACATGCGGCTATGTAAACCGCACGACATCCAGCGCGCGCGCGCGCGCGCGCGCACGCACGCACGCACAAACACACACAAAAAAAACCTGTTGCCATAAGATTTCC
Source organism: Metallyticus violacea (assembly GCA_030762175.1). Taxonomy (NCBI): domain Eukaryota; kingdom Metazoa; phylum Arthropoda; class Insecta; order Mantodea; family Metallyticidae; genus Metallyticus; species Metallyticus violacea. The sequence goes on from CM060843.1 coordinate 44,724,780, forward strand.
AGCTAAAACCTTTGATTTTAATGGGGATTTTTTTTCTGGGGCAAGTCTTTTTGTCGACATTCCTGCATTTTTAAAAAATGGACTTGGTCACTTTTACATCTAGGTTTTTGTTGAGAAACATTTGTCAGCTTAGAGGTAAAAGTGATCATGTCAATTTTAAACAAAAATGAGATTTTGTATCTAAGTGAATGCTAGTAGCATAATTTCTAAGAGAAAATGGGATAAAGTCTCATTTTAACTTCCTGTGCTTCAATTGATTTCCTTTAAAAATGGCCATTTTCTTTAACATTGTTCATGAAAGGTAAAATTGACTACAATATATTGGACATGTTCACCTCTTAAATATTTGCAGTAATAAAGATATAAACTGACCAAGTCTAAATATAGACATTTTAACCTCTAAATGGATCTGGTGCTTATAACCTTGATGCTCTAGCAAGCTGATCAGATTTTCTTTTCTGTTTATTGTGAAAACTTTAAAATTGATGTCAGGAAGATTTAAGTAAGACAACAGCTATATTGTAAATTACAAGGAGGCAGGTGACATGAAAACAATAAATATTGAGGTTGTATTAATATTAATACGGAAAGTTTGCCATGATTACCATTTTATCATTTTTAAATCCAGAAAAGACTAGTGTTCGGTTTTCTGTGATTATGAAAGAGTCACAGTGAATGAAAAAAGTATTAAAAATGAATACACGGACTACATTATGAGGAAAATGAATATCAAGGCTAAAGACAAAGGCAGATGCTCTATTGATTTAAGATTTAAACTTTGTAAGTTGTAATTTCTAGCTTTGATTTACAAAGTGTACTCTAAATACATTGCTCAGAGAAACACAAGTTCCCAGCAAATATGGGGTCTACTATGCGTGGACAGAAGTTAACGGTGAGAGAAGCAGTGCTTTTCTACATTGGCTCCAAACACAGCAAGGAAATATTGAAACACTATGAATTGTCCAGTAATGTGGCTGAAAAACAAAAGAATGGCATATGAGAAAGCAAACCTAAGAATAATATTTTTTAGCTATGAATATAAAGAACTGAACGTGCGCGTAAGAAAATACTTAAAGAGCTTAAACAGAGGCACACGACACCATTGAGAATTATAATAGAAAAAAGAGATAGAGCCTTGCTAAAATTGTGCAACTTCGAGATAATTTCAGAGAAATTACAAATGCTACCAGCTATCCAAAAACCGTGAGACTGAAATGGACAAAAGTCGAGTATTACAATCGATGTCGTTCGATTTTCTATTAGCCACTAAGGAAAAAAAAAATAATGCAGTTTCTCTATTTTTTTTTAATCAGTAATTTGGAATTCCAAATGATAAGATCAATTTGCATATTTGACGTATCAACAAAACACTTCAAAAACCCTTCATTTTGCGTTATGATTGTAGGTTGTCCATGCTTTTGTTGCTATCAACAGATCCCCACCGCCTTTAGCAAAAGAGGTCAGTGATCAGTGTTCAGGAATATATATATATATTTGCACTTATTATGCCGTGCAAATCATTCCATAGCCCTAATTTATCCAAAGAATTCAACATTTCTTCATTTGCTACCTGTTCTTCCAAGAATGTCGTATATATGTTATCTTGTAAGCTTTGTAAAGCATTTTATATTGGTTTAACTTCTACTGTTGTTTCGCTACGCATGAACAATCATAGACGTTCTGTTAAAACCAAGTCTTCCTTGCCGGTTGCCCAACATGCCTTATCCCACTGTAAGGATTTTGATGATGCTTTTAGTCTAACTCTTATTGATGCTTTACCTACACAATGCTGTGAAAGTTTACTCAAAGATAGAGAAATGGCTGCTATATTTTTACATAAAGCGCGTATACCACCTGGTTTAAATCTTACATATTAGTTTTTTTCTTCCCACACTCTCATATCTAGTTTCATCTGTTTCCATGCATAACGTTACCTTCGATACTCAATATTTACTTTTATCACCTTCACTTGTCTAGCTTCTTGCCATTGAAGAACTCGCAGTAGTTCGAAATATAGCAATTTCAAGTGTGACTCTTTCTCTGTGTTTTATCTTTATCTACTTTTATTATTAGTGTTAATTTGTTACATTGTTAATAGTGTTTCTTTATTTTTATGTTTCATATATATATATTTATTGGAGGTATTTGGTTACTCTGATCACAAGACAAATGCACATAGCGTGATAAAACGGATTTGATAATTCTTTTCCAATAATTTCACTCCGCATTCCGGCTGTGATTGGTCAAAATTCAAACTTTTTTTTTTTTCGTTTCATTGGATCCATTTTAAGATGATGTCAAATGAGTGAAACAGTAACTAAGAAAAAGTCCTGTCGCGGCTCAGATGCTGGAGCGTCTGCTTAAACTAGTGTACTCGGTCTCCAAAGATGTCCGGGTAAGGGTTTTTTCGGGAGTTTCTCCTTATTCTGAAAATGAGAATATCGGGTAACATTATAGTCATCATTTCATTCATTCCGCTCGTGATCTCGAAAGACCTTGATTGTTGACGAGACGTTAAACAATTACGGAAATATTGTAAAGAAGTGTGGTTAATTTATGGTAATCATTAACTTTGGGTTTAATGTAATAAATTATAAATTACATATTTTAGGGAAAAAAATAATGTTAAATTTGTTATTCGATGCAATTTTAAATAGTTTATCTTTGTAAATTTAAATTTCTCTAAAAGCATTTTAAAGAAGTGTAAGACACGTGGATACCTAAATTAAGTAGTCCACAAACTCGATGTTGTTCAGCAGGATAAGCACAACTCTAAGCTTCTTTTCCTCCAAAAAATGAAAACAAATAGTGAAATATTTCATATAAAGAGGAAATATATTTAAAAAAGTCTATAAACTTATCTTCAGAAACGATTAAAGGCTTGATAAGGTTTTTTACTCACAAAATTCTGTTTAATTTCGTTAATGGTGATTTTTGCTATTGCTGGCTTTTAAGGGTCACAGTAAATGCTCACATTCAGAAAACCGCCACGAGTAATAGAACTCGTGAGTGGGTGAAAGATCGGGTTCGATTCCTGCCAGGACCGTCCTTCCTGACTGATTTCCCTCCCCCCCTCATTTTCTTCATTCCTCATAAATGGCAAATTCCAGGAGGTACTTTAAACTTAGGCCTGGAACTGTACCTTTAAAAAATTATTTTCCAGTTTACCATTTCATCCAGTATATCATCAGTGTTATCTCAATAGCAAAAATGGGCGTTAAGCACTATTTTAATAAACATACATATAGAATAATGATCATTTTTATTTCTGTTTTATTTCTGTTAAACAACCAATGTTATAATAACATTACACATTAAAATATAACACATTTTGTGTTTACAAATTAAATCAACTATCTTTATGAATTATTCTTTTAAATCTCCCTCCATATTGGTATGTAGTTCAAAAAATAAATTAGTCATTTCAAAGATAACTATAAGGGAAAATACCATTCCTCACGCTGCCAAATTTCTAAAGTAACATCGTAATATTTTGAATATTTCTCCAAATCAAGTTAACTACTTATGCTTAATATCCCAGCCAGGACCGAAATTCCCGCACAGAATATTAACACTTGTGTAAAATGTTATACTTATGAATATCTATTCCATTCAGAAATTGTGAGACAGTTGAACAAAAGTCGACTATTACAAGCTACCGTTCGACTTTATAATACCAACTGAGAGAGGAAAAAAACACACACAGTGTCTCTGTTTTCTGTGGTTTGCAATTCCTAATGATAAAACAGTTTACACATTTGACGCATCACCAAAACATTTTGAAGAACCCGGCATTTTGTGCTGTGATTGTCGATTGTCCATGCTTTTCATGCTATCAACAGCTCCCCACTGCCTGCTAGCAAAAGTGATCAGTGATGAGAGTTCAGGAATTATATAGTGGAGGTATAGACGCTGACCACAAGACAAATGCACGTTGAGTTATAAATTTGAGTTATGGATTAAATATTTTTTTTCGATAATTTCACTCTGTAATCCGGTTGTGATTGGTCAAAATTCCTACTTTTGTTTCGTTTCATTTGTCGATTATAAGATGACGTCACATGATTGAAATAGTCACATAAATGTTGGTCATTGGTCAGGTTCAATCTAAAACAGTACTCAATTTATTTTCTGTGTGACGGATAGCGTTAGCTGCATTGTCGCCTTCCTCTCCATTTATTTTATTTATACGTTCTTTTTAATGACAAAGAGTTTTTTTTGGAGATTCATATCTGGCATTTGCTTACACAACTGAGATGGAAATGTAAACGTTCCAAATGCGATTATCATTTAGCACTCTCTCTATTCTTAAACCGTATGTTTCTGAAATGGTCATAAACTTGTTCCATCTTTCCTCAGCTAAATTAGTGGAATTCGGGAAAGTTTGTGATTAGTAGCTTTAAGAATTTACTATTTAATTACCTTCAAGAGTTTCACGAATAATCTTTAATAATTGCAAATATGATATAGAGATCTAAATAAAAATAATACCTATAGTTTTAAATATGCTGTCTGATCTCTATTTTTAATATCGTAATCACTTATTGAAAGCTACCTAATATTTCGAAAGAGAACAAATTATTTAGTTGTTGTTTTAATTCCTTCAGTTTCTGAGAATGTTTAAGATTTCTACATCTCTCCATATTTTCAAGTCTAAGCAAATAAATTCTAAAAACGATTTCATTCAAATTCAGCGATTAAAATTTAAGAGTGATGTTTTCTCCACACTTCGCTCGGTGCTCTTCTAGAGAAAGAGCAAACACAGCCCTAGACATGGACGAACTTGAGACGCTTCTAGACTCACAGACGTACTTTTTTGCCTCAGGGAGGAGGATATCTAACCTACAGCATCTGAGGGCAAGATCCTTTGGGAAACACCTCTAATTACTTCCTCTCCATTAAAGCACAATAACTGGGAATTCGGTAGCTCAACTTCCGCAATCCCCAAGGGCCAAAACTACGGGTCTGTATACTTTTACAGTAATGAATGAAGCTTCGTTTACTTTTTTTAACAAGAACGGATCATAGGCTTTCAAATGGAAGGAACATTGAAGAAATTCTATGCATGCAGTGAAGTAGAAGTGGAAAAAATGTTTTTCCTTTCGTTAATCTAGTGGTAGATGCCACTGTGATAAGAAAACTCCAAAGAGAAAACCTGTTAAAGCAGATTGAAATATAAATATAATAAAAATAAGAAAGTTTATATCTGATTTTGGATCAGATTAAGACAAATATTGAAATTAAAAAGCTAAATAGTACTATTAGTAAAAAGAGATACCTGAACAAAATTACAGGTCAATTCAGCCCAAGTAATACCTCAGCATCGCATTAGATGGCATACAATGCAAAGGACTGATATGTACTCCTTCCACATTGAGATGCAAAGTATAATTAAATTCAAATAGTTCATTTGGAACAGGTTTTAGGCCTAATCCTTGAGAGTTGAAGAGTAACAAAAAGAACGTTTATCTATACAACTTTTACGCAGAATGCAGCATAAAATATGTTATTAGTTACAACAGAGATGATCTGTTAAAGTGTATATAGAATTTGGAAGCAAAGGATGAAGATATAAGAGACATTCATTTAAAAAACGAAATAAAGTAATATACAACAAATTAATTAAATATGAAGAGAGTCCAAATTAGGAAAGAAGAAAAGAGAGATATAGATGGCATAAAGATGTGTTTATGAGGTTATGGAGTCTCGTTTAAATGTACACGATAACCAAGATGGGGAGAAACAACAGAAAACAGGAAGCTGCGTTTATTACATACTCATAATTTTACTATCGTGTGTTCTCTCCCCGGTCCCTACCGCAAAATTTTACAACTTTAAGATTTATAAAAAAAATATATTTTTCAGCAAGAGATGAGGATAAGTAGATTTTTTTTTTTTTTTTTTTTTTGTTGCCTGAATATTTTGGATTGGAATTGATTGTTAGGGATGAACGAGAATAGTTCGATATTTAAGCCTTGCTCAAGGGCTGGCCGTTGCTGTTTACAACCCAGTGGAGGTCCTCAGAGGGAGGGTTGCGGTGAGGCATGGATGTATCATTGTTTCCAGATAGAACACTCCAATGCCAACAGAGCCTCCCCCTAAGGAGTTCTGAGCCCCTCATAAGGGTCGTTTCCATACGAGATGCCGAGGCAGAAATCTTTCCAAAGCGCAAGCCAACGTCATGCCGCACCAGCCCACCATGAGAGGCCTTTCGACCTTGTAACAGAACCAACGGAATGAAAAGAGCAGAAATGGAAGAAAGGAATTTTTTATCAGGGGAAATTTGGAAGGGGAAAAATAAAGTTCAGGATGGTCGGCCCCAAGGGATTTGAATCCGAGACCTGAATACGTGTCTTTAGTGTTATCACTCAAGTTTCCCCCTTGGCTTACCTGAATTTTTTTCTTGTGCATTTTGAATACAATTACAGTTCAAATATATTTAAATAATGAAAAAATAAAGTTTCCAACTGCATGAATGCCAACTTGTTTAATAATATAAACACCTTATTAAATTACTTATGATAAAAATTAAAAATGAGTTAATCACTTAGCAAATATGCATTCAGAATACCTACCAAATGTAATAAGTATCCATTATATAGGATTTTTCAAAAGGAAAGCATAATTTGTTTTACAGATAGATAGAAGATTTTAGGAAATGTGTAGATGCATCAAATCTTATTTCTTAAAAAGATTTATTTTATAAATACGAAACCTTTCCGTATCATTGTTATATGAGCTATGGTGCAATTGAAAATATTTTAAAATTAGCATATATGATTTTTTTTCGCATATTTTTGATAAATTGTCTTCATTTTATCCCTCTACACCTTCATTTGTTTTATACAGCAGCGTATGTAACTATGACGGCAATATTTTTGTCATAGTAACACAGGCTTTTTGTAAAGTTGTTAGTCCTTGAAAGGAGTTTAATTCAAAAAACAGTTCTTATAACTGCTACTGCGTTAGCATACAGACATTACTTAAAACGTTCTAATATAAAATGAGAGGAACACCTAGCTTTAAAGTTACCAGTAACATAAGATTATTAACTTTGTAACTAAAGGTACATTTGGCTACTGCACTACGAGAACGATACTTTTTCAGTTATATTATTGAGAACTTGGGTAACTTTCTGCTGCACAGAACACTAATTCAGAGAGTACTCTTGGAGATATAGAGCCAGAGGAGGCCAATAAAATAACGTTAATATTTTATGTACCTTACCGAATGCAGGAAAAGTTACGGGTTTTTCAGGTCCCGCGGCAGAGCTTCTTTACGGTGGGCATCGTAAACTTTTCTTGCAGTTTCACTAAACTCTCCTCCCGCTCCTTAACCCCCCACACTATCAAGCTCGCGAAATATATTTTTCAATAGGTTGGTACACAAACTACGTAATAGAAAAAAAACTTAATAGCGAACAACGAAGAACTAATTATTCTATGCAATAAAGCGTGTAACGTCTCTTCGACAGTCATTTGTTTTCTTTTTCATTTAGTGTATAGTGTTAATGTCTGGGATTCTTTCATTTTGGTTGTAATATTAGATAAAAGCAAAGCGAAAAGGGTTTTTCTCTACACAATATTTTATTCAGCTCAAAGTTGTATGTCAATTTGTGTTTATAAAACTGCACTTAAAATCACAGAGTTAACGAAAAGGCAAGTTTCCTATTGCATGTAAGCAACAACCTTGGTATGAACACAGCAACGTTTATGGAAGTTTGTATTAGCAGTAGACAAATGTGATTACAAATCAAGTCTTAAAAGAGGTAGAAAATCACTGGCTGTTAAGGTGGGTTCAAATCGGGATTTTTTTCTATAGATTTTGTTCCGAACATGCTCTGGTCGGTATGGAACAAGTTCCTTCATGTTTCATACAAACGAATGAGTTCTATATATGTACAGGACAAAGTTCTGTGTATCGTTAGACAAACAAAAACAATTCTTGTCCTGCAACCTGATCGTGCGCAAACTGACTCAATTTAACAACTTTTTTTTTTCATAATCAACAATCATGGAGTGGTCAGTCACAAAACATTTTGGAGAAGAAATGGAAGTGAGAAAATATTTTTAGGGTCCTCAAAATAAGAATTTCAGAGATAGGAGCTCATGCAAAGATTGCTTTTGTCCTCAAAGTTGAGGTTGGAAGAGTGGAAAAAAGATAAATAACTTAAAATCCCAGTACAACAGAGAATTGATGAAAATAGAGAAATCAAAAACTTCAAGATAGGCTGGATCGAGACATTTGAATTTCTTTTCAGCAAAAAGGTTATGTCCACCACTTGCGTTTTTTCTTTTTTCATCTCATTTTCTTCCACAATAACAGCACAAGCAGCAGGACAGAGCAAGAAACTTTCCTCCATGTTGAAACTGACTTGCAATAATGTCTTATTCTTCATTTGTTTTGTATGGAACAAATCTGTATTATACAACTTGTCATGTACAGTTCTACACAATGTAAACCCCACCTTACAGAGCACACACAGTGGTTGCAATTGAGTATCGCCAAATGTTCGTGTTTAAAGACCAAGTTTCGCTAAAGCCGCATGAAATGAAGAACAAAAGTCAAGACATTTATCAACCATCCATCCATTCATCTACTTCGTTATACCACTCAGAAATGTATGCACTTAATTTTTAAATTTTCACATATTTTACATGTTTTTTCGTCTTTTTACAAAGCCTTCAATAATATATTTGATTTATAATTCATTTCTGTTAACATTTTCACTTTTTCTTCTGCAGGGTGCTACAAATTCAGTACAACCTCTGGGGGTTCCTCAAGGATACTATCTACGGAAATAAAGCAATAACGATTTCTGCTCTTCATTTTTTTTTTTTATTGATTTATTTATGGACGCTCTTTAACAACTCAGGTCATCAGCGTCCCATTCAACTCAGGGCGTGAAACGGCCGACAAATTTTGCTCACAGGCCTCTCTTTCAGGCTTGAGGTTCTTTTTCGTGCCGTAAATGTACGACATGGGACCCACGGCTTTACTTCCCTTCCGAAGGAAGCCATACTTAGGATTTTCCTGGCCGGGTTCGAACCCGCGTTCTTGGGTGTAGGAGGCAAGTATGGTAACCACTACACCACCAGGACCGACTCTGCTCTTAAGATCACATGCCCAGCATTATCCTCAACTTGCAGGTTTTTAATATACTTATAGTTGTGTTGCACCCATAAGGTACCTTCAGTAGAGGCAATCTGAATTTTTAATAGCCCTCCGCAAAATATCAATTACTATGATCAATACCTGTTGTCCATATATATCCCCATTTTCGCTTAATACATTAACGATGACATGAAAATAAAGAATTTAATTTTATTTAAAATATTCTTATTCCACAACACAGAACATAGTACAGGTATAATGAACTATTCACAGTTTTATTGTTCCATTCTGTGCTTACTTGCACCCACACAAATTAAAAAGTCTTGAATTAAATGGTTATAAACATGTAACCGTATGCGTGACTATTTCTCTTGACCAAATTTCTCTCGCCATTTGAAGCGGACCGCAAGAATCCAAATTACGTTTGGTTGTGCTGGATGATAAATCGGCAAATTCAGCTACTCCCTTTACACTGTGTCCTTTGGATCGCTCAGATATAATGACTCCCTTCTGTCATTGAGACGCCTCTTGCTTTTATTCCATATGATATTACACGCAGTGAGCAACATGAATATGGCCAGATACTATTACTGAGAGAATAGGATATTTGTCTAAGGACACAGTATTTAATGCCAAAATAACCACTACCTGTAAACAAGAGGATGTGTCTATCTTTTGTCAAATCTGCTAAACATAAAAATAATTATTAGTATCATGACATTTAAAACTGGAATAAATAATTAATGTGAAAAACCATTTTGGTGGGTTTTCAGTAAAAATGTGTCAAGTATTTAGCAACTATATTTTGCTGAACTTAGAAACTATTCGGCTTCTTCCTGAAAGACCCGCTACATTGATAGGATGTTGTTTCTTTATGATAAATATTCTTTGAAACATTTTAGAAGTATATTTACATGTTAGTGATACTTATCTTCAAACAATTTACAAGTATTAATAAAGATTATTACTATTTTTATTTTGGTGCAGTTTTAGAATACTTTTACTTCAGAAGAAAACATTGCTGCTGTAGTGAATCGCGAAAGCTGGCAAAGGGAGTGGGTCAGGCTGAGATATCGTCATTAATATAATATACATTTAAAACAATAGATGAAAGAATGCAAAAAGTACAATATTAATCTGTTATTTAATTTTAAAAAATATAAATATCATGTTACTGCTCAATGCGTGACAAAAATTGATAGTGAATAAATTGGTCGATTAGACAACACAGCTTTTTTAACGAAAATCATTTTTAACAGACATTATAAACGTTATGAGTTTGGCCATTTTATTCACAACTTATTAAATGTAGAATCGCTTTTTTTAACACTGGTATGAATAACCACAAAATGTATTCTTTAGATTTTTCTGTGCGTTATATTACTGAAAACGTGCATTGCTTTGCACCATGTTGCTCAACCCTCCCCTTATCGCACTTGACCGTTTAACTGCAGCAACAATACTCGTTATAGCTCTATCTCGAGATAAAATGACTAGATTTCCCAACTTCAGTCATGCCTCTTAAAGGAAATAGCTTACACTCGTTTGTTCCATCTTCTTGTTTTAACAGTTTACGCGAACACACAGAAATATGTGTTTTTACTTAATTCGTCTTTAACTTATAAGTACGGGTAGGAGAATATAGGATTATAAATATTTGACTCTCTATTGCATTTAAAGTCCTATGAACGTTAACAACAGTTTTCCATTAACCTCTACAACCAATTCATTATGTCCTCTTTTAACATTATTTTTTTAAACTTTCACAATGCATGTAAGCCAACCAACAATGATAAAAATATTTAATAGCAAGTGAAATAAAACATGATCATATATCTATGTGTCTAACTTACATGTTTCATTTATTTTATATCAAAACAGAACTCTTCACACAGAGTCTCTGGAGGCATGTTTTCATTCCTACTACAGAGATAACAAATCCGTTTTGTGGAGAAATGAACATAAAGAATATCACAATTTGTCCGAGAAATAATAATGGGCCAATCAGAGATTCAGAAAAAGATTAATGATATCTGCTCATCCTTCAGTTTTTGTCTAAATCGTTGTGTATTAAAGGGAACTAAATATGTATTGGAACCCTAGAATGTTTAAATGTTACAAGGATGAAGTCAATCTAAATAAAAGTCCTATATGACGTATATAATATTACGAAGCTGGTATTTTTATTTTAAATTCTAAAATTATAATTTATACAAACATAATTTTTGTAAGTTACTCTTGTAAATCGTTTTTAAATTAATGTGGCAAAGAAATCCATAGTTTGAATGAAATCCTTTGAGTTCTAGAAAAACTTGTGATACTTGTACTATAAAACAGTCTAAGCGGATCAAAAGGTCACGACCTAGGTCTCAAAGCTTTCGCACTGGGAATCAAACACATTGAATCTGTCAACTACAATAAGATCAGTGAGCTTTACCCCGTGGCGGGAAGTTTCCTATTAGAGAGTCCCCATTCGTTGGCCGCGTCGTGGAGGGGATAGCAAGGCTTCTTGCTTACTTGCTGACTGTCGCAGTTGTAGCGAAGCTATTCCCGATTGTGCGTTGTGTTGATCGTTCCTTAATCGACAGTATACATAAAGTGTACTATGCCTCGAGTGTTTACAACGGAACAGCGTGTCTTTATGCATGATTCATAATCATAGGACCAATTTTTTAGCTTATAGTTGATTCTGTTACTTATGTGAATACTGTACTAACCGCTTTTTTCAGAGAATTAACCGAAAGGGAGCGTGATCGCATTTTTTTCAACAGGACTATGCCACTGCTCACACTGCGAGTAAGGATTTGTGACCCCCTCGGTCCCGCGATTTAACAGTCTGCGATTATCTCTGGGGTAATTTTAAAAAAATGCCGTAGAAAGTCGAACCTACACACCATACAAGAGAGAACTGAAAGATAACATTCCTCAGGAAATTGTCCGCATTTCTCAAAATGAACTACAGTTTGTGATGGATAATTTCCTAAAGAGATATCAAAAATGTGTGGAAAATGAAGGTGGGCAGTATCAATTCTTCATTTGATAATTTGGTAAGTAATGGGCCTCTTAATTTGGTTTGTTGTATAGTTGGTTTGTTTTATTGCTTTATTGTCCTGTTAATCACCGAAACCTGCTGGCCGGCTAACCGGCTAACGAGATGCGCGCTGACCCTTAAGCAAAGCACTCCGGGGGGGGGGGGGGAACAAAACTGATCGCAGGACTAATAAAATTAAAATGGGCACGCTGTTTTTACCATAACTCCCACTCCTTCAGTTGAAATTTACAAAAATGTTCTATTGCTGCCGTAAATTAAAAGAAACCATCACTTAATAAAATGCAAAATACGAGGCATGATCAATTGCAACTCACGTGGTTCCTGTTGTCGCTCAACTGCCCGTATCAATTAGCGCAAGTCAAAGAACTTTATACTGCAGTTTGATTATCTATATCAGTTAAAAAAATCAGCGGTGGCAAGGGATGCGGAAATAGGCAACTATATAAATCATCAAACGTCGTTAGAAAGTGTCGTTTGGCCTTGGGGTCGCTGAATAAATGTGGCAATGATTTCGAATCCATCAAAAGCGGATCAACGTGCTGTGATTTAATTGTGACCATAGCATCACCTATTCCCCTGTTACACTTTGCAGAACGTTTCTGTTTTGACGAAGTTTGTCTAGATTACGAGAAATGGGGTATGAAGTATGAGGATACTGAACTATTCATTCAGTATCCTCACTAAAACGCTTTATACAATGACAAATCAAGACGTCGTGAAGGATATGTAACATCTGAGTGTCCAGTAACCAGACGACCAGGAAATTGCTGTTGCAGTAGACGCTCATTCTCATGAACAGTATGGAAGATCGCTCCATCTTGTTGAAACATTTGCTTGTACAGCACAAAATGATTCCAAACCCCCCGAAAACGGTTCAGTAGCTTACCGCTTGAACACTTCTGATGTGATGATAATTTTGTTTCCATGTGCACGGACCAAGGAAGACACAGCGACCTCAGTCACTTTCTCCGAATTTAACGGTCTCTGCATATTCATCCGGATTTTCTCAACCGAGAAAAAGAGAATTTTCCTTATTGACATGGTCACTCAGTAGCACATCATATTCGTCAGTTTTGGAGATACAGTTCAACATAACACATGCATAATATTGGACTCGTCTATGAAGTCTGGCTTCTTCAACCCATGGCATACCATGTACAAATTTTTCTTTCCTAAAATTATTTTGCTTACGACCTTCGATTACCCATTTTTGGAGGGAAAGTGTATGAGTTTTATTAATCTTATGCAGATGTATATCTAAATTTTTTCTACTGTAAGTACAAAATAAATATTTCATATTCCCCAACATGGTTTATAAAAGAAAAAAAATATGGACTATTATGGAAAACATTTTAAAACAAATTTATAATTACATTATATGTTTTGTGTTTATGAACTATCTTCAATATAGGTGAGTTTTAATATGAGCTGCACTTTTCTTTTAAATATTTGTAAAAGAAAGGCTAATTCAACTTTATTTGGAATACTTAATTTAACACTATCTTTATATATATATATATATATATATATATATATATATATATATATATATATATATCTCCCAAAGAAAAGTTTTCAGGATATGTGAAATCTAGTGGAAAATTTATGGAATACTTTCATAATATGAATGAATGAATTTATCTATCGTGCATCAACATACAAACTATTTGTAACAAAGTGAAAGCAAAAATAAAAAAAAAAATTTAAATGCAACAAATATATCAGTGCCCTCAGTAATTCTAGGAGGCACTAACCCCAACATAAATTTAATAAATAAATATGTAATTAGTAACAGTTTATATAATTCTGAATATATTACAATATTTTAATTCTTAATACTTCAACCCAAATATTCCAATTTGATTAGCTCAGCCCCCTAGTCCCCGGTTCATTAGCAGCTACCTACTGGAATATCCCCTCCTATACCCAAGATCGCGGGTTCGAACCCGGCAAGGACCGATGGATTTTTTCGGGCGTAAAAATCCTAAGTATGGCTTCCTTCGGAAGGGAAGTAAAGCTGTGGGTCCCGTGCCGTACATTTACGGCACGAAAAAGAACCTCAAGCCTGAAAGAGAGGCCTCTGAGCAAAATTTGTCGGCCGTTTCACGCCCTGAGTTGAATGGGACGCTGATGACCTGAGATGTTAAAGAGCGTCCATAAATAAATCAATCAAAAAAAAAACTGTAATATCCAGGGGACCAGGTTCTGATCCAACCAAAAAACCACAACACTATAAATAATTTATACACAAAAATTATTTAACCAATTAATTACAATGTCTACACTAATAATTTCCATATTTCTAAGTTACTCAATTACACCTAAAAATGAATACTTAATGAGAAACTTATGTTTGACGAAGAATTAAATTATGTGTTCAAAATCCTCCATTAAACAAGAAAGAAAAAGCTATAGCTTATGCATAACCATATAATATCTGAGAAGTTTTTTTTTTCCGTTCAAAATAAAGACTATAGCTTTCTCGTTTTGAAAAGTTGCTATAGAACCCGCCTCTTTCACATTGCTAAGAATGGTCCAGTTCTGTCTGTAGATCCTGTAAAGGAAGTGCAGTGAAGATAATTCATGCGAAAGTTGTGCGTACCATATAATTCATCGAGTTAAAATAATTGTATAGTACGGATCGTATTGTAGCCTAGACCCTCTGTTTCGGCTTGTGGGCCGGCTTCCAAGACGTTTGGCGACCGTCATTTGGGCGCCGGCTTTCGCACCTCGAGATTCTTGCACGTTTTATTTACTTTACGAAACAAACGTGTGTAAGAAAGAACAACAGGATCCGGACCAACTTTCTTTCTTTCTTTTTATGTGGCTAAATTTACGGCTAAATCTGTGGCATTGAATACGTAATAATAACGGGACGTTCACTATTAACAAAATGGGCATTATGACTTTGTACTTTTTAGCATGTAACTATTTTCCAGTATTTGTGGTCTTTTCACATTTGCGAAAACATTAAGGGAAGTTTTGAACAAGTTTTTGAAAGAACAAAGTTATTCATAATTTTTTACTGATCAGTAATCAAAATTAAATTAAGAAAAAACTTATAAGTTTTTCTTCTTCTAAGTTTTATGTCAAGGTTTTTGTAATTTTCGAAAAATTGAAGGAAAGAGTAATAAAATGGAAAGAGTGAAGGAGAAAATGAAGCGAATCCTTAACTCTCTGATGATCAATTATGCATCCACGTGTAATAATAAAGCAATAAAAGTTTTTAACTACACAATTAAACAATTTCAATTATTTCAATTTATTCACAGATTGACTGAAGTGTAAATCTACATTATTTAGGAATGTAAATTTATCGTGCCTGACATAATGTTTAAATATATTGACATTTTAGAAATATTTATCCCGTAATTATGTAAAATGTTTAGGAAAATATTTTCAATCTAAATAATTATAAATGCATATTCATTTTTAAACTTTATATTAAATGGTTTAATGTTACATGCGTTTAAACAACGCTCTCGTTTGAATATGTATCTCCATGTAGTAATGGAGATTTTCAGTAATTTTTTATAATTTTTACAGCTCAATCTGATAAGTAGCAAGTTTGTTCCTTAACAATGGGAACTCTTAAAAGTGCAAATTATTGTATTATAATTGACGTGTTTTGGATAAATCATATTCAAAGTAATTTCCTTGTTCTCTCCAATTTTATTGGGCTTATGGAAAATAAACATAGCCTTAGAAATGTTAAGGTGTTTATAATAATATTCATATAAGCTTCAAGCCAGTCGATTATTTCACATTTATTTACCTTTTTATAAATAAGTTGAAAAATTCGGTCAAATTATAACATGTGGTAGAATTGGGAACACGTTGTACCGTAAACTTCAATTGTAATAAATATATAATAGGGAAAAAGGAGAATATGGTCTACAACATTTGAAAACACATTATTATTATTATTATTATTATTATTATTATTATTATTATTATTATTATTATTATTATTATTATCATCATCATCATCATCAACATCATCATCATTATAACCTCCTTTTGCAAAACATAAAAGACAAAAGTACGGATACTGGTAAAACCTATCGTGCATATACCCTTCATGAAATAAAACGAGGCAGTAGAAAATTTTACACAAGGTCAAATTCTATCGTAAAACGTCCAAGAAAATGCGTTTTAGAATTTCAAAAAATATCACTGGACTCAGAATTTGCCTTAAATTCATATAGTCTTTCATAACCATGTCTTACATTAAAACATAACTAACAAATATTACATATTTGCATTTTAAGTTCGTATTTTTGAAATGATTAAAAGTTGTAGTAAGGTTTTCCTCAGAAGTGCTAAATAACGTTCAGAAAACTACTGTAGAAACCTGGAATATTTAGTTCTGGGTTAAACAAATAAATTCTATCAGTCTTTGATCCAGAGTAATGTGAAAATTTGCTTGATATATGCTTGAACATTTAAGTAAAGACTATTAGCGGTAATTTTATTGCAAACTGCCGATCTCTAACCTCGTAAATTGATGTAAAATGGTCAAATTCATTTTATTTATGAATTAAATTTTAAAGGTTAAACATTTGCTTCTTCATTCAACCAAACTGAAAACAATTATGTTGGCCATAGTTTCCAGTGCACAAAAATGAAAAAAGTGAAATATTTGTCCTTTGAAATTTTTCAAACACACGATCAAATACTTTTTCTGACTTTGACTGTTTTTCCCCCCTAAAAGGACAATGTCTACTAAATATTATACGAGCGACGATTTTTGTTGTTCCACTAAAATGAACATGAAAATCGAACATGAGTATTTACAAAAATATATAATTAAATGGAATTTTGGTAAATAACACATATTCTACAAAATACATATCAATGCTTAGGAATTATCCAAATTAAGGTATAGAAATATAAAATTCAAATGCATAATTTAATTAAAACTAGAAATAGATTTTCGGGCTTCCACAGAAAGTCGCTCCCAAAATAGGGTACAGTTAGAAATTAGCAGATGAGTTATACAAATTATATCAAAAATGAATAGTTTAAATTATTAGGAGATTGAAGGATAGATCTCAAATCAGATAAGTTCTGATAGATGGGTTACAATAGCGTGCTGCAGAGGGAAGAAAAATTCGTTAACATGGAATGAATCGATTAATCTACGCAACAGAATGGCTTGGGGGTGGGGGGAAAAGTTAGGTACAGGAAAATGCTTAATCATTGAAAACCTGTATAATACATTTTTTCTAATTTATTTTCATAATATTATACATATATTATATTAAGAATAGACTGTATACTTGGATAGCATAATTAGCTTGAATTTATTGTTACTTTTCACATTTAATTTAATATTACACATATTATTTAAAATGGAACTTCTTATAAAGTACGCTTGTATTTTTTAAGAAACACTTGGACACTCCAGCCTCGAAGGATAAGGATCAGCCGCTGCACCCTCTGCTGGTACAGAAAGAGGTTTTGCAGAAAGAGGCACGTATTACACACATCGTGTTGTTTACATCAACTCAGAGCATCCTTCATGTGCCACCAGGGGCAGCCGAGGTCTTTAAGGCGCAGATTCGTGAGCGGGAGGTCTGGGGTTAGAACTCCACCAATACCATCCTCCCTGACAGAGACTTTTTCCATGTTTTCCTCGGTCCTTAAACTTAAGCCTGGAACGCTTCCTTCCTTAAAAAAATCCTTTCCCAGTTTATAATTTCATCTCATGTATCATCAATGTCCACCGCCTATAATGCCTCAGTAGTAAAAACGGGCGTTCACTATTCAAAAATTCCCTTCACGTGACGTCTTTAATTTTTTTTTTTTACAAACCTGCAGGTACACCAGTACAGTAAATCAATGATGGCATTCTACAGTAGTGTTTCTTAAACCTGTAGCTACGTAGGCAATGTTTCGTTCCTTAGTTATGTCAAATTTGTTTACAAATTGCGTTTAGTTCATTATTTAACCTTTTCGCTATGTAGCACAGTATCGTACTCTCGAAACCAATACTCTTCAAGGTAAGTTGCGCTGACTAGCAATTACGTCAGCCATTCAAAGTGGCTCAAGTTAAATTCCGAATAAATTTGATCACCCATTATATTTATGTATTATATAATTACAGCTGTGTAAAAATTACAAGAATGAAGCAAAATATTTTTTATTTTATTGGTTATACTTGCTGTATTTTCTAAAGGTATTGATGAAATGCTTGTAATACTTCTTAAATTTATGATTCTGTAGAATTTGACAGGTCTACATTACTGAAAGTGTTGATGATATTGCATAACCCAATAGATGTTACCTGCAGTATTCTTAAGCTAGAGTGGGTTAATTAAAATAAATGTAAGTAGTCCTTTATATTTTTATTAATATGCAATACTTAATTAGTGTCCTTACATGCATGTTGTTTATAAATCGTATTAAATTTGCACTCTTTCATCTTGAAGTATTTTGAAGTTATAAATAGAACAAACTATTTTTCTCGAAGTAGCTAAAAGGTTGCACATATATCTAAAAAAAATGATTTTTTTCCTCTCTTGTTTTCAAACTACAGACAATAAAAGAAAAAAATAAAAATAATAGGCCATTTAATGCCGTTATCCATATACGAAAGCAACCAATTGATACGATTTATATTGAAACTTCTGTTCTTCTTACCCATTTCCCCTCTATTTTAGATAACTGGTTTCTTAAAAACAAAATGAAGCTGCAGACATAATTCGAAGCAGTTCCTCAAAGTAGAGGAATTTGCGTTATATGAATTCAAAGTCAAATGTTTATTTGTTTGTCACGAGATGGCTCTGCTGTAAAGGTGCTAATTTCATCTGAGTGACCCTGTCGGTGTTTATTTAGAAGTTTTATCATGCGTCATTGAGAGACAGAGACTTCAGTAGTTGACTGTCTGTTTATGCCACGTTCAGTTTCAAAGAACTCAAAAACAAAGCTGAGTTTTCTCGAAGGAAGTGTCGTATCTTTACACTCTTAGAAAGATATAGATAAGGCGAAATGCATTAACAGTTGATATAATCAGGTCATTACCGCCTTTTCCGATACAAATTAAACCCCTGCACTTCGGAAAATTTGTTCCTGTGCAGAAAAACAACTACGCACGGTAGGCATATATGATAGCAATTCCTGTGAATTATCGAGGAACTCCAAACAGATTTGGAATGCAAAAAATAGCTGTATTCCATTGCATAAGTTGGTTATTCATCCAAACAGTACCAGTGGTGTTTATTATAACAAAATATACGTAAAGCTATATACTGAGGTATTATAAATAAAATCAAATAAAAACAAGCTCTGTTCTCCTTTAGCGTCCTTTATGAAGCCTTCAAAAATAATTATGACTTTATTAAATAATAGAACACATTAAATACCAATTTAAGCTGACAGCAATAATTGGAAAACAGGCAAATAATATTAAATAAATATTTATTAGAGGGCATCGTAATTCTTAAGTCAGGAATGGGCAACGCCGAGAGGAACTAGAGGTTTGCAACCCGCATCGCTTCATCTTCAAGTGGCGGACAGCAATCCAGTCGTTATAACAAATTGCATCGATCGATAACGCACTGGAAGTCTATGCTGTGCGGGCATAATATAATTCCGCTCGGGATACACACTCCTGTCTTAACCACTTAACATCAATTTAGATACTCAAACACGGGCTATGAACCACCGCCTGGCAGGTAAACAAGAACTGATGAGTGACAGGCGTTAAGGCGAGAGAGGGGAGTGTTTTGCACGAGTAGTTCGTGATCCGTTGTCCACAGTCCAATACCAAAATAACTTCATTCCGCTGCATTGTAGTTTTAGTGCTTACAAGTTTCGACACCTGCTTTATTTGTACCATTTCTTAAAACACTTTTTCTTCAGCGTATTTCATTTTTTTACTCCATGAACATCGGCACTGGTAGTAGGTTGCTAATGCATGGCCTGATGAACGGCAGGTCTGCGGTTGAAATCCCTGAGGTTTTTCTTTCCAAGTTTTTGCTAAGTCCTCATCAATGGCGAACCTAAGCATCTTTCTTCCCAAAATTCTTTTCCAAACTTTTATTTCATTGCATGTATTATCAACGCCCATTGCCTGTGATCCTCTGAAGCACTATTAAAATAGCTTCAAGAAAATACAGAAAAAACGCATATAATAATAATAATAATAATAATAATAATAATAATAATAATGAACGCCATTTTAAGTTAATTATTAGACTGTATATGTCGTATGACAACATCTAAGTTAAACCAACTATGTTAACTTGTAATAACAATCAGTTTATATTTATGTCAGATATATGCCTTAATCGCATAGTTTCTCTCCGATATCATTCATTTCCTTTTTAAGGTTAGGCTATTTAGTTGTTCGTAATAATGAACTATTCAGAGTAGCATTTGTCTTCTCAAATAAACAAAACAAAAGATTAAGGTAGACCGGTACCTAAAATCGAACCACGGACTTTCCAATACAAGACTCAGAAGCTACGTCTAAGCCAACTCGTTCATAATTAATAAATGTGGCTTTGTTAATTTTATATAATCTTCATTAATTTAAAAGTCTATAAATGTACAATGATCTATACAAAAGTTTAGAACCCACAAAGGCATTTATTTAGAGAAATGCGTCTCAATAGTTTGGATGCCAATTACTATAGACCACTGGTTGCACTACCAACGTTTTCAGGAGCAGTCCACTGTGCAGAAGAGCGATCATGTCCTTTGTAGAAACACCACAGAGTACAGACAATGCCTCATTGAATATAACAAAAATAATTGTATAGATAATCTAAGAATCGTTCCTATATTGCACAGGATGTTCGTAAATTCATTACTCAATCCGTAAAGATCAAGAAATGGAAAACATTTTTAGATGCAAGGATAATAATGCTTGTATCAGTAAATTTTTGTAGTATTTTGATAAATGTTTCTATTCTATAATTCCTAAAAGTTAAAAATAATGAATTTAAAAACGTTATATGTGTGTATAATGTATGTATATGTACCGGATGAATGTGAAATAACTACGTAAAATTTCTTTGCAAACAGTTTACTTGTGAATAACAAAAAAGTATAACACTAAATTGTGGTGACGTCAGTATTTTTCTCAGAAAAAGGCCATTCAGAAAAGTTTAGTCCCTTGCTAATGTCCGAAGTATTCCGATTTTGACTTATGAATGAACAGAAAATCTTGTACAGAATTGAGCACGTGAACCCTGACCGTTATGGTTAACAAAATGAATTTTTACTTTTACTGAGATTTGAATACCTCTGGTTCTGCCTTTCGGTTATTCAGGGAGGGAAACATTTGGAAACTTAAAATAACATGTCGTTCTATCCTTTTATTGCGTTGAGTAAAACCTTTATTGGATTTTATATTCCCCAATGTAAACTTTTGTTCCGGATGCAACTCTGCGATGCCTAATGTGCCTCAGAGAGAAATTGTCAAGCTGATTTCTTAACCTGACTTTTATACTGGATTCTTTTTCATGTTTGCATTATTGTAACGCTGCATTTTACAGAATTCTTGGTGCGGGAAATAATTGAACGAATTTTGTTTAAGGAATAATAGTGGCGTTGCAGCAATAACAGCAGTTTCGCACTCTTGTTAACTCTGTGTTACCTATACAGCAGCATGTTTTATATTTAATCGTGATAAGATAGAAAGGCAATATTTAAAGCAACAACTCTTTAACAGGATCTTAAAATTTCTCCCAAATTTGAACGAGAAGTGTTTTGTTTGCATGTATGTAACAAACTAAAAGGAAAATAACTATAGATTGTTTGCTAAACAAATGCGTGAAGCTACTTTCTTCTTTCACCTTTAAGAGATAACTGGTGTGCTTTAAGTTCCTATACCAATTTTTATGTATTATCTTGTATACATAAATACGCAATTTAAAAGTGATTTTCGATAAAATAGCATAACTAAATATCAGGTTAACTACTAAATTTATCAAGACCACAGATAGATGAAGTTCAAATCCTACAATTAACATACCTGAAAATTGCTTTTATTAAAGAAACTAGAATTCATAAAAAATTACATAAAGAATATGGAAAAAATTAGTATTGTTTGTGACTAAATGGTTGTTTTGTATTTTAATTGTTAATCTAATATACAAATGAATTTAAAATACTGCATATTTAGAAATACTAAAATGAAATAACGAAAAATATTAAATAACACTATATTTAGGATAATTGTGTATCCGTCATATTTATCAGAAATGCAGCGTTTATAGTGTATAAATTTTCACTGTTGAATTTTAATTACATATATCTGACCGTTCTAGTGTATGAACGTTATATAATATTGAAATCTATTTGAAGTTAATGGTTATTCTATTACATAAATGAAACACAATTTTGTAATTCCACTTAGCCTTTCACAGACCGTTTGTAGTAAATAATAACTTCTACAATATTTTCATGTTATGTGTTACTGCAGTGAAGTCACATTCTGATTATAGCAAAACACAAAAGGTACCCAAAAGGCAAGTTGTCTCTGTGATGTTTTCATAAATAAAAGCGTTTTGCTCTAAATTTGATATTAACGTTTATGCGAATCTAGTATTCGTAAAATTAGACCTTACATTCCTGTGTTAACAAAAATGAGTTAAAAACTTGGTCCATAATGTGGCACAGGAATTTGTTTTGACAAAAAGTAAAACGTGATCACGAGATCAAGGGATAAAAAGGTTAGAACCTCACAGGTATAGTAGTTGCAATTAGGCAGCATTGCCAAATATTTCATGATTACTTTTATCTCTCTCTAAAATTTCCTTAAATATAGAACATGTGTCTATGTAGTGATG
The DNA here is from genome assembly GCA_030762175.1 of Metallyticus violacea. Lineage (NCBI taxonomy): Eukaryota > Metazoa > Arthropoda > Insecta > Mantodea > Metallyticidae > Metallyticus > Metallyticus violacea. The sequence goes on from CM060843.1 coordinate 44,747,748, forward strand.
AATTACTATATAATTTATTCTGTGAAATAAGAGGTCTTGATTGAATATTTCGGAGATAGATAATCTATTAATTTAATTTATGCTAGCGAGATTATTTTGTACATAGTTTGTTTAGGTTTATCACCTGAAAGTTTCAAGTTAAAACTATGATATATTTTTTATTTTAATATTAAAAATATGTAACTTCCAACTTTCATAAACTATATGCTTTCTGGCATTACAGTCTTTCAAACTCCCATTAAAAGATGCCAGTGTTTACAAATTCTAGTTATATTTTAAAATAAGTGTGTTTCGTTTTTAATTTTCTCCACGTTTTATTCATTCAAAACGTTTCATAGTATGCAATTTTAATACAAATTCCTTCCGATTTTAAACATTTAGTTACAAAAAACGAATTGGAAAAATGTGAAAAATGCAATATCAACGCTTTATGGAATTTTATTAGAGAATTGGCGTATAAAGAAAAAATATATGTTGCAATTTTTTCAACGCCAAATTAATATTTAATCTTTTTATTTTGTCAAAATTATAAATTCCGCATCGTGTGGAACATTTATAATATTAGCGTATTAAGTAAGTACATTTTCATCCAAAACTATTAAGAGTTGAAAATGTAAACTTGTTGTACTAGTAAAACAGCCGATAACAAAAATGTTGAAGTCTTTGCTTGAAATTTGCAGAATATAGAAAATTTACCTGCAGATGCCTATATTACAGGTATGTGAATATTCATGTCGTGTTCATTTAATTCTTGCAATTCTTTAAATATGAAATATAGGAAAGTGCTTAAAACTCGTTTCAAATTCCTGTTTTATATAGGAATATAACACCAGTGAAACTAGAGTTTTTCTAATTTATTTAACATTTATCGGTTTGGAAAATGCAGTTCATCTAGTTTGATGAACTCCGCTTATAGATTTTGTCCCTTACATCGGAATGTTTTATCTGGCAACAGTGGAGAATGATGAGGCAATTCTTCGGGAAACTGGAGCAAGAGAAATTTCCCCGCAGGGCTCTTACAAAACAGTGACGGCCCTGACCTGCAGTGTGCATGTGATCAACTAGTGTAAATAAATAACGAAGGCTCTCTCTGGTTGAGCTGCCAATGAGCGGCTGAAAACATGTACGCCCGAAAGGCTACTTATTGCTAATGAAACTACCACATGTAACTTATAAAATTCACAAACTGCTATGCAAACTATGTATGGCATGCAAGCAGCAAGAGTCAACTACGGATTAAAACAAAAGAAGTATGGGGACGGCTGGGTATCCCAGAATAGCACTTCTTCCAAATGAACGGGGCAGAGGCAGAAATTGGCCCGATATCACATACCGGTACCGAGGAATGTATTCAGCGCTTAAAACTAGCAGCCTTGTACAATAGTTTCCTTACCGAAGATAGCTGGACCATAGCCTCTCATACAATTTATTTATGATAACAAGCTTAGTTGTTCCCAAATAAATTAAAGTTTGCAACTCAAAAAGGTAACGTTAGGCATAATTAATTGACCATTTGCCTTCACATATTTCCTACGTTAGTGCGTTTATAATTATATTAAGTGGAAAAAGTTTTTCGACCTATTTGTGCGATAATTTTCTTCAGATTTCAATTAGGTATATTAGTGTTATTTCTTTCTTTCTCTTTCTCTCTCTCTCTCTCTCTCTCTCTCTCTCTCTCTGTATCTCTTTCTATATATAATATAAATGAAAAATAATGTAACACTATTAACAATGTAACTAAAGTAACAATAACTAGAAAAGGACAAAACACTATGAAAAAGTCACAGATGAGTAGTCACTTTACTTTATTTCGAACTGTTTGAGCTCTTCTATGGCAAGAAGACAAGTCAGTATATATATTTACTGTATATATACTAAACTATCTTCATCCTTTCCCTCCCTACTTAAATTTTAAGATTGGTTGATCACAGAAAGTAGTTGTTAAAATCACATTGCAAATATTAAAATCTTATTTTTATTTATTTTTATGAGATACGGACAAGAATGTATTTTTCATAATTATTGTTAAAAGAAAACCATTCATTAAATGACAATGCACCTTATTGGAGAGTCATAAGAGATCTAATTTATATAAACACAATAAAGAACCTCTATGAAACTATATTAATTATGATTATATCATTAAAGAAACACAGAAGAGTCTTAAATTAACTACGTACTAGAAAAGGGTTGTAATTTTTCCCTGTTATTTATTTTATATCTGAGAAAAATTTCTAAAGTATATAAATGATACATGTATGAAACCCAGCATAAATACAAAGTTAGAAACGTGATTTATGTAAAACATTAATGATAGAAAAGTAGGGGATTTGCAATTGTTGTTCAATTTTCCCTTTCAAATTCTAATTATAAATTTGCCTAAATTAAATAGCTGGGAAGAAAAACTACCTAGAATTAAAATATCAATAAGCCTTGACATAACTGCACAGGTAAAAGATTTCGTAGTCATAATAGAAAGCAGATGTAAAGCACAACCCTAAATTGTCGGTCATATAACAAAATAATATATAAATGATCCACACGATGCAGAATTTATCATTTTGACAAAAAAGCAGATGCAAAACTATCGGTGTAAATGGCATAGAAATTCTTGAAATATCGGAGAATTCGTTGTAAAGTAAAGTAAAGATAGGATACCAAGTTTTAAATATGATTTCAAGGCGAACAACAGGCTACTTCTTACTACTGGTTACCTGAATTGCATCCTCACTCATCAAGAACTCAGGCAACACACATCCTATATAAGCGATACGCACACTGCAAGCAGCTAATTTCTGTCTATAAGCAACCGGATATCATCAGTTGTTCCCAACGCTGTTTCAACAGTATAAGAATAAAAATTTCAAAGTTATATTTCTTTTTTATTTTCCACATGGTCTGTTCTCTCTATGCTTCCATTAACAGTAGCTTCGTTCCAATGGCGAGATAGTCCAGCATTTCATAGGCAATTGGATGCACTCCTTTGCCATTGCATACACATTCTCAGCCAAATGCATTCCTTTAGCATTTTCATACAGTTTTCAAACTTGGTACGAACGTATGAGCAAAAAAATAGCACACGTATGTAAAAGAATCTAATAAGAATCTAATAAAAATTTAAATATTCTGGCAAAATATAAAATTTTAATGAGCTACAATGAATTTTATATGAGCCATAAAACAATATTATCTGTCGTTATCTAATACACACAATTAAATATAACAATTGTCTAAAATGGACATTAGCATCTGTAACGAAAAAAAAAACAAGTTTGTAGCTATCATTCTCAGCATTCTAAAGAGATTTGATATCTTACCAAATATACCTCCAGGTCCTCTGAAGTGATAGAACTACAAGGACATGAAAGGGGAAAAATGTTTCTATACTGTTATTTATTTATCTATCTATCGAGTGTGCACTAAAAGAGTGCAATAAAGATGTGCTAAACCTATTAACATGATTACAATTACAAACAATATAAATATTAAGGAAAGTGTTATTAATGAATTCAATTCTTCACTATATAATTCACCTTAAATGATGTCAATAATGGTATAGTAAAATTAACATTACACAGTATACCATTTCCTAAATATTAACCTATTTACAAAACGAGAACATCATGAAAGGAAAAGTGGGAACTGTTTGCTGTTCTCTACATGGGCAACGTTGTTTTCACGTTGTTTAGAATATTGCAAAATGAAAGTTGACCTACCTCTAAGGGTCAATTTCATTCAATATAATGTTGTACCTAAGACAAATTATCTTAAATTACAGAAAATGTACTACATTTTAAATATTATTACGAATTTCTAGAACACTGTCACACATTCTGTTTTTATTATTTCTGGATAAATATTGATTGATTATTTATTGAAAATTCAGAAACATCCGTTATGCATCACAGCAGATAAATTAGAATTAAAAGCTAAAGGACTAAAATATCATAATCCCACTTCACCGTCAAATGTTTTCTAAAAATATAAATTGTGTTGTTAGATAATCATTCACGCATTCATTTTTAAAAGTATCTAAAATCGCATAAAGAAGTTTTTAAGCAGCTAATACCAACAGCGCTGAATAATGACTTCGTACAGCTGAGTTTACTTAGGCTAAACACATTTATAATCATGCTCAGTTTTTCCTTTATAAGAACAGGAACCCGAAATTTACTGATTTACCAAAGGGAGAACATATTTATCTGATTATCTGAAGTAAATGATAAACTTGACTGAAAAAATAATAGAATTAGAATCAGAAGAAAATTTACCCCCCCCCCGATTATTATTCTTAATTAAAGACAAAAATTGATCCTGAACTGATATTTAAAAAAACAATATTCCAATATATTCAACATAATTTAATAGTTAACGTAACTAAAATTGCATAATTTAACACACTTTTCAAACATTTAATAGAAAAAGTATGATTTTCACTGTAATTTAAATAGGCAGCTAGGCCTAAAAACCAAACTATTATTAGAATTAAAAAATAACGACCAACTTGTACTTTAAATACAAATTTAAGAAAGTTTGACAGAAACAGAAAACAGGAAATTTGTCTATAATTATGGACATTATAGTCTTTTTTACACGATAGCTCTATCTAAAGGCATTTAGTACACTAAGAACAAAACCATAATTGATGTATACATATAGTCATGGTAGGTCAATTATGTATATTGTTAATAAGCAAACTGTTTTACATCTTCCATATATCACTATTGAGACGTAAAAAATGCATAACTCATAATCAATTTTTATACCTTTAGTTCTCAAAAGTTCAACGCACCACAGTGTATGCATGTATTACGTTAGTGTACTTAATAGCTTGCGGACAGTCTAAAAAAAGTGCAAAAGATGTCCCCAGGATATCAATCACTTTCAATAATAAAAGAACAATTTTTAAAATACATCTTGGTTTTAATTTTAAACATGAATAGAAAGTTAACATTTAAATAAACTGACAGCTCATGAATTGTAAACTGATTTGCCCAAATTGAATAGCATAATAATAAAGTTGCATTTTTAAATAGAAGAATGTTTTATTACCTTTATTTAGATTCAATAAAAAGTGTCAAGATTTTAAATTATTAAAAAAAATAACGCAGTAGAAAGCTTCACTCTTAAGTAAAGAATTAAAAGAAGGGATCAAAAAGGGCAGCACGCATTCTAGCGGGGAACAATGACAACTGATGAAATTGCAAGCATATACATGGCCCTCTACATCACGACATGACCCCTTTATGAACCTGCCATGTTGGATTTAGTGTAATTAAAATTAAAAAGCGGAGTCCCCTTTTTTCCGGAGACTCCCTTCTACTAAAGGCGGACGGAGCGTTAAACCGTGCACTTCCCTTAATTTCGGTAGCAAAGGCGAGAATATGTAAAGCCGGAGTTGATGAACACGAAGGCGGAGGGGTGCGACGGTGTAATTTAGAGCTTAAACCTGGAGAAAGGGCCAAACCAAATAGAATTACCAAGGTGGAGCAGGAATGATGATGATAAATTTGAAGAAACAACGGTTTGTACAAGTTAACAGTGGAGGTTTGTTTTTGCACCTGCAAGACGGATGTAGCCTATTCATCTAATTCCAATATCGGTAAAGGGATGTCTAATAAGCTAAAATTAGCTCCGGCATTTGTGTACACTATGTACACAAAATGCAAAAAGCGTACATGATATGTGAAATATATAAATACCTTTCATTAAATATTTGGTACTAATTATAAATATACATTTTATATAGCCGTACTTTAACTTTTTGATTGTCATTTCAGTTGTATTTAGTACTAAAATATTCAAACACAGACCTTTAAGCATTTTATTTATTATAAATGTTTATAATACACAATCAAATAAGGGCAGCTGCGGAAAATCTGGATCTTCCTATGGAATAAATAGGCAAATGGCGGCAAAATAGCATTCCCGCGAAATAACTAGACAGTGATCACTAAAGCCCGGGCATTGCCCTAAATGCCCTTTTAGTTCCGTGTTCAGAAACTTAAAGCAATCCGTTTTCAGAATAGTATAACACAACTTTTATAGTGCCTGCAAATGGCTTTGAAGGTTAGGGTCTGTATTTAAAATAAATGCTTATAATTACCCACTGTTCTCTTTCATTGTGCTAACAATCCATTATTTATTTATCTCTAAAACTAAATAACCTTCCTCCAGCGCCATCATGAAAAGTGGTATATATTGTAGATTGACACTGTAAAACGAAACAGCAGGAAATCCCAAGATGACCGCTGTTTATATTTCTCATTGAATTGAATGAACTACAGAAATTCAAGCTGTTAGGGAATGACAGGTGATTAACTTCGCGATTCAATGAAAACATATTTTTCTTGAAACGGTAACAAGAGTTGTAGCTTGTGCGGGAATAATATTATTTCTCCTTTTCTTTTTATAACAGAGTAAAGCAACGGTTTGCAAACAGTGGGTCGGGACCCTTAGGAGAGGTATATGGAGGAAATACTTTTATTTAAGAACTTATAATTTTCACGTCTGCTCTTATTAAGAATTATTGTTATTTTGACTCAGTAACTCAACAATGGTTATTGTGATTGAATACATGTCACATTACTGAAGTGTGGCGAGAACTTGCATATTAATTATTATTATTATTGTTGTTATTATTATTATCATCATCATCATCATTATTAAACACCGAAGTAAATGGAGAGGTCGGCAATACTTTCATTCTCGAAAAGGGAGTCGTGCATTTAAGAAGTTGGAAACCGCTGGTGTAGATTTCCATCACCTCATTCGTCTACTTGAATGCTATTCACTGCCTCTATTTTTGAAAGAGAGATGCCGAAAGAAAAGTCTTCAAGGAAAGTTTTACTTAAGCAATGGATTTGTGGTAATCCAAATTTTACAGCGGATGGGAAGGTTGTATTTTGTAAGAACGTAAGCTATTCAAGGTATAAAATACTCACATTTATGTGTACAGTATCTTTAGAGAAACAAGAATATATTGTCTATGTATATTAATTGCGTTTTTCCTTTTCTAATTAAGACAGTTGGCCACTAACCCGAGAATGATTTGCTTTTATTATAGCTGAATTGTTTTTATTTTAAAAGATGAAATTTATTTATTTCCGTTTGAATAATATAGTTCTGTTCAACGTTGTAATAAACCATTTTTACTTATTCTCGAATGAGACATAGGAGTATTAAAATATTAAAAATGAAAGTCCAACAACTTTACCCCATATTACCTTCCGCATAAACCATTACATTTAGATGCCTTTTTCAATGCGTGCTTTGTATTTTTAGTGCATGTTTTAAGATCTATTTTGTAGCTTTAGTGCTTATTTTTCATTGCCTGCCTTTGTTAATGAAAAAAAAAAAATAAAACGAAAACTTCAATTTATGAGTTTAAGAATGGGTTAAAGCGTTCATTTTCTTCAAAAAGTCACAACATTCCATTGGTATTAACGTTCAAATATTGTGAAGCAAAAATAAATATAAACAGTTAAGGCAGACCAGAATTTTAATTAATAACTTATTTTCCCCGTTGAGTAGCTTTATTCCTGAACGGTATGTTGATCAAGGACAGAATAAAGCTATTATCTTAGTTATATGCCTTTTATTTAGGTTAACAGGTCTACGATCTAGGTCACTGGAGGACTAGAGATCACTAGAAATCTGGTCGGCATATAAGCATGACGTTAATCTGTCTGCTAACCATTTAAAAACAAACTGTGCAGTACTTGTCTTATAACTAGGTCACTCAAAATAGTATATTGCCTTATTTATGAGCAATACAGTGCTACCACACATTTTGCAAACGGTATAGTTTACAAATACAAATATCTTATCATTGTACTAATATTTCATACACTTTCTTCTCTTTATCATGTATGAAAACAATTTCTGTTTAATTGAACAGAAAATTGAGTTAACTAGGCGTTTGGAATACGCAGCATAAATAACCAAGTAGTAATTTCAATTTCAATTTTATAAGTTTCTTCATTCGTTTAGTTTATTAATAAACAGCTTTATTTGTTCAGCATTATGTTTTATTGTTTCTTTAAACAATGTGTCTAATTTTTGTTGAAATCAAAATTAACCAGTATAACTAATTTTCTTAAAAGGTTATATTAATGTATTCATATTTTATTGCCTAAACAACTAACAATGTTAGTTAATACCAATTATTAATACATAATTCGTATGTGGCAATCACGCCAGTGTGCCTGGCTATCTATGTATTTTTCCAACATCCACTGAGCAATGTGTAAAAAAAAAAGAGCCACATAATAGTTAGAGTTTTCGCACTCTTACGCCAGCATCATACACTAAATGCTGTTTTGATAGTCTAAATAGCATATATTTTTAAATATCCTAATTTTTTGCTATTAAGCTTTGAGACTCTTTTCTAGATTTACATGTGAAGTACAAGTTGTAAGCTAAAGTTCAAGACTCAATTTCATACGAAAATCATTAAAAGGTGGGAAACAATTACAGTAAAATTTCTTTTATTAGAAAAAAATTAATGAATGTATTAAAACTCATTGAAAAAATATACATTATTTTATCCAATTTTAAATATTAGCTTAATTTTAAAGAATTTGACATTTTTAACTTCATTAATAACCTTAAAAGGCAACATTGTTTTCAATAAATTTTAATTTTAATTTCTATTGAACCCCCGGCACACTTTTTTTCCACCGCATTTTGCGTTTCCTACATTTCCTAAAGCAGTAGTTTGCATATTTCAAAACTAAATGTTCTGAAAGCAGTGTCTATTAAATGCATGTTACCCATAAGATTTACAGATGAAATGCCACTGTATTTCCAGTAATCTAAAACAAACTTTTATGAAAAATAGGTTAACCTTATAATACGTTTAGCCACTGTTTAGAGCATTTAAGAGGAAATATATACAAAAAATAACCCCTTACACCTAATTCGTGGCCAAATAGCCTAGTAGTAACCATACGACTCGCAAACCCAAGATCGCCGGTTCAATCCCGGCGAGGGTCGATGGATTTTTCAGGTCTAAAAATCTTAAGTATATCGGAAGGGAAGTAAAGCTGTGGGTCGTAGATTTACGGCACGAAAAAGAACCTCAAGCCTGAAAGAAGAGGATTCTGAGCAAAATTCATCGACCGTTTCACGCTCTGAATTGAATGGGACGCTGATGACCTGAGATGTTAAAGTTCGTCCGTAAATAAACCAAACTAACAAGGGGCCAAAGTGGTGTACTAAAAGCTTGCTATTTTCCATGATGAAACGCAGTTGAGTTCAACCAGCCGTTTTTTATATGCTGTATATTGCTTAATAAAAATGTTTGCTGTTTGCGTTGAAATTGAACTTAATGTAGAAATTATTTTAATGGATTATCATCCAGCTGCATTATTTGTTGATACATATTATGGTGTGCTTAAACAATTTACAGGGTTTGAAAAATGTATAATATATAGATTATGTGCATAATAATTCAGATAGTTAAGATTGTATACATAATGGCATATATAGACCATTGAAAGATAAAAGTAGTGAATTCTAGATTTGCATCTATTGTGCTACGGCATTTACAGAGAACTTTCTCATGGGGTGAAGTTGGGAGTTATTTGAAAATTCTGGAAGAATGTTCGGGTTTTCCGATGAGCGCTACACACTTTCTAAGAGTGGATGCTTCATTATTGTTTGTAAATAATTGTACTAAGTCGTATGCTATGTTAATTCCGGATGTTATATACTTTGAGTGGGGGTTTTATAGGAGCCTAATAAGAAACTGTGTTGTTTAAACAATACATAACTGTGATGTAAGGACTGCCACAGTGTCCGAGATCGTTAAGGAGCGGACGCGAAAGCGGGAGGTCTGGGGTTTGAATCCCACCAGGACCGTCCTCCCGAATTGTGGGTTTTTTCCAGGTTTTCCTCCGTCCTAATAAATGGCAAATGCCGGGGAGATACCCTAAACCTAGGCCTGGAACGCTTCATTCTTTAAAAAAAATATATCATTTCATCTCATTCATCGTCGGTCCTGGTGGTGTAGTGGTAACCATATTTGCCTCCTAAATCCAAGATCGCGGGTTCAATCCCAGCCAGGATCGATGGATTTTTCGGGCGTAAAATGCCCTAAGTCTGACTTCCTTCGGAAGGGAAGTAAAGCCGTGGGTCCCGTGTCGTACATTTACGGCACGAAAACAACCTCAAGTCTGAAAAAAGAAGCCTCTGAGCAAAATTTGTGGGTCGTTTCACGCCCTGAATTCAATGGGACGCTGATGACCTGAGATGTTAAAGAGCGTCCTTAAATAAAACAAATGAAAAAAATAAAAAATCTCATTATCGTCAGTGTCCACTGCCTGTGGTACTTGAGTAGTAGAAACGGGCGTTAAATAACATTAAAAAAAATGTACAGATGTATGAAAGAGAGACAAAGCGTGTATGTGTCTTTTCATATACTTATTGCGAGTTAATAGTTGTATATAAATATTTTCATGTAATATAATTATTTATGTGTTAATAGTTCTTTATATAAATAATATTGCCATACAGGCGTATTATCTGCGGTGTTAAAAAGTAGCATGCACGGTCTCTGAACCCATGCGGTGGATATAATGTAAAAGTTAATGCACATATATAGTTTGTAAAATATAGACCGTTATCTATCTACTTTGAGTCACATGTGCCAGAGGTATCCAAGCCTGCCTGCTACTGAAATTTCTTAATGGAGAATGTTAACTTAAAAAACTATGCTACCGATAATTGGTAAATGCTTACATATTTCAATTGTTATAGGAGCATGGCGATAGATGTTGAAATGCTTTCAAAACAGAAACTGAATTCTTCATTGCGTTTGGCTTACCACTTCTTTAAGCTGGTTGCCAATCAGCCTTATTTAGAAATATTAATTATTTATTTAGTGGATCAGAATCGGCATTAATTGCCATGTTATCGGTTAATTATATAATTACTTTATTAATTTTATTAAATAGTAGGTAATTTTGCTTTTTGTAAACCTAGATTTCGATATACATTAAAGGCCATCATATTTACATTAAGATCTTATGCTATCCGGTAAATTGCAGTATAGAAAGTATCTTCAATAACATTATTGTTTATTCAAATATCAAATAATTTCATGCGTATTGGTTGAGAATCATGGGATATAAAAGGTTTACTCTTAATCATATCCGTTATAATCTTATAGAACTACATGCTCTCTAAAGTCTTTTAGAGATGGCACAAATATAAAACTTAAATCACGCTATGTATAACATCATTTTTGTTATAATTTTTATGAACGTAACGGTTATTGTTTAGCATGAGAGTCAATAATTCTCTATTATTGAAACATAAAATGTAAAATTAGTACATTAAATAAAGACGTTTTTCCATTTTGCACAACACCAGAGGCTCTCTGCTTCCTGTGAAAATAATAATAAATTAGTGATCGAAAATTTCTCACCCCTTTTGAAATATGCATGTGACATCCATTAGGAGAGGGGGACCAAATATATACATCATATGCTCACGAGGTATGTAATAAACGGGCTTGGAACACCAGGAGGCTCAATTCAGTTCCCATGGTTGTCATATTTTGGTTCCAATTGTTAAACCAAGCAGAGAAGAGCAGAAGGGCTATATTTTTATGATCTGGACTTGAATTATACATCGGTGACCGGCAATATTGTAACATACAACGAGAACTATGAGAAGCCGTGTAGCCAGCCGGGCTTACTGCGTCTTACAAAATAAACGAATTATTAAAGAATTCGCAGTAATTATTTAAGTTTATCGTCCCTCAAAATAAAAGTGTTCAAAACACCTCCAGTTCATTTAAAGTGTCTTTTTATTGCTTTCATCAGTCTGTTTTTCAATAAAAGAACAAAAATAAATCAGTAAACAGTAAAATATAAACATTATTAATATATCACATTTGTGATGCTTAGTCTGGTGGGAACCTTTAAATTGGCAGGGATCAAAAGCCTAGCTCATGAGGGCTTATTTTTTCCGCTGGAGGTACTAAATTTGTTGAAACATATATACAACAGTAAAACATATTGCACACACTCTTACTTGTTCTTGTTTTAAGAGTATAATAATATGCATATCTTGGCAGCATAGAACATATTTTAATCTAATGCTTTGGAACTTCATCTCTCTGCATATATTTAGGCGTGGCTGCATAAGTCATTCCTTACATTTTAATTATTTGTAATGTCTTTATTTGCAGGCTGATTCTTTCGAAATGAATGCCATTATTCACTCAATTCCTTGAAGTTTTGTTTGACATACACTCAAATCTCCACATAAGTTCCAGCCTCCTATACCATTTCCTTAAACAAATATATATTACTGTCGTCTATAAAACCTAGCCTCCTAACCTCTTTGCATTGGTAATGTTGCTTATGGTGTCTTACTAACGATGGATTTTAATTATTTTTGCACCCAATGTTGCATGATTTATTTTCAGACGTTCACCATCTTTATGCGGAAACCGGCTGTTATCTAAGCTTTAAGAAGCGTTATTTCAACGGCAAAGTAAAAAAGACATGTCATTTCAAACCTTTAGATATGTAGTATATAAAAACACCAGTCTTAACGAAAACAGCTAGCAGCTGAAGACGTTTTAAGAGCATTAGTCATTTAAAAACCGACCACCTGGTGAAAATTTACAATAACTTTGATTCATTTATATTAGTCGCCGTATTTGTTGATACTCCCCATTGTAAATCGAGACGCTGAATGCTTCTGTGGAAGAAGCCTCTAGGTTGATGCTGAAACCATTGTTGAATTGCGCAGAGCGTCATCATTCCATATTTCCGATTCGAGGTAGCGTACAATGCCAGTGATGTTATATTCATGCAGCGTTATGTCACACGTAAATGTCGACTACGTTGTCTGGCGTACTACCTTCCTTCCCAGGGGACAAAACCCGCCCATAGTCTACATAGTATAAAAATAGGGAGTGACTTATCAGATACCATATAAATCGTGTATAGTATGAAAAGCATTGCAGTTTTTTTTTTTAATTTAAAGCCTGTGATCTTGAGCTACCGCTTTTAAATTCCATTAACAGGCTTTGCGAGTGCAAGTCACCTCATCGCCGCATAGTATGCGATTGTTATTTATTTAAATGTGGGCCCGGTGGTCTAGGGGTAGCGAGATCTCATTTGAACCCAATGTTTGCGAGTTCGAACCCGGTCAAGGTCGATAGATTTTTCAGAACGTAAAATATCTCTACCGCAAGTCCTTTGGGAGAGACTTAAATCGTGTCCCATGCCGTAGATTTACGGCACGTTAAAGAATTCCATGCTTGAAAAAAAAGATGTTCCTGGCCGTTTCACGTTCAAAATAATATCTAGTTCCCTGCCAGGTAGCGTTAGAAGCGATCGGCTTATCACCTGTCCCTCTGCCCTCTGTAGGGAAACAAACATAACTAAATGCTCCTGGTAATCGAAATTTCTTGCACAGGAAGCGCTCATGTTCTGCAAAGAGACGATGGATACTACGTGCTCAATGAAATAGAAGAGATTTCTCAATCCTTTTTATGTTTCTTCATAAAATTATATAGCAAGCAAGATATCTTTAGCTAAACATTTCCATGGTTCAAAAGAGCAATTCTGCAATTTTGTCCTTTTGAACTGAACACTTGAAGTAGACTTTGTTATATGTTAGATGATAGATGGAATTTGTGTAACTGTGATTTAACCAAATTATCTAGTACTATTATTTCTCCTAGTTCTAAAAGCACATGTTGAAGAATTCGCTTAGATCGATCAAAGGATTTAGTTGAGTCCATAAATTCATCTCAGCACTCCTTTCAGATAGCCAAGAAAAGCTAAAGCAACAGCTGTATAAAATGTATTGGTTTGCAATCGCCTGTGTCGTTATCGATGCATTCATTTTTCAAGAGGTCAAAATGATTAACTTTTTCTGTTCGTGTTTACTTTTATTGCTATTTTATAGCTTTATGTGTAATTTCTGAAGTACGAGAGCAGCTAAACTGAGGTTTTTCAGCTCAGACAGCCATGCTACGACGCTTTGTGTCATCATACGTTAAACAGAGCAATGGAGGTAAGTTGTGCCAACAAGTGGCTCGGCATATTAATGATTCAGAGAAATGATATCTGCTCGATTACAAAATCCATTACTCATCCAACACATGATAAATATACCTAGAGCTCGAAAAATGTAAAAACATTAGCAGTACTGGCACTTAACCTTTTCTCGCGTTTGATAAAGCAATGCTTTATAACTGTAGCTCCCGTTAGTGGAGAAATGATTCGGATTACCTGGGTTGTCTTTCCGGAACGTTGATTGACATAGAAAGGTTTCAAACTTGGATAACCCTTCACTATGTACTCATACGCATGTATAGGTAGATTAGCTTCATCTCTATCCCACTGTACATCCCTCCTGCTGTTTGTGTATCTTCCCCACCCGTCTGTCATATCGATCATTTTACATGGGCGTAAAGTGAAGACAGGGTTGTAATGTGACGTTCACAGATGTTGAATATTGGAACGATTTCACATCATTTACAGTCCATGTTGTGTTTAAAACATCGGTTATTACACATTCCGAAGCACTCATAGCTGGAATTTATTGCAGGCTCCCTGCTATCCAAAAACTCTTTTTTTTTCTATAGGACAGATGCAGATTTTAACACAGTAGTTATTTCGGCGTCGGACACCTTTCAAAGAGGGCACAAAAACCGAATACCAGCGAGAATACATTATTCTTAATAATGAGACAGACCAATGAAAAATCTAAATAGCCTGCAGTTATTTCATTCTTCTAGCGGAAAATTTTGAATTGCTTCAGAGATAGGGAGAGAAATCGACCTCTAATCCTAAGCACTTCAGAAGTTTTCACAGTGGCTCAATGATAATAAAGTCGGAAAATTTTGAAGAACAGGGAAGTTGTTGAAACTTTTCTTTAGACTCCTCAAACCAAACTTGAAGCTAGCTGAATACCAAGATACTGCTGCACAATTCATCATGAATCCACTTGCAATTTTAACTTGATCAGGGTGTCCTTAAACGTTCTTTTAAAACATTTCATATTACAAATATAAATATGATTACTCCTCTGTCCATATTGCTTTTTGAATAACTCATTAACCAGATGTTATGATACCTACACCAGTATTCTTTTCCTTGTGCATTTTAGAGCTTAGGCATAGCTGACCGTGCAGTCTTCAAAATAAACTTCCTCTTTCCTTTAACTGAATATCGGTAATTGTTCTTTAATTTTTGTTATATAGTTAAAATAGAGATATAAGTCATTTTCGACTGCCTTCCCCCCTCCTAAATGTTCTAGTACACCCATTTGTTCTCTGTAGTAAGTTCCTACGTGTTTTTCCTTTATCTCGCCTTTTAGTTAGGTATTCAACACTAGCTGGTTTCAATATAAGTGAATATAGCCATTATTTTGTATAAATTTAAAGATATATCTTATGAGACTCAAATTTTGTGCTTTTTACTATATATCTTTTTCATATTTCTAGTTGATATTTCAATATATAGACTTTAAATGAGGTGCTCACCATTACCAAACTTTCGGAATATCGAGGACCTTTTTCACGAAAATCTATCTTAATTTTGTTTATGAAATTATAAAATTGTAATTATTTTTTAAATTGTAATAAAATATATTAATAACGTTTCATGGCGCATTTATATTGCGTGGTCTTTTATTTTTAAGTTATATGAAAATGACCTTGCATTCTTCTATATTGTCAATAAAAAGGCGCATCTTTTTCATAAGGTATTTTAATTTCAATTTCCCTATTTGTAAATATTTTCACTTGATTTTTGAGATTACTGGGTAATTTATCTACCACCTTTTTTTTATTAATTAATTTTAGAGACCCTTTTCTTTTTCTTTCAAATTTTGCATTTCATAAATTTTTATCATGAATTTTAATGTTAAGAACTTTGGACCTTAAGAAAGAAAGATTTTAGAGTAAAATTATAATTTTTAAAATATTGCTGCAGAAATTATGTGTTGCAATATAAAGTTTATTTGTTTTTCTATTAATATATTATTAACTGCTGAACTTTTTCAACCTTGTCTATCTAGAAAGTATCGGGGTCTTCATTTTATATTTCCCCGTATGCAGACCGAGTCCGAAGCAGGCAGTCACAGCTGCATAAAGCCGGTTGGTGCGTGTTTATGTTCGGAATAGCGAGGAGCTACTTCTGTGTTTGCTGGTTTCATATATTTTATATAGAACCACATATTTTCATTTGCAGTAACTTTTTAAGTGATGAATCAGCTGCTAATGCCGTGCAGAATTTCGAACGTTTTCCCATATACGTTACGTAAAACAATTCTTAAATTCAAAACAAAAGACCAGTGTTGGAAAAGAGCATAAGAAGCAGGTGACATGTGTTAACAGAAGTAAATTGAGTGATATCGCTGCTCGATTAGAATAATCACTGTAAATATATCTTGTAAAGCTGGCACAACAAGCAAGCAAGGCTGATTCCCTTCCAAACTGTGCATCAAAGTGGTCCCTAACATCGCATGCATAGTTTTATAGTATTTAACGCCCGTTTTTACTATCGAGGCATCATAGGCGGTAGACACTGGTGATGCATTAATAAAATGATAAATTGGAAAAGGATTTTTTTTAAAGAGAGAAAGCGTTCCAGGCCTAAGTTTAGGGTTCTCCGGTGCCTGCATAGTGCGCCGGTACCCCGTTTTGTGGGAGTTTAAGTTTTACTGCGCCTAAAAAGTTCATTGATAAAAATATCCCAAAGTTTGAAGAAGGAAATAAATGCAATTATTTAGAAATGAGCCACTGAACACCATTGTTGCTTATACCAAAACATTCAGTCATCATCCTTGAACTATCTCTGAAGATATCCGTAGATTTTATATCCACCGTGTATTGCACTAACGATTTAGTGCTTATGCAGTGACTTTTAGAGTTTAATTTACCATAATAATTTTATATCTATGGTCTACTTAATTTTTTATTAACTCTCTACACCCAAAGGCTACTGCTGCGATTTTTATGTAGAATATAAATGTCATAAAGAATGTTCGTAAGTATGCAGTCATTACGCCACATTTCCTCCCACAGTGTCTTTCCTGAAACATACTGAATTTATTTTAAACAAAATTATCTCACTGTTACGATTCGGTGAATTTTGGATGTTGCTATATCTTGCAAGTGCTATTCAGTTTCCTGTTTTAAAATTATTGCTTTTTCTAACACCTTAATTCCATTCAAAACAATAAAAACCTCGCACGGACAAAATCTCCCGCCTTTAAGGTTACCGCGAAACAAGCTGTAACAAGGCAGTTTGATATGATCATGAGTTGTGCTATCATGCACATTTTGCCCATTTTCTTCTGTTTTCGACAAGCCGGTGGAGAAGTAAATATGGATGTTATATGCGGGAAATATCCTGGCTATATAAAGAGACATCTCATTATTTATACTAATGGCTAACACCTGTAGCACTTCTTGGTGTATCTCGCTTCAATAGATCAGGCCGATATTTTACCTCTTCGATCATGGAAGCTCTAAATTCGTTACAGGGCAGCAATACTGTAAGATAATGTAATTGCATATATATAAACGATATATAAATTATTTCGATTTTATTTATACTTATATATGTAAATATGCTCTTTACGTTATATCGCATTTCGTTGCTTTGATATACAATATTTCATTAAATACAAAATTCAGGATTATTCCTTATAAAATAGAGTATAACATATTACTGTCATAATACAAGTTTGTAAAAGCCAATTGTTAATATATGCTACAAGAGCCATACGAAACTTTGTAGCATTTTCCCAGATAATAATTTTATTTATAAAATAATTATTACAATTTGTAAAAATACTGTACATTGACACTTGTGCATTTTTTCCATGTTCTGGAACCGCCTAGAAATGCCTCAATCTGAGTTTCTTTGGTGATGTGCATACTTGTGCTCTGCAACGGCTTCTTCGTCATATTTCATGAGAGACATCCCATTTAAATAAATAGGGTAATCTTACGACAGAAGTAGGTGGAAATAAAATAATGACTTTAAACTCACAGCAAAAAAAAAATCAATAAATAAGAAGTTATTTAGGGAAACTGAGGAAGAAATGGCTAAAGGGAATTAATAAACAAGTTAAAGAAATTAAATACACAGTTTTAATTGTGTGAATGAATCCAATGTCTTCATAACCACAATGTTTGGATACTGGATCAATATGAAAATCAAGAACCAAATTCAAAATAATATAAATGGTGTTTAACGCCCGTTTTTGCTACAGAGGCACCACAGGCGATGGACACTGGCGATATATGCAATGAAATGAAATATTGGGAAAAGATTTATTTTTAAGGAAGGAAACATTCCAGGCCTAAGTTTAGGGTACCTCCCCGACATTTGCCATTTATGAGGACTGAGGAAAACCTGAAAAAAAAAACTCAGTTAGGGAGGACGATTCTGGCGGGATTCGAACCTCAGACTTCCCGCTCACGAGTTCACGATTTAACGACCTCGGCCACCCGTGGCGGTAAGAGCTAATTTCAGACAAAATATTAGTGGAAAGATTTATAACTAACAAATAGTACATGGTGATAGCTTGACTGTATACTTCTGTGTACTTTATTATAATGAGTTGAATAAATTCATTCATTCGACTAAATCTGCTGGCTATGTTTTGTGTTCATTATTTTCGAGAACAAGAAGTCACATAGAGCCAGGTCAGAAATGTGCCTGAGATTTTGTCATGATGCGCACTGCTCTGTTTTGGATGCTGTGATTTCCATATGGCAATGTTTTAGGAAGGCATCCCTTTCCATACAGCAGTAAGTGTACAACTTGTATCAGAAGTCACTGATTTGAGATGACCCACCTTAGAAAAGAAACTTGCCACCATTTCCTTCCCCGACTCCTTCAGACTTTCATTGATGGTTCCTTTCTAGGAAAGCACCGCACGTAGACTGTCTCTTCGTTTCGGGATCATAATGACATACCCATGTTTCAGCACTTGCCGTTTTATGGACTGAACTTCATAAAACGGCACCAATCCACCATCTTGTCTTTTTCGCTTCAGTCAGGAGATCCAACTGGTACATCTCTTGGTCAGGCTTCGTGGACGATTATTTGCCCAATCGGAAGGGCAGACTAAAAGAACGTACTAAAGAAGAATGAAACGTTTCTGCACTCTTTTTGAGTTAAAGTAATCATGGTACGCAAATTGCAGCACAAAAGCATCACATATTCTGTCTTCTGACTTAATACTGAGCTTCAGTTTTAGTACCCGGGTGGGGGAAGAAGCGCGCAAGCAGTTTCAAAGTTAAACAACTATGTTGTATTAAATGAGAATGGTCTCACTATGAGTGGAATACTGTAGAAGTAGCTAAAAGCTTTTTCGAGTTGTCCCTAATAAACAAATCATGTATTAATGTTTTCAATATTAAAAGCGTTGTTTTAAGCCACATAGATATTACTTTCTTGTTACTGTCTTTCAAGCTGAAATATATGATTTTGAAATGTATTCGCAACTTTTATTGCAATTATAGAACAATTTTGAGTTCATAATTACTTTCATTTACGAAATTGAATCTAATATATTTACAGAATGTTGCTTCATACATAATAAACTTGTGAGGTATTGATAGACGATTTAAAACAAGCAAAATTGTTCAAATAAGTAATCGAAAATTACTTAGAATTTGTTTACCTAAACTCATTATATGGTGTATTGATAAACAAGCCATGGATATTTTTGCCCATCATAAATCAAAACTGTTTTGTGGTTCCTAGTCAAATACATCTTCGGTCACAGTTTCCTTACAGAACTTTCACAGCTTTCGGGCTGCAATTTTGGAAACAAGACATCAACAGCTTAATATTAATGTATAGGCTGAATTAATCGGTGACACACTGATCAGTTCTTTAATTTCATCTGGAATAATGATTTGTTTTGTTGCAAGCAGGTTCTCTTAGCTGAATACGCCATATGTGATTCATGCATGACGGACACCACCACACTGCTAGCACTCAGTGATTTCCAAATAAATAGATGGATCGTGGGAATTGATATCCTGGTCTGCTCGTTCTTCTAACTTGATTCTATATTCAGAATTGTGTATTCCAAACTCATTGAGAGCGTAGGAAAAAAAAACTGTTAAAACGCATCATATCTTAAATCAGTAAACCATACTAATTATGGTATTGTGGCATGGTTAATTATATTTCAGCAAGGAAGGCTGAAGTTTCGTGGTTAGAATCCCGGCTGTGATCCGAATTTTTCAAATTTAATTCTTCCTTTCCAAATAAATGTTTTACATATGGCTAGTGTGAAGGAAGCCACTATTAATATATTTCAAACTAGGAATAATATATCATTTTCAATAATTACGAAATGTATATTTTAATTGCTAATTAAATATGCAAATGTGAAAATCCTCTTTTAACTGGTTGTCCCTACTAAGTACGAAGCCAGAAGCTCTATATGTATTTTGAATAATTTTATAGCTTGTAATGAAATATAACATAATATTTTCAGTTTTAATTATTTCATCTAATAGAAATCCATTAGTTTAGGGAGAATAATACATCCAACGGAAGATAAGAGGAGTGTAGTTTGTGCATCTGAAATCTTCTGCTTAGTATGTAATGCAATTTGTTCTACAGCATGAGTTACATGTTAAACCACGCATTCAAAAAGGTTATAACCGATATAAATGAAAAAAACACATTAAGTTGCTTTTATTTTGTGTTGTATGAATTTAAAACAGTTCCTGCATTAGTAATCGCGTATAAATAATAAATAAATCGTGAATGCTTAAAGTATATGTCATGAAGATGCGTATTAAAAAAAGGTTATTTGAGATTTACTACAAAAATGAAACAATAAAATAATTATTTGTACCAGGAGAGTCAATATTCTTATTAAATGGTCTGGTAATATAGATGAGTCATTGTTCTTGTGATGCACGCTTTTTGAACCTGTCTGTATTGAGCAGTTTCGGCGTTGTAACAACTTCCACCCACCTTTGTGCCAAACACAGCACAAGTTTCCTTTTACAATATGTCGTGATGTTGGGAAGCCTGTCAGAGTTGTGACACCATCTGTATTCCGTTTGTGTTCTGTGAGACATACTGTTGAATTTTTCTCTTTTTGCGTTCATAAACAGAATTTGCTGACCTTTCCCATTTTTAGCCACTCCTTTTTGTCACTCCGGCTAAACTTTAGTAGTTTTATAGAAAACAGCGAGGTTTGCCATTTTGTACAATAAAACCAGTCATCTATAAGGACCCACCCCCGCAGTATAATATCTAGGGTCAACGACCAGCTCTAGATAAAAGGAAATTGGGTTCGAATTCTAATAAAATCTATGATTTTTCCTAACCCCCTGAGGAAATCAATTATTGTTTTAGACTTAAGCTAGTTTTATGCTTTTGAAAAACGTGCTACTACTTCGCATTTCCTTAATCTGTTTGTTGTAAAGAGCTAGCAAGCGCTTGTGATTAAATGCATACTAAGCATATTTATTTATTCTCTCTCCGTTCAGAAATATAAAATGACACATGTCCATAATTTCCAATGTATTTATATATTTTACTAAAAATTAGACGCAGTTAATTTCAAACGGACCTGAAACCCCGATAAAAGTAGGTGGAACAGTCCTCACACATGTGAGCGAATATATATATATATATATATATATATATATATATATATACCTAAGACAACAGCTTTTCTTCCCAGATAAAATGGAAAAAGAAGTACAAAGAAGGATCTCATTAACCTTGAGAGCATTTCAGGTTTAGAAGTTTATATTGTTAGACCAAACACTAACTAAGAAAATCAGATTCCAAAAGCTCAAAACCTGTTTATATCGTGTATTATTATATGGGTGCCAGACATGGTCAATAACAGAAAAACAAAACCAAATTCAAATATGCCCAAGAAAAATGCAACGCAAGATCACGGGAATAACTTTGAAGGACAAAATACCTATAGTATTCATAAATCAGTTATCTTAGACAACAGACATCGTAATAAATAGCTAGCAGAAGCAAATGGCAATGGAGCGGTCACGTCGCAAGAATGCAGGACAATAGATGGACCTACAAGTTTCCACGTGGGACCCCCAGATAGGAAAAAGGACATAAGGCAGACCCAGAAGAAGGTGAACAGACCCCTTCAAGGAACATGCAGGTCCAGATTGGTCAAGAGTAGCAAGAGGAAGAGAAAAATGGAAATCTCTCGAGAAGCAACTAGTGCAGTGAGATATGGAGTAACTAAAGAACAAATCAGAATATCTTAGCGTGGAATAGCTCACCAAGTTAGGAAAAACCGCCACGGGTGGCCGAGGTCGTTAAGGCACGAACTCGTGAGCGCGAGGTCTGGGTTTGGTCGCCAGGACCGTCCTCTCTGGCTAAGGTTTTTTCCAGGTTTTTCCCAGTCCTCATAAATGGCAAATGCCGGGGAGGTACCCTAAACTTAGGCCTGGAACGTTTCCTTCCTTTAAAAAAATCCTTTCCCAATATATCATTTCATTTCATATATCATCATGCTCACAGCCTGTGGTGCCTCAGTAGTAAAAACGGGCCTTAAACGCAATTCGGAAAAAAAAAACTTTAGAATAAAGCGCGTTAGGAGGCCTTTTCCCTTAAAGGACACAATAGGCTTTCTTTATCCTTATACTTTTATTAACAATATTTTTGAATAGTGTTTAACGCAATTTTTACTACTAAGGCGGTGGACACTGATGATATGAGATGAAATGATATACTAGGGAAGGCTGTTTTTTTAAGGAAGGAAACGTTCCAGTCCTTGGTTTAGGGTACCTCCCTTGCATTTGCCATTTGTGAGGACCGAGGAAAATCTGAAAAAAAAAAACTCAATCAGGGAGGACGGCCCTGGCGGGATTCGAACCCCAGACCTCGCCTTAACGACCTCGGCCACTCTTGGCGGTGTATTAGCAATATGAACACAAAGCGAATTTCATTAATCTCTGCTTTAAGAGCACGTTACATTCCTTTAATTGACCTAAACCAATAAGTCATAATATACAAAGTGGAGGGAAACTTAGTTCTGTAACTAATGCCAATATTAAAATAATCGCATATGATTATTTTCTTACGATATCAATCCAAATAATTTTATTAAATATTTATTTGACCTGAAGAATATAAGTATCTAGAGTGATTGCTTAACAAATTAAACATCAATAAAAATATTGCTGAATCGCCTTTATTCGCAAATTACAAAATATCCTGAGATAAATAAATGTTACCATTAGAGAATTTAAGATAACAGCAATAATTTTACCCAAATTCTACGGCGTGAATAAGCAAGTAATTCAAATTAATAAAGTTACAGAAATAGTTTCGGCATTATGGAATTATAACATCAACTCAAACAAGCGTTTTACAGAATGAAATTACTTTTTAGAAATGCAACAAGGTGGTCCATTTTGTTTCTAGTAATTATGTACACACAAAAATTACGACAAATATATGATATTAATAATTTCTGTAGGGTTCCATTTAGAATACACATGAATTTGTTTTTCAGTATATTTTTCTTAACGATAAAATATTTTAAATATTCCCTAGGGGTCAATTTTTTCCTGAGTCTTATCTAGTCTAGAGTTATATAAATTCATGTCCTAAGATGTTTAAAGTGATATCAACCTTTTTCATTATATCTGATAAAGATTGCAATATATCTAAGATAATTTGTCTATTGTCTTAATTTTAGGATTTGCATATTTTTTCTATAAAAGATATATTCTTGCTATGCATAATCTTTAAAAACTTTTGTTTGAGCCTTCCATTCTCAGTATGTCCATAACTAATAAATTTGCACTGTGGTTCAATAACAAATCAATGAACAATGTTGTTCCTGGGACGTATTTTACACTTGCTTATTTAACTTAAAACTACAACACATTTCATGCTCCAAGTACGTCAAATATTAATGTCGAATAAGATTGGGAACTGTCATATTAGTACCGGTACCCCCCCCCCAAACGGTAAAAGATCATATGCAAAATAATTCTTACGAAAGAAAATATTATTATGTAATTACATAAGCCGGAAGAGCTACATTTCACAGAACGAGTCCAATGCACAGTTATGTCCAGTGTGTATTAAGATTCAACATTTCAAATCTGGTTGTAATCTGACGAATGGGATATGCTACCGAATGGTCATGTCAATAAGCAAAGTGTTGGTTTTCTTGGTTGGGAAAAACCAAATGAATATGGACAGAGGGCTTTACCCTTAGAGAAAGTGGAAGTGTGGGCCTGTTTTTCCCACGGTCCTCATTTGTCCGTACTTCATTGAGCATTTTCCGAAGTGTACAAGGGACAAGTTGTTGAAAGTTTTCAGAAAGAATTTGATACAAATTGGACGACCTTTCATACTGGTCATGGTGATGGGCGGCTACACAGCTGTTTTCAGATAGGCTTATTTCCGAATACTCAGGAGTTTCCATATTCCTGATTTGTGCGTCTCTATAGGGAAGGTGAAAGAACAGTGCTTCATATTCGTTCCTTGTAGTCTAGACGACTTCGTGAAAACATCGAAATAGTTTTGTACAGTGTAAGAGGGGAGCAGTATGAGGCTATGGTCACTAGGGCTTCAAACTTTTGGAACATGTACACAATAATCACCGTTCCTTAATCGCCCTACTCGCCAAACTTGGCTCGCTGCAACTTTTTCCTCTTCCAGAAGATTAGATAGATGCTGAAGGGTTGCCATCTTAACTCCATGAACGAGATCCAACGCTGATTGCAGATGTTGCTGTCACGCTTCGAAAACAGCACTCCCAGGGAGCATTGACAAATAAAAAAGGCGATGGAAACAACAAAGGAGCGTTGGCAAAACATAAATTAGGTACGTATTTTATTGTATTTGGGCTGTCTTAGAACATTTTTGATAGTATGTACTATTTCCTTCGCTGACTCGTAAGAATGTCTTGAGTTACAAGAAAATGGCAATTAAAGTTCGCATTGTCACTTATGCAAGTTATTATCTTATTAATTAAAAGGATTTTGTATTTATAAAATAATAAATCGGTATCAATGATGAGAAACACATTTTTAAGTTTGAAGATATCCTCCAAAGTTTTAGGAACACAGGCTGGTTTGTAAGAAAATCAGAATGAAAGTGATGGTATTTTCTGCCGGTATTTAGCTGTGGAAGGGACATAACAGAAGGCCACACCTATTATTTCCGTTGTGTCAAATAAGGTATGGTTCTTGAAAGTTCTGACAAGAACCTTAAATCTATATTTTCATGAACGCTGTAGAAGTTTCCGCCGTCACATAAAAGGGTGCGACATGTGTACGGCTGCTTCGTAGAGGAATCCTTTAACGACAGAGTACTCTTGTAACTGAGTGAATAAAGTTTATTTGTGGCTGTGAAAGAAAGCAGCGAGAGGTTTTTATGTATTCGTCAATAGTTTTCTTAACGTGTTTCGCTCATGTTGTTTTTATTTTGAGCCCGGCAGAATCACAGACAACTTTTCTTTTATACATTTTTATAAACGAGGGATGCTCAATAAAGAATAATAAAAAATTGTTTGGACAACATTCTTTTACTCATTCTCACAGTGATCTTTCTCAAAGTAGTCCCCGTTGGATGCAATGCACTTCAGTCTTCAAAGACATTCTATAAACAATTTTGGACAGATTCTTCAGAGTACGCAGTCTTCACTACTGCTTCAGATGATCGAAAATTGGAGTATCTTCAATGTGAAGTAGGAAAATTCACAAGGAGCTTAGTCTGGACTATAAGGAGGGTGAGGGAGATGCTCCACATTGCATTATGTTGAGATATTCAGCAACAATATTTACAATGTGCAGCTGTGCATTATCGCGGTACAGCATCCAGCTTGTTGCACGGAAAGATGGCTTTTTGTGTGTGATATGGCCTTGCAGATTTATCAAGACATCTCTGTAGAATTACTTTAATTTTGGACGAGGGGTGAAAACTTTGCTGTTTGCTCTCAGGGTTGAAATGTTTAACCATGTTTCATCAGCAGTGATTACCTTTGAAACAAATCCCACACCTTCCTGTACAATCATCTCCAACTGCATGCAAACCTGCTGTTAATTAGGAAAACAGCAGTTTTGGAATCCACCGTGCACAAACACGTCTCATTTGCAACTTTTCAGTGTGTGGTATCCAGTAAAGTTTACAAACTTTTTGAAAAAGTACTTAATATTATTCGACGATCCTACCTCACCAACTGAAGTGCCAGACCTTTGAAATTAATTGCTTCCCTTCTTAAAACATTTTAAATAATCTTCAAACTTAGTAGTTTTATAGAAAACAGCGAGGTTTGCCATTTTGTACAATAAAACCAGTCATCTATAAGGACCCACCCCCGCAGTATAATATCTAGGGTCAACGACCAGCTCTAGATAAAAGGAAATTGGGTTCGAATTCTAATAAAATCTATGATTTTTCCTAACCCCCTGAGGAAATCAATTATTGTTTTAGACTTAAGCTAGTTTTATGCTTTTGAAAAACGTGCTACTACTTCGCATTTCCTTAATCTGTTTGTTGTAAAGAGCTAGCAAGCGCTTGTAATTAAATGCATATTAAGCAAATTTATTTATTCTCTCTCCGTTCAGAAGTATAAAATGACACATGTTCATAACTTTCAATGTATTTATATATTTTACTAAAAATTAGACGCAGTTAATTTCAAACGGACCTGAAACCCCGATAAAAGTAGGTGGAACAGTCCTCACACATGTGAGCGAATATATATACCTAAGACAACAGCTTTTCTTCCCAGATAAAATGGAAAAAGGAGTACAAAGAAGGATCTCATTAACCTTGAGAGCATTTCAGGTTTAGAAGTTTATATTGTTAGACCAAACACTAACTAAGAAAATCAGATTCCAGAAGCTCAAAACCTGTTTATATCGTGTATTATTATATGGGTGCCAGACATGGTCAATAACAGAAAAACAAAACCAAATTCAAATATGCCCAAGAAAAATGCAACGCAAGATCACGGGAATAACTTTGAAGGACAAAATAGCTATAGTATTCATAAATCAGTTATCTTAGACAACAGACATCGTAATAAATAGCTAGCAGAAGCAAATGGCAATGGAGCGGTCACGTCGCAAGAATGCAGGACAATAGATGGACCTACAAGTTTCCACGTGGGACCCCCAGATAGGAAACAGGACATAAGGCAGACCCAGAAGAAGGTGAACAGACCCCTTCAAGGAACATGCAGGTCCAGATTGGTCAAGAGTAGCAAGAGGAAGAGAAAAATGGAAATCTCTCGAGAAGCAACTAGTGCAGTGAGATATGGAGTAACTAAAGAACAAATCAGAGTATCTTAGCGTGGAATAGCTCACCAAGTTAAGAAAAACCGCACGGGTGGCCGAGGTCGTTAAGGCACGAACTCGTGAGCGCGAGGTCTGGGTTTGGAATCCCGCCAGGACCGTCCTCTCTGGCTAAGGTTTTTTCCGGGTTTTTCCCAGTCCTCATAAATGGCAAATGTCGGGGAGGTACCCTAAACTTAGGCCTGGAACGTTTCCTTCCTTTAAAAAAAATCCTTTCCCAATATATCATTTCATTTCATATATCATCATGCTCACAGCCTGTGGTGCCTCAGTAGTAAAAACGGGCCTTAAACGCAATTCAGAAAAAAAAAAAAAAAAACTTTAGAATAAAGCGCGTTAGGAGGCCTTTTCCCTTAAAGGACACAATAGGCTTTCTTTATCCTTATACTTTTATTAAAAATATTTTTGAATAGTGTTTAACGCAATTTTTACTACTAAGGCGGTGGACACTGATGATATGAGATGAAATGATATACTAGGGAAGGCTGTTTTTTTAAGGAAGGAAACTTTCCAGTCCTTGGTTTAGGGTACCTCCCTGGCATTTGCCATTTGTGAGGACCGAGGAAAATCTGAAAAAAAAAACTCAATCAGGGAGGACGGCCCTGGCGGGATTCGAACCCCAGACCTCGCCTTAACGACCTCGGCCACTCTTGGCGGTGTATTAGCAATATGAACACCAAGCGAATTTCATTAATCTCTGCTTTAAGAGCACGTTACATTCCTTTAATTGACCTAAACCAATAAGCCATAATATACAAAGTGGAGGGAAACTTAGTTCTGTAACTAATGCCAATATTAAAATAATCGCATATGATTATTTTCTTACGATATCAATCCAAATAATTTTATTAAATATTTATTTGACCTGAAGAATATAAATATCTAGAGTGATTGCTTAACAAATTAAACATCAATAAAAATATTGCTGAATCGCTTTTATTCGCAAATTACAAAATATCCTGAGATAAATGTTACCATTAGAGAATTTAAGATAACAGCAACAATTTTACCCAAATTCTACGGCGTGAATAAGCAAGTCATTCAAATTAATAAAGTTACAGAAATAGTTTCGGCATTATGGAATTATAACATCAACTCAAACAAGCGTTTTCCAGAATGAAATTACTTTTTAGAAATGCAACAAGGTGGTCCATTTTGTTTCTAGTAATTATGTACACACAAAAATTACGACAAATATATGATATTAATAATTTCTGTAGGGTTCCATTTAGAATACACATGAATTTGTTTTTCAGTATATTTTTCTTAACGATAAAATATTTTAAATATTCCCTAGGGGTCAATTTTTTCCTGAGTCTTATCTAGTCTAGAGTTATATAAATTCATGTCCTAAGATGTTTAAAGTGATATCAACCTTTTTCATTATATCTGATAAAGATTGCAATATATCTAAGATAATTTGTGTATTGTCTTAATTTTAGGATTTGCATATTTTTTCTATAAAAGATATATTCTTGCTATGCATAATCTTTAAAAACTTAGCAGCATGGGTTTGTTTGAGCCTTCCATTCTCAGTATGTCCATAACTAATAAATTTGCACTGTGGTTCAATAACAAATCAATGAACAATGTTGCTCCTTGGACGTATTTTACACTTGCTTATTTAACTTAAAACTAAAACACATTTCATGCACCAAGTACGTCAAATATTAATGTCGACTAAGATTGGGAACTGTCATATTAGTACCGGTACCCCCCCCCCAAACGGTAAAAGATCATATGCAAAATAATTCTTACGAAAGAAAATATTATTATGTAATTACATAAGCCGGAAGAGCTACATTTCACAGAACGAGTCCAATGCACAGTTATGTCCAGTGTGTATTAAGATTCAACATTTCAAATCTGGTTGTAATCTGACGAATGGGATATGCTACCGAATGGTCATATCAATAAGCAAAGTGTTGGTTTTCTTGGTTGGGAAAAACCGAATGAATATGGACAGAGGCCTTTACACTTAGAGAAAGTGGAAGTGTGGGCCTGTTTTTCCCACGGTCATCATTTGTCCGTACTTCATTGAGCATTTTCCAAAGTGTACAAGGGACAAGTTGTTGAAAGTTTTCAGAAAGAATTTGACACAAATGGGACGACCTTTCATACTGGTCATGGTGATGGGCGGCTACACAGCTGTTTCAGATAGGCTTATTTCCGAATACTCAGGAGTTTCCATATTCCTGATTTGTGCGTCTCTATAGGGAAGGTGAAAGAACAGTGCTTCATATTCGTTCCTTGTAGTCTAGACGACTTCGTGAAAACATCGAAATAGTTTTGTACAGTGTAAGAGGGGAGCAGTATGAGGCTATGGTCACTAGGGCTTCAAACTTTTGGAACATGTACACAATAATCACCGTTCCTTAATCGCCCTACTCGCCAAACTTGGCTCGCTGCAACTTTTTCCTCTTCCAGAAGATTAGATAGATGCTGAAGGGTTGCCATCTTAACTCCATGAACGAGATCCAACGCTGATTGCAGATGTTGCTGTCACGCTTCGAAAACAGCACTCCCAGGGAGCATTGACAAATAAAAAAGGCGATGGAAACAACAAAGGAGCGTTGGCAAAACATAAATTAGGTACGTATTTTATTGTATTTGGGCTGTCTTAGAACATTTTTGATAGTATGTACTATTTCCTTCGCTGACTCGTAAGAATGTCTTGAGTTACAAGAAAATGGCAATTAAAGTTCGCATTGTCACTTATGCAAGTTATTATCTTATTAATTAAAAGGATTTTGTATTTATAAAATAATAAATCGGTATCAATGATGAGAAACACATTTTTAAGTTTGAAGATATCCTCCAAAGTTTTAGGAACACAGGCTGGTTTGTAAGAAAATCAGAATGAAAGTGATGGTATTTTCTGTCGGTATTTAGCTGTGGAAGGGACATAACAGAAGGCCACACCTATTATTTCCGTTGTGTCAAATAAGGTATGGTTCTTGAAAGTTCTGACAAGAACCTTAAATCTATATTTTCATGAACGCTGTAGAAGTTTCCGCCGTCACATAAAAGGGTGCGACATGTGTACGGCTGCTTCGTAGAGGAATCCTTTAACGACAGAGTACTCTTGTAACTGAGTGAATAAAGTTTATTTGTGGCTGTGAAAGAAAGCAGCGAGAGGTTTTTATGTATTCGTCAATAGTTTTCTTAACGTGTTTCGCTCATGTTGTTTTTATTTTGAGCCCGGCAGAATCACAGACAACTTTTCTTTTATACATTTTTATAAACGAGGGATGCTCAATAAAGAATAATAAAAAATTGTTTGGACAACATTCTTTTACTCATTCTCACAGTGATCTTTCTCAAAGTAGTCCCCGTTGGATGCAATGCACTTCAGTCTTCAAAGACATTCTATAAACAATTTTGGACAGATTCTTCAGAGTACGCAGTCTTCACTACTGCTTCAGATGATCGAAAATTGGAGTATCTTCAATGTGAAGTAGGAAAATTCACAAGGAGCTTAGTCTGGACTATAAGGAGGGTGAGGGAGATGCTCCACATTGCATTATGTTGAGATATTCAGCAACAATATTTACAATGTGCAGCTGTGCATTATCGCGGTACAGCATCCAGCTTGTTGCACGGAAAGATGGCTTTTTGTGTGTGATATGGCCTTGCAGATTTATCAAGACATCTCTGTAGAATTACTTTAATTTTGGACGAGGGGTGAAAACTTTGCTGTTTGCTCTCAGGGTTGAAATGTTTAACCATGTTTCATCAGCAGTGATTACCTTTGAAACAAATCCCACACCTTCCTGTACAATCATCTCCAACTGCATGCAAACCTGCTGTTAATTAGGAAAACAGCAGTTTTGGAATCCACCGTGCACAAACACGTCTCATTTGCAACTTTTCAGTGTGTGGTATCCAGTAAAGTTTACAAACTTTTTGAAAAAGTACTTAATATTATTCGACGATCCTACCTCACCAACTGAAGTGCCAGACCTTTGAAATTAATTGCTTCCCTTCTTAAAACATTTTAAATAATCTTCAAACTTTGCTTTAGAGAAGAACAAACTCTTCACAGGCCTCAGCTGAAGATTTGATGAGACAAAAGCAGAGTTTCAGAGCAGCCTATTGTTCGCCGCGTGTCATCTTTATTTTGCTGTGGGGGAACTGAACATGTTTCAACTTGCACACCTCTTACAGACGGGAACCGAAAGTGACAACAATGAAACTAGTAAATCGTGTACATTACGCATAAATTCAACAAAATATTGTAAAGTTAATTTTTGTGCGATAAATTGTCTGTAAAAAAGTATCATTCTTTATTGAATAGACCTCGTATTACAAGTTTTGTTTATTAAATGCAAACTTTTAGATTTTTTGCTGGTATGTATATATATATACATATATGTGTGTGTGTGTGTGTGTGTGTGTGTGTGTAAATAAACAGTAATAATAAAAGTAGATAAGGATAAAACACTTAGATAAAGTCACACTTGAAATTGCTATATTAAGAACTACTGGAGTTCTTCAATGGCAAAAAGCTAGAGTCTCCAGTAGTTCGAAATATAGCAATTTCAAGTGTGACTTTATCTAAGTGTTTTATACTTATCTACTTTTATTATTGTTGTTAATTTGTTACATTGTTAAAAGTGTTATTTTATTTTTATTTTTCATTTATATTATATATAATATACTTTTTTGTTTTTCTTATAAAGATATCATGTATCACTATATATCATTAAAAGTGTTATTTTATTTTTATTTTTCATTTATATTATATATAATATACTTTTTTGTTTTTCTTATAAAGATATCATGTATCACCGGCGGTTCGTAGCAGCATAAAGCGGAAGTGCACAACTTCATTGCTGCTACTGCTAAATATGGCTTGCAAGCTTCTAGAATGTAAATAACTTGAATTTGGTCACCATCTTGGTCTAGTGGTAGCATTTTTGCTTCCTACGCAGCGAGTCTGGGTTCGATTCCCATTTGGGCTCGTTTCCTTCTGAGGTTTTTTCCGGGGTTTTTACTTCTGATCTTGAGAGAATGCTTGGGAAACCTGAGCTCATTCTATCATCCCCGGCAGCTATTTGTGTAATAATGCAGTTGTCGGCTAAATGAACATCCTACAAGTCAAAATGAACAGTATGGCTTTGGAAGGAAAAAAAGATTAACACACATAAGTGCATGGTTGCTCACAAACAGATAGAGATAGAATAAGATAATTTAATACAAATATCGTAATAACGCATCTATTTAAACAAAAATATACATTATTCTGGTTTTCATGGCAGCAAACTAGATGACGCTTTGATTAAAGTCTGCAATCTACAGAGTCTGTCTCTACAAAATCTTATGATTTGAAATTACAGTTGGATTCAAATAATGCTTGGAGTTAGTTTATCTTGTTTCTCAATTTCAATTTCTCTTTCAATGGACACAAAGAAAATTCCTAGAATGTAAAGTTTGCTTAATGACAAGTGTCTTTACGTTCTATTAACACCAGCGCATTTGCCTTCAAACCCCGAGGTCCCGGGTTTGAATCCCGTAAGATTGGTTGCCTGGGAAAAGTTTCTTCCGGGAGTTTTCCTTATCCTGAAAAGATGAATACCAGGTAACCTAAGCGTTGAGGGATGTTCCACTATAACAAAAAACAAAATAAATCAAATATTTCATGAATTGACACGAAACTTCACCAGCTGCCATTCAATAACAGAATTCTAGTAACGAAACGATGAATATCGCTGCTGGAGAGTGTTTATATAAGAGCATTGTCACTTCAAATGTAATATTGAAATAATTGCAAGTTTTCCCATATATGGCTTGCCCTTAGTTTATTGTTTGACTATAATTATATATTACTTTTAAATATTTTATTTAACTTTGTAATGCAGCATTAATTTGAATGAAATTCGAGGCAAACTTTCCTGCGAACGCAGTTGACGAAAGATGACATTTTAGATGGTACATGCACTCAATGGCGCTTATGGGCAAGAGGCACCGCCTGCCTCTTGCTCTCTCTTAGTCAAAATACTCCACAAGTTTACCACTATATTGGTTTGCAGCTGCAAACACAAACATCGAGCGCAAGATAAAAGTCTCCTATATAGCCTTTTAACTTTCTATGCTTAAAAACGCATCAAACAATCGCGTAGGGAATGAAACTTTGAAATGTTTGGGGATAGCACAAACCAGCAACCTCTTAGAGGAGCCATCTGTATTGAGGCTATATGATTAAATTTTATCTACGTGCTAAAGCAGAATAGTTGGATATATTAGAACAAGAATTATATATATTTTTTAATTTAAAGACTTTTTCCCAAACATTTTATACAAAAACTTCCATAACCACTAGGTAATTAACCTTTTCTTCAGTGCCTTAGTTTTGTGTCTAAGAACATCACTGATAAATAATTTAAAGGTAATTAATACTGCAGTCCTCTAAATGTACACACTTATAGGAAAAATGTAGTTTTGAGAAAATGGCGATCAAAGAAAAATTTTCTAAAAGCTCATTCATAGTTCCAATCCATAGCCTGCGCCTGTCAGTATCTATTTGACAATTAAAATTTCTCAAGAAATTAGCGGAGTAAAAACCTCGTCGTATTGCAGGCCTTAGATGAGCTGGAGCTCCGTCATCTTCAGGAAGGAAGGAAGGAAGGAAGGAAGGAAGAAAGAAAGAAAGAAAGAAAGAAAGAAAGAAAGAAAGAAAAAAGAAAGAAAGAAAGAAAGAAAGAAAGAAAAAAAGAAAGAAAGAAAGAAAGAAAGAAAGAAAGAAAGAAAGAAAGAAAGAAAGAAAGAAAAAAAGAAAGAAAGAAAGAAAAACCATGCCGTCGACGAGTGGAACAGGCCAATCAGGTTGCGCTGTGGGATTTTTAATTGCTAATTCTAAACCCTGAGAAATCCTGGAAATCTTATATAAGAGCTATTTACTCTGTTTACCAACAGCAAAAGCAAACTTTCCTCTAAAGAATCTTCTAGCTTAGTTGACTCGAAAGCACGTAATTTTTAAATTGATGCTCTCAAAAATCAATAGTTTTAATCTAACCATATATTTTTTCAAATATTAAAAAACACTTCAAATTGAAAATTCATTGTGATTCATTTTTTGATAAATGTGATTCAAGTTTTTGCCATTCAAATTCCCTTAAGGCTTCGAGAGCTACGTCCTACGATAAAAGACAATTTTAATAAAATGCGATATTTTTTACACATTTTTCCATGCAAACTATTAGTTTTAGGGATGTCATATTTCACAAAAACGTGTTTCTTATGTGTTGTAGTATTATAAAAATAGATTACATTTTTAAAAATGATTAACTGATTGCTGTAATTTTTCGTTAGATTTCACATTGAATACGGTGCCAGTCTACAATCTGAACTAGTAATAAATATACTGCGTCTATGTGAGTAGAATTCGTCTCAAAAGAGGTAATTGTGGCGAGAATGCCGATTTGCTTGTAAAAACGTGTTTTTTTTTTTTATTTGAAACTTTCTACATACACACGAAGTGAGTAGGAAGACTTGCACGCCACTTAAAGATCCTGCTTGACAGCAAGCAATGTCAGAAGGAAGGTGCATAAATATCACTGCGCCCTTGGAAGGGAGCCGTTTAATTGAGTCAACTGTGTTTCGAGAGACAGGGCATCAAGCCGTTTCAAGTTTCCTATTGTGTCTTCCACCCTCCGCCGGAATATTACATCAAATAGAGGCAGAGTTGTGCCTCTGCAGCGTTAAACTTTGATGAGCACTATTGGAAGGGGTTCCTGTTTAACTGCAAATAACTTTTAATTGGAAATAAGCATTCCCTTGTTAGCTTGCAAAGGAAAACTGACAGCGTGTTTCTTTATTAGAACAATGGTTTTTGATTAGTTTTGCTCGTTACTTTGTGATGCGATTTCTATCAAAGTTTGCATTTCGAGTTTTAATTTAGTTTTAGTGAACTACGCTACCGAAAGGTAAAAGTACTTATATATACTTTATTAAAATGTTCATACCTCATGAGGCATTTATTTTGCTATAATTGTTTTGTATCCTGAGGGCATTATGTTACATTTTAACTAATCTTAATAATAAGCTCTTAGCTTGTTTATCATTTGAGTGATTATATAAGTAACTAATTAAAATTACGCATGTATGTTTGTGACGTAAGTTTATGTTTAGTATATTTCACTTTTATTTATAGTGCAGCATGTATATTTTTATCAGTAATGCAGCCATGATATTCTCAGTGCTCAAAAGTAAAATTCTTTATGAGCATTCAATATGACTTCGACCCGCATTTATATACATGCTTGATTCTTAGAATTACTGTAAGAGATCCAGAAAAGAGTATCATTGTTCCAGAACGTTCGAAACTGGAGTCAAAATGTTCTATCCCTGCCAATGTTAAATTTAGCAAGTTTATCATCCGTATCCAAGAAACTATTAGGGATAATTCACCGATTTTTGCAACGCTTTTTCATGTGATTTATAAAAAATAGTTAAATTGAATAATTGTAAAGTAACATATTTAAAAAATATAATTATGCACTTTTCACTTTACTTTTATTTGGATTTTATTTTCTTAAAATAAATGTACGTGTTAATTTTAAATTATTTCATTAAATTAGTTGTCACTCCGTTACAAATACCTCACGACTGCAAGTTTTTATCGTTATAAATTTCTGGTATAATGGAAATGTCATTTTTTCATAAATTGTAAACAAACAGAAAAATTAATAGAAAACTCAAACTTGTACAATAAATAGAAATTCAAAATTCTCCAGGTTGATAGTTTTTCATTTTTTTCCCCTTAAACTTATAGCTTTGTTCTTTTTTTGTTTATTTATATGCTCTAGAGATATAGAAAAATATATTTCTAGAGCAAATACTTGCAAAATTATTTATGTTTAACTTGGTGAAAAATCTAGAACAGCGCCAAAAATACGTTGGCTTGAATATCGCTTTTAATGTTTTGATATAATTCATTTACTACTAAGTGATCATCTATCTAACTTATAAGTACATTTAATAATTCATTTTACCTACGTAACAATTAATTTATATAAACAATATTCAAATCTTTCGTGTCATAAAATGTTAAATGTTATTTAATTTCCATTATCACTTTATACTATGCTTTACAACCTTAATATCTTTAATGACGTTATTTCAATGTTAACTTATTTGTCTTTCTTTTTACTTACATAATATATATACATTCCTTCTAAATACCATTGAGTACATTTCTTCCTATTTTTGTAAAAATCAGTTATATATGAACTTCCCTATGCAACATCTTTTGTCCCTACTTGAATCAAGTCATCCTATATGGGCACTTATTATGTGTATGTGAGGATGAATGAACCCTAAAGCCCACGCAACCGCAAATATAAATTAAGGTAGGGGAAAGAGGGAAATATAAGGACCATACAATCAAGGATTGTCAACCGAGTGAAATTCATCATCGCATAGTGAAAAACGTGTATCAAAGTCAATGACCGACCTTCCACGGCCTGTAAAGAAGAAAGTGGTATATAGAAAAGTCTGTTGGGTTCCGCGAAAGTTGATTGGGATGCATAAGGAACAGGTACATGGGTTTGTATCTGCAACATCAGTTTCGGTACGAGGAATATGGTGATTTACATTGACCCTAAAGTTCTGACCTATCATTTAGCGATTTTCGTTTGTTCCTCTCCGGAAATTTTGAACAGCTAATGCTTCCATAAAGAGGTTCAAGTCGAG
The DNA here is from genome assembly GCA_030762175.1 of Metallyticus violacea. Lineage (NCBI taxonomy): Eukaryota > Metazoa > Arthropoda > Insecta > Mantodea > Metallyticidae > Metallyticus > Metallyticus violacea. The sequence goes on from CM060843.1 coordinate 44,784,769, forward strand.
ATTGCGGCGTGGAACTGATTTACGCAACAACCATGAGCCTTATTTCCGGTGTCCAACATCTGGTGAAGCAATGGGATGCTGTATGAATGCCTATTACTTATTTTTATTCCTTAAAGCTTGCTGATTCTATTTGCATTTAGTTTGCAATTTATTGTATGGTTTTATACTAATAAATTAGCCCCGAAAGTGTTTCAGTTGATCACCTTCGCAAACTAGATAGTGAAATCTCGCCCAGTTACAGTCTTGGGTGTCAAAATGCCCCAGATACTATCCCCTAGTCCAAAGACCATAGCCCCAAGGTGTGAAGGTTGTTGCACAGGAAATCGATTAGGGGTGTTCATCAGAACCGTCAATTATGATTCCCGATATGGCAACAGTCATAAAATTGAAATCAGATAAAATTTGCATGATCAATAAAAAGAAAACTGAAAGAAAACAGTGTTTGATATAATTAATCAGCAAAAACATAGAGAAAAAAAACAACATTCCTAGTCCATCGTAAATGAAGTTCATAGAATCACCGAATATCTGCTGTGAATGAGGATGGAATGACAGGCTGAACCCAAGTCAGCCAGATAATGTTGCAGGCGTACCTATCCACGTGGCTCTAACTTTGCACAGAATGAAAGAAGTAAAAGGTTTGTGATGTTGTGGCAGATTAAAAGTAAAGAGGCGGTGCTCATTTAGGAAACTTTCTCTGTTGGTAGGTTAGTTGGAGTCCGAATATTATTATCTCTAATTATAAATATAGTTTTGACTGAGTCCAGAGTTAGTCACATTGAAATTGAAAATAGTTACACTTTAAATAATTTTTTTAATGCTATGTCTACTGTTTCATTCATTGAGATGCGATTTTGTGCTAGTTGCTTAAATTGGGCAAAATGCTGTTTAACAATGATAGAAATGGACTAAAGCTCTCTGAACTAGTCTAAATATAAAATAGTTTCATCAAAACGCACCCATTGCATGCAATAACCATGCAAGCATCACCTCGTTATACTCTACAGCAAAGTACCCTGTTGTGGATTATTTGCAGCTTCTCGATGACAAAACATTGACTCTGGACTCCATGATGGAAGTCCCAGTTTATGTTGCATTCATATAACGCTGGTTAGACACACTAACAATGCATCCCTACATTCTCTGTTATACTGTATTACATGTGCATTCATACAGATTTTATTTGAAGGTAGGTATCCACTTTAAAGGTGAGCCATTCTCTTTCCTTTTTTCCATACTCCGTGGAATGCTAGCACTGTCCTATGTTTTGGAGTTGTCTTCGTAATTTTCATATAGGAAAGAGAATAAAATATTGAACGCTTGCAGAAAAGTTCGTTTGAAATCAGATACCAAGAAACCATATAAAATAGTATTGCCTGGAGAAACAAGGCATGATTATGTTTTAAGTTGCTTGGTTTTGTGTGTGTGTGTGCTTAATTTATCATTATTTTGTGAACATCAACAATTTAGAAGGATATAACCCCAAAATTGCTATACATATTAGATATAAAATTTCAACAGGTACATAAATAAATTCGTAGTTTACTAATTTTTCAGTCAAAAGATCGATTGATTGCTTTTTTAATAAAAATGTATGAATATAATTTTGATGTTTCATAAAGCAGAAATCTAATAGAAGTTGTATTTAGAACACGTGGTTTTTACTAATTGCGTTCACGGATGGTAGTGCGAAACACGCGAGAATTTACAGTACTCCTTTGGCTTGAGAGTATAATTGTATCGGTAACAAAACATCTCTGAAGACTCTATTTCTAGATATGAAAGTACTTTTTCCATATTGGATCACAAATCAGAATCTATCGATTTTACAATACTTTTATGTAAAACTTATATATTCTTTTTCTCTTTTGTTTGTTTGCCCTTTCAGTTTGTGGGACTTAAACACCGTTTGGGGCTATTTACTCTGGACGTACATAGATGATGTTGATTTGGTTTATTTACGGAAGCTCTTTAACATTTCAAGTCATCAGCATTCCATTCAATTCAGAGCATGAAACGATCGAAAAAGGCCTGTTCTTTCAGGCTTGAGGTTCTTTTTCTGCCGTAAATCTACGATACGGGATCCGTAGCTTTATACCT